>CM038214.1:23061454-23368886 GCA_021442155.1 Cymbidium sinense
TTAGAAAAAATTTATGAATTTTATACCCTGACTAAGAACTAAACTTTTGAGTTCTAATTGTTCGGGATAAACAAGAATTAGGTTTCTAGTTCAAAAAAATTGATTCATAAAATTGAATCTATGAAGATGAAGATACTAATTCAATATTATTGATATTGACTATTTCCAAATGAATGGTAATGCATCTTTCATCATTGTTTCCCAAACCCTATTGAATATTGACAATTTAGCTTAAATTTCCTTATTATTATTTAAGGTAAGCCACCATGGTGAAATTGGTAGACACTCGAGCATCTTGAGTCCAGTGGTGGCATAAGGCATAAATAAGAATTCTTGTTAATTATTCATATTAATAATATAGAATAATATAGACACATAGATCTAATAGAATCTAAAATCTTGAAAATCTTCTCTTTAGATTCTATTCATCCCTCCTTGATTTGAATTATTGAAAAGGGAATCTTCTTTATGATATTTGTGACTTTAGAATATATATTAACTCATATTTCTTTTTGATCATCTCAATTGTGATTCTAATTCATTTGATGAACTTATTAGTCTATGAAATTGAAGGATTATGTAATTCATCAAATAAAGGGATGATAGCTACATTTTTCTCTATAACAAGATTTTTAGTTATTCATTGGATTTGTTCGGGACATTTTCCTTTAAGTAATTTATAGGAATTGTTAATCTTCCTTTCATGGAGTTTATCCATTATTCATATGATTCCCTATCTTGGGAATCATATAAATGATTTCGGCACAATAACTTCACTAAGTGTTATTTTTACCCAAGGTTTTGCCACATCACGTCTTTCAATTGAAATGCATAAACCTATAATATTAGTATCTGCTCTACAATCTTAGTGGTTTATAATGCATGTCAGTATGATGCTCTTGAGCTATGTAGCTTTTTTATGTGGATAGTTATTAACAATTTCTCTTATAGTGATTACATTTCAAAAAAGAATTGATTCTTTTTTCAAAATAAGAATTTTTGATGTTTAGTGAAGTCATTTTTCTTTGGTGATATGGAATATTTGAACGAAAAAGGAAGTGTATTAAAAAAGTCTTCTTTTCTCTCATTTCATAATTTTGATAAATATCAATGAATTCAATATTTGGATTATTGGAGTTATCGTGTCATTAGTTTATGGTGGTTTACCTTTTTCACCATAGGCATTCTTTCTAAAGCAGTATGAGCTAATGAAGCGTGGGATTCTTATTGGAATTGGGACCCTAAGGAAACTTGGGCATTTCTTACTTGGACCATATTTGTAATTTCTTTACATACTAGAATAAATCCAAAATTGTAAGACCAAGGTAGGAATTTGGCATTTTCTATAGGATTTCTCCTAAATTGGATATTCTATTTTGGGATCAGTCTATTAGAATTTGGGTTCCAGAGTTATGGTTCATTCTAATGAATATCTAATTGAAGAAAAGAAACTACATGTCTCAATACATAAAAACATCATCTTATGCATAATGAAAATTTGTGCGATTTTTGAGAACCATTTTAAAAGAGGCATTACATGTCAAATGGTTCTAAAAAGCTTTAGATGTATCTCATTACAATTCTAATGCTTATGCATCAATCTCTGAGAAGATGAGCTAAAATTAATCTTTGATATAGATCTTTCTATTGATCCTCCTCTTGAGATGTGGGTGGGGAATCAAGAGAAGCAAGGCCGAGCACATCATACTCTTCAGGGATTATTTCATGTCAATTTTTGTCTTTATGAATAGGGCAAGAGCCCATACTTAGAGCATAATTTGTACCAAGTTTCTAGTCTGCATAAGCAAAAAAGTCAGCTTCGAGGTCTGCTCTAGTCTGCTAAGTCACAAGTCCCTTGTCAGCTAGCCCTCTCTTTTTCTTTGTTCTCTTGTTAGTCTTTTGAGCAAGAACTGGAATCAAAACTAGAAACAATAACAACAACCATAAATTCTAACAAGCACGCTAGCGGGAAAATCAAGCATCGATCGAGATAGGGCTTTGCAAAACATTTTTTTCTGGCTAAGATGAAGTGTCAGTGATCATTGGTGAGGAAAAACTTCATGATGGAGTACTCTTTGTCGATTTGATGCTTCACTTGTGCTCTATTATTGCCTCTATTCATGATTGAGGTTGCATGGTGAACTATTCGATTCACTTTTTTTTGGAGGGGCCTTTCATACTATAGTATGGCTTCAACGCACTTCAATCTAGTGGATTGGTTTGGGTTTGAAATGATCCAAACTAAGACACAGCTATGTATATGGCCTCCAATACCTATAAATAGCAAGCAAAGGGAGACGAGGCCAAACCAACTTTAGCCATGGATATCGCTACCAGACTTGAGAAAATTTGTCTTTCCATTCAAAATGTAGAAAAACCTAGTTAATCAAAAAAAAAGGAAATAGGCCCAGCAAAATGTACTTATTTTTCCATTAGATGTTTTGTCCATATATGTTATGTGATTGATAGTTCATACTATATTAGATCTAGTTTCATTCGATTGGAATTGATAGAATAACCCAAAAGGATTTGACTCAACTTTAATTGCTTGATCCCCAAATAACTTTCATCAACTAGAAGCAATTTACAAGGAATTATTAGGAATAATTAGTTAGATACATTGAGTTTCTATTTCAAAGATTTTTAAAAGATTTTGATTTTAAATTCCATCATTTTATTGATTAAGCTATAACTGTATATACATGCATTAATGCATATATTATCCATGGTATACATAATAAAATAACTCTTACAATTTGTAGAAAAATAAGCCAATGGTCCACTCAAGCTATAGTGATTCTAAGAATGTGACTACAAGCAAGCTATAGCCACTTCACATGAGATACTAACTTGGGGGGTGTTCAGATGGCCATTGATTGAAACCATCAGATCCCTTCTCCCGAAGTAATAAACCAGCAGCCGAGCCCTAGCATCTTCCAACATCACATACCTCTGACTCTAATGTCTCTCTTGGCTAGTAGATGGGACTCACCATTAGAGAAAGAACGATATGTGAGGTGAGGTACCCAGGTCTAGACTCAAGGGAGTAGGGAAATGCAAAAAGTACCAAGAACTAAAAACATGAAAGAGGTACTCAAACCAAATAGGGAGGTGTGGCTCTTCTTCCTGTAGGTGAGAAGTCGATGGTATGAGGACTAACACTCTAATACATAGAAACATACCGTGGCTCCTCATGCTGCTACCTGATACGATGACCCAAAGAAGAAGGTACCTCTTTATGAGAGGCAATGATTGCTCTTGTGGCATCCCGACTCAGTTGGGGTTAACTACAAAGTCAAAGCAATAGTCAGTGCCATAAGCAGAAAGCTAAAGGTGCTAAAAAGGAAAATCTATAGCTACGACATGCAAAGTCAAAAGACAATACCTAGTCCTTGCTTGTTGAGAGCTCCTGTGGAACCACTATGCTCAAGGAAGCCTCAACTCTCTCACTCATCGCTTATATCTCTTGGCGCCATGCTCGAAGAGATAAGACACAACCAAGTCAACCTAACATACCCAACTGACTATCTAGTGGAGCCAAGTGAAATCTAGCATGCCAAATCTCAAAGACGCGCCCCACATCATCGACATACAAGGAGTCTCATAAGGACTGAGCCCTGCTATCATATCTCTAGGGGATGAAAGGCAGCCCATCATATGCACTCAGAAAAACAAATTGTCAAGCTCTTTGTTAGGGTGTGATCCTCTAAGGCCACCGATGAATGTGGGTAACACAACCAACTTCGGTCATACTAACAAAGTACTGTGCACCGCTAGGAGATTGTGTCCAAAAAGTCATGCATTCGATCCAAATGTCAATAACCTAACTCTAGCATGTCGATAGCACACATGTCTAGGTGGACTAACATGAACCTAGTAAGAATGTAAGGAGAAAGAAGTCCTTCTTCACACAAAACCAAGCAGTGAAGTCCTTCTTTCATCTATTTTGTAAAAGAAGGATTCGGTCTACCGTGAGAATGTCATCGATGCAAAACTTGGCAAATGGATCAATGAACCAAATTCTATTGCATCTATCTTTTCTTCTCCTAGGTGAGCCTTTCTCTTTAGGACACATGAATATGAGTGAAACTCAAATCCTTTAGTCCATTCCTTTCATATTTCACTTGAACCAAAAAAGCAATAAGCAAGAAGTCAAGAGTCAATCAACTAGGAATCACTTACCATTTCTGAGGTGAACCACCCCTAAGACCACCCCACTTGTTCTAGAGGAGTTTATCAAATAGCTAATAAAAAAATTTAGATATTCTCTTCTTTCTTTAAAAGTAGCTAATGTAAGTGGAATTGAAAGAAAGAAGAAAACTCACTCAAAGAAGCTAGGATGACTTGGGCAAAGATAGAAAGAAATAAAGTTTGACAATAAATGAATTGATTCAAATGTTTGAGCCTCTTACACATTTGAGTGAATTAAGTGAGTAGAACATCTTGGTCAAAATGTCTTTTTTCACAAGTCAAAAGATAGAGCTACAAGTAACACAAAGAAAGAAAGAATAGCGAAATTGGATCCCAAAGCATGAAAAAAAATAGAGATTGATGTCGCTAGTATATTGGATCTATAAGGACACAATAAAATTAGGAATTCTTTTTTTCTATTTATAGCAAGACAAAAAGAAGTCAACACAACACATGGATCATAGGCCTTCTATCACAAAGAAAGAGAAAAGAATAAGAATAGTGAAGTCAAATCGAGTCAAAAAAGTGTCACATTTAGGGAACAGGACCTAGAGGTCCTTCCTTTAAAAGAAAGAAAGCAACGATCACTAGTTAGAAAGCTAGCAATAATCAGCCCTAGATCAGATTTTATAAAGTTTGACCCACAAATAGTTGTGTTGAGATAGAGGATTGAGTGCCATATAGCTAGCTAAGCCAGGCTGACGAATGAGAGAGCATATGTTCTGGTTAGAGTATCCAGAGATTCTATAGTCACTGGCAGCTTTTCACTTGCTTTTTTGGGTTCAACCCCTTGCTTTAGAGGAATCCAGCCTATGCGAGTAAGCATGGGTGGTACTAAGGATTCCTCCCTAAGTTTCATTTCCCATTTTGACCTCGGATAGGTCATTGACTAAGGACAACAAGGAAGACAAGAATCATTTTTCTTTCAATAGTGAGTCATAATGCAGAACTAAACTGAGCTTCCACACTTGACTCTTGTACATCATTTTTTTTTTTAATTTTGATTGAAGAGAAAAACTATGAGTCAAATTAACCAATATGTTGATCCGCTTCTTCTAAAAATCTCTTATTTATCTTGACCACTTTGTGAATGAGAATGAGTACATGCCCTCTACGCCCTGTTGGCATTCCATATATATGAGTCCTATGACTTTCCTCATTCTAAAATCTAAACTTATGATGGAACACTTATCCCAAGAGACTCTATGGAGTGGTGCCCTACACAACTTCTATTTGCTCAAAAAATGAGGGTCTTCCTATTTTTCATTATGTTATGTAGTCGCTAAAAGTGCTTTCTCTGAGTCGAAGCTTCGACTTCTTCTTCTTTTCTTAGATTCTATTAGCTACAGCTTTTGCTGATAGCTATACTTTCTACTTTTTGGCCATTTGAGTCACATCCATATTCATATTTTACCTATATATATTGACATAACTCATATAGAAAGCATATTGCTTATGTGACCAGAATTCACCTATGATAGGTCTCATGTTTTCATCGTGGCCCCGTGTTTTATAACATCTTATTCAAGAAAAGTGAGTCATCCATCCAATTATGTTCACGAGTGAAAATGATGCACTACATAGATGCCATTTTGACCCTATGAAAGTAAGTTGTCTCATAATTAGTTTCATTTGCCATGCCATGTTGAGCAGAAGAAGCTCATGTTGGAAAGCTAGCATGTGCAAGAAGCAAGAACTCTTAAGCAACAAGTAAACAAGGAGATTTCTAGATCGATAAACTCATTCCTTGACTCAAAAAGTTTGATCTATAATACTATCACTACCAAGTTTGAGCTCATTTTCCTCTCGGTGGTAGCTATAACAAGAGGACAAGTGATGGCTTTCTATACACCTAATAGAGGTAGTGGTGCATGAAGCCAAGGAAACAGTAATGCTTTAGAACAACCAAGTACCTTCGATAGTCTTGAAGATGGAAAGAAAGAATCTGATATTCATAATGAAGAGGTCCTAGGATGACATTCTTAAATCATACATTTAGCTTTGCAGACCCTTAGTTTTATTTCAAGTAGCAATGGGGGAAGGAAAGGAGGCCTATTGAAGTCAATTTTCTAGGTTGAGGTAGGTTCGAGCTTGTAGCTAATCTCTATGTGATGGGAAACTCTATCTCCACTTCTGCACATGAAATCAAACTCATTACCTTTTGGTGAATGAGCTACAAGTGGTAACCACACCTTCATCTCTCTTGAAGAAGCTACTGAGATAGATGCAGTGCTTTCAAAATCCTGTGACTCTCAATCATCTATCTTCTTTTCAGTTGAAAATTATGGATGGGGGAAGGCTTTCCCTCTTTGTTGACTTCAACTAAGATGGCCCAATCGCTTAGTCTATGAATGATGGGTGTACCAATCAATCCTCTCTCCCTACCTGCCATTGGAAGTGCTCTTATGAACCATGTGGGAAGCTTTCTTTATTTGACATCTTGCCAGAGTTTGAAGAACTTATGTAAGAAAGCCTAAAGTGCTTCGAAGTTGATCCAACCGAATCAATTATAGTGACTTTGAAAGTTGGTTATCCATCTCTGTCTATCAACCTATTTTATGAGCCTATTTTCTTTAGGGTCCACCTTTTCTTTCTTTTTAGCCAGTTCCAGTCATTTCCCATGGATCACACTCTTCTTTTTAGAAAGTTTTCAAACCCCAAAAGAAAGAATGCCTCAACTACTACTAATTGACAAAGAGAAAGCCACAGCTTAAGAGTGAAATCTCTAGGCCTTTTCTTATCTAGCTTCTAATATAGATAATTTTTTCTTGTAAGATTCTAAAGAAGAATATTAAATATGTATAGGATGTTTGCAAGAAGTGATATCACTACTCTCACTCTTATTCTCATGGAGGTACCTATACTTATTTTTTGAAGTGATGAGACCTTGAGAACCCGAGAAATCCAATGATCACTCATGACATATATGATCCATAGTCATGGAGTAGAGGGTTCACCTTTTTTTCTGGAAAGAGCAGCAAAGAGCACAAGCCACCACCAAAAGCGCTAGTGAAAAGGTAGGGCAAAGAAGGTCGATGCTCAACCCACCAATCAATTACTGTGAAATAACAAACATAGGTGAAAAAATATCCCCAAATGAGAAGCTAAGAAAGGTGGAAATACACTGTTGATAATAAAAGATGACGAGAACAATGAAAGCACTCATGAAAAAATTCCCCTAGCTCAATTTTCTACAAGGAAGTGTCTCCACCATCTGAAGTAAGTAGTAGACCAGCATGGTACAAAAGATCATCATGGCATATGTGATGTGTGTACAGACGTTAAAGAAGAACACTATCAAGTGCATGTTTCCTATACTGAGGATGCTAATAGATAGACAGGTTTTCCAAATTATGTGGTAGTGATGGCATCAAATAAAATCTATTAAGAACAAACACCTTCAAGAAATCATTCAAAGTAATGGTTGGTTCAAATTTGGTTTGGATGAAATTGTTAGCTGTCCTTTCATTTTCTAGACATAGGGAGGAATCCAAGATGAAATAATAAAAAATGTCCTTAAAAGTGTATCTAAAGTTTGAGAAGTCTGACTCATCAAAAAAAGGACTTCTGAATTGGTCTAAATACAATGATTTACACCTACCTCTTGAAGGAGGCTGCGTGATAAAGAGAAGAGTTGCACACTAATCTAGAGAAAGAAAATTGCAGTATTATTCTTGTGGAGGTTTAACTCTAGGATGTTAAAGTAGAAACTTGAGGACCTAGAGCATGATAGTTCAATGTCATGCTCTATTCTAGTGTAACCAATGGGAATACCAAGGTATGATTCAAGATAATAGGAAAAGTTTATTAACATATGCCATGAAGTTATCCAAGTCACATTTCATAAAAGTTTCTTTGAATAATTCATGTTTATCAAAAAAAATGTTTATCATAAAGATTTCTTGAAAATAAAATTCATGTATATCAAAAATAGGTATGTTTCTCTAATATCAATGGAGTTATCCAAGTCACATATCATAAAAGTTTATACTCACTAAGATAATAAATAGCTTTCTAAGAAGAGAAGTGACTTCAAAGATAATTCCAATCATTCTACCCAATCAATATACATGAATCACATATCTGAGAAATGATCATAATCATTATTTTTCCTTATTTAATATATACAATATTCATTCTTCTTACCTTCCTTTTCTCTTTTGTCAAAGAGATAAAAGGAGTCAAGGTTCTAGAATAATGGAGATAAAAAGAATTTAAACAAGTATTCAAGAAGTAGAGAATCAAGCATATGTTTTTTTTATATTTTGAATGAAAGATATTATAGTCAAAGGATTAAGATAGAATGGGGAGGCTAAAATCAATCAAAGATTTAAGGAGGAAATCTTTTCATAATGATGAATTTCAGAAAAATGAGACTCTTTAGAAGAATTCAAATTTTTTTAAGGCTAAAAGGAACTTAATCATTATATGGATGTTTTTGATATTTAGAAAGAAAATTCAAGAGGAGATAGAATGGAGGATGAAAGAACAAATGTGAAATCAAGAAACTATCTCTAAATGATGGAAAAAAAAGATGGATAGATCTAGAGACATAGGAGCACATTTTATATAAGTACATATTTTTTATTTCAAATGGATGATGTGAGATGAAGCTCATATTTGTGAGATGACGATTTTTTTTAGTTATGGAGAAGAGCTTTGAAGGAACATTCTTAGTTGGATTTTTTGCGGAATCTTCTTAGGCATACATAAAATAAGCACTTTGAAGTAGAGATGAAGAGGAGAATTGCAAAATCAAGAAAAGGTATTTCAAGATGTGGGATGAGAAAATGAGAATTAAGTAAGTATGTCTAGGTAATTTGAAAGCAAATCACCAAAGGTCTTATGGCTCATGATGTACCATAGAAATCAAGATATACTTGAGAAGGTCATTGATACCTTAAGAAAAAGAGATGTCCATTTTATTTTTCTATGAAGGAAGGCAAAGATCAAGTTCTAGGTCATCTTTCTTGGTGAAAGGAAAAGCTAGCATTCTATGAATTACCCTATTCTAAGTCTTTCTAAGCTACCTAGTGGGACAAGCATAGTGAGGGTCTAGATTCCCCAAGCTAAGTCTTTTCTCTTTGGTCTAGATACCTTTGGTTGAGTAGACCAGTCCCTTTCATGCATGTAAATGTCAAAAGTCCCCTATCTGAAATCATACCTTTGGGTCAGCCTACAAGGTAGGCGTGAGAAGTTCAAGTTATGTTTATTTTTTCATACCTTCGATTTATTGCTTACTTCAGATGGGAGAGACACTTCATTGTAGAAAATTGAGCTAGGGGAATGTTATTAGGAGTGCTTTCCTTCTCATCATTTGTTTGACGATGTAGTTTACAACTTCTTAGCTTCTCATTTAGGGAGATTTTTTCACCAATGTTTGTTGGTGTTGATTGGTGGGTTGATCGTCAACCTTCTTTGCCCTAAGGGAATGAAGGCATTGGTCACATGGATCCCTGGTTTGTATACAACCAATTGTGTCCTCCCTCATGCTCTATTCCTTAGCCAAAGCTTCATAAGTGGGGAAGAAGGAAGCAAGAGCAAGGTGTTAGCAGAATCAAAGCTCAGGGAGGAACCAGTTTCCTTCTTGTTGATACTTACCAAGGAAAAGGCATAGAGGCGCTATTCACACATCATGTGAAGAGACTATGATTGGTGCAATTTTTGGTTCTTTCTATTCTTTCTTATGACCCAGTAGGTCAGTGAATGAGAGATTCTATGTTGAAGAAATAATCGATGCTATTTCCACTCTTGGGGAATCACTACAGTTGGTGCTTGAGTAGGGGCATTCAATTTTTATTTCAACTCTAGGTGAACAAGGCTCTAGCCTATCTTTTCTTAAGCTTGATTCACAATACAGTTCAAGGAAGAGTCCTTCTTTCTTTGTGAAATGGTCGAATTAGCCAAACCCATAAAAAAGCACATATTCCACTCAAGAAAAGCAAGAGTTGGCATTCTCCCGTTGTTGGAGGTCTATTAAATCTTGGAGGAAGGCCTACTAGTAGGTAGTGGTGTGGTAGCTCTTATTAGTTTGGGTATAGTTGTAAACTCTTCTTTCGATGAAATCATAGATCTATCATAGCCCAGTCCATTGAGTTGGCTTTGTTGCTAGAAGAAACTTCTTAAACATCTTTCTACTTATTGACTATTTGAAGAACTTTCAAATGGGGGCAGATGATTAAGGAAAACTTTCTATCTAAGAAAAGAAAATGTACCAATTACAGATAAGGAAAGTAGGTGACTCATGCCTAGGCACAACAGAAGAAAAATTGCGTAGGAATGGGTTTGGTAAGAAAAAAAAGTGATTCTACCATTGCATAAGACAAATACTAGCGCCTAGTGTTTTTGTCTTTGGCTTTGTATTTGGGTTTATATCAAGCTTCATTCAGCATCCTATCCTCGATAGGAAGCCCATGCATTTTTCTTTTTTCCTGGCTATGAACTGAATGGAAGGAAGAAATGATTGACTGCCACTTTCTCATTCTAGTTCTTTTCCTAATTCTTTCAAAGTTTTAGTCTATTTATTTTCAATGTCGGGGAGAGTTTAAGTAAAATGAAGTCAAAATAGGTCACAAAGATTCAATCAGAGAGAAGATAAAAGAATCATTCAGTGTGTATTGAACTTCAATACACAGATCAGCTCTAGAATGGAAGCCATGGAACCCTGATTCGATTCTCAATCGTATAAACACAAAAGGAAGGTCTGAGGGCGAAGAGCTTCATACAAAGAAAAAAGGAAATAGAAAAGGTGTGTAGCGTTATGCTATTCATTTTTATCTCATCAATAATTATTTCAGTCTAGTATTGGATTTGCTTTGTCGAGCTATCCAAACCGATCAACTTTCTTTTCTAGCCATCTTGAGCTTGCACCTTTCAGAATTAGGTCAGGCTCCCACCTAAGCTTGTATGTAAGTTGTGTGCTATCTCATTTCTTTTCCTTATAAAAAAGAAGTGTGTGGCCAAAAGGCTATCTAAAGAAAATGAGCTGGAAGAGGACACACATCCCATAAAAGGTCCTAAATCTATGATTCACCTGGGTTCTTTTTCTTCTTGGTAACACTCTACTATAAGAAAAATAAAAGAATTTGAAGAACCTTGACTAAGAGGCAAAACTTCTTTAGAAGGCTCACATAAGTGAGATCTGGTTAATGGTTCATAAGAATTCATATATAGGCTTGAAAAGAGTAATAGCTAGATAGTAACATACTAGTTAATGGATCTACTTGTCATTCACGGCCCCAACCCTGATTAGCATGATTGGCCTTACATACTTCAAACTTTCCTGCTGGAAAGGTTATCAAACAAACTCGGAGAAAAATAATCCTTTACTACTCTATGTCTATTAGGGAAGCCATCCTTCACAGGTGGTACTTACTTTACTATGCTCTAAAGCATACTAAAAACACTTTGAAACAAGCTGAAAAGCTAAGCTAAGCTGAAAAAAAGAAGCTAGCCACCTTCCCCTCCCTACGGTTACCTTCTTTTGCCAGCTAAACCGACTCACCACCCTTCGTCACATTAGACTTTCAATCTTTTTTAGAATAGCATTATTGCTATAGCTTAGGGATTCTATCACGTTGTTATAGTTGCTCTTCCTTCCCTTTCTCACTGAGTAAGCTTAAAATCTCGGTTAGTTAGTCTCTCAAGACACTTTGTCCCTTCTCATTTCTTCTTGTGCCTGAACCTATGCATCTATGATCCCTATCTATGCCATGTGTCTGGTATTGAGTATGTTCTATTTGAGAGATTCAATCCTTGCTTCTTCTCCCATTTAGTAATTTCTTGCTTATTCGAAGAGTCTAAAGATTGATAAGATGGAATAGTGTCACCAAGTCTTTTAGGAGTGAGGATCCCTATCATTTTTCTATGGAAAATTGGTAGTGGGATACTGGTACATGATTAGGATTGAATACTAGAGTGCTGATGGATCAACTATTTGATAGATATTGTAGCCTTGATGATAGGTACTCTTTTTCTATAGGGGGTAAGCAAGGGACTCCCCATATTCTACTCACTACAATCACACCTTAGGTTTCACCTAGGATGTAAGACCTCAACAACCATTCTGGGTAACAGTCTATTACTTTTTTTTGGGAAGTAATAACCAAAATTTCAGAGGGTAAGGTCATATGCCACTAGGTGCATGATTAAGTAACCAGTGTCTCAACCAGCAATTAGACTTCCCTAGACACAGTACAAAGCTCCCCTTCAAGTGATATAACTCACATTGAAGTCTCACACCCAAATCCTTAAAGAATTAAGCGCCAATGAAATTCACAACTAATCGAATTACCTTGAGTGAGAGAGGCTAATGGAAAGTTTTGTGATCAATCACTAAGAACTTCCATTAACCAATTATGGATAGGATGCAAAAGTGCCGAATTGGGTTGCCTATGGAAAACACACACACTTTCCCACTGCCCTATGGTTTGACCATAGACCGACCACACTTTGGTTTTGTCAAACAACTATCCCACCAGATTTCTTGAGTGGGAAGTATAAAACTATTGATTAATCAGCCTAGGCCTAATGTACCTCTTCTATCAGATTCTATTTGATCATCATAATCGCTAGTCTCAAATACTGTACAATTAGAGTACCAAAGACTCCCAATATTACACAGTATCTCATGAGGAATTATGGTCATCAATGCAGTGGCTTCCACAGATAAATTGTGCCATGCACTAAGTTACCGTTACAACCTCGACATGTCCACCCATTAAGAGGATTCTTGTAGGTGTTTGGAGTGGAGATCCAAACTAGTTGAAACTAAAAAAATTTGAGTTGAAGTAGGATTTTGGTGTAGGATGGGACATAAGCTGAGAGGATGGAGGAAGCCCTAGTCATTAATTTGACTGTGGTCTCCCTACATGCTTCACTAGGATTGTGATTTGGTATCAAGATCGTGGTTGGGGAGACTTTGCTTCGCACCTTTGGCCAGACTTTTCTAACCTTAGATAAAGAGCACAAGCTCAGTATCAATTTGACAATTCTAAGTTCAGTTCTCCTTCTTTGGATCTTTTGATAATAAGGAGGAACTAAATGCGGTATGCCATCTCTGTCAATGAGACATAAGTTATTGTACTCCTAAAGCTGAATGAACATGAAGAATCTCTGCATCCATTAGACAACCTACCAAAGATCAAGTACCTTCTAAGGTACTCTAGATCCATGCCTAAATGCTCTCTAAGTTCAAATGATTCAATCATAGGCATTCTTTTCTTCACTTTCATTGAAGATAGGTAAACATTAGAGCTCACCTAGACCTACAGCTCTAAAAGAGCTTTAGCTTTTGGGAAGGGAGGCACCTGAGCATGACTTAGGTAGTTCATTGACATGAAAAAGTCTATATTATGTAGAATCTGATGGAATCAATTAAGGTAAGGCACATAGCAATAAGACATTTTTGCCTACTTAGCTGCCTCGTGGAACATACCGTTATCATGATAGCTAATTGCTTAGCTTCAAACTTAGATAGATTGGAGAGTGATGAACTCTCCATCCAGGGTAGATTGTTATGCTTGGATATGAAATGCTAACTTGCAAATGCACTACTGAACAATGCTCCTTTCAACTATGGAGAGATTACCCAGGCGCGACACTACCGTAACCAACCGATGAGAACCACATGTCATCGGGGGTATCACAATACATTAGAGCATTAGAAATGATTTATTTCACTAAATCTTTGAACCATCAAATGGACAGAGCCAATGTTGGATCCCCCCCTTCATTCAGGAGTAGCTTATTCAAACATCTATCCAAAAAATAGGGATTGATAGAATCATTATAGGCTAAGAAAAAGAGTAGCATGCCAATAGATAATCTTTACAAGCTTGCTAATAGATTTGATCTTTCTTCTTCTTATCCTTATAGATGTAAGAAAAGAGACAACAATGACAAAGAATAGAGAAAAGTACCAACTACTTATGGAGCTACCTCTTCCTTTAGCGGAGAAGTGGAATGGCCAAAAAGAGTGCCCAACAAAGGACATATGAGGAGCTAAAAAAGTTACATATACAATTCCACTTACTCACAATAGTAAGGATAACAAACCTTGATGTTAATGATAGAAAACTCACTCTATTGTAGTGTTCCCATCCGAATATTATTCTTTTGTTCAACTTCAAAAGGATGAGATCCACTGATGAGCTATCTTCAGGTTATGGAAGAGTAGGTGCCTTGATAGGCATAGGCACCTAATTATCTATTTTAAAAAAATATGTAATCGAATTGATAGAAAATTTCATTGTGATGTTCACCGACTATGTCATGACTTTTTTTCGGTGTTCACTCTTTGCTTCATATCCAAGCTTTCTTTAGCTAGAAAAAGCTTTTTTCTACGAGATTTCCTATTGAAATGAAAAGTTCTTTTCTAGATGTCTCTTTTTCTATCTATTTCTAGAAAAGTAAAGGTGTTAGAAGAATGGAATCATTCTGTAGAGGGTTAAATTGAATGCTGCCATTATCCTGGGAAACCTAACATATGGTAGAAAAGGTAGTATAGAGATTTTCGGATGATGCCTATACTACCGTCACATCCCAGGATCCCTTTCCCGTACATCTTGGGATGGGTAGGAGGCACAAACTTCTTGATAGCTGTGATTGACCTTGAATAGCCTTTCATAGGCAGAAAAGGTGTAGTATGCCCAAGGGTCCAGTTGACCTTTGGCACATTGTCCCCCTTCTGTGAAGACTGTCACCTATAAGAAATGAATTCAAGCAAAGGAAAAAAAGAAAATATTTACAAATTCCATTTATAGTTAGTAACTTTTATTAATATAGTATAGATATAGAATCTAGATTCTTTCTTATTTTCTTCTTCTTATTTGGTTCAAATGAAAAGAAAATGAAGAGAGTTCTAAAGTGAAGTCGATCCAAAATGAAAAGGAGGCTCATGGCCAAAGGTAAATATATTAGAGTTATAGTTATTTTGGAATGTACTAGTTGTGTTCGAAAGGATGTCAATAAAAAATCACCGGGCATTTCTAGATATATTACTCAAAAGAATTAACACAATACACCCAATCGACTAGAATTTAGAAAATTTTGTCGCTATTGTCAAAAGTATACAATTCATGGGGAAATAAAGAAATAGATGGAGCAGAATGCGCATGTGATTTTTCCAAGTAGTGGAAAAATTAAGAACTTTACATCTTAACATATATAATACAAACCAAATCCTATTTTTGTCGAATCTTAAATGAATAAAAAAAGAGTATTCTATTATATATATATATATATATATATATATATATAACCTTTTCATAAATCCAAGCGATCTTTTCGTAGGCGTTTACCCCAATTGGATCGGGGAATCAAATTGATTATAAAAACATGAGTTTAATTAGTTGATTAATTAGTGAAGAAGAAAAAAAATCTTATCTAGATGGACAAATAGGTTAACTTTGAAACAACAGTGATGAATTACTATTGCTATAAAACAAGCTTATATTTTATCTTACTTTTTTTTTGTAAAATGAGAAACAATTAGAGAGTGGAGTTGATCCTTAGAACTATTGGTTCTAGAACCAAAAATAAATAGATATACTATTCATAACACCAATCAAAACTCAAGCTCATATTAATGTTTTGCTCAAAAAAAAAAACTAGAATCCATTTTATTCTTGTATTCTAAATTCTAAAATTAGATAAAGAAAAATGGGGAAGAAATCTTTTTTTTCTTGAAAGATGTTCATTTATTCCTACTACTCAAATCTTCATTTCTTTTCTTCTATCTTCCCTATGTCCATTCTCTAGGAAATCTTGTTACAATCATTTACTTTTCCTGTAGAATAATTAATATTCTTTTATTCCTTTATTTGATTTGTATTTTTTTTTTTGATTAATGATTTAATTTGAAATAATATCAAAATAATTCTTATTTGATAGGCCTATTTGCACAAGTATTTTATGATTCAGAAGCAACTGTCTCTTGTACAGATTATGGATGAAAGGCTATAACTATAGAATAGCCTATCCTCATGAGTGATCATATTTATCCAGTGATCCACAAATGATGAATATCTCTCTTTTTCTCTCCTCTCGATGAAGAAATCAAAGCTCTCATTCTTTATTGAGTAGTTATTCGAGTAAGCATGAGCCCTTATAAAGGTTTATGCAAATAAATGAATTTTTTTTTGACATCTCAGCATATATCCTCATTTCACTCGTCATAATGAATGAAACATTCTTGAATAACTAATTTATTTCTCTTCTTTCATTTCATCAAATTTTATCGTGAACTTGTATAGTTCACACTCTTGCCTCTACCCATCCATTTTCAATTAGAATTCTTTTCAAGTCTAAATAGAAACTAATAGACCTTTTGCAAAAAAAGCTATCCATCTGATGACATTTCATTTGAAAGTTTTAGGTAGTGACTGTAGTCCATTTTTCAAGAAAAGGAGTAGGAGCATAACCTTTTCCTCTGCTTAATGGATAACTATTTATTACCAATGAAGAATTCCTTCTCATCTCAAATGGAGTGATTGGATTTTCACCAATAGAAAACATAAATTCATAACATAATGATGTAGATTATAGATCTTCCTTTTTAGATATTAGTCAATTAAAAGGCTGTCTTTCACTATATATATCATAATTCATTCGTAGTGGTCATTGATAAGAAAAACTTTTTCATTTTTCAAACTCATGATTTGAACTAGGAATCACACATACACCCTAGTACATGTTCTCATTGAGGACATCCTCAAGAGGGGAGATTTCATGACATTTCTTATTTGTTGTCTTGCATTTTAAGAAGTTGTTTAATGGTTGGCATAATGTCTATAGAATCTCATTCTATATAGAATAGAGTGGGTTGGTTTAGATCGATCTTAACCTTATGGTTGATGATTATGAATGATTTCTATTCACACAAAAAAGTTCAAATTTTGAAAACGAATTCATATATTTCCCTAGTCTTTTCATTTTTGACCGCTACAAGATTAATGATGACATGACCTTGGGCTTTTGCTGCTAACAAAAAAAAACATCCCTTTCCATATCTTTATATATAACCCAGTTGCCTGTTCTTTGTAGATAAATTTTTGTAAGAGTTTCATGAAGCTTCAAAAGTTCTTCCAAGATAAATTCTCTTGTTTGTGCCTCATAAAATGAACTAAGATGTTGGTGAATCATAACCATGAAGATATTGATAGAACATCATGAACTGTTCTTCTATCTATATATCACATGATTGGGTGAAAGTAAGGGGGAATAAAAAAAACAAGAAAAAATAGAATGAAACAAGCATACAAGCATCTTTTGTACATTGCATATGACTCTATAATGGAATTTATCTTTTTGATAGAAGAGATTCTATCTAAGAAATAGAACCTATCCGATCCAAATCATTAAATGATCCATTTACCACCCTTCTTTTCATAGTAGTGAAAAAAGACACTATGATGGTTATTTTTTTTATATTTCTCTATTTATCTCATCTATGGTTTAGCAATCCCAAAGTTTCTTTTTGATATGATCCAAAAAATAATTTTTTCAATTTTTTTACTCTTTATCTCATTACATACAAAAGATAAAGAGACTTCTAGTGTGGAAGAATAATGGTTTGTGATGCTAAAATTCACACTTAACATAGAAAATCAAATTGGGAATAACCCTTCTTTCATAGTACTATCTCAATACAAAATCTCATGTTAGAAGAAAACAATATGTTCATATCAAACTCAAAGTGCCATGCTATTCTTATTTATTCTTTCTTTGATTCATATTTGATACAGCGAAGGCATAGTATTCTTTTTTTATCAAATAAAAAAACTCATTGGCGCTAAGCATGAGGGAATGCTAAATGTTTGGTAATTTCTCCTTTGACTAGAATGAAAGATCCCATTGAAGCGGCTAATCCCATACATATTGTATGTACATCTAGTGACACAAATTGCTTAGTATCATAAATGGCTATTCCTAGTATTACCCATCCACTTGGATAATTTAGAAACAAATAAAGATCCTTAATATCATCTTCTATGTTGAGATATACCATAAGACCAACAAGTTGATTTGACATCTAGCTATGAAGCCTATAAAAGTAATCTTTCTATGAAGTTAGTTGATTAGGAAAATTATATCCCCGAGGATGACGCACCTTTGGATGCATACATTTTGAAAGTACTGCAAAAAAAAAATCAATGTGTCGATTCCAATCCATTGTTTTTTGTTGAATCTTATTTGAAAGAATAGGCTGCGTCCGATTCCTATTATGTATTATGCCTATTCATTCTCCTTCCTTCCCTATGGACAAGAAGTAGCTTATCCAATTATAAAAGAGTCAAGTCAAGGGATGTGGATTCCTTCAAACCTAAAAATTGTTCTTTCAAAGAAGCGGGTAAGTTTTGACCTCCAACAGCTTTGATTCCCAAGCTTTTCAATTACTATATTGTACTTCATTGGATTCAACCTCCCTGAGGCCCTAGAAAAGGTCTTTTGAAGCAAACACTGCACCCCTAAGATATCTTGAATTCTCTATCTCTAGACTGAGGATTAAAAGCTAAAAAAAGTAATATCTTCCTTTTCACATAGGTAAATTAGAGAAATCTCTCTAAGCCACATTATAAAGAAGGAGTCAGCACACCTTCCTTCCATAATTTTCTCAAAAAAGAAGGGACAAAGCATTTTAGCACAACATCTAGGAAAGACCAAGCTTAGCAAGATCAAGCTTGAGAAGCATCAAACCACACCCTCCTTTCAACTATCGGGATGAGGCGTGAAGTGAAGGGAGGCTCAACTAAAAGGAGAAGTGAGCTTGCTATACTAGGCCATTGGGAGAGGTCAGCTTGTCTTGACTCGAGCAAGGTGAGAGGAGACCAGCTTTTTATAGCTACTTCCTTCTTTACTTAGAGTTCTATTCTTTATATATGATATATCAATCTAATTCACTTCAGAACTGAAATAAAGAATATCCAAAAAAAAAAAACTAGAGCCCTTTTCTACATCCATATGATCTACTAAATTGGTATTGCCCATATAATGAAAGCAGATCTTGGTCCATAGAGCCCCATAAAGGCTTTCCTCTAGAAGACTTCTTAAATGGCATAATTATCTGATTTCTTTCGATCTTCAAGAGATTGCTCTCTTTTGAAATGCTTAACTCTTTCTTAAAGTACCACTATTGAATGTCATATATGAAAATGAAAATGGGTTTGAATTTCTTACTCCAGAAATAAGCAATATGAAGTGAGTAGATAAGTATGCAGGCAATCCTTTTTGAGGTATAACTAGTTGGTCCTTAGTACTAGGTTTTCTAGCAGCATTGGTTTGCTAAATCTACATAAAAGATTCTAAGGGGCATTGGTAGCCCTATCGACTATTGTGACATGAATCAATCACGGTAACATTCAAATAATGAATTAGAAGAAGTAAGCTCCCCACACACATCAAACTGAACTGAGGAAAAGAAGAAAAATACCATAACTTTCTCTAATTAAAAAAAACCTTATTATTATTATCGCAAAATAGTCCCATATAAGCTATATAACATGGAGGTATCTCAGACGACCAAATTTAGTGATCTAGTAAGGATGAAGAAGAAATTCACACAGAGTCTCAAATGAATGCTGACACAATGCTTCACCCAAACACCCGACTAGAGCCCACCCCAGATAGATCAAGATCATTTAAGAGAACTTCCAATTCTAACTTAGACAAATACAAATCAGAGCAATGCCAAAATGAAACACTCATGAGCTTATCTAATTATCCTTGGAAATGCACAGGGAATTTTGCAATCTAGCTCATTGGAAAAGGTACCAAATGAACAGACTATGAAGACTCTACAACTTCAACCATCTCTAATCATTAATCAAAGACTCAACTAAAAAACACATGCTTTTTGATACTCAAACACAAAAATTTCACTCAATCTATTATTTGTAGGTAAGATAAGAGTTTCATGTCATCTCTTGCATTCTACCATTTTAGGTTATGCAACACATCTATTCCTATTAGAGTTGAGTTGCTATGACCAAGCGGTGGATGTGGGACTACATCACTTTTTATTGATCAAAGTTAGATGCAGCTTCAATTGGATCTTGCAACTATTCACAAAGATGATCATTGATGTTGGGAGTTCATAGAATATAGCATCCACAAGGATGGTGGATCAGTTAGGGCCTCATCCAGGGCCCTATCTTTTTAGACCAACGAGTTGTGGGCCCTATGTTGACTAAGAGGTGAGAAGGTGCCTCCCTTCAAGTACAAAAAAAGTGAAAGTAGTATAGTATTTCCTTCCTATGGATGTCTTACATATCCAATTTTGACATGGTAATATGAGTAGGCTGTGACCTGCATAGGGAGAACACCAGTTTCCTTTGAATGGAAAAAGTGGTTATTACCATCAGAAGACTTTGGTTGGTTAAGGAGAACATGGTGAAAGAGTACATAGAATGCTATGACTTGATATCAATGAAATTCATAAACTCATTTTTAGGAATTGGATGGGCAGAAAATGAAAATCAGAATTCCAATTTCCTATTTTTCAAATGAAGATACAAAAAAGAAAAGGAAAAAGAGGGAAAAAAGAAAAAAAACTAATTTGTTTTTTCACGTTGCTTCATTTGGTTCTCCGAAAACAACATCGACTTGCACTAGCTTTTCAGGCTTGGGGTAGTGGAATGGGAGGCGCAATTGAAAGGAATGATTGAGAAGTTCTTGCTAAGAAAGCTTTCTCTTTCTTCAAGCTGAGGAGATCCTATTTAGAAATCCTCTCTTATCAGATGAGTTTTTTTAGGGGCTTATTTAGTGGGGTTGGAGCATTTCTTTAGAGAAGGACAGTATATCGGGAGTCAGTCCTATTGGAAGGTCAAGGTGGGGCATAGGATAGGGGATATCTACAAGGAGCAAGTCTTCTTCCCTAGGAGAAAGGAGAGATTGGATCAACACCAATCTTACTAGGAGTCCAGTCCAAGGCTGTCATCAATGAAATTGACTACTTTTTTTTCAAGAAATCGGATGCTTCACACCTTTATTTTCTCCATGAAACAGGAACAAGTAGGAAGCAGAAACTATATGAATTTCATTGAAAAGAAGACATCTCATGAAAGGTAAAAAGGAAGTTCTAACTTAGGATTATTCATGCCCCACGAGTAAGTTTCCAAGTGTGCAGGCAGTCTCTTAGTTCAGAAGAAAAAAATGGGGTTGTTGTGCTCAGAACACATTTTAAACTTAGAAAGAAAATGTTCTTCATTGCATTGGAAAGAAGGATGGGGGAAGGGGATGCAAGGCTGGGAAAAGGTGATTGCCAAAATCCATAATCAAACTCACCTTTGTAAGTGAAGATCACTTGTAGATATCTCTTCACGGTGAAAAGTCCTCTTTCCCCCATTTTTTAA
This sequence comes from Cymbidium sinense, assembly GCA_021442155.1. Taxonomy (NCBI): domain Eukaryota; kingdom Viridiplantae; phylum Streptophyta; class Magnoliopsida; order Asparagales; family Orchidaceae; genus Cymbidium; species Cymbidium sinense. The sequence continues at coordinate 23,082,997 of CM038214.1, forward strand.
ACTATGGTTTAACTAAGGAAAGGTGCATTGTGACTTACTTGCTCATGAAAGAGATTTTTTTGTTACATAAGAGTTCTGAGACTCTCTTTACAGTTTTATACCTTAAGCAGTGTTCATCATCTTTTATTTTTGCTTTTGGAGGTGGTTATCTGGGTCCTCAACTTCTTTCTATTCTCGTGTTTCTGACCAGGCTAGGCTACCTTCATATTATCCCAAAATTTCATCATTTTAGGATTGACAAAGGTACATCAGAGTTTGATCAGCTTATTTAGTTTTACTTCTCTTTATTCTCATTATACCGAGTCATATTGGTAGTAAAGAGAGTGATTCATGAGACTTTCAAGACTATCATTACGCCTATTGAAGATATGCCTCGTCTATTAGATTTTGTTGGTCACTTTAAGCATCATCCACCTAATCTTGCCGACCAATATATGCCTTGGATTTGAACTATTCCCCTTAAACAAGGTATTAGTTTCATTCTTGCATGGAAGTCTATTCCAAACACACAGTTTAGCAATGATGAGTTATCTAAATCAGCATCAAAAAAAGGTTTAGGAAATTCTAAGGGTGTTTGTTCTATATTTTCTACATTCTTGTTCAAGGGCTCTTACAGGTCTCTCATTCACTTTATCCATTCTTATGGAGACAATGGTCTCCCAATATTTTGTGGGTTCATTGCATTAGGTACATTATATGAGTTTAATAAGTGGTTTTGAGTTTCTCTAGATAACTATGAAATGGCCATCCCCAAATAGATTTTATATCTACTATTGTGCCTGGTGCCTTGACTGGAAGACTTTCACAGTCTATTCAACAAGGAGGTAAAAGAAGAATTTTTGCTATAGGTCACTACATGAATCAGAGATTACTTGAACCAATACATAGTTAGTTGATGCAAGTTCTCTCACAGTTACCTATGGATGAAACATTTCATCAGAGTGCTCCACATGATAGGCTAAAGAGATTCATGGTTTGTCATTGTTTAGATTTCTCTTCAGCAACTGATAGATTTCCCTTATTAGTTATGTTTGAGATCTTTCAATATTTCATTGGAAGGTCTTATAGCTCAAGTGTAGTAAATGCGAGTTTGGCTACTAATCGGTTTATCCTTCTGTAAAAGAAAGTGAAATGGTATTCCGTCTGGTGTGTCATTTGTCGCAAGTCCACCTCTTGGTTCTCTTTCTTCTTAGTCTATAATAGTTTTACCTAATCACATGATTGTGCGAGATGCAATGGAGCAAGTTCACACTGGTTTGTAGTTTATAGATTATGCAATACTTGATGATGACATCATAATTTGTGATGACAAAGTCGCTAAATCTTATATGCAAAATCTTGATGATGTTAGGTCAAGATTTCTTTCATAAATCTTTGATATTGGTGCTTGAGTTTGCAAAGAAATTGAGGGTGAGAGATGTTAGAGTTGATCGTTCACCTATATCTTTCAAAACTCTCATGTCATATGGATTTCTATGAGCTGAAAAGGTTTTCTACCTTATGTAGGCATCATGGCGCTTCACAAAAAGTTCTTGGGATTCTTGGTAATCTTAGTGGTGTAACCCATTCAAAGAAATACTGAAGGTTACATATTTTGCATATGAAGAAAGTTCTCTTTGCTTGTCCCACTAGTGTGGAACTCTGGTTCGGTAGAGGGCATTCACTACACTTGTATGTCTATGGAAGGCTTGTCAAATTACTTCGATAAAGCTTCTTACAAAAAAGATCTAATGGGGCTCTAGAATTTCTTATTCTTATTCTAAAGTTGAGTTTGAAGAATATTCAATCGAGTTGGATGTGTCAATGGTGTGATTATCTTCATTGGTACTATACTATGAATATGGTCCTAAAGCAAAGAACCTCTAGTCCTCGTGATTACATGCTTTTATAGAACCAATGCATTGATTTATGCAACTCAATGGTTTAGATGCTACTACTAGAATTTCAAAATATAAGAGAGCCATTCCATGTCATATAGATCCCAAATTACTCAAATCTCTCTTAAGCAAAGGTGGGTTAACTAAAGAAAGAAAAATGGAACAAGATGCTTCTTTAAAAGAAAGCTCTTTGCCTCACCTATGATGCCAAAAGCAAGGAAGAATGGAAGAAGAATAAGATTGGGATCATCTTATGGTTCTCGAATGATGGGAATAACAAAGCAGAAATTTAGAAATGAGCACAAAATATCAATCAATTCATTCTCTCATTATTCATTATTTCCAGATCTTTTCATTGCATTCACTTACCACAAGAAACAACCACCAACATTTGTTGCAGCACTTGCATTTTTGTGCATTCCTTCTTTCTTTCCTTGGTCTTTCATTCCATCATCTTCCTAAAAACTTATCCAATTCTAACATCTTAAATGCTAATACACCTTTCTTTTATCAAATCTCAGGGACATGGTCTAATCATCAGGTTAGTATTTTGTCATGGTGTTGGATCCCAACTTTTTATGGATTCCTTCTTTATTACCAGGGTCAACCCCAAAGCCATAATGTCTCAAAATGATAAGGCTATAGAGAATCTTTTCCTAGCACCTTTGTCTCGAACTTCATTAGGAATTCCATTCTATCTCTTCAACAAAAAGTTGAGTTTGAGTTACACTTCCTTGTTCTATTTAACCCTTGTGGATTGAACTTCATTCATGAAGGAACTAGACTTTTGATGGGCCATCCCTTTTTATGCACCGCTTGACTCAAAATGCTTTTGCTCTTCTTGGCCTTGGGATCTCCCGTGGTTTGTAAGAAGGAAAAAAGACTAATCTTTTGTTACATCTGGCATGAAATATAAAAGAGAGAGCTTCGTCTATCAATGAACAGTGGATTGACTGAGCTATTGGCATTGCTTTATTTTTCTCTCCTTTCCTATCTACAAGTTCTGATCCTTTTATTTGAAATTTCTTCATTCTTACTAAACCGCTTGTAGAATCAAATTCTGTTCCATAAGACCAATTATCAATTATAAATCCTTCAAGCATTTATGCCAGATATGTCACTAGTGCTATGGGCTTTGGCTTATGTAGTGAAAAAATGATGAATAGGATTGTGGCACTCCACTCACCACCAATGCTACATGATGCCACCAAAAAGAATGGAATGTTGCTTCACTCTGCTGGATGCATCAATTCCCATCATATAAGAAGCTTTTTTTGCTCTTAACCCCCCAATCATTCAAACATTTTGTGGGTGGTGCACTTGCTCTATTGTTACGTATCAAGAGAAGCCAACTCATGCATCTTCGATGGTGCTTTTTCACCTTCTCTTCGCTCTGCTAGATAGGAGTGCTAATGGACATGGGAATGGAGCAGGCGAAGCATGTCGTTCATAATGGAAAGAAAGAGACCATTACTTTTATGTCTTTGTTGGTTCTCTGGTGCGAACACAGTGGTCTCTAATCAGGACCACGTATGTAGTGTTCGAATTTTGATCTTGACATGTCAGTTCTTTTTCATCATAGGCATCTTTCCAAGAAGTTGGTGGGCTCATCATGAATTAGGTCAAGGTGGCTGGTGGTTTTGGGTCTTGGAAAATGAATCTTTTATGCCCCAGGTATTAGCCATAGCTCATATTCATTCAGTCATTCTACCCTTTCTTTATTCTTGGACCTTGCTTCAAAATACTTTATTCTTCCATCCTGTGTCTCAAGAACCTTTTCAATACGGTCTAGATTGCTAGCTCCCGTTTATAGTTCTGCTACAGATGATACATGAGCAAGATTTTTATGGTGGTTCTTTCTTCTAAATTGTAGGCATATCTATGAATATTTTCTACCAGATGAAGCAGCAGGCATCAGTCCTTAGAATATCTAAAAAAGAGATGGTTGTAGGGAAAAGTACTCTTATGCACCTATGTCGCTCAGCTCACATGCAATCCTATTCCATTATGTTATGGAAGAATTGAGGTTCTTGCTGGGCTGGTTATTCAGAGCCAGCAATTGGCTACTTTGTCCCATCCGTAGTGCTTCAAAAGTCATTGGCATGATTGAATGTAGAGCAGTCCATGATGGAAGCCTTTTTAAATGGAAGTAGATTCTTTAGAACTTCAGAAGATGGTCAAGGTAGCTTGCTTCCAAGCGCACTAGATGCACATGTAGTAGTTGGATCCTGCCAATAAAAAATAGTAGCATAAGAAGAAAGCGATCCCAACCGCAAGCAAGTAGTCGATCTAGAAAGCTAGCAAAGACAGGGCGCGAAGAAAAAAGTAGCCAAGGTGCCGACTTGGAAGCAAGTGGGAGCTCATATGAAGTCGCATAGGGAAAGGGTGTGGGTCAAGCTGGTGGTCAGTAAGTAGTAAGCAGTCGCAAAGCAAGTACCATTCTCATGTATGTCGATCTCAAAGAAGAGATGCTTCAAGCCATGTTGCTTTTGAAACTCATCAAGAAACTCAACTTCCTTTTTTTTGGGAGGAATTCTTATTGAACATAGCTATAATCACTATAGAATTGACTTCCATCCCCTTTCATAGACTCTTTCATAAGGCACATTTTCTGATGGTAATAAGACCATGTTTTTTCTTTTTAAAACATTCTGACTAGTAGGCATCACCGACTAGTGAAGTAATTGGACTAACATCCAAGATTACCCCCCCCACTCCCACCTCATCAAAAAAGACAAGGACCTATAGTTGCTCTCACTTACACCATCTATGAGAGTCTCGAGAGATGAAATGAAGCCTCCTTTGATCCCGAATTATTCTCATAAGATTAATCAAGATTTCATTTTTCTTGAACTAAAGAAGTAGCTTTGCATTCAACCACTAGAGGATGAAAAGGGACAAAGTTACTCAACTGATAGATAAGTTGCGGTTGGGAAGATCTCAATCAAAGTGATATGCTTTAGTGCTCCACCTACAAGTTATAGAACTACGTGCTTGATCAACTCAGACTCTATCAAATCTTTGGTAAACCCATTTCTCCTAGTCCTCGAGTAATGAGGCTAAAAGGAGAGGAGAGAGGATCGAGCAAAGAAAGAGGGAAGCTTGGATAAGTTTCGAGTTTTTCATATGCCCTTCATTCCTTTAGTACTAGTAGGATTAGTCTACCAGCTCCACTCATACAAGTCAATTGAGTTCAAGTCGAGATAGAAAGTACTAGCTCACTGGCGATCATACCATTCAATAGGTTTCCCATTACCTATACATAAATCAGTGCAAGGATCATGGTTCCAAGTTAGTTCTCATTATGGAAGTGAGTGTCTTAGTTTATCTTTCTAGTCACACTTTTACCCTGACCTTTCTCCTCCACTTTGTAAATTACAGGCAATTTGATATTTCTCTAGGTTACTTAGTTCATTCTTTTTTCAAAAGAGAGGAAGAGGAAACCCCAATTTTTGAAGCGATTAGTGAAAGCACAACCAGTCCACTAGAATGTAGAATTAGGTTTGAGCACAAGGAACTTCACTGCATGAATATAAGAGAAAGATGAGATAAAGATCGATTTGAGAATGGATGATTTATGACATATACTCTTTCCATGACATGAGAGAAGAATCTACTTTGTCCATGAGTGGGATTTTCTTGACTTTCCTTCGATACAGGAAGCATCAAATTGCATGTGAAAAGCATGATTAGACTTAGGGAAGAAAGCTATGAGAAACATACATGTAAATAAGAAAAAAATAAAACTTGATGGATTTCTTTCATGCCTAACTTGAAAAGGTTGGGTTTTCTCTGGGTAGTCGAGCCCTATCCTTTGCTATCAAAGGGTTTAGCTACTCTTGCTTAGTAGGGCTTATCTTGAACTTGAAAGTCAGCTTTGCTTTATGAGCGTTGCTCATAGGCGAGGACTTCACCCCACCCATATGATGATTCCTTTCGGTAAGGGGACATCAGGCACATCAAGATCAGAGTCTCTACTCCATCGGACTCCCTTATCGACCATGCATCCTCCAAAATGAATTTGGAAAAAGAATAATTCTTTACTCCACCACAATCCATCTCATCTGTGTTGTCTTCTTCCACCTCAACTTTTGATATTTATAGTGCTTCCAACAATGGAGAGAACAAAGAGCCCTACTCTTTGACTTAGATCAAACCAGAAAGTGTAGTCCATGAGGCAATGAATGAAAGTTTGATTCTGATAATTGTCAGAGATAAGTTCAAAGATCATTGGAAAAATGGATGGTTGATAAAACAAATGAGCAATTGGCCCAAGCTTGGAAGCTCAAAATAGTTCGGACAAAGGAGGAAATTGAACACCTATCAAAAGAATTGCTAGAGTTGAACTGGACCAAGTTTGAAATAAAGCGGGCATCATATCGGGCTTATGGACCTACTAAAGGAGCACCCTCGCAAGATGGGATTGAAAGAAAGATACTACAAATCTCCATGATCTTTCTAATTGATGAAAAGAGAGAGGCACTAGATGAAAAGAAAAGGTTTTTTTTTTCTTCCATAACCTCCTGCCCAGAGGAAAATCAATCAAAATGTGGTGTCCAGTTGCATTGGTTGGGAGGAATCACTGAGCATACTTTCACTTGACCGAGCTCAAGTCAGCCTTTTTTATTTAGAATAAGCTTTTTCTACACCTACCGCTCACTAAAACCATCGAAGCTTCTATCTCAATTCCCACTAGCTTGTGCTATTGATAATGCAATTCTTCTTATGCTGGAAAAGGAACTACATCCTCGCTTGAATAAGTCTCAATTTTCTTGTTGGTTTCATTATGAAATTCTATTAGATACATGCAATTCTATGCTGCCTAGTGCATCACCATCAGGCTACTTTTTATCCTCGAGCTCCCACACAAAAAATGCTTCAATTGATTGATGGATGCAACCCAAGGAAAGAGTAGTCAAGGTTGGTTTCATTCTCCTCTTATTGGAATGAGTGAACAACCTTGTCCTTCACCTACTTCTTGGAACGAGTCGGCAAAAGAGTAGATGTTAGGACTTATGCCTTTCCAATGATATTTGTTTTGGTGCCCTCTCCATTTGTGCCACCCCCAAATCATTGATTGCTTTCACTAGCATTTACTCGATCGAGCTTAATCAAAAGGCTATATTGATAGATTAGCTCTAATAGTTTCTCACTTCTTCCTCACCCTTAGAACCAATCAATGTCCTATCCTTCCCTATAATGAGATGAAGGAAGCGAGCCACTTGTCTTGCCTCAAGCCCATAAGGATAGGTACTACAATAGATTAAGATGGTGCTACTGTGCTGAAAGCTAGGCTAAGAAATGGTCCTAATGCCATTCGTTGATGAACCCTTAACCTCTGGAAGTAAGCTTGGTTATGTGTGCCATCTACTCTGCTTAACTTAAGTGCATACACTAGAGCTATAAAATGAGTAGCTTCTCTTATCCCCTATAGCTTACTTGGTCTTTTAAAGAAATGAAGCTGGTAGGAACCTCCTAGACAAGGTGCAATTGTGAGGTTTCTATAAGAAATTTCTACTTAGGAAGAGCCCTTCTCAAAGAAAGGTGAGCTTAACCTTTATTAGCTAACTTGGGAATGGTAGAACTAGGACACTGACCTATCATTCCTACTCTATTTTATTCTTGACCCTGAAAGAGAGTTATGTGGGTATGAAAAGAGAGGGATTCAAACCTACAAAAGCCTACATAGCAGTTCTAGTGCTACGCCTTATTTTTAAATGGAAAGTAAGTGAATCATCTCATCAATTGGACCCATTGACCAACATAAATTAGGTTGGGAGTAAGAGGTCATTGTTCGAAGGAGTGATCCTGGCTGGTTGGTCTCGCACGGGATAACCATTGAGCCAAGCATATTGCCATAGGTTGGTGTCCTTGCCATCACTAATGACATGTACTATTCCACTTTAGAGAATAGGATTTTTGGCATAAATGGACTTCCTAGAAGAGTAGGCCAAGTATTTAGGCTCCACATCTAGTGGACAACATCTCTTGGGAAAGTCTTTTGCTTTCATTATTTGGCAAATGAAGTCATCGTACATGTGAGAAGTTTCTAGAGCAATTTAGCTTGGAAGACTGAGTTTTTGAGTGCAAGAGAAGGAATGGAATGGCCTCCCTCCTGTCAGGGTTGGAAGATGGACCACCAATTCATCACATGGATTTTTGTACTTTACCTTGGGAACAAAGGAAGTCACATTTCAAGACTTCAATCTGATTGATTGTGTAGGTTGGAAGCTTGAAGTTGCTCAACATGTGATTGGGTATCCCTACGATTATTAATTTTGTCGGGTTTTGTGCCCTACAAAGGTCAATAGCTCAGTTTTCCAACTCTGATATCTACCTCGATTTAGTATATCTCATTTGTCCTTTTATGGGCTTTCGGAGAGGGAGATTGCCCAGGTAGTCTTAATAGAGCCAGAATTATCAATTCTAGGATCAAGGCATATTTCGCTACACTATTGTTTACTGAATTCTTTTTTTATCGAATGATAGAGGGTTGACTTGTTGCTCAAATTCCTCATAAATTATATTTTTTTGCTCAAATTGAGGCACCAGACTTGGCTTGAAAAAGGTAGGTTCAAAATCAAATTCCAAAGCAAAGGGAATTGAATGCTAATAGTTGGAATCAAACTTTTTGGATAGCTCAAGTAGAAGGAAAGGAGTGGAGCTTAAAGCACCCTTTCTCCATGTGCTAGGGTTTCACCATTCACCATGACATCTACATACATTAACCCATTAATGAAGACTTCTTCTCGTGTAGGATGGCATTGAGAAGAGGGGATTCAGGGGATTGCTCATCCCTAGAATAAGAGAAAGTTTCTCCTTCTTTGATCACGAGAATAATATAGCCACCGATGAAGCATCTTGAGTCCCTTAAAAGTTTTCTTGGGGAGCAATCTCTTTTATCATCACCACCCTACTCCTTCTCAATTGGGCAAAAGTGTCCTTCTAATTTTTTCTTGGTGGTTGATGAACTTTCTCCATAGAAGCCTTCTCTACTACTGAATTCTGAGGTCCCAGATTTCATTTTTGTAGCTCTTTCCTTGCCCACTTGGAGACCCACCTCAAACCTAAACACCTTGTATTCTTCTACCTCAGTTTATGCAAATTCCCTATTCTTCTACCAAGTTCCCTATCTTCATCATCAATGACTGTAACTGCCTAACTTACTTTTGCATGGACCAAGTTTTCCTAGTTTATGCAAAGCCTCTCTACCCTGCCATAATACATTCGTGTAGAGAAAAATTGCTTTCACATTTTTCTTTTTTGATCTTCACTCCCAACTAACGATCTGTGGATTAGCAAGGGCATTTTGATTATTGTGAAACCAAGTTTTAACATCCTCACCAATGAAGCTCAACCTAATTTTGAACTTCTTTGCTTCAAGAGTACAACCCCATGTCTCCTATGAAGTTCTCTAAGTCCCTGGCATTTTGTTCCCCTAAGCACTTCTTTGGGCCATGTGCCTTCACATTAGTGAGACTCTGACGGCCCATCACCAAATGGAGTCGAAGTGACTACATTCTTTAACACTAAATGTCTTCCTTCAACCCATCGATAACACTATGGAACTGATCCCTCAATGAGTGCATCTCATTTCTCAACCCAAGCTCTGAGTTACCATCCCCAAGATGAGCTTAGAAGTGTGTAAAAAGCTCATACATTTTACCTTTCAAAGTCTATATTTTGGCATCCATCATTTACACTTTGGCATCTTCCATCTCTATGTTGGTGTATGCCATCGTAGCATGCATGGCTATCTGCCAGAGTCAGGTTTATCCTCCGCCTTCTCGACCAGACATCTTCACCATGGATACACCCTCACGCATTACTTCCTCCAAGCCTCCTCTGTTAGATAGCTAGCAACACACTTGTAACATGTCTATAGCCACAAACAAAAACTAGAGGAGGTATTCTCAATCTAAGGAAACCATATCTCTTTTCCAATCCCCCACAGTTCTAATGAAATTGGCCAAATATGGTTAGCCCTTTATTCCACATTTGTCATTTCCTTTCCTTATCGAAAAGGTAGCATAATATGCTATTTTGGAGACAAGTTTGAAAGGGTAGGCGGTGCGTACTAGAGGAAGAAACTTAATAAGAATTCTTTGGAAAGTAACCTTGACTGGGGAAGTAAGGGGTATAAGCAAAATCAAAGGAAGAAATATTTGAAAGCCTCTTCCAATCCTAGACTCTAGTTCTGAGTTAGAAGGGCTGCTAATAAAGCTAGTAGGTAGGACGATGGGAAAGAAATAAGAAGAGAAGCAGATGGATCTCTTCCATAATAGAGGAGGAAGATGAATAGAGGTTAGTATCAAATAACTAAGGTTTAGCACCCTGCCAACTAATAGAAAAAAAGCTTGCCCACTCTAATGGAAAGGTTTCCCAAGTAAGAGTTTCCTATGTAGTTGAAAGGGGGTTGGTGGCTAAGCTTGCCTCAACTCAATGGAAACTCCCACAACTGACAAACCAGTGATAAACTTGGACTATCACACACTTGGGAGTGGATTAGCCCTGACTAGTCGATGCTCCTACGCAAGTCTGGTTGTGTCTCAAGTAGGCTATGAGATGGTGAACTTTCAAGCATGACTAACTACTTTGATCTTTGGAGAATAAATAAGATGTTGGGGAAGCAAATCTGGATTTTCATTGTTGAATTGATTGAAAGAAGCTTTGCTTCTATATTTTATATGTGATCTTCGCTTTATGCTGCTGACACTTCTTTTGCTTGGGATGAGTGTGTGGTGGGCCTTGCTTCTTGAACCATATTGACCCAACCTATTCGTGTCCACATACTATAAACAAGCACTCAAAAATGAAAGAGTCACTCAATTTTTCCATGATGAAGTATATGGCATCCATGTGTTCCCAAAAGGGAAATTCATGATAGAATCTTTGAAGCGTTCACCAAAACTTATTTGATCCTTTCTCTCTCAGGCTATCAAAGAGAATTATGGCTTTAGCAGTGATGAAAACTCCATTGAGAAGAACTCTTATTCGATTAAGGGAAAGGGAATAGATGGATAACTCAGCTAAAGTTTGATACCGCTTTCATCCACACCTTTCCTTCTTCTCTTTCCAATGAGAACTAGACATCCCATATTCCCATGTGCTTTGGGATGTCATTGAAAAAGGATCGAAACAACATAGAAAATATGAGATTTTTTTGATTGAAGTCTTCACCTTTAGCTTTAGTGGACTCTTTTGAATGGCGAGTAGTATTGGGTAGAGTGACTTCCAACAGAAGGTGTAGAGAAAATTGTTCTACATTCTTCTATATGAGATTATTAGGTAGATGGATTTGCCAAGAAACCCATCACCAATAAAACAAAAGCACAATGTACAACCAATAAAGACTACTAATAACTTAATTGAAAGAAATTTGGTCCCATAAAAGAATTCAATTCATCAAAAATCTTAGCTATCTAAGCTGGAACTTTTACTACACACCTCTTCTATTATACCATTTCTAAAGCAAAGTAATAAAGAAGATTTTCTATTATGAACTCAATTCGACTTCATTTTTAGTAGTAATTTCAATTGGTCCTTCCGCACTTTAGCAAGACCTCGCTTCGTGAACAAGCTCGTATTGAAAGTTTTTTGAAATCCATAAATATTTTTGGTTCAAGCTATCTGAAACAAGACCTAAATCTGCTTATAAAAATAGATCTTTAAAATGAGAAAGGGAATTGAAGTAGTTGTTATATATTAGTTGTTTCACTAATTCATCTCTAGCATAAGATAGTAGTGCTTTCCATCAGCTAAAAAGAATTTGAGCTTTTTTAAGTTTCTAAAATTGCTTTCTTCAATGGTTGAATAGTCTATAAAGCTGAGGCAACTAAAGTTTCACAAGGATCTTTTCCTTGGAGCACTACACTAGCACTGCACTTAGGAGTTGTTGCTTTCAACCAAAGATTACCATAAGCCAAACTCACTTTGAGATCATAAATCCATTTGGATTGATTTCCTTATCCCTCTCCTCACCCTCAGAAACTTACTTCAACATGGATAAATAGATGCCATACGACCATTAATTAAGTCTTTGAGTTAGGGATCCAAAATGACTTCATTAAACAAGCAAGAAATATGCTTTACATAGTCAAAAACTCAATAAGTGTCATCAAGTTGGCCAACCTTGGAACTAGATGTCACATTTTTATCTAACCCCAAAGTGGATGGCCAGGGATCATCCGAACAGAAAGATGGAATATTCCTAAGGAAGATTGTTTTTGAAAGCATCTTTTACTTTGTTGTTCAAAGCAAAGTAACAACTTGCCAAGTGGAAAATGAGGACCATTAGATCGAGGGCATCAATGCTATAACATAATTAGTAAGGACCTCCTCAATATTGAAGAGTGATGGCAAAATGGGTCTTCAAATCGATGACTTGAAGAAATACTCTATTTTATAGAATAGAAAATAACTAGCTATTAAACATCACGTGGATGTACTTAATCATGAGTGAAACCCAAAATGCCTTAGTACTAAAGAAGTAGCTCGATTGAACACCCACTCAATTTTGTGTCAACAAAATTTGATGTTATTGATATTTTTTATACAAAATTAGCATATAATGATTGGAATTTGAAAAGTGGTTGTTTTGACTCACCTTACAATTATTCTCTTGAAAAGTTATGTCAAGTTCGAGAAGTACTTACACTTGGTATTGGCTTCTAGACCATTTTGGTCCTCGTGGCTAGCGTATTGAGCTCGCTTATCATAAACAAATAATAGACTTGATTAGAGATTGAATGATTGTTATATACAAAATTACATAGAAAGAAACTTCAAGTATGAAAGCAACATAAAAAAGAAACTAAGGAGAGGTTAGCTTGCCATACTGACTAAGAGGAGAGGTTAGCTTATACTTGACTAAATGATGTTCATTTTCATTTTTCTTTTTTACCTATAAGAAAGTCCATATGATAGAATATGAAGTGAGATTTAGGGTTTATTATAGAAGAAAACTCTTCAAAGAAGTAGGGTATCAAAATTTTGATCTGGTCCCTCTGATTGAGTTCCTAGTTTTTTTGCTAGTGAGCTGACTAGAAAATACAAAATCTTTCAAACAAGCATGTTTTCAAGTAAGTCTTGAGAATTGACAAGCAAGACACTAGATGTCCAAACTACAAAGAAAGGTGAGAGTTGAAAATATGATTTAACAAAGAACTATCTTGAAAAGAGACACCTACTATGGATAAGATGGCCTCTTTGAGTCAACATGAGTCGATCTTCCTTCAGTTTGTCCAACCACAAAAGGGCCTTCCCTAGTTTTAAAACTTATTTTACTAAGTACCACGACATTAAAGACAAAGAATAAGTCTCTACTTCAAATGTTCTAGAAAGGACTAACTTATCATCATGCTGGGTGATTCTAGCATGATAAATCTCATAATTTTGTTGAGCTGAAGTCTAAATTCTCAAGTTCTTCTACCACTATCTCTCATCCCAAGAACAAGTAACTATGCAATAATGAAAAGAAGCTCTATCTAGAGGTAAAGACAACATCCACTCCAAAGGTGAGAACATAAGAAGTGATATGTTGTAGAATAAGTTGTACCAAAGTCTTATTTAAAGCCTCCAGCCATTAGCCTGGGATAGTAAATCATCAAAGTACCACCACCTATGTGATGTTGGCAAACAAATCTAGTAATTTGTACAAAGGCTACTATGTGGGATATGATCATGAGGAAAACCAAATTGATATACAATTTTATCTATTTTTTTATTCATCCCAAAGAATTCTAAGACATTTTCTCATTTTAACCTCTTTGTAAAACTTTTAGACTAGAAAAATAATAATCATAGCAATGAGGATAAACCTATGCCCTTAGAGATAGGATCAATGGACATACATCCATCTAGCCTTGAAACCATCATTGATGAATTTGGAGGTTAAAAATAGTTCCATGAACCGCTTGACACTACAAATGGGATCTACATGGTTGAGTGTAGGCAATAAACTTAAGATCTTTTCATTCATCTTGGGACTAGAAGGTGCTCCACACAACTAAATGTACCTCACCCACAACTTTGGCCTCCCTTGATAAGACATCAAGACATATTTGGTGAAATGAGCCCAAAAGTGTTATTAACAAATGTAACAAAAAAAGAGCTATCATTTTACTGAGATGAAGAGAGTGTTCTGGGGTAATTTTCACATCAAGATCCAATGAGGGATTTAATCCTTGTGCCTTCATCTACTCCAAAGCAAGGTGGACTCAGGAATGGGATATCTTCTTATTTCAGAAGGTAGATCCACAGGAGACAATATTTGTTGATTATGGATCAACACTGTGATGTGATGGGAGAAGAGAACTTGCTTGCTAATTCTTTAGCAATCTTGGATAGTGCATCTGCCTGACTATTGTTGCATCAAGGCAATCTCATCAAGATGACCTCAGGAATATATCCAACCCATCACTCTTTCATATTTTACTTGCTCTAGCTTGTAAACTTTCTACATTCCAACTACTTGGTTGATAATGAGCTGGGAGTCCCCAAGAATCTGGATTCTTTAATTTGAATCCTCTTAAGCTGCTTTGAGACTTCTACTGTGATGTAATCACCGCACAAACTATAGCAAGGGATGTGTTGGAGTTTACATATCCCAACAAGCTATTGAAGTCAAGATGTTTGGTCACATAGGTTGCTATTTTAGTCTTCACTTTGATGTGAAACCAAAGATCAGATACTTATCATTAATGGATAAGACACAAGAAACTTAAAGATCATTCATTTCATCATTTAAGTGAAGATGGATTACAACTGCCTTCTGCTTGCTTCAAGTCTCTAAAAAAGATCCCTGAAGTGCCTCTTTTATTGGGGACATTAAAGTTCATATAAGCCTTAAGCCAAAGTGATCGATAAAGGAGATGCTAGACTTTATTTTTTTCACTTTGTTCTATTTCAAGCTTTGACACTCGCTTTTGACTCAACTCAACTTGAAGACCTTCCCTACCTCCCCCATTTATTTCCAATAAGATTAACTTCACTCGATAAATAAAAATTTCAAGACCTTTAAGTCAAACCAAACTCAAAGGTCCATCCTCACCCTATGGAAGGTAAGTTTTGCATCCTTGTATAAGCCAATTTCATACACTACTTGGGTATCACTTGGAAGACTCAAACCCCAAAGATATTTTGATCCCTGAAGCATGAGAATTCTCAAGCTACATGGATCCATGTCTAAGATGTGAGCATTTGAGGTGTCTAAATTATGATGTGAAAAAAAGACTTTCACCAAACTATAGGATAAGTGAATTTGAGTGCTTTCTAAATTCATTGAACTAATTATCAAAGCTTAGCTTAAATCTAATTAATTTCTTTCAACTCTAGACAAAACTATCTACTAACTTCTCATTTTTAACTTTTTACTTCGACACTTACAAAGCATGTTTAATGATGTGCTACATGATCTTGAGAAGATTACTGTGAATTTGAGGTAAGTGTTTTCTTCCAAGTCTTGAAAGTAAGAAGTGAATCTATGGCTCTAGTAATATTTGACTAGAGTTTCCATTATCTGGGGACATCTTTAAAGCATCATAAATCTAAGAGAAGCTTTTGGGAGTACAGAAAATATGTGGTACTTTTTCTATCTTAAGAAGATAAGTGACTTTGAGGCTTAAGTAGTCATTTTCTATGACCTAGAAGGTAATGTAGCTAAGCTGAGACTTGCTTATAAGAATTTCAGACTTGTCTTGCTCTTGTCGATGTGATCTTTTCTCTTATTGAAGAAGTGGAGTTTGCTGCTATCATAGATAAGAGTTACAAAATTGATAGAGCACCCTAGCTAGGTTTGAAGGAAGAACTCCAGCTCGATTTGAGATCAAACCTAGCAATAGCTATTAGGTTCTACACTAGATAAGAGAGTTGGGATTGAGCTTTCACTAATAGAAAGAGATGAATTCGAGATAGCTAGGTCTCATATCTAAGAATATATTTTTTTAGCTTTTCTCAAGATTGAATACCAGGAAGTTGAGGAAGCTAAATAAGTGCTCTTGGTCTTATATCCAGTATTACAAAGTAATGGTCTTAGAAGTTCCCCAACTTAAGCAAATGAACCTAAGTAAATAACCTTTACACACAACATATCAATTTTAAGAGAATTAGAAAATTGCCCTATGTGTGAAAAAATGGAAAAGGTGTCAAACTCTTATTTTGATAGACGAAGGTATAGAAAAACACAATTTTGAATTGACCATCAAGGCCTCCTTACTCACCCTCATCAGGTTGGTTACCAGAAGATTAATAGGTCTTCTCTTTTTTCTCTTTACCTTGGTGTCACTAGGAACTAGGAGCAGCTATTGCTATGTAATCCCCAACTATTAGCTCAATTGTTAGCGCAAAGAGAGTGAAAAAATTGACTTCCATACCTAGGTGCTAGATAAGTGACTCAGTTAGCAGAGCTCATGGCATAGTAGTCTAGGAGTAGTATGATCTCCTTTTACCGTTCACGACTATGATGTTTTTGGGTGTAGATGAATAAGCAGTGTGATCTTTTCAAATGAAGAATACCAGATAAGGCTCAGTTCTTTTTTTCATGATAATGACATGGCATGGATCTATTCCAGATTCGACAACAAAAGCTCTTTCCACTCTTGGACTCTCCTCCAAACTCTCTCCTTTGCTTAAGACTATAAAAAGCATGAAAGATCTGCTCATCATGGTAAGGTTAGAATATTGATCTGAAAAATGTCTTTTGCAAGCTCTTTCGCCTTAGGTGAGTAGTTTAAGCTTCAATAAGAAAAAAGTAGACTTGTCTAAATTTCTTTTATGTCCCAAGCCTCCCTTATATACTTGCAATATCTTCCTGATCTTTATACCTTCAACTGCTTTAACTAAAGAAAAAATAAGGCTATCATCCAAATGAGAAATATTGGGACCCTACGATAGCTCTCACACCATTGAGACATTGCCCGCTTCAAAAGGATTGATTATTCTCTTCATGGAAATTTGGATTTAAAATCAAATGTCCATAGCATGAGAAAGTCAACGTGAATGACTTTCAAAGGGTGTATACTTTCAATCTTTGTTGAGTAGTGCACTCTTGCTTCCTTCCCCATTTATTTAGGGCATGGTGAGGACCAGTCTTCAAATCTATTCAACGGTAGTGGATATAGTGAACTATGACTTCACAACATGGAGAATTCACCAGTCATTATGTCTATTGCAAGCAAAGAGTTCACGATGAAATTCAATCTAGATTCTTTTTCTAGCTTATTTTTTTGGGTCAATTTCCTCACCTGATCGTAGACCACCCTTCCTCTAATGGTTCCTTTTTAGGTCATCTAATTCAATAGGATATGTCCTCACTCATAAGAAGGGGAAGGCAGAAAAGCCATGATTAGGGATTTCTATTCTATACGCACCTAAGCGGCTATATACATCCTATCAACACCCCTCCGTTAGTAGAAGGATGCACCTCAATATCTATAGTTGGATGAATCCAATTCACTAGGAGATGGTGAAAGCCTCTTCACAACCATTGAAGGTCTATTAGTGTATTACATATATGTTCATGACTCTTTCTTTGTCAGTATCGATGGGAAGAGAAGGCTATTAAAGAACTAGCTCTATGCTAGCTAAAAGAATACAAGGTGCTTCATTAGCTGGAGTCTAGAATTCTTGTACAACATCATTAGGATAAGTACCATAAGTGTTATCATAAGAAGAAGATAGGCCTCCATTGGTAGGAAAATGGTCTTTCTACTTAAACCAACCTCTCTTTCCTCATTTGCTCAATTGAGAAGTCTTGTTTGTAGATAAGATCTAACAAAATGACTCGAGATGTGAATGACAATCATCGAGAAATCCATGTAATCTCCTACCTGATCACTCAATCAAGCTCCACATTTTCTCTTGATATTTGAAAGTAAGATAATCAGACTAATCTGGGTATTGATTCTTCATTCAGGGCAATGAAATATCAATAGCTTTCTTGCCTTAGTGCTATCATGTATCTAATAAGTAGAAGTACAGAGTTCAATAAAATGGATTTTGGGAAGATGTGGTTAAATGGTTTTCTCACAAGAGAGAGGAGAAGTGACTTGAGGCTTAAGGTAGTCACCTCATAATAATAGAGTCTAGTATGACATCGGTAGGAAGGTAATGTAGCTAAGCTAAGACTTGCTTATGAGGCATTTTAGACTTGACTTGCTCTTATCGATGTGAACTTTTCTCTTATTGATGAAGTGGAGTTTACAGCTATCGTAGATAACAGTTATGGAAATGGTAGAGCGCCCTAGCTAGGTTTGAAAGAAGAACTCTAGCTCAATTTGAGATGAAATCTGGTAATAGCTGGCAAGTTTTGCATGAAATAATGGAGTTGGGATTGAGCTTTAACTAATGGAAAGAGAGGAATTTGAGATAGCTAGGTCTCATATCTAAGAATATGTTTTTTAGCTTCTCTCAAGATTGAATACGAGGAAGTCAAAGATGCTACATAAGTGCTCTTGGTCTTATATTCGTATCTGCTACTCTTAGCCTTGTTAGAATCCAATGTTAGAAAGAAGAGCAACCCAACTTTATTTTTTAGATAGATAAGAGATCTGCTAAAGTAATGGTCTTCTAATTATCCATCCTTCCCCAACTTAAGCAAATGAGCCTCGTTCAAATAACCTTTATGTCACAACATGTCTGATTTTGAGAGAATTAGAAAATAGCTCGGCTATGTGAAAAAATGGAAAAGGTGTCTAAAACTCTTATTTCGATAGATAGAAGGTATAACGAAAAACACAGTTTTGAATTGAGCAAACCAAGGCCCCCTACTCACCCTGTTCACGGTTGATTAGCTAGGAAGAATAATTGGTCTTCTCTTTTTTCTCTTTACCTTGGTGTGCGACTAGGAACTAGGAGAAGTTATTGTTATGTAATCCCCAATTATTAGCTCAGTTGTTAGCACAAAAGGATTGAAAGAAGTAAATTTTGGACCTAGGTGCTAGATAAGTGATGCAATTAGTTGAGCTCATGGCATAGCTCTGAGTCTGAGTCTTAGTAGTAGTAATGACGGTCCTTTTGCCTTTCATGACTATGATGCTTTCGGGTGTAGATGAACAAGCAGTGTGATCTTTTCAAATGAAGAATACAAGATGAGGCATGGTTCTCTTTTTCATGATAATGACATGGCATGGATCTATTTCAGATTAGACAAAAGAAGCTCTTTCCACCCTTGTAATCTCTTCCAAACTCTCTCCTTTCCTTAAGACTCTGAAAAGCATGAAAGATCTGCTCATCATTGTAAGGTAAGAATATTGACTTGAAAAATATCTTTTGCAAGCTCTTTCACCTTAGGTGAGGAGTTTAAGCTTCAATAAGAAAATAGTAGACTTGTCTAGATTTCTTTTATGGCCCAAGCCTCCCTTATATACTTGCAAGATCTTCCTGATCTCTATACATCCTGCAACATTAACTAAAGAAAAAAATAAGGCTATCATCTGCAAAAAAAGAAATGAGAAAGATTGGGACCCTGCATGCTAACCCTCACTCCATTGAGACACTGCCTACTTTAAAAAGGATTGATTATTCACTTCTTGGCAATTTGGATTTGAAATCAAATGTCCATAGCACGAGAAAGTCAGTCATGAATGACTTTCAGTTCGAGGGTGTATACTTTCAATATTTGTTGAGTAGTGCACTTGGTTCCTTCCCATTCATTTAGGTGTAGGGACCGCCTTCTCAAATCTATTCAATGGGAGTGCATATAATGAACAATGACTTTCACATCATGGAGAATTCTCAAGTAAAGAGTTTGCAATGAAATTCAATCTAGATCTGCTTTCTAGCTTATTTTTTGGGCTTTTCACCGATGTAGACCACCCTTTCTCTAATGGTTTCTTTCAAGGTCATCTAATTCATTAAGATATGTCCTCACTTATTAGAAGGGGAATGCGCTAGAAAAAGCCATGATTAGGTGATTTTTGTTATATACACGCCTAAGCAGCTATATACATCCTATCAACACCTCTTCATTAGTAGAAGGATGCACCTCAACATCTTCAGCTGGATGAATCCAGTTCACTAGGAGATGGTGAAAGCTTCTTCACAACCATTGAAGGTCTGTTAGTGCATTACAGATGTGTTCATGACTTTTTCTTTGTCAACATCAATGGAAAGAGAAGGCTATTGAAGAGCTAGCTCTATGCTAGCTAAAAGAATACAAGGCCTTGATTGGGTCTAAAATCTTATACAACATCATTAGGATAAGTACCCTAAGTGTTATCGTAAGAAGAAGACAAATCTCCATTGGTAGGAAAATAGTCTTTCTGCCTAAACCAACCTCTCTTTCCTCATTTACTTAGTTGAGAACTTGTATGTAGATAAGATCTAACAAAATGACTTGAGATGGGAATGGAAATCATCGAGAAATCCAAAATGTGTCCCTGCCGGGCCAAGGCATCTAGGAGGGAAGAAAGAAAATGGGATACTCATACCCTCATAGAGAAGACATGTCCAAGAAAGAATGAGAAAGTCAATTCATCCACATGAGATTTAGAATTGTGAACAAAATGTGTCCCTGCCAAGGCATCTGCAAAGTTATTCACCTCTTTCTAGGCCTGGTCCATCTGGAAAGAGGACAAGCTCATGGATATCAATCTGAAATCATTTACAAAAGGTAAAAGAAGTTTCTTAATCTTGATATCAGAATTTCTTATGGTTATTACAGCCTCTGCCTCAATCTCAACCTCAAAATGTTGAATACTAAGCGCCATCCTAAAAGCCAAGAACTTAGCCATTGACTTCAAGCTTGCCCCATATATCTTCCCTAATTCAAGGACCTCTATCATCCCTCCTTACACCAGCTTGCCCAAGATTGCCTAAGTTGGACCCATCCCTATTTAGTTTCAACCAACTTCAGAACCTTCCACTTGACCTGGACCACAGAATTTATCTTGCTAAAACTCGCTTAGTCCAAAAAAGACTCAATGACCTTAGCCATAAATGAGAGGCTCAAATTTGCAGAGAGGGAGCCATGTCTGAACACAATAAACTTTTAGTGGAGCCAGAGACAGCCAAGATCAAAAGTGAAAAGCATGCTGCAAGGGAAAGGAGGGGTAGAGGCACTAAGTCAATTCTATGCACCTGAGATCAAGACAAGAGTTAGGTAAGATTACCACTCATTTCTTCATTCAATATGGGATGATCAAATTAGCTATTTCGCTAAGAACCCCTTTGAGAAATCGAGGAGGAAGGCCTCATCCAAGATGAGAATTCTCTCTTCAGGTTCAATAGGTAGGAAGGATGAAAATATATTTTTAAAAAAGAAAAACCAAATGGAATTGAATTGTGTTTAGAGTAGGGGTCATAAATGCTAAAGGATATAGTAGTACCATCGCAAGTGACTTATTGGGTCTATATCTTCTCGACAAGAAAATGCGCATTGCAAGGAAGCCTACTATACTATAGGAGGTGAAATCTTCCCTTGGACCATGTGGAAGATGCATCTACCAATGCAGAATTAAGATAAGCTAGCTCATTCCTTTATCGAAGCTAGGCTGCTCAAGGAGAAGGGAATGGGCTTTTTATCCAACTGCTTTTGCCTATCCTCCTGTCCGTGGTATTCTTCTTTTGTATCTTCTAAGAGTAGGTACCTTTACCCTCCTTTTCAGTCTACATTATGGGATGATTGGTCAAAGTGAATTCCTAATTCTACAATCAAAATAGAGAAATGAAAACTGAGTGAAAGGTACCTCTTGAGTGATTATAACTTTTAGGGGTACCTGTACTTTTTGGGTGTCAAAAGGGCAATGAAGATGGTTTCACCTTTCTAATCAATCTTGGCTTGATTTATCAGCAAAAAAGGTTCAGCTTGAGTAAGTTGCTTGTTTATTTTTTGGATCTGCACATCAAAGAAAAGGTGAGTGAAATTAAAATGATAGAGCAAGTGAAGCAGGAAAATTGTCATTAGCTTCATAACACAAAGAAAGGTAAGTCAGGTAAGAGTGCTTTCTCCTCGATGTTGTTAGCTCTATAAAGGAAAAGAGTTTTCTTAAACTCTCTCTTTCAATGAGGGAGTCTTTCTAGCTTCTGTTGGCCTAGACGGGAATAACTATGGTATGCTTTTCTTGAAGGTCATGATCTTGACATTTCTCGATGGTTAGCATTGCTCTAGCGCCTTTGTTGGTGAGGCAGGAAAGATTATCGTTATGTCATTAGATTTCTAGATTGGAACAAATAATATAATGGCTCTACCTTCTCTCCTTGGTGGAACCTTCTCTGGTTATGGAATGAATTCCTCTCCTTTTGTTAGTTTAGTTAGTCTAGAAAGAGGCTTTCTTTGAAGAAATCTCTCTTTCTTGAATTCGCCTGTAAGACATGCAAGTCTTTGTTTGGGGAGGAAAAGGACCTGATTAAACTAAGTTGAAACACCAATTTTCATCCAGGAAAGGATAGGGCTTGCGATAAACTAGAACAAGAGCCATATATACTTCTCCAAAGGAGGAAAAGATGAAAACATTATTAGTCTACAAGGAATGGATGTGGCGGTAATCTCGTTTCAATATTTAGGTCTTTCTCTTGACACTTTCAAGCTAAATAGAGTTTATTGCCAACCATTGGTCAAGAAAGTTGTTGCTAAGCTCAGGTGATGAAAGCAATGGATACTATCAAGGATGAAGCAAGACCATGTTACTTGCTTTAGGCATGTACTATAACCATGCTTTTGAGTTCTTTGTTAATAGTTTAGCGGTGCAACATGATTCATTGGAGTAAAAGTAAAGTAGCAAGAACATTGAGCAGATGTCATGCACTCAAGACACTACACCTTTCTATCTCAGATTAATATCACAGAAGTATCCATTAGCTTTCTCTATAATCAAGAAAAAAAATCTTTCAGAATAGATATACAAAACACATACTTTTTGGGGTCATTCTCTGTCATCCTGTGGTTCACTCAAGGCCAATGGTTGAATTAGAGATTCTGTCATCAACAAGTTGAAGGACCGAATAGACCATAACTTCTATTGACTGAATAAGCTATAGTTGAGCCCTATCATCTTCCAGTATCACATACCTCTGACTCTGATGTCTCTCCTAGCTAGTAGATGGGACTCACCACCGGAGAAAGAATGATATGTGAGATGAGGTACCCAAGTCAAGAGTCATAGGAGTAAGGAAATGCACCATGGAAGGGCCCAAAAGAGGTGTACTCCCCACCATATGGGGAAATTGTGGCTCTTCTTCTTCTCTAGGCATGAGAAGTTGGTGGTATGATGGACTGACACTCCAATCCATAGCATTGTGGCTCCTCATGTCATAATAAGATGACCCAACGAAGAAGGCACCTCTCGAGAGAAATGAGTGCTCTTCACCGCATCACCGCTCAGGTGGGTTACCAGCAATGTCAAAGCAACAAGTCAGTGCTATAAGTAGAAAGCTAAAGGTGCTGAAATGGAAAAACTATAGCTATGACATGCATCAAAGTCAAAAGGCACTACCAGAGCTACCCCTCACCGAGAGCACCATGGGACCATTGTGCTCGAGGAAGCCCCAACTCCCTCACTCACCACTCATATCTCTTGGTGCCATGCTCGAGAAGAGGCGCATAAGACAACCACAAGTCAACCTAAGATACTCAACCCCTGGATTGTTTGGTGGAGCCAAGTGAAGCACCAAGCTAGTGCCAAATCAACCACATCCTTATGGATGAAAGGTAGCCCATCATATGCACTCCTAGCAATGTGCTGAGAAGTCAAGAATGTAAGGAGAAAGAAGTCCTTCTTCATGCACAAACAGACCATCGTTAGCGAAGTCCTTCCTTCCATCTATTTCATAAAACAAAGAAGGATCCCAGTCTACTAGTGAGAACGTCATCAATAGAAAAACTTGACAAAACATTCAAAAATTAATTTATTATGTAGTATGTCTTTCTCCACTCCTAGAGGTCTAGCCTTTCTCCTCTGATTGGAAAGACCTCATGAATATGAGTGAAACTTCATATCCTTTTTAGGCTCATCTCCATTCCTTTCACCTATCCCTACTTACTTGAACCAAAAGCAATATGCTGAGAAGTCAAAAGTCATTCAACTAGGAATCACTTACCATTTCTCTGACCCGATGAACCTGACCCTAGCTCGAAGAGCACCTCACTTATTCTACAAAGGTGTTTATCTGACCTAGCTAATAAAAATTTAGATATTCTCTTCTTTTCTTTGAAAGTAGCTTAATGTAAGTGGAATTGAAAAGAAGAAAGAAACTCACTTGAAGAGGCTAGGCTGACTTAGAGAAAGATAGAAAGAAATAGAGTTCTATAAGAAATGAATCAATTCAATCACTCATTTTTGAGTCCTTTTACACATTTGACTGAATTGAGTGAATAGGACATCTTGGTAAGAATGCCTTTTTTCACAAGTCAAAAGATAGAGCTACAAGTAACACAAAGTAAGAAAGAAGAGCAAAGTCGGATACCGAAGCAAGAAAAAAAATAGCGATTGATGTCGCTAGTATATTGGATCTGTAAGGACACAACAAAATTAGGAATTATTTTTTCAATTAATAGTAAGACAGAAAGAAGCCAATGCAACACATGAATCAGAGGCCTTCTATTACAAAGAAAGAGAAAGGAATGAGCATACTAAGACTAAAGCAAAAGTTTAATCGAGTAAAAAACATGTCACATTAAGGGAACACGCCCTAGAGGTCCTTCCTTTGTAAGAAAGAAAGCACTGGTTTCTAGTCAGGAAGCTAGTAGTAATCTGCCTCCTAGATCAGATTCTACAAATTTTGTCCCACAAATAGTTGCCTTGAGATAGAGGATTGAGTGCCATATAACTAGAAGACCAGCTGACGAACGAGAGAGCATAGGTTTTTGTTAGAGTATCCAGAGATTCAATAGTCACTAGTAGCTTTTCACTTGCATCTTTAGGTTTGACACCTTGCTTTCGAGGAATCTAGGCTATATGAGTAAGCATGGGCAGTCCTTTGATAGGATTCACCACCAGGAGTTTTATTTTCCCATTTTGACCTTAGAAATAGCACCAACAGTAGAGCGTTAAAGTAGAAGCCTAGGTTTCTCTTGTGGCTGAACCTACTTAGCCTTCACCACCTATTCAAGAGGTCTTTTCTCTTTGATCTTGACCCATTACCAAAACCTATTGACAAAGCCTGGCCTGTTGATTGATAGTCCCAACATCGATGTCTATTCTATATAAGAGTCAAAGCAATGATGAATAAGACAAGGACTGAGAAATGGAAAAGAAAACTATTGCCTTTTTTCTTTTTAAAACATGGCATGCCTGATGACTGTTATACTTCACTTGCAGCTCGCTGGCTCATTCATTCACTTGCTCTTGAACTTGTTGCTTCACCAGAAGAGAAGTGGCTAGTCACCTCCTTTTCTCCACCGAAAGATGCTTAGCCATAAGCTATGAAGGAGGGGAGCCGGGGAAGGCCTCCGATGACAATGAGGGGGAAGCTATCGTAGAAGCTATGCCCCATTCTTTTAAGATAAAGAAATGAAATTTTTATCTCATAATGCAAGCTAAACTAGTAGTTCCATTCAATCTTATGAACTGAATCAAAAAAATGTAGCAATCCTTCTGATTAAGGAATGAACCCATTTAGTGGGCGTTAGCCTAGGAAGGGGAGAGTGGTCGAGTGTATGACTATAAATTTGTTGAAGGTTTCTACATAGGTTAATCGGCTCTCCCGCTTATTATATACTTCAAAGAAGAGAAAGTAGGCATCAACGTAGGAGGGACAACCGAGCAAAGCTCCTTCTTTTTTCCCATGGGTTGAAGTGAAATTATATCATATGCTAGTTAGAGAGGTTGGCTAACTACTACAATCTATAGAGATTCCCCATCAATATCCCATCAAGAATAGAAGCGAGTCACTTCTGGCATCGGTTTGTAGTCTCTATAGTTGGCACACACACACGCCCGGGGTTCGAGATGAAGCCAAGTGATATATATGATAGATGAAGAAAACCCCCACCCTGCACTGCGGGAGCCTCTTAGAGACCTGTAGTTACTCAACAATAAGCAAGAAGAGCGCACAAGGTTGTGTAGCAAAAAAAGAAAAAGAAAACAACTATGAAAGCTATAGCACATCCATTTTCTTTCACAAGAATGCAAGTGAATTAGAGAGGTGGAAGAAGTATGGATTTAGGAGTCTTTGTGCGAGCCATACGTAATGAGAGTCACATGTACATTAATAAGGTGGTTTGCATCTATACGTGTACTGTGGCCTACCCTCCCTATTTGTTCCATGATCTATGGGTCTACTGGAGCTACCCACTTTCATCAATTAGCCAAGATTTTGATTGAATATGGAATCATTGGTGCTCGATCTAGTGGTCTTTCATGGGGTTTCTATCTATCACTACAGAATCCTTATTCAAGGTCACTGAAGGTTCCTCTTCAGGTGGATGTAGGACAATCCACTTATAGGTAGTCGGGTATGATGGGTGGTATCGCTCAGATTGAGGCCAATCCTCCTAACTACGCATAGGCTAGGATTAGAGCGCGTGAAACTAATCACGACCTCGTAAGGTCATTGAGACCATAGAATGTTACACAAAAGAACCACTACTAAGGCCATAAAGTAGCTCTCTAAGAATTCTAGGGGATTATGTACCCCAAGAAGGGTTAGAATGATAGTTCCTATCCCTTGGGGGGTACCAAATAAATCACTACTAGAATCAGTGTTTTGAGCATAAAGATTCCATTGACCCATAAAAAGTGATCCCAACCTTTGGAGAGACCCAAATTTCCATGAGTTTGGGAATCACTAATAGAATTTCTTAGTTTTTATATAGAACATGAGTTAGATAGTCTATGAGTAGGCCTGCTAAAACCCATGTATGGCTTCTTCTATTTCTCGATAAAAGAAAGATGATAGCAGTAGTTGAGTCTATATGCCATTGGACTCCCTATATAATGCATCCTCTTAAATGAATTCATACAAATAATGACTCTTTACTCCACCATGATCTATCTCGCATCATTTTCTTAGCTTGACTCCCTGTATAGTGCTTCCAATAATGGAGAGAATGAAGAGCCTCTTTGACTTAGATCAATGAAGTGAAGCCCACAAGGCAATGATAGAAAGTTTAATTATTTTCATAGATAAGTTCAAAGACCATTGGAAAATAGGTGGTTGATAAAATAATTGAGGCTGACCCAAGGTTGAAGCTCAACTTAGTAGCAAGGAGGAAATGGAATGCCTATCAAAGAGTTGCTAGAGCTAAGCGGACCAAGTTCAAAACACCCTAGCATCATATATTGCTGACAGCTAAAGACACACCTTTGCTTCAGAAAAAATAGACCCAACAAGTCACTCATGAATGGTACTATATCCTTTAGCATTTATGTACTCTAAAAGAAATTTAATTCCATTTAGTTTTCTTCTTGAAAATATATTTTCATCCTTCTACCTATTGAACTAAGAGGATTCTCATCTTGGATAAGGGACTTCATGCTCGATTTCGGTTCTTAAGAAATAGATTTGATCATCCCCTTTATTGAACAAAGAAATGAGTAGTGGTAATCTTACCTAACTCTTATCTAGATCACCTCTATGTCTGAATAGAATAACTTAATGCCTCTACCCCTTCTTTCCCTTGTAGCATGCTTTTCACTGAGCTTCCTCTAGCTCCAAAGTCTTGTGTTCAAACATGGCTCCCTCTCTCCAAATCAGCCTCTCATGACTAAGGTAGCTATCTTTTCAGACTAGACAAGTTTAGGTGCAAGATGAATTATGTGGTCTAGGGAAAGTGGAAGGTCTTGAGGTTGGTTCCTAAATAGGGATGGGTCCAACTTACACAATCTAGAGCAAGCTGGTGTAGGGAGGGATGATAGAGGTCTTTGCATTAGGGTGAATATATGGGGCAAGCTTGAAGTCTATGGCTAAGTTCTTGGCTCTCAAGGATGGCACTTAGTATTCAACATTTGAGGTTGAGATTGAGGAGGCTGTAATAATCATAAGAAATTCTGATATCAAGATTAAGAAACTTCTTATACCTTTTGTAAATGAGCGCTTGATATCCATAAGCAACAGATGGAGAGAGGCCTAGAAAAAGGTGAGTAACTTTCTATGCCTTATAGGTGGTGACACATTTTGTTTAGAATTTAAACCTCATACAAATGAATTGACTTTCTCATTCTTTCTTGGACATGTCTTTTCTATGAGTGCAGGATTTTCTTTCTTCCCTCCTAGAAAGTAGGATAGCCGGATGTACTCACCTTCATACCTTCAAGGCATAGTTCCAACTCATCTAGCCATACCGTAGTGGGTTTTAAAATAAAAAAAACTATCAAGTCCCACAAAAAGTGCTCTACTTTATGCATTACAGTAGCTTCCATAATCAAGTCAGTATGGAGGTATGGCCGTCACTCTTTTTGTTTGCCTTCAACTAACAGCACTACTTTTCATATTCCGCATGAAAAATAAGGGGTCACTATGAAGATTTCATTCTTATCTTTCTTTCAGTTCTTAAAGAATCCTTCTTTCTTAATAAAGCTATTTTCATCAGTGATGAACTTCGGTTCCGTGAGTAAGACTAGTTTATAATTCAGAACTATTATAATCCCACATTTGTGTCAAAGAGAAGAGGCAAAGAAGAAACTACTCGACTAAATAAAGGAGGGGGTGGGGCTACTTCAAAGAGATAAGGATTCTATTTACCATAACTAATAAGGATTTCATTCATGTGGAGAAAACTGAATGAAGAACCAACACCCAGAGTAGTTTGATTATGTTACTATTGAATATCAAGAGAAATGTGGAGCATAATCGAGTGATCAGGCAGAAGATTACATGAATTTATCGATGATTTCCATTCACATCTCTAGTCTTTTCATTAGATCTTATCTACATACAAAACTTTTCAACTAAGCAAATGAGGAAAGAGAGGTGTTTTGCGGAAAGACCATTTACCTACCAATGGAGGCCTATCTACTTCTTATGATAACACTTAGGGTACTTATCCTAATGATATTGTACAAGAATTCTAGACTCCAAGCATGAAGGTGCCTTGTATTCTTTTAGCTAGCATAGAGCTAGCTCATCAATAGCCTTCTCTTCCCATCGGTATCGACAAAGAAAGGGTCATAAACACATCTATAATGCACTAACAGACCTTTAATGGTTGCGAAAGATTGTAGTCACTAGACTTAGTATAGGCTTGATGGGAGGACACTCCCACTAAATCGACGATAGAAGGAGGAAAAGCCCAGTTCATAATGGTAGAATCTAAGCAAAAATAGATCTTTTAGAAGCAAGAAATCCTAAACTTTTTTTTGAAGGGCTAGAAGGAACTTAGTCTAGTTATAAGGTCAAATTTTTGCTAATAAGAAAGAAATGAAGATAGATATGTTAGTGGAGGCATAAACTAATGAAACGAATGTGGAATCAGAAGAAACTATCTTTTTCTAAATGGCCCGCCCATGGCTGAAGAAAGATGGCGTAGACCAACTAGGAGATGAAATGGAGGCCAGTCCATTTCATTTTATATAAGCACTAGTTTCTACTTTCTCATTTCTCAAATGGATGATGAGATGAAGCTCTTTGGTATTTGTCAAAGATGAACAATATTTTTTAACGAGGAGGAGACTACTTTGAACTGGAACATTTTGATCCTATCGTGATGTTTTCATTGAATCTTCATTAAGCAAACATACATCAAAGTACAAACACTTTTGAGAGAGATGTAACTGGAGGAGCAGTTGATGAAACCCCTTAATAGAAAAGACATCTCAAGAATGAGATGGGAGTTCAAATGAGAGAATGGTAAGATAGGATCAAGCTATAGGAGTACAACAGGATAAGCACATTCGATCTCAGAATCCCAGGCGGGCAAGAGATTTCCCAAAAATAGGAATATAGCTTGAGAAGGCTACTAGGATGATGTCAGTCGGTGTATGGAGAAACATGTTGATTCTCGTACTTTATTTCTTTGAAGTAGTTATGAGCAGACAAGTGAAATGAGGCCACTTCTCTGAGTTAGTTGGCGAAGGAAGATTAGAGCACCTAGTACTATTACATCTTCAGTAGCTTGCACTCAATAGAATTCCATCTAAGAAAACTACTACTTGTTTGCTTACACACTTCAGCTTTGAGCTTTGAATAAAACTCTCTGTTTGGAAGTAGAGGTGCTAGCTTACTTTCTTAGGAACTGCATGAGCAATGTCTAGTCATGTGATAGTAAGGTAGATGAGGTTTGCTTCAATCCAAGAAAATGTGGGATCGCATGTGAAGAATGCTGAACTATGAGCTTTCAAGAGTGTCACCCTCTATAGTAAGTAGTATGTAGCGGTAAGTCATTGGCGAAATGCTTCTCAATTTTTCTAAGAATGTTTACTCTAAGATGGTCATTGATGTTGAGTGTTGAGCTAGAAGCAATGCAATAAAGACTAGAATGAAATGAAGTATGCTTTGGATGCTATTCATTAAGGGCTTATATATATGGATTCTCATTTCAGAAAACCATAACTTTCATTATTCACCTCTTGCCCCGGCTGGTCCCAGGTTCTCACACTTCACTGGCTCCAAAATGCCTTTTGGGTGAGAACATTATGCCCCTTAAACTCTACTTATAGTCAGGCAGTCTATGGTCAAACGAAAGTGTGAGTTAGTATCTACAATGGGACTACTGAATGTTTCACTTTTGTTCAATTCATTGCTAACTAGGGTTTCCTAAAATAAAATGCATGTCCTCAGGGGTCAGACACATCAACCTCTCATTCATGCATTCACATAAGAATAGAAAAAAAAAGCAATAAAAATAAAAGAAAGAGGGGAAATGGGGGTTTGACATTTAAAAAGGCATTCAAATCAACTAAATTGAGGCAATAACAATACCTTTGTTTGGGATTATACCATAGCAAGCTATCCATTACATTCTCACCTTGCTCCTTCTTGGTTTACCATATATACATGCTCCTTACTACTACATATTTGTTGATAATGGAATCCATATCTTTATGCACAAATGGAAGGCTTTCACCTCTCAAAAAATGATTTTAGCTTTGAATCAAAAGGTATTACTTACAAACAAAGTCTAACACTAACCACTTTTGAAAAAAAAAATCAAATTATTGCCTTCTTAGTGAAAATATGGTCTATTCGCTATATAGCGATCATTTCATATAGGATCTCTTTTCTTCTTATTTTGTTTTAGAAAACTTTCTAAGATGAGTCAGTATGTTCTGTGATAAAAGATGAATCCAATCATCTTCATTCTTTCTAGCTTTCAACCACTGGTTTCTCATTCATAAGCATGAAAGAGACTCCTCTCATCAGATACTTAGGTCACACTGTCCTTAGGGAACTTATCCAATTGGCCTATCTTCAAGTCAGTTGATTTAAAAGTTGGTTGCTAACTTCACTGTATTTAAGGTAAGAATGGATAACATAGCTACTACATTAGGATTAGGTCAGTAGGAGTCAGGACATTAGCCTTTTCTTCAATCATGTCTCGAAAGAAATAGGCTTGAGGCTTCCATTCTATAAGAGAGTCAAGGTGCATAGCAAAGAAAAAGCTACTGGCTAACAATCCACAGAGCAAGATGGCTACAATTGAGCATACATTTCAACTCAAGAGTGAACGAGATCTATCCCACCAATGGCAACTCCTAGTCTGAAGCATGATCTATCTAGCTAAAATCGATATAGCATTTCATTATGAAATCTAGTTGCCACTTCACTAATAGCCATAAAGGTTGAAGGAAAGTTAGATGAAAGTGATCCTAATGAAAGCTCGAGACCAAGGTTGCATAGAAAAATAGCTATGAAACTTCTGCATTCACCAATTTAGGAGTTTGATTGGGCTAATGCGAGAAGAAAGAAAGGTGCGACAAAGAAGTTTTGAACTTTTTTATTATTTCTTTTCAAATAGAAGCACTAAACCAAAGAATAAACATAGTTCCCTGTGATCTCATCCCTGATGCACAAGCCTTCGCATGCCACCGCTCTTGGGAGAGTGACACCTCTAATGCCTTCGCTGCTTCATTTTCCTGTCATCCGGTTCGGGTCTGGCCTATCGTAACCCCCCTCACCCAAACAAGTCACATTATTTTTTCTAGAAGAGAAGGTGATAGCATTCTTTATGAGTGACTGAATAAGAAGAGGTCATCAATAGCAACTTCTCTGAAAGTAGAAAGCCAAGAAGGTGAGATATTCATGATCACTAATGCTTTTTTATTGATTCATCAAATTATGTAGGTAGAAGAATGTACGATCTCCTTCAAGTCTGGATCAAGCATGATCGCATTCTTGGATTGGAAACCACCTTCCTTATAGTCTGGTTTACATATGCCAAGGTGTTACAATACATCAAATCATTGAAACTTCTAGAAAGTGGAAAGTATGTACTAGTTTGATCAACTTCAAGTAGAAAAAAATGAACACTAGAATTCACTGAGGTGATGGATGGGATTGCCAAGGCATAAGTAAGGAGCCACAAGGAACTATTGGTAGGAGAGATGGACTTGATGAAAAAGGATCTCAAGCGCCCACTGGACCAAAAAGGAGTTCCTAAATGAAGCTTCTCCATGGGTTAGATGTGCGATTCCAATCTTCATATTAGGGTGAATGAGAGGTGCTCTAGAAGGGAAATCAGACAGTGACCTCACAGGGACTTTGATCATGTAAATGAGTATGCTAGGAAGAGATGCACTGGCCAAGGACTCAAACTTTGGTGAACACTAAAAGATTTGTTCAACACTTTTTTTGGGAATAGATAGGATAATAGAACTTTCTTTAAGGAATGAATGTAGAGGAGCTACAATAAAAAGAAAAAATGTCAAACTTTCTTTCTAAAATTAGACATGTAGTGCAAATACATCTTTTGAGAGAGTGTGTATTCAAAAATGAATCATATTATTGAGGCAATGGGCATAATTCTAGATAGCCTACAATATATACAACCTTTAATGTTGAGGCAATTATTTTCATCCCAATAGCAAAATATATATCATCGAATGATCTGAAGGAAGACCCCGGGCAATGGGGAGACCATATCGCCCCACTCATGAAGTCTGGACAAAGCCACCAAGTCCTCCCATGCAAGAAAGATAGAAAATGGCATATGAAAGGTGCTGACTCAAAACCAACTTGCCTAGGCAAGCCGGTAATGATGAACGAACCTACGCTTAGCAAACAGAAAGGAAACGATGTGTAGCAAAGAACATAAAATCCTTCAGGTGACCACAGACGAAACTATTGATCCTTCACTAGACGGGTGGCTAGTTCCCAATTTTTATTTTTCTTCTTCCTTTTGTTTTTCAACCCCACTCACTAAGCTATGGGCCCCTCTTTGATAAGGTGCAAAGCAGCTCATTTCAACTTGAATGACAATTTGGGTCGGATTAGAATTTGGCTCAAAAGGAGTAATTTAGGTCACTTTGGGTCAAGTGAGCCTAAGTGGGTCAATTGACTTGATCAAAGCTTGAATCAAATTTGATTGAAATCACATATGTACTTATGATTGAAATATAAATCCATTTGTAAGTGATGTGGAGTCAAATGGGTTTTGATTCATTTGAAAATTTCAAGTTCAAAGGGTGAACATGAGTTTGATTTGGATTTGATTTTTAAATTTACTTTTGGTTTGATGATTGAAGTCTATGTTTATATTTGAATTCATGATTGAAGGATTGATTGAATCATGAAGAAAAATCAAGCGTTTGGCTTGATTTGAATTTTATTTGGCTAAGTTCAAGATTTTGACTTGAAAGGCATAGGTTGAATTTTGGTTGAATTTGAATTTGATTTTTGAATTTACTTTTGGATATTTGAATTTATATTTCATTTTTATTTGTGATTATAAATGAGAATATAAATGGTTTTTGAGAAAATCTTTTGAATTTGAATTGATTTGGATTTGATTTGAAGTCCATAAGATAGAATCAAAGACTCTTAGGAATAATTTTTTTCTTTTTTTCTTTTGCAATTTGGAATTCAATCATGGATTTCAATCATTTGAAATTGATTTAAGTTTGAGAAAATCAATTAAGTTGGAATTGATTTAAGTTTAAGAAAATCAATTAAGTTTAAAGTGATTTGATTTGATTTGAAGTTGATTTAATTTGGACTTTGACTTGGAAGGAGGAAGTGAGGATTTAGTTCAAGCTATAGGGTATGCAAATTTTCCTAACACTCCTAAGGCATGACCTATTCCTATGGATAACTCTTCTAAGCCTTTAGGGTTAGGTTGAGTGTCCACCTAATTACTAGATGTGTCATAAGATGGAGGGATTGAGAGCTCATTCCAAAAATGAGGTCAACACCCCCTATATAAGAAGAGGGGTACTTTACTAATAAAAGGGAAATTATCTTGCACTTGACTGAGGGACCTCTCAATATCATTCCGTGGGTTCACTTCATCACTAGTGGCTATTTTCCTATCAATAAAGCCTTTTCCCAATGCGCAAAGCCCAACTCCAACAAGGAAGGTGTTAGTGCTTTCTCATGGGGTAAAGAATGCTAATCCTTGTGCTACTCCCATAGAAAGAATCTAAGAAAACACGAAGCATTCTCTTGGTTTTGCTTCTGAAAGCTACCCTCTCTCGACTGGATTTTTGTCCAACCTACTATGAGGATCACATATCTCGTACATCATCTTTCTCCCTCCTGGGTTCCCATGGTTCCTATGCTACCATGTTTCCCATCCTTTTCTTTTAATTCTTTATGGTGAAAATTTCATCAATTTTCTTTTAGAGAATAAGATATATATTTCCATCTTCACTCTATGCAGAATAAAATGTGGACAGAAATATACATCTTCTTTTCTTTATGCATTTTTGACATCACGTAGATCCGTAGATATTCTTATTGAGGGTGATCAGGTACTACATTGAGGATAGGTGTACTATCTCAAAAGATAGAAGTCACCACCCTACAATGGACCTAATCACCTCAACAAGGACTCCTGAGGATAATGGGTCTACATATGTACCAAAGATTCTTTTTCTTCTTTACATGGAAAAGAAAAGTAAGGTTTATTTTAAATCAGGTCCCTACTGGGGCAAGCCCCCATAGTTAATTACATCCTAAGGAATGAGATCCCTTAAGAATACTCTCGATTAAACTAAATGATCATTGTCTCGATAGATTTTAATAGGTAGGACTATCAATCAATTAGTTTATTTTGGAAGATCAAATGGGATTGATCAAAGAGAGGGAGTTATTATCGAAGCTAAGAGGAGATGCCCACAATGCTAGGAAACCCAATGAGCATCTCAAACTATCCCATGATTGGGCTCTACATTTTGAAATTGATTTAATTTATTAAGTTAAATTTTTCATAAGAAATTTATGGCGTATGATTCCATAACACAAGATTAAGGAAATGCCTGAGAAGTGAGTATTTAAGCTTATGGCCCACAAAGGGAAAAAGCAACCTCAGAACCTAAATCTAGGGAGCTTTGGCGAGGGCTGAAAGTACAACCTAAATCAAAGTCAAAAATGGGTATTTGGTTTTCCACAAGAGAGGACACACCACTCGACTGTTTGGACTTGCAACTTCCTGGGGGTGGCCACCAACTAACTCCTCCTACGGTTTTAAATTCATATAAGCAAGTTATATGCTTTATGCAAGATAGCTAGGCTATTATTTATTTAGAAAGAGATTAAGTTCTTAAACTCACTCCCTAAAAAGACTAGATCATGTAAGGGTATGCTTCAAATAATTTAAATCTAATGCAATTCAGATTTCATTTTTTTATTTTTGGACAATTATTTTTGACTCAAGCTAATAGGATTCATATGCTTAATGCATGATAAATGAGATTATTGGCCAAAATCAGCAAGAAGGGAGAAGGTGTATCTCCACCATGGCTATCAAAGGTCAATCCAAGTTTTTCTAGCAAAGGTGGAAGCCCTCTAATCAAGAGTGAACACAATATGCACTTGTGCATGATGTTACAAAAGAAGTACTCATCCAGCTAAGGGTTGCTAATTCTTTTATCTTGATTTTTAGCCTAAGCTTTAGGTGAGGTTATGAGTTCTTTATTTTTAGTTTTGAATTGTTAAATTTGGTAAAAGATTTATTTTTCCCTATGAGCTTAATATACATCCAAGCCATACATAAAGCAAGGAAGAAATTAGGAAAAGGATGACACTTAATGCACAAGCTTAAACAAATCTTCAATCAATTTATAAAGTTAATCATAAAAGAATAAGAGGCCATTGTGGTCGGGTACCACCGCACAAACCCGTAAACAAGTTGAGTAGTCAAGCTCTACGCTTATACAACCCGGATTATAAATGAATTACATACAATTAAGCAAGGAACTCATTATTATGGGCGTGTTCAAGCTTTATTTCTTCATTCTTCTTTTCTTCTTTCTTCTTTGGTTTCTTCTTTTGGATGGTTGGAAGGTGGATGCTCCAAAGGCTTCACATGGTACATAATATGAGATCTTATGACCAATGTGCTCATCCTAATCCCCATAACAATCATTTAAAATCCTAATTGAAAAATTACATGAAAAGGAAAAGTAAATCTAAGTAACATAGAGATTAGCTAAATGAACCACACACAAATTCCAAGCATTTATATTGTACTTATCACCCCACACATGGATGATTAAATCTACATTCTATTAGATTATGCTTATGGGTATAAGCACGTGCACAACAAAAAGTAATTATATTTTTATTTATCACAAAACACCTTAAGCACAATCCCTTACAGAAAATAATGGTTAGACTAAGATCGCCCTACCATTCATTCTATACACATACATCCTAACATTCAGACTAAAATATATATCACAAAACAAAAACAAGTATCAAACCATGCACCACCCTAACTTAAAGCTAGAAGTTGTGACTTAGCATAATGTGTGTGCTTTAGAGTTGGGTAGTATGCTTAGCTATGGCTTGAAGTTAGAATTTTTTAAGTATGAAGAATGTTCAACTTAGAGGAGGGTTACATTTAAGTAATTTAATTATTTTGGATTGATTTTTTTTATGTTTTGATTGTGTTTAAATGAATCCAAGAATTAATTACTAAGAGAAAGAGAGGGAAAGAGAAGAGAACTTCTCTTCCTTCCCTATCCTAAGTAATTTCTAAAGTTGATTCATATTTTTTAGTTTTATTTAGTGAATATTTTAATTAAGTGTTTTAATTAATCCTAAGTTTAGATGAACTTTAAACAAACATATTCAAAAAAGGCATTTCAAGATTAAATAAAATGAACTAAATTCACAAAACATACACCACTTCATTTCTTTCCCAACATGTATGACATGCATATGAATGAGTCTTAAGCATATCTATACATACAAATGAGAATATTTAGCACACTTCATGATACATGCTAAGAAATTCATTTAAGAAAATTTGAATGTTTATGATACATGATTCTTATTAAGTAGCAAAGGGGTTTCTTATCCAATTTTCACATGCACACATGAATGTATGAAAGGCATAAGTGAGTATGCCGTCATTGTTAACCAAGGGTACAAGAACTACTTAGGGATACTTAAAGTCTCATAACCTTGGGGTTGTTTAGACTAATATACCACTTACCTTAAATACAAGCATGTGTACAAAAGAAATGAATGGAAAAGAAAGAATGCAAACATTTTTGTTAGTTGATTTATTTTTGTTTATGCAATTTATATGTGCAAGTATAAGTATCCTTCTTAAGTATATAGGAATGAATAAGATATAAAATTAGGCAAGTGTTAGGTTCTTTTAAATGAACCATACACTTTGTCAAACCCTATTCAAAACTATACTAAAAGAGAAGATAAGGAAAACCTACACTAAGCACATCCTTATATTTTTACTCACATGCAAACTTATAAATAAGATATAAGTAACACACTTTCATTTTGATAATTGATTCATATAATTTGAAAATAATTTGGATTTAATAGTGATAATAGCCACTCATATTCTTACTTTAGTCAACACATGTAATTTGACATAAAATAAAATATTTTTATTTTTTAAATTTATTTTTTGAAAAGCATGACTGTATGAAATCATATGGCACACATATTTAGCATGTTGGGGAAGAACTAAAGTAATGAAAGCACATAAACACATTCACTTTAATTAATTCATAAAGATAATCTTATTAAATAAGAAAGCTTAAAGTAAATAAAGTTTATTTAATATGATTTTTTATTTAATTTTGAAAATGTGAATTGAGTTTTCTATTCCTAACCCATTGCCACATATATTTGATATTTTTGTTCAATTTTTAGATGATTAGATTCATTTTATATTTTGATTAGGTTAAGGTATGAATTAAACATGTTAATTACCCCTTACCTATACCACCTTAGCATAGTTAGTCATATAATTATGAGCCAATGAGATGATATAAAACCTCACAAGGAATTTAAATTTGTAATGCACCTTGAAAGAAAAGGGGCCTTATGCAATTTGGCTCATGATTAATGATTAATTATGCTAAAGGGTTTAACTTAAGAAATTTCCAAAACACCCCTCACACATATGAGTTGAGTTTCAATTTCCTTAATTGAACTTAGGCTCTTGAACACCTAAGCATCTACGCAAAGTAGATTAATTATGTTCTAGAAAGTTTTATAATTTTAAGAAATTAATTAAGAGGGTAATTAGTGAATTAGCCCTTAATTAAGAGAGGATTAAGAAAGAAAAAGGGGTTTAAGGGATAGGTTAGGGGAAATGCCCCAAAATTATTTTCTAAATGTCCTATTCATTGAAATAGACCTTAATCAACTTAAACAAAGGATTAAACCACTAATCAAACTCTTAATTAACCTTAATTATATTAAGGGAGTAATTAAGAAATGAATTAGAAGTTTCTCCAATTAATTAATAAATCCCAAGAAAATTAGGGGAGGCAGAAGTCATCCCTTAAAATACAATCAAGAAGTTTGAGATTAATCATTGGATTAATTAGGAAGTAATTAGCAAATTAAGATTTCCAATAAAACCCAAATTTAGAGAAAAGAGATATTCAAAATTAATCAAAATAGGATATAAAATGCATCACTCCCTGATTCGCATTTTAAAATGTCACATCATAGCGTCGCGTGGTGGTAGCGCTATGCGCTTTGCCCTCAACCGTCTGATTAAGGAACTGATGGTTGAGATTAAATCTGCAAATTAGAGAGGATAAAATAGGATATAAAATGTGTTTTAATCTCGAGCGTCCATCCAAAATGCGGATGGATGGCCAGAGATCTTCGCTATTCTTCCCTATGAAAATGGGGATCGTCCACTTTCAAAGTGAAGATATGAGCTCAAGCGAGTTTGGATTGGATTTAAAATCAACCCACACCATATAAACCTAATGGCAAGCACATCTAATGGTCAAAATTCTATGGGATCAAAATTTCTTTCATAAAGCTCCACAACACATTGAGTTTAATGCTCAAAAAATGACATACCTCATTAGAGGTGATCATCGACACTTAATTCCCTTGGAGAAGCTTCGTCTAGTTGTGAAAAAGCTTTGGTGAAAGTTTTAGCTCTTGAGGTTGAATGGATGGCTCTATGGACCAACTCCTCCTTAGCTTGAGTTTAATTTTGATTGAAATGGATCTCCCCTTTCTTCAAGCACTTTGAAGAAAGCTTAGGCAAGCTCGATTGGGTTCTCTAATGGAGTGTGCAAAGAGAGTTTGGTTGAATTTGAGTGTAGTGGAAGTTGGCAATTCAATGGACCTCCCCTATTTCTACTTAAGGAAAACCAAGAAATGCCAAATTCAATCTCCTTCTAGGAAGCTTAGGAACTCTT
This sequence comes from Cymbidium sinense, assembly GCA_021442155.1. Lineage (NCBI taxonomy): Eukaryota > Viridiplantae > Streptophyta > Magnoliopsida > Asparagales > Orchidaceae > Cymbidium > Cymbidium sinense. The sequence goes on from CM038214.1 coordinate 23,122,550, forward strand.
GCCAATGACTCCTATCACTCTCTAGGCTTCAATTGATAATGGGGAAGTGAAGATTCAAATGAATTAGGGGGAGTATATCTCCCCACATGTCAATCAGATGCGAGAAGGGAGGAGCCATTTTGATCCAATTGATCTTAGGCAATGGGAAGAGGTTTGCCATGTGGCCATTCAAGCCATGTGCTCAGTTTGGCCATATGGTGGAGTTGGGCTGACCCAAACCCATTGGGTTGGGTGCACCACTCTCCCTAGGGTTTACTTGACCTATTAGTAGAGTATTAAGTAGGTATGAAGAGGGTTTGACCAAATTCTAAGTGGAATTGGCCAAAATTTGTTCTATGGCCTAGGGGTAAAATGGTTATTTGGTTGATTTTTGAATTTGAATATGTTGGGTATGTTGAGAAAATAGGCTTGGCCAAGTTTCATTAGATTTGGAGTTCATTTGGTATGGTTTCACTCATGTTGACCCATTTAGGTCAAAATGGGTCAACTTGGGTCAAGTTGACCAATTGGTCAAATTGGGTCAAACCAAGGGTTGGGTCAAGTTCATATGACCAATTGAAATGTTTTGGTGACTTTAGTTTGATTCAATTTGGTTTAGGTTTGAATTTAGTTCATATGACTTCATTTAGGTCAAATTGGTCAAGTTAACCAATTTGACCCATTTGACCTATTTGAGCTAGGTCATGGGTAGGTTTAGGTTTGGTTAGTCATATGAAGTAGATTTGTATCTTTTTTTAATCAATTTTGGTTAAGTTTGAATTTAGTGCAACATGACCCTTTAGGTCAAGTTGGGTTCAAGATCAATTGGGCTAGGTTAGGTCTGGTTGGTCAATTGAGGCTTTAGTCATGTTCAACAAATGATTAGGCATGAACTTGACCCATTGGTTTCAATCAATTTGGCTTAGATCATGTTTTGACATATTTTGACTTTTTAGGTCAAGTTGGGACAAGTTGGGTCAAGTGGCCAATTGGGCTAGGTTAGGCTCAAAATTGACTTGGTCAAGTTCAAACATAGTTCATGAATGAACTTAGATCAATGGTTTCAATCAATTTGGCCTATGGTGGATTTTGGCAATGTTGGGTTTCATTTTGTTGACTTGGTCAACCCTTAGCTTTGACTTGGTTTGACCCAATTTAATTGATTGATCATCTCATGATGATTGTTGATCATGATGAGAGGCATAGGTGAGTTTGATTCATCCAATTTGGTTAGGATTAGAATTTAATAAGGGTACTTTAGGTCACTTTGGGTCAAGTGAGCCTAAATGGGTCAAATGGCTTGGTCAAAGCTTGATTTGAATTTGATTGAACTTGTATATGGACTTATGATTGAAATATAAATCCATTTGCAAGTGATTTGAAGTTAAATGGGTTTTGATTCATTTGACAATTTCAAGTTCAAAAGGGTAAACATGAAATGGATTTTGGCTTGATTTTTGAATTGATTTTTAGTTAAGTGATTAAAGTTTGTATTTATATTTGGATTCATGATTGTTGGATTGATTGAATCATGAATAAAAATCAAGAGGTTGGCTTGATTTGAGGTTGATTTGGCTAAGTTCAAAATTTTGACTTGAAAAGCTTAGGTTGGATTTTGATTGAGTTTGAGTTTGATTTTTGGAAGTGGTTTTGATTGTTTGAATTTATATTTCATTTATATATGTGAATATAAATTAGAATATAAATGGGTTATGAGAAAATTTCAAAGATTTTAAGTGATTTGATCATGATACTAAGTCCTTAAGAGGAAATTAAAGGATTTAGGAAAGATTTGAAATTTTGGATTTGAGTTTTGAGTTTAGTTTGATTGATTTGAATTTATATTCCATTTATATATGTGAATATAAATAAAAATATAAATGAGTTATGAGAAAATTTCATGGATTTATTTTGATTTAGGTATGATTTTGGTTAAGTCCTTAAGAGAAAATTTAAAGGACTTAGGAAATTTTGGAGTTTTAGAATTGAATTATGGATTTAGTTTGATTGATTCATATTTATATTTCATTTATATATGTGAATATAAATGAGAATATAAATGAGTTATGAGAAAATCACATGAGTTTGAATTGATTTAAAGATGATTTAGGCTAAGTCCTTAAGGTGGAAATTAAAGTCTTAGAAAATTTTAGAATTTTGTAATTGAATTTTTAATTTAGTTTGATTGATTTATATTTATATTTCATTTATATGTGTGATATAAATGAGAATATAAATGAGTTATGAGAAAATCTCATGAGTTTGAATTGATTTGAAGATGATTTTGGCTAAGTACATAAGAGGGGGTTAAGGACTTAAGAAGGATTTTAAATTTTGAATTTGAATTTGGATTTGATTTGATTGATTTGAATTTATATTTCATTTATATAAGTGAATATAAATGAGAATATAAATGGGTTGTAAGAAAATCTCATGAATTTGAATTGATTTGAACATGATTTAGGTTTAGTCTTTAAGGTGGAAATTAAAGACATAGAAAAGATTTTGAATTTGGAATTTGAACTTGGATTTGATTTGATTTGAAGATGATTTTGGCTAAGTCCTTAAGGTGGATTTAAAGACTTAGAAAGAAAAGATTTTGAATTAAGAATTTGAATTTGGATTTTGATTTGATTGATTTGAATTTACATTTCATTTATATATATGAATATAAATGAGATATAGATGGGCTTTAAGAAAATCTCATGAGTGTGAATTGATTTGATCGTGATTTAGGTTAAGCATTTAGGAGGAAATTAAAGACTTAGAAAAGATTTTGAATTAGGAATTTGGATTTTGATTTTGATTTTGATTTGGCTGATTTGAATTTACATTTTATTTATATATGTGAATATAAATGAGAATGTAAATGAGTTATGAGAAAATTTCAAGGATTTGATTTGATTTGAAGATGATTTTGGCTAAGTCCTTAAGAGAGGATTAAGGACTATAGAAAATTTTGGATTTTGAAATTTCATTCATGGGTTTCAATCATGTATTTCAATCATGGATTTCAACCATGTGTCATTGATTTGAGTTTGGAGAAAATCAAATAAGATTGATTTGGAGTTTGACTTGAAGGAAGGAAGGTGAGGAATGTTTCAAGCTAAGGGTAGGCAAATTTTCTTAGCACCCCTAAGGCATAACCTATTTCTATGGCCAACTCTTCTAAGTCTCTAGGGAAAATTTGAGTGTCCACCTAATCACTAGATGTGGCTTACGACTAAGGAACTCTTAAAGTCTATGAGAAGTCCTGTGTCTAAGATGGAGGGGTTGAGAGCTCATCCTAAAAGTGAGGTCAATAAAGGGCAATAGATGTGGTGTGACCGATAACACAGACATAGGGTGTTGACCAAATGATCAACAATTGAAAGATCGAAGCACCAATAAAAAATAATCTATCCCTAACCCAAGGTGTAGAAAGAATCCAAAACTTAGTGCAATGTGGCTCTACTTATGTCCAAGACATAAAAGAGAGGAGGAATAAGGGATAGTATATGAACCTTCCACTAGGGAAGCAGGTTCAAGTCATCCACAAGGTGATGAGGAGTTTGATTTAATTTAAGTCTCACTAAGAAGAAATTTCCACTTGGGAAGAGGATTGAATTCATTTCAATTTTTAGATTTGGATTTTGAGATGGACCTAGTTGGTTTGCGATGGATCACACTGAGTAGAAGCCACGGAGGCCAAGACCTAACTCAGATTTAGCAATCTAAAGGAGTAGTCAACTAAACACGTAGGAGGACTAGCCAACCAAAGGGATGCCTTTTGGTATGCATCAACCACATCAAGAAGAAAGCGTAGTAGACTTACATCCTTTAAAGTAGAGACCGATCGGGGTAATCTATTGAAAACAATGATTGAAACCTAAGGGTGGGTTATTGAGTGAATGTCGTTAGGGGACTTAGATCAACTCAAGGATAGTCAAGATTAATTTTATTTTTAGATTTATTTTGATGGATTTTGTTGGTTTAAAATGGATCATATTGAGAAGGAGCCATGGAGGCCTAGACCTAATTCAGATTTACCAATCCAAAGGGGTAGTTTACTAAACACCTAGTAGGACTAGCCAACCAAGGAGATGCCTTTCGGTATGTAACAACTATACTAGGAAGAAAGCATAGTAAACTTACATCCTCCAAAGTAGAGACTAGTTATTAGGATAATCTATTGGCAAGACAACAGATTGAACCCAACCTAGGGTTGACTATTGAGTGACCGCTGCTGGGGGACTTAAATTAACTCAAGGATAGTCAAGATTAATTTCATTTTAGATTTGTTTTGATGGATTCTATTAGTTTGTAATGGATTATACTGAGAAGGAGCTTATACCAGTCTAGACATATCTTAGATTTACTGAACCAAAGGGGTAGTCTACTAAACATATAGTAGGACTAGCCAACCAAATGGATGCCTTTCAGTATGCAGCAGCTTTACTAGGAAGAAAGCATAGTAGACTTACATCCTCTGAAGTAGGGACCAGTTGCTGGGGTAATCTATTGGCAAGGCAACATATTGAACCGAACCTAAGGCTGACTATTGAGTGAATGCTGCTGGGGGACTTAAATCAACTCAAGGATATTCAAGATTAATTTCATTTTTAGATTTATTTTGATGGATTCTATTGGTTTGCAATGGATCATACTGAGAAGGATCTTATATAAACCTAGACCTATCTTAGATTTACTGAACCAAAGGGAATAGCTTATCAGCCGATGGGAGAACTATCCAACCAAAGGAGTGCCTTTTGGTTTGCAATGATCAATTAAAAGGAAGAAAGCTCAAGACTCACATCTTCTACTACAAAAGACCACTGGGGTGATCGGTTGCTTTGGGCAATAAATCAAACTTGACCTAAGGCTGCCCATCAATTTGTGATAATCATGCTTGAAAGAATGCGTCATAGTCTTACATCTTTCAAAGTAGGATGACTGTCAGGAAAACTTGCTTATGGCAAAATAGATTGAACCCGACCTAAGGTCGACTACAGAGTGAGTGCTGACCCGGGGACTTATCTCAACTCAACTAATCAGGCAATTCCTATAAGGAGTTCTACTGACACTCCCTAAAGGTAGGATGCCTGCTTGGGAAAAAGGGGCCCTTTAAGGGCTTGAATTCCTAATCCATAAGCGAATGTTTTATTTATTTTATTTAGTTTGTTTATCATGGACCCTGTTAGTTTATGAGGGATCAAATTGAGAAGGAGCTTATATCAGCCTAGACCTATCTCAGATTTACTAAACCAAGGGAGAATTTGCTCATTTGCTAAATAAACTCTCCAACCATAGGGGTGGCTACTAGGAAAGAGAGATTGTCCAACGAAGAGTAACCCAAGTAGTGTCCAAATGGGATCGCAAAGGATGTGATCCAAATAGAGTGCCCGTAGAGGATGGGATGCTAAGGGCTTAATCTGAAATCCTAGAGAAAATGACATGGTTAGTCATATATCTAATAGGTATTCGGTGGCCAACTTAAGGAAAAAGCACAGGGACTCACATCTGCCAAGAGTGGTGTATCCACCAGGTGAGTCGCTGTCAACATAGCAAACATCAACCAACCTAAGGTGCCCATTAGTTTGCAATAATCAGCCTTGGAAGAAAGCTCAGGGACTCACATCCTCTTATAGCAGAATTGATTGTTGGGATAGTCTATTTTTGGCTCGACAGGTGCCAACTGACCTAGGGTGACTATTAAGTGAATGGCATTGGGGGACTTAAATTGACTCAAATGTAGTCAAGAAGAAAGGAGCCTCTGGGAGACTTATCTTAAATATCAAATATACTCGACCTAGTTAAATCATGATGATTAGTTTAAGAAGAAAGCTGGGGAACTGACATCTTCTTAAATAAAATCAACATGAGGTAGCTTACTAGATGGGCAGTGAAGTCTACTATACTAATAAGGCACTCATTGGTTTGCAATGGTCAAGTTAGGAAGAAAGCATGGGGACTCACATCCTCCAACAAGTGATCACTGGGGTGACATACTAGCAAGGTAGTATGTAGACCCGACCTAGAGCAGCTAATGAGTGAGTGCCACAACGGACTTGCTCCCACATCAAAATAGCCCGAGATAAAAAGATTTATGTTTATTTTTATGCATATGTTAAAAGGGATAGAATGTCTCTGAGGGACTCTTACACCTGCCTAAAACACGCTTGGAGATTTAGATGAAATGGTGCTACGGATGGAAAACAGGATTCTCACTAAGAAAGGATACCGCTTGGGTTCTCTCACACCTATCATAGTACTAATAAAAATAGAATGCCTCTTGGGTTATCTTACACCTATTATAATAGCACCGAGAGATTGTGTTTGTGTTGTGAAAGAGGGATAGGATGCCACTGGGGGACTCTTACACGTTCCCAAGACACATCAGATGCTTCACAAGATAATTTTGAAAACAATTTTGATGAATATGTATTATTTTGATTTAATGGATAATATTTCAGATAGATCCCATTGGAAGATCCTTTCTATGATGTGGGCCTTCCAAAGTGGGTTCAAACTTGTCTCCCATCTTTTGACTGGCAATAATTGGTCTCCTTAGGACTAACACAAGTTCTCCTACTCAGAAAGACCTAGGGCGGACTAGCTTATTGTGAGCTTGAATCATTTTGGCCTTGTACAACTCGAGGTTCTGCACGCCCGTAGGTGACTTTCCTCCAAACCATAGAGCTCTTCTAACCCAATTTTGCATTTTACTCTGTAGTGATCTTGTTACCCAATGCTATCCTTAGTGATAGGAGTTGAACTTCTAAAACTAAAATAGCTTCGGACCCATATACTAAGGAAAATGGGGTAGAATGAGTTGGGGTTCGATATGTGGTGCGATAGACCCACAAGGCTTCAACCAACTCATTCCACTTTTGCATGTTGTCATTAAGAGTCTTTTTTAATATCTGGATGAGAATTTTTTTGAATTCTTTCACTAAGCTATTTGCTCTAGGTAGTAGATGGTGGAGTATCTCCAATATATACCATGTATTCTAGCAAAGCTGTCAATTTTTGTACTTTTGAATGTAGTACCATTATCAGATATAATTTGTCGAGGCACCCCAAACCTATATACGATATGGTTCTAAAAGGCACATGTTGAGCTGACCTCTAAGTGGGATGGATTCTGCCCACTTGGAAAGGTAGTCGGTGGCAACTAAGATGAATCGATGCCCCTTGGAAGGAGAATCGATCGGACCAACAATGTCGATACCCCCAACACTCAAATGGCCATGAGGCCAATGTAGGGTGTAGAATGTTGGGTGGTTGGTGGAGGACCACACCATGCACCTGACATTGATGGAATCTCCTAGCTACATCCATGCAGTCTATAATCATTGAAGGCCAGTAGTATCCAAGTCACTTGATCTTCATCTTCATCTTCGGACCAGATTGATGTGTTCCTCATAGACCTAAATGTACCACGATTACAATGCCATGGGCTTCATGTTTGTCTAAACATCATAACCACATTTGGTCAAAGGATCGACAGTACAAGGTGCCATCAATGAGAACATAGGAGAGAGCTCTCTATATCACCTAATGAGTTTATGACTTTTCTTGAGGTAGTTTGCTGGTGTTCAAATAACCTATGAACGGTTACCTCCAATCGTGCTCCTTGTCCTTATAGGCAAACAACCTCCCCTTCAAGAGAAAGTCTCTCGATGAGTTCAACATCAATAAAGTATAGGACTTGTCTATTTTGGACCCTTATTGAAATGGACTCATCTTCTGAACATGCCAATTCTTTAGTAAGTTTGGCCAAAGCATCTGCTACTGTATTCTCTACTTGAGGAATCTTATAGATGGCAACATCAAGAATTTGGGCCAACAACTTCATGGTATACTTGTGGTAATAATGAAGTTTGGTTTGAGAACCTTGTAGGACCTGACAATCTAGTTGATGATCAACTACGAATCCCCAAAGATGTTGATGCTCTTGACACTGATAGTGATGGATAACTCTAGATCGATAATCAAAGCCTCATACTCAGCTTAGTTGTTGGTGAAGGGGTTGGAAAGATAGTATGAGAATCTCATCACATTGCAGTCTAAAGTTAGAAGAACTATTCCTACCCCTGCCTTTCTTGGGAGAATAGATCATGGTGCTTTCCCTTTGTGAATGGAAGCTTCACCATCAAAATACATCTCCCATTGATGGTTTTCGGCCTCCCCTAAGTTCATGATTTGTTCATCAGGGTGATCATCACTAAGCAGAGAATTAGCAAGAAGTGAGTGTGATGTTAAGAAATCCTCAATCATGCATGTCCTTTACCATGGAGGGGTACGAATGTGATATCAAATTGCGAGAGAATCATAGACCATCATGCCAAACATTCGGATAATGTTGGTAGTGTTATGAGATACTATGGATTGGTTCGGAGATCAAGTTCACCTTATGAAAGCATATAATGTTGTAGCTTTTGGGAAGCAAAGATTAAATAGGCAATGTTTATCAATATGTGGATAGTTTTCTTCAATAAGAATCAGATGATAGGTGAGGTAGTAGAGAGCATTCTCCTTCCCTTCATCATTGCATTGGACCAATAGAGCACCGAGAGAGTCATCTAATGCGGTGTAGAGGATGAATGGCCTTCTCGGGATAGGGGCTGCTAGAACTGGCAGCTTCACCAAATACTACTTAATGTCTTCAAAAGCATGCTGGCACTTATCATCCCACTTGAACTTGGCATCCTTTTTGATAATTACTAAGAATGGCTTGCATCTCCTTGATAGGTTGGAGATAAAGTGTCTTAGACATGCTAGCCATCCTTGGTAGGATCTAAGTTGAGTTAAACTCTTAGGAGGTGGCATTTCTAAGATAGCTTTGATCTTTTTAGGATCTATTTCTATTCCCTGGTGTTAGACAACAAACCCAAGGAATTTTCCTAAAGCTACTCCGAATGCACACTTCAGGGGATTCATCTTGAGGTTATATTGTCTTAATCATTCAAAAACTACTCTCAAGTTAAAGAGATGGTCTTCCTTTTCTCTGCTCTTGACTACTAGATCATCAATGTAGTGCTCAACCTGATGATGATTGAGTTCATTGAAGATTCTGATCGGGGTTCAGAGAGCAATGTTTCTTTCATCTTCAGGAGACATCTTGATTTGGTTATAGCTAGATGACCCATCCATGAAAGACAAGACTACATAAGATGAAGTGATATTAATTAAGTATAGAAAGGAAACTCATCCTTAGGACATGCCTTTTTAAGTCCCTTAAATCACATATATGAATTTGGCCATTCTTCTTCTTATATGACAACTAACTAGGTAAGATATTTTTCTTCCCTGATGAAACCAGCATTGATCAATTTTTTGACTTCAGAAATAACCTATATTGTTCAATTTCTAATTGCATGCATCTAAAAGCTTGCTTGATAGGGTTAGTATTAGGATCTATTACTAGCTTGTGGACTGCTATGTTAGGAGATAATCTAGGCATCTCTTCATAACTCCATGCAAAACAGTCCTTAAACTCAATCAATAGCCTAACTAAGTCATTGATTTCTTCTTCATTCAGCAATGAACCGATGTACATCCGGCGTAGATTTTCTTTTATCCCAAGGTTGATTTTTTTAAGCTTGTTAATTATTGAATGAATCTCCTCTTCAAATTATGGAGGTGCATCCTTGATTTGGAGATCATCTGAGATTTCTAAACACACATTCTCATAAAGGTTCATGTTGTGTGAAAAGAACCTATCAGACTCCAAATAATTGGTAACAACTAAGCAGTAATCGTCGTCATCGACTAGACCCACTGTACCAAATCCTAATCCTACTCTTGATTGTGCTTCCCTGTCTATATTGTTCCATAGCTTTATAAAATACTCTAACCTATGCTTGGACCATGTATGAGGAACCAAACCTTTCTATATAAGATTATAAACACAAGGTGAGTAAAAGTCAAATGATAATTCCAGTAATTTTTTAAATGTATCCTCCTTAAGTTCAACATCAACTTTAGGACTTGAGTATGATGATCCCAAAAAGAATATCTTGACTTCATACGGACTTAGGGACTTTCTTAACTACTAAACCTTTAACTTTCTATGAAATAAGTGAGGTTAGAGCTAAGGTTCCCAAATACTGCCTGATAGTCTCACATAAACCTGATTGAAATACTTTGCTTTGTTTGGAGGCCCAATCTTTTTCACCCTCTAGATCAAAAGTCACCTCCAATGGAACCCATTGAGAGGGGTTGGCTGGTATACTAATCACATTGGACTCATCCTCTGAGCTGGATTCCAAGTCTATGTGAATAGTAACGATACTCCTATGAGCTGAAACATGATCTCTATTGGCTGATGGCCAACTAAGGAGTCTTCCACCTCTGGAACTACCTCTATTTTTACCTTTGGCTCTACCTGGTGGAGGTTGAGCCATCCTATCCATATGTCCATATGATGGAATGAACTGTGGGTGGAATGTGATATGCGGATCTATTTCTTCTTCATTTCTATTTTCTTGTTCATTCGGATTTCCATTTTTCTTTTTTTTGTTTTCTCTTTTTCTTCATTTTTTTTCTTTTGATTTTGAATTTTATCTAAGTTCATGAGAAAGGGTGTTTTGAGAAAGATAGTAGGTCGCATCCTTATAAATCTCAACCTCTCTAACTTAAAATAGCTTTTCATCTCCATTGACATGGTATTCAATCCCATCTTTTCTGAACTTGATGCATTGATGGAAGGAGGATGGAATTATCTTGTTCTGATGTATCCAAGGCCTACCAAGCAAAGCAGTGATTGAAATCTTTGAATAAATAATGTAAAACTTGGATTCAGTCTACCAGTCACTTATCTCCAAAGGTAAGACTGTGGAACCTAAAGCTCGTTCACCTTATTCATTGAATCCTCTTAACATCAATCGATCTCCTCAGAGTGTGGAGATTCGATCTTGAAATAGGCAAGGGGTCTTTAGACTCATAATGTTCACCGATGTACCTAGATCAATGAGAACTTTAGCAAGTCTGAACCTGTCCATGTTGATTGTGATGTAGAGGGGATGGTTGTGCTCCAAGTCCCCCAGAAGAAGGTCTTCATCTATGAAGGTGATCCCTTGAGATTCTTTTCTATAATGTGCCTCCTCACCTATAATGGTCAGTTGAGCTAAACATATCTCAGAATCAAGGAGAGCCTTGATTAATGATTCCCTCATCTCTTTGGATAAGATAAGGGCATCATATATGCTTAGCTTAGATGGCAACTTTCTTAGATGAGAAAGGACATTGTAGTCAACCTTGGCTGATCTTTAACAAGCATATCCAGGGGTGGAGCATCCTATGGAGGGGCTTCTTGATCCTTTGTACCAATGAATTGTTTCCCTCGATCTTGAGGTGCTACTCTAGGAGGTAGAACCTTGCCACTATGGAGGTTGACTTCGGTGATCTCTTGTTGCAAGGTAATGAAAGGTTTTACCTACGCATTAGGCTCACCTACAGCTTCTCCTATGGGACTCTCAGAATCGGATGATTCCAAATCTATCTCAAGAGGTTAACCCATAATATTCAGAGTAGAAAAGTCTAATTCTGAATCAAAAAGATGAATATTGGAATTTTTATAGTTATTTTGACTTGAAGAGTTATCATTAATAATAGAAGTAGACAACCGACCTTTCTCTTTATGCTTTCAATTTGTCTATTTTCTTATTATATTTTCTTTTTTTCCAATTCTTTCTTTCCTATTTCTTCTTTATATTTTTCTTACTACATTTACACTCCCATTCTATTACTTTGACTCTTACCATGTCCAATTTGGTATTCTTTGAATGAAGCCTTTATACTTTCTTTTATCAGTCCAAGTAAACCATCAATTATTTGAATTAAGAATCTAGATCCACAATAGGAATTATTGTGCTTCATGTTCCAAATTATTGATGGTTCAATAAAGATAATATGGAATATCTATTTATTGGATTGGGCGAAATAGAGAAGACTCGATCAAAGGAGATAATGGGAAATACCATATGACCAATCTATCTTACAAGTCACAGTAAAAGCAAGGAGGTTAACTGCTTCAAATATACAACATAAATTCTATCAATACATTAGAGTTGGGCTCTCATGTCTATCCAAATGAATCAATCTTTCCATGGGGGTCCATCTTTGCCTGCTAGGTAAGAGGATAACAAGTTATAAATTATGTCTCTATCTTGGTAGGACATGTATTTTTATTACTATTTAATTCATAGATGAAAATGAAGTAGTTAATGGTGGGCACTATCCTTTTTTATTATATGTGTTCCTAAGAAAAGTGCGTGGAAACACATCAAACTTTGGAATAAAAATGGAAAAGAAAAGTAGCTCTAGTTCCATCAGAAATGATAGTAAGATTCTTGGCGCAAGAAGAATGGGTGATTCATTTCATCTTAACTTGGTTCTACTTCCACTCTATTTTTTAGAAATATCAAAAAGATTTCTATTCTACATTGAAAAATGAAGACTTAGAATTGCGTTTAGTGGAAAAAGACCTTTATCATATTTGAACCAATGACTTATGCCTTACCATGGCATTACTCTACCACTGAGTTAAAAGGGCCTTTTGCTTTTTCAATTCATAAATTACATGTCTTCATCTTTCATTGTGATTCTATTGTATGTGCATACAAATAATGGAACAATCAATTAGATTTATATAGGAAGTGGGTTAGATTCATATTTTGGTAAAAAAAATGCATTAAATTGTTTCAAAGTCAATCCTACTTGCTTTATTGACTATTTCATAAGAAAAAGATTCATTTGACTAACATATATATATATATATATATATATATATATACACATACATACATACTAATTTGACATATATTCAAGATCTTTTCTTGAATCATTTGATGGGGGATTCATAACCTAAACTGAAATCTTTTAAAAATAAGATGTTTCAATCCTTGTTTACTTAGTGTGAGATAGCGATAGGTATAACTCATTAGAACGTTGAATGGAGCAATGAGTTCAAATTGAAGAAAAGAAATGAGAGTTTGACTCTTTTTCTATGGGATTAATAACTCCCTAAGCTAAAGTGATCTTATACTTTATTTTATTTTTGTTGTATTTCATTATTGTACAAAATTATAATTATACTTTCTTTTCTTATTATTACACTTAATATTATCTTATACTTTAATAACTATACATAAATATTTTTTATAAGACTTTCTCACATATTCTTTCATATATGAAATATACTTTCATATTACTAAATTAGTAACTCATATTAAATGTGAATATTAGTTATATCAAAATATGCAATATTCATAGATCCGATATGATTAAATGAAGAAGGCTGGAACTCAACTTTCATCTTTTAGAAGAAAATATGTGGATAGGAGCGATAAGGTGACGAGATCGAAGAGAATTGAAATAGTACCTTATGGGAGGGTGGTGGCAACCGACAGATATTCATCATGGGAAACTATCTAAATCAAATGCTTCTAAAGCCGGTGCATGATTGGTTGATGAGTGTCCTTAGGAAAATTGAGATGGATGGTTGGCAATAGAGAACGAACTAAGGTTAGATCATCTTCTTTCGTAAGCCTACTTGAATTTTGTTGAAGTGCTAACTACTCGGTCAATGAATTGTAACTGGAGCTTATGGAACTGCTTATTGATTGATGCACTTTCATGCATTTCTATAGGCTTGATCCCATACTTTTTGATCTAGCACCTTTCTTCATTAGGTGTGAAAATGATTGACACCTTCTTGATAGGTTTGAGATGAATCTTCTTTAGGAGGTCTTTTTTCTTTGTAGTCATTTGAGTTCTTAGAGGTTAGTTAGTGCTTTCATTAAAATAATGGCTATAATTTTGGCTAGGTCAAATGTGATTTCATATTTTCTAAGAAAAAACCCAAAAAACATTCCAGTAACTACCCCATGAAAGCATTTGAGGGGATTCATCCTCATGTTGTGCTTTTAAAGTATCTCTAAGACCCTTGTAGATCTACGAGGTGATTTTCTTTCTACTTTCACTGGGAGGTGATCCACATAACACTTTGTTATTTTCTTTTATGTTGTTGATCTCAAAATATCTACATTATAGCCCTTTCTAGTAGGGTAGGTGGCACCAGTATTTTTGAGACCGAATCACATCACTATATAACAGTACATACTAAAAGGAGTTCTAAATGATGTGTGCCTTTTTTCATCTGGATCCATTTTTTTTATTTTACCCAAACAAACCATCCATGAAAGACATATATTCATATCTACAGCTATTGTCTATCATGATTTTAGCAATCAACAAGGGAAATTCATCCTCAGGGAATGCGTTATTTAGGTCTCTGAAGTTAATGAAAACCCAAATCCACCCATTCCTCTTGGTTGCTAAAATAATGTTTGCCAACAAATTGAGATGTTTCTTTTCTCTTATGACACCCGCATCCTTTCCATTTTTGTATTAATTTCTCAATATTCTTCATGAGGGGTGGATGAAAGCATCGTTGTGCTTGCTTGATGGGGCTAGCATCTAGATATTTAGTCTGTGCTATTTCAGCATCTAGCCCAGGTATCTCAACATAACTCCAGGAAAATATGTCCAAGTATTCCTTAAGGAGCTGGACATTTTATTTTGTTCAACTTCCCTTGATGATAGGATGGCACTTAGGAAGATTGGGTGAGGTCACCTTCTGTTCTCAAGTAAACCTATCAAACTTCATCAACTATGGGTGGTACTAGTTTTAGGTTCTTTCAGAGGGGTTATCTTCCCAAGTCATGGTTTCTTTCCCATCTTCTTCATCTAAAATGATATTTGCAGTTACTACCCAAAAAAATCTTCCTTGGGCTTTGTCAGAAACCCATCATTCTCATTACAATTGATTAGCGGTGGACCATCATAGGTGCATGTGATAGGAACTATCTTATGGGCCTACCTAGGTGGTTAGGATTTGAATGCTTCTACTCTGTTGGTCTTATTTTTCCCCAAATACATAGATGTTCAATTAGAGCATAGGAGCACTAATGCCACTACAAAAAGTGCATCCTTAATGCCAATGCTTTTCCCTTAATCAATGGAAGTAGGCAAGCAAGAAGAGAAGGAGAGAACAACTGTGAGTTAGACTATACCACAAGCCATATCATAGGAAGCTAACAAAAAGGAGTCGAGGTCTACTACTTTCTATATGCTAGCACCAAAGGAAAGAAGGCAAGGAGCAACTGTGAATGAGCAAGTTCTCGGGACTGCACCTATCAAGCAATCAATCCTCGACATTCAAACTCCTCCTAAATCAGCACTAAGATAGACAATAGCAATTGGAAGAGAAAAAGAGTTGAGGAAGGGAAATGATTCATTCGCTAGGAAGTTATCTTATCTATTCATTATCTCTCATTCCAGGGTTAGATGCATATTTCACTCAATGGTTGTTCCTTGGTCTAGCTCGTGGATCTCTTGTCCGGAAAGATCAGTTCTAAAAGATCGAGTAAGCTTGCAACCCGGTCAGTGTTCCTTTTTCTCTTTTTCAAGTTTAAGAAAAAGTATCCTGCATTATAGCCTTAGATTGACCCCCTACGAAGAGGAGACAGGCTCAAGTGGCCTAATGGCTCATCTTATTCTATGATAATCCAAGTAGCAACTCTAACAATCTGCTCATAACTAGTCTATTTCTGAGCCATTCATTCTCTCCCCTTTACGTTCATGTTCATATGGAAGGAATAGGAAACCCAAAACTTGGTCTCATTTCTAGCCAAGGTCGAGTTTCTTCCTTCTTGTTATTTTGAATCTATATGTTTTGAAAGAAAATAAAATTCTTCAGTCTATGTCTACTAGAGGTCAATGTTGTACTAGGACTCATAAAACCCACTTTCTCTCATAAGTTGAAAATCAGCAAAGACCCCTCCCCTTCTCTTCTCGGGTGGGAGTTATCACACTTGCCTGTGCTTGAGTTGAAAGGTATGGAATTAAGTAAGCCCTGTGCTAGTTTTGTGGCCCAAGAGGTGCAAGCAAGGAAGAAAGGGAATGCAAGATTGCATAAAGAACTAATAACTAACCCTAGAGCTATCTATAGAACATAGAGGGCTGGTTGTCTTTCTAGATAGTTCTCGACTTCTTTCTTGGAAAGGTATGAGAGGGAAAAATATGAAAAAGGATGTATTAGCAGTTATACGTCTTATTAAATCACTAGTTTTTCTTTCAATAAAGACCATTCATATTCACTGGGATACTCTCCAAGAAAGCTAGTTACATAAAAAAGGTAAAAAAGAAAAGTTTAGGAAGGGGCGAACTCTATGAAATCGAGCAAAACGCTTGAAGTCATAGCTTTTTATTTTTAGAAGACTAATCTTTTTTGTGCGAGAGGGGGGTTGGTTCGGGGATAAAAGAAAGATAGTTTATACAAAAAGAATTTTTTGAATTACTTAAGTAATAAGAGAGGGTGCACAACAAAGAATGGTTGATTCTTTGTTCTTATAATTTTCTAATTTTGTTTACTTTTACTGGTCAGGAAAGAATAGATCTTTATCTTTCACGGATGATAAGAAGATAGATTTTTTTTCATATTAGTAGTCCTTAGCACATTTAGGCATAGTTACTTCTTACAATAAGAAATTCTTTCACACTCATTATAAAGGAAACCTTAGGGAGAGAAGAAAAGAGTCAAGGGGCATAGCTTATTCTATAAGCAGAAGCTAGTTGACTATCATAGTTGTATTTAAGTAATGATCAAAATGCATTTCTTCCTTATATTAGAGGAGTTAGACCCTGAGACTGGTATCAAAATTGGACTTCTTAGAAATTTACTATCGATTAGAATTATAGGAGGTTTTCCATCTATTCATATTCTCAAATCACTTTCCTAGAGGAAAGAAAGAGGGTTCCTTGTCAGCATGAAGAAAGGAGCAATGAAGCAGTTCCTACATCTGTTCTTAGAAGATAGGGAGTTATTTCACACTCCTCAAAGTAAGCAATGATACTAGTTCAATGAAAGTGACATATCATGGATGAGGTATAACAGAAGGAGAAGGTCCATCTTTGCACGAGTTAGGTATAAGCCCACTTCATGAAATAGAAGGAGTGAGTTGATGACAAAAGAGTGGGTTGACTTCATAGCTAACATCAGAAACTCCATGGCTAATAGTTGACACTACTTCTTGACTTCAGACTTCATTGATGAGTCCGACATGAGATAGAGAACAAGGCCTGCTTCCTTAGCTTAGTTTTAAGACTCTGGCTTTTAGTCATCCATTTCCAGGTGAGTGTGCATAGAGATGACTTATGTTAATAGGCAACTGCCATTCTATTTTATATGCAATCTCACTCCAGTAGCTCTTGTAGTTGACGAGATAGCTATAAGAGAAGAGCAAGAGGATCAAGTCTTTGTCTTTACCTTTATCAAGCTGAGGCCCAAGTCCAATTCGAAGAAGCGGCTTTCTCTCTTTCTCTACAATATTGGACTCTTTTTTCTTTGACACAGCCTTTAGAGGGGCATGACAGCAGATAGGGACTACTTGCATGGATGAGTTATCACATTATTCACCCAAATCCCTATTCCATGAAAAATAAATAGCTAGAGAAGAGGAAGAATCCACCCACTAATATTACTCATCCTAGTTTCTCTCCTTGTGGGTGAAGTAGGGAACTAAACAAGCAATTAAGTAAGCTAGGTCAGGGTCATTTCTTACTTATAGAGTCAGGGAAAGGGCAATCCTAAGCCCATGGGAGTTTGATCTTCATTAGATGAGAAGACTGTAGAAGCAAGGTGTAGCTCAATTGATTCTTTCAACCTGTATCTTAAACTATGACATTGATTGAGAAGGATGATCCATTGACTATCAGATCAAGAGATGAGCCTATTAGGTAGAAGTATTATACATATAATGAAGGAATGCAACTGGAGTGCAGAGATAGTGGTGGAGGAAAGAGATTGGAAAAAATTATCTTTTTTATGGATACCTATAACTATTTCTTCAGCTTCAGCAAGAGATCACATTCAACTTGGTTCACCTCTTTGGCATCATTACTGACGATAGAGAATGGAATCTACTAGTTCAATGAACATGATGTATTGTTGAATTGATTCTTGATCACTCGATCCTCTCCTTAAAAAAAATAGGATAGTTATTTCATTCCTCTTGCTTTGCTCGAGCTGATATATACCTCCTCTCACTTTGCTCGAGCCTATAAAAATCTATCCTTTCAATCTCATTACTCGAGGGATAAGAGAAATTGGTTTATCAAATAGATCATATTGAAATAGAGAAAAGAAAAATGTAAAATAAGTTTATTTTAGAAGTCCTCTGGAATTGGTTGGATTGATATAAGGTAATACTAAATAGAAGGACGAGATTCGAATGTTGGATGCATGGTGGAAAGAAAACATTACCTTCACATACTTAAGCTATAAACACATGCAAATCCTATACGTATTCATAATTATTATCACTCCAAATATTATTATCAATTTATAGCTAGAACTTAGGACCAATGGCTAACTGACCAAGGCAGCTTCATCTTAAAGAGATGAAGCCCTACTGAGAAGCTCACAACTTTCCTTCTTGTGGATGGCTTTATGAAAGCTCACAGACACAAGAAAGCTCAGTTTTGACTAATCTTGTTAATCCAATGCAAGTCTTTTGGTGAAGCACTGATCCAACAAAGAAAGAAGGCAAGGAGGAAAGCTATGCCCCTGGTTCAGAACCTAAAAGGTGCATTCTTTAACTTGTTGAACTCTTTCTTTATACTTGACCTCTTTTGTCTAGGTAAAAAACTTGATGATGGAAAAAAAGAGTGTGCCCCCCCCCCCCTCTCTTAATTGAAGCATCTGCTTATATTTTCAAAGAAGGGAAGACAAGGCGGTCTAACTGCTGAACTAGTTAGTGTAGCTTGATTTGGCATTTAGCTTCTTCATGATGTTTTGTTCACTCAAATACTGATAGTAGCACCATCCTTTCCCTACTGGAAAGACATGTAGGAAAAATTAGATTCTAACAGGTTATCTAGTTCCCTTTCTCAAGGGCTACTCAATGCATCCCTCCCTCTTTCTCTTTCCATCTGGTTGGTTAATTGGAGTGATTATCCATGGGCTTTTTTCTTGATTTGAAAGTTTAGATAAGTTGACTGGCATATTGATTCAACTTTTGATTCTGTGTGGAACCTAAAAACCAGTGAAGCAAATGATTTCCCATTAGTAGATAGAAGTCGACCAAAAAATAAAAAATAGTACATATATGAGTTCCCACTAGTAAAGAAAGACTGTACGAAAGCAGGCAAAGCTCAGATTGGACCATTAAGTCGGCTGAACCAGGATGGGGAAGGAGAGCTAGTGTTTTAGTGTGCTAAGCGTTAAGCGATGAGCTTGGGTCCATTTGTTCTCATTTGTGGCTAGATTGAAAGCAAGTTAGCGAGTTTTGTTAGTTCATCTTTATTTTCGGATCAGATCTAGTAACCGAGAATACCCATAATTGATTGTGAGGGCCTAAAAATGCAAATGATTCATGAAGTCTACTTGATCTACACCTGGAACATATATAGAGATTGAAACCCTTTTCTTCTTTCAAAATCAAACTATTGCCTTTTCTTTTTGAAAATGAAACGCCTCTCTCCTTTTTTGAGCTCTGAGACTATAAAATACAGGTTGCATAAGGTAGGAGAGTGGGAAGGGAAAATGACATAGCTGCCCCGACATTCTTTTTCAATTACCTTCAAGTCACGATGGCTAATCAAGTGTGACCGTTATCATCGCTAGTAAGGGGCACATTGTGTTGCACGCATTTGGAAGAGGAAGAAGATTGACATGCTATATCTATATATCTTCTTTGATTCTTCTACTTTGATAAAACTTTAGCTCTTGCTTAAAGATGGTGCAAAAATGGATCCAATACTAAGACACTAGAGAGAGAACTCTAGCCTTCTGTATCTTAGATATGCTCTTTCTCTCAAAAGCAAAGCACCCAAAGCTAGAAGCAAGAGAGAGAGGTTGGATGATGACACAGGCAAAGAGAGAGAAAAGTAGCATATGCAAAGTTTTGAGTCTAATGGTTAATTTTGAGGGATCAATTTTGAAGCAAGTGAAATAACTAGTTGCATACATATATATAATGCACTTTCTCTTCAAAGTCAAAGGGAGGGTGATCTTCAAGTTTTGAGATTGATTCTAACATCGAACAGGTTACTTGCTTAAATAATATTGCAAGCTACCCTTTGGCTTCTTGATGCATAATACACACTTTTTTGCACTATAGATCTAGGAGGATTCAAACATCAATATCCCATAGAAGTGTAGTTTCTTTTCGATCGTAAGATACAATACAAGACTTTCTCTTTGCAATTAGTTTCATACCCAATGACATAAGTTCTCAATAGAAGTTGATGCTATTCTTAGGCAAAGCGGTGGATAGCAACAATCACATGGAAAAAGAAAGATTTTTGGTAGTAATAAGGAAGGTCTCTCTCACTGAAACCTTCCAGGGATGATGATCCTCTCTTCTTTTAGTTTGATTCCCGGTTGCAAATGCTTTTCAAAGTGTGTAGTTGGTACACTTACTTCCATGTCTATTGAGTCACGAAATGATAACAACAATGGGGTGAATTGAAGTGTTTGACTTAGGTGCTAAATAATAGTGTGGAGAAATTGAACTTCCAGCATTAATTGATTATGCATCTATCCAACCTAGCTCAGATACAAGTTTGTTCCTCTTGGTTATTAACCAAACTAGGGAAACCTGCATCTATAAGGTTAGCTAAAGATGTGGCTTCATGGAAATCATCTATGGAATGTAGAGGAGGGTTTCCACCAAGCATTGATTTGCATAATGGAGATAGTGAAATAACACTTGATCATCCAAAATGTTTGTGATAGAACATGTAGCTACTTCCATAGTCAACATGCATACACAAAGGATAACACAACCTCATGCCATTTTCTTCCATGTTGAAGGTACATTAGAATCTTTGGAGGGTGAGCTAAGTTGGTGACTTCCACATTACCAAAAAAAAGAAAGAAGCGGGGCTGCAAGATGAAACAAGTGGAAAGTATAAAAGATAGATGTCAACAAGGAAGAATGTGCTCTAGCTATCTTGAAATTCTCTTCCATAGTTAAACTGGACTTGCTTTTAGTTGGGTCCTACTACAAATAAGCGTAAGTTGTTCATGAATAGGACTCATGTTGAACAAGGGTTGGTGACATGAGATCATCCACGTGCAGTGGAATACTAGTACATAAACCACTACTTGTCCTCTTTGGTATATGTTTAGGTGGTGTGCTTTTGGGAAGGTCCAGCTCTATCTCTTATAAGAAAGATTGAAGATAAAATTATTCTAACAAAGTCCACTTCGGTGAGAAAGTATGTTCAGATAGCGATGAGAACTTTCATCACTACAAAGATCAGATTAGCATTCTTTTTTGTTTTATTAAAAGATATATAGCTAGAGCCTTATCTTTCATAGGTTTTCTTGAAAATAACTAGTCTATTAGTTACCAGTCATAATACCATCTCCAATTAGCCTCTCCTCCTTTGCAAGAGACTCAAGATCTTTATTTGCTTTTATTGAGTGAAGTTAAGCTAGAATAGATTCCAATGCATATTGCTCCATGCCAAGGTGAACTAAAATAAGGTTTCTTCTAAAAACATGAACTTGAATGAGAAGAGAAATTTTGTATAGCATAGAAAGTAAGAATGAAAAAAATTCTTTTTTTAGACTCAAGGTATTCTAAAGGAAAGATGCAAAGTACTTTATTAGATTAGAGTATGGCAGCTTAAAGTCTCATAGCAAGCTTCCCTCTCCTTTTAGTCGAGTACTTTGTTCCTCTCACTTTGCTCAAGCCTCTCTCCTCTCCTTTTAAATGTGTATACAATCTATCTAAGTTGACCTCATACGGTATGTAAGAAAGTATAAAACTCACATCTCTTACTCATTTCATTATGCTTTATGCTCACTTCTTTGCATTCTTCTCATTAACATAACTCTAGTTTCCTTCTTATTCATGGGACACAAAGGGTCATAAAGGCTCTCATACTTTCAATTTTTGGTCCTTATAGATCAGTATATTCTTCCATTCGAATGCTTTTTTCATTCACCCTAATTTTGTTTTATCTAGCTTTATAATATGAAATAAAGGGTCCGATCGAAGATTTAGTTTTTCTTATCCCATCAGAGATGTGGTGATGCAACTTCGATCTTGGGATTGACCTCATAATGATCTTCTATGACATAAGATAAGATGATGAATTGGCGATGAATTTTTTTTTTATTCGGTTCATTGCTCAAGTCGCTAGTGGCATTCCAAGGCTTTTGGCATATTGCCAACAACTACTAAAAATGAAAGGAAAAAAAGCAAAGAATATTAGCCCTAACACCAAATTTGGATGAGAAATTGGAATATTAATTTGAAACTTCCAATTTGCTTGCTATGCAACATCAATAAAAAAAAACCTAGCATAAGCTAGCATATGGAGGACCTATAGCATCGTCAAGCAAGGAAGTCAATCATGGAGGTCGTTCTTCTTTCTTCTTCTAAGAAAGATTGAAAGTCTATCAAAGCCTCACTACAAAGAAGATGGATTAGTCGTTGATTCAACCCCTACGCTCACTTTACACTTTAGCAAGCATATAAAGTAACCTGGACTTCATTTGAATGAAAAAATAGATTGATTCTTTGTACCAGCTGCTAAGATTCACGAGTCACTTAAGCACAATTAGACTGCTTTTCAGTGGACTAGGAGGAAATGAGAGAAAAATTTGAGATAAAGGAAACTTTACTTGAAAATCTAAGATGTTCATGATCCCAAACCCAGTGGAGCACGATTACTGCTTCAACCTTTTTTGGATGTTTGTCAAAAATTATAATGGATGGTGCATTAGACTATCAAGGCCTTCTTGAAAAAGAATCTATAAATTCTTTTTTCTTTTTATGACTGGGAAGTCTTTCTTTTCCAAATCCCAAGACTTTCTTTTATAAAGGCGCTCCTCCTCAGTCAAGCCCTCCATTGATTATTGGAAGGGCAAGAATGAATAGATTTAATTCGTTGAATGAGAAGGCATAAAGAATGAGTAGACTATCCTTCTATATTCGAGGAAGACATCAGTTCTACAACACATCTTGGGGTAAATTTTCTAAGTTGAAGTTTGAATTTCATTAAGAAATTCCAGGTTAGGACATCAAAAATTCTTCAGTCTTTATGTAATTTAGGTAAAGTAAAGGATTCATCCTTTTGGTAGCTTCCGCCCATTCTTCTTCTAGAAAAGAAAGGTTCTAAAATGTCTTATTCTTTTTTACCAACATCTAGTTCTTAGGGCTTTGAACAAGAAAGCTATCTGAATGAAACCAGATAACCAACTAGTGTCAAAGTTTGGTGAAACAAATAGACAAAGATCTGTGTATCCATATCAATATGAAGAGAATTGTTCTTGTGTTACCCCATCATTTTTGCATTGGGTAATAAAACAGATAGAAATGCTACTCTTTCTCAATGCCTAGTATATCTCACCTCAAAAGCTCGTAGTGAGAATGATATGATTTGGATTGGATAGAGAGCTCATCACTCTCTGACGTATCTGAACTATTGAAGTTTTAGTGCGAAAGTGCTCAGCTGATGAAATGGATATTTTTCCATATGGAATAGGCAAGAAATTATATAGTCTACTCAACCTCAACCATTGGCACAATTCTACGGAACACTTAGTTTAGTTTGGTAAGTTGGTCAGTGGAAAGATAATGATTTGGTTTATGACCAAGCACCATTCCTTCAGGTGTGTGAAAGCTCATATCAGCTCCTGACCCATGGCCCAAACATAATTAGATAGCAACACCACCCCAATAAGGGGGTCGGGCTTCAAAATGATAGATGTTTATCTAATGGCATTAGAAAAGCTATGATCGAACCACTAGAAGGTTCAAATCAGCTCATTATGCACCAACATAGGAGGTGCAGCTCATCAACCTTTGAGTAGTCATCTCCTTAAGCAAGAGACAATGAACTATGTATATCTCGTAATAACAAACTGAGGTGAAATCTCACATATCAAAAGGGTGGTATAGTGATAGAGTTCACGTGAGATAACCTCTTGTTAGCTTTCAAATGAAATTATGCACCAAAGTGTGCTAGTAAGTTAGAGTTAGCAACAATGATGTGTAGCTGGCTATATTTTCATGATATCAAACTCAAAAATCAAGGTGGTCCAACTCTACATTATGTACAATGATGTACGAGTCAGAGTCACAAGCTTTGTGAAGGACACCTAAACCGCACTCTTTGGTGCTTAGAATCTAGGGAAAAGATAGATCTATAGACAACTTGATTTCTAATCACAGTTGTCAAAATTTCAGGCGTATCTGAGTTGGATCCCAATCCATATTTGATGAACAAAAGTTCAACCTTATAGCTACCCATTTTCCAGATGAACTCCAGAGATCATAGATGGATGGGCACATTGAATTAGCATACCATTAATCACTTCTCCTTATCTTACCCCTACGATCATGGTCATGATTCTTTTGATCTGTGTTCACATGTGGGTTGAAGTTCATTCAACTAGTTCTATTACATCAATGGAAACCCTTGTTGAACTTCTCTGACTACATCAAGAATGGAAAAAGATAAACGAAGATGGTCTTTGCTCACTTTTTTTCTTTTTGTTTGAAACATCCTCCAAATTTTTACTTCTCTGTACTCATCCTAAGATGGACATAAAAGCTCACTATAGCTAGACTAAGATCTAGAGTGGAATTGGGGGAACCTCAGGTTGATGAGTCAGAATTGCATTTTCAGACCTAGGCCCTCCGGGACACCTAATCCTCTTTCAAAAAATGAAGAGCAGCATCCTCATTGATTACAAAAGCTAAAAAAAGAAGGGTATGAAGTTCCAATATTTTTGATTTTGGTGGAGGCGATGGGTTCCATTGATTTCATTCTGGCAAACTAAGATAGAGGGATTCCAATATGAATTGAAAGACAAGTTACACAATCTAATCTACTGAAGTTCCTGGGTGACATGGAGGGCATAGGTGAAGTACAAGTGCCTTGGCCTTGAATAAAGACTCGAATCAAATGAGAGTTATTTTTCTATTCTAATTCTAATCATGAAAGTTGATCATCACAACTGCCTTGACAATCTCAGCTACATGCCCACAACATGTCCTCAAACATCTATGTAGTCCTCTCCTTTCAGTCGAGTATATCAAGCTACTCTCTCTCTCTCTCTCTCTCTCTCTCTCTCTCATTGATTGATTCAATATAAGCTATCCTCTTACTTTTCTCGAGCACTTCTTTATTTACATATGACATATTCTAAACTGAAATCAAGAAAGAAAAATAAGACTTTGAATTATAATCTTAAATAGTAGATGATCTACCAAGAAAATGATTGGAAGGACTAAGCCCGAAAGCACGGGATGAGACATTTTCTTTTTAGGCTTTAGTTCATACCGGCTAAAGGTTAGGAGCCCATCCCAAGATGTATTGGATTCGGTCTTCTCAACTCCACCAAACAAGGAAAGAACTTAGAGTATCCCAAGATAGAGATAAATAGTTAGACTAGTCAAAAAGATATTCTCTTGCATATATGCCTAAGATCTTTTTCTTACCTCAGTTGCACACCAATGAGATAAAGGATTCTAAAAGCTACTAGAAGACATAACCCCTAACTAAGAAAATAAGGCAAATGTATCTTTCTCCAAACTAATAGCTGCACCAGTTACCAAGGACCACATAAGTAAATACTTAATAGCTTCCGACCTACTTTTTTTTGACTTACTAGCTCAATTGCACTAAACACTTTATGTTAGCTAGAATTTCACTTAGGAAGAAAGGTAGTTCAAACAAAAAAGATTCAACAAGAGGAATCAGAGCTGACCATAGGTAATGGCATTTCATCTTCTTACTGATTTGTATGCTTTTCTATCATATGAGTAGTCATTAGTCTTTCTCACATCTCTCTTGCATGTCCTCTCTAGCCCTGGACCTTGAAATGAAAAAAAGAATTGGATCTAGGAGCAATGTGTGGAACAATATTTCCAGTATGACTTGGTGCTTCCTAGCTTACTGTACTAAATGTATTGATGTTGTCAAAGCAACATTGTAAGTCACTATACTAGCCACACCTATCAAGGTTGTACCCATTAGATGACAGCCTTCCTTAGGAGCCATTCTCTAACCAACTTACTTGGTTATCTGACAAGACTAGGTATCCACCCCTTGCCTGAGAGGATATATATGTTCACAAAGTGGTTTGCTTATAATCAAGGGCAGAAAGACTAATCCCCTTCTCGTAGACCAATCCACATTAGACAAGGGTGTTCCTCGCTTTTGCCACAAATGGCACCTATGGGTAGGTTTTGGGGCATGCTACCAATCCCATGTTTACATCTTGAGAATCCAGTGGCTTCACATCTAGCGCCTCATCCTCAAAGGACTGAGATTCCAACTTTTGTCTTTGGATACCCATCTAAGTTATATTATGCTTTTCATTATACTTTCTTTATTCATTTTTTATTTCTTTAATAAGAATAAGAGGTCTCAAAAGAAAGTTCATCTAGTCATACCAAAGAAAGGAAGTTGGTACTTCCACACTAGGGATGGAGTTCATTGGGTAGCCTTTCTGCCACTATCATCAGTAGGACATCAGTCTTTATTAGGCCGCTACCAACTATTTCATCTAAGGCTATTGAAAGGATTTCAAAAAAGACAATGGTGTCCTAGTTCATATGAACCCACATCATTGAACGGTTCAGTATTTTATAGCATCATGGCAACCCTTATCTAAGTAGCCCCCTCTGCTAGTTCAAATACAATATCTTGCTAAACCTTTCTTCAAGATAAGCCACCAAAAAGAAGCGTTCAATAAAGCTTGCAAAATCCTCTGAAAATAAGAAAGATTGGCATGGAGCTCAGTATAAGAATGACAAGGAGCATAGACTAAGCTTTAAAATTTATACAAAGTGCTTGTATATGATTGAGGGCTCATACAAGCATTCATGAATAAGTTGAACATATAAAAAGAAAGATTCTAGGACAATACCACGACAAGGGTATTGGTCTTATCTTATTGACTTAGTAAAGTTTGGGTTTTGACTAAGCCCCATCGTGAAACCAGTATGCTTTTGAATTACTCAATGGCATATAGAATAGAAAAGCTTATGTCTTATCTGTCTCATGATACAGAAGCCAAGATATTCAACGAAGGGCATAAGGGGTCATCTTCCTCTTTCTCCATAGTCTCTAGCATTGAATGATTGTTTCCCTCGACTGAAAAACTCCCTTAATCAATCTCTGCGTATGCTAAAGCACCTCATGGTCCCTATGCCTGATCTCTTCTTGGCCTAATTTAGGGTAGGCACCTTTTCTCAATTCAAAGAAGTAGTCAATCTTGACTCTGCATCTTGCTTTTTCAATGGAAGCTAGATTTCCACCTTCAAGGTTGAAGGTCAGGTTAGAAGGTGATTTGGTTATGAAAATAGGCATTGAAAAGAAATCCACCCAAGAAAGCAGTCATCAAGCCAGATGCGGATGAAATTCTAATTGTCACATTTACACTATTTGATTAGACAACTTCTAATGCCAATAGAATTCATGAAAATTGAAAGAAGAGCTAGTGAATCTTAGAATGTTGCCAGTATTAAAGCCAAGGAAAGGTGGATTCCCTATAGAAGTTTATTTTTTCTTCAATCGATTCAACTTGAGCTAAAGTTAGTTTTTTTCCCTACTATCTATCTTGAAACAAATAAATGTAGCATCTCTAAAGAGTCAAAAGAATTAGTCTTTACCCTAGAGCTAAAATGAAATAGCTGGGCTTCTTCCTTTCATAGAGGTAATGTTGATTCTTCTCCTTCTTATTTGAATATGGCAAAGGCTTTACCTATTCACTATTATAACCACAGTAAGTATAGAAATGAATTCTTATCAAATAAAACTCCTTCGCATCCTTCTCATCATCTCTCATCTCTCTCACATTTGATCTCTTCTACCAAGGCGAAGATTTCAACCTCTTCTCAAAAAATCATAACCCTATGTTCTAAGATCCATCTTTTCTTTTCTGTTGTTGAAAGAAATGCTTATCCTTTTGAAGCTCGTACATCGCTACCTTGACTAATCAAATTCATTGATTGCATCTGCTAAAGATGCTTTACCTAAAAAGAAATGACTTTCAAGTGGGGAGTGAATGAAAGTCGATATGATATAGAAATCCTAAGTTCAAAAGCCACATTTATCAATCCTTCACCGTAATCACCCAATTGAAGAGGGCCAAGGATTTGAAAGAGATGAATGTGAACGAGAGCACAAATTGCTAGAGACCAATACATACAGATGTACGATGGAGAAGCTAGTTTAATTCCAAGAGTTCTTCTTCAATTTTTCAACCCCCCACTCATACTGATACTGATTGTGCTTTCCATGTTTGCTTTTTATATTATGTATTCCATGTGTAAGATTTTATATTGACTTTATTAGTCTAATTAGTTTCATTGACTGCATTTCTATGCTCTCAAAAAGTATGTTTTCCAGATACATTAACATATTTCTTTGTGGACCTACCAAGCAAGAGGTAGGGCCTCTCTTACTTTCCAGATAACGATAAGATCACCAATAAAAGCTACAATGAATGAGTTGGGATAAAAAGAATGAGAGAGATTTTCTATGTTCTTAGAACCATAGCAAGTTATAATGAGTCATGAACAAGAATCTCTCTTACTTTTTAAAGATTAGTCAATAAAAGAGATAGCACAGGCCTATGAATGAGTTTAGTGGATAAAGAAAAAAAAAGAGGAATGGGAGATTTTCTATGTTCTTAGGCAAAACCATAGCAAGTTACAATGAGCTGCGCTAATAGGGGGCATCTATTTTTACATTATTAGAATAGCCCTTTTCTAAAGAACTACTAAGAGTTTGATGGACCAAAGTCTATTCCTCTTCCTTAGTAGAACTTTGCTACCACTAGCCTTAGTCCATAAATGAGAATCCATCGAATATAGAGAGGACACTATCTCCCATGAGAACCATCGAGTCAAAGTAGAATGAGTCAATAGAAAGCTACAATCATGTGAACTTGTCATATTGAAGATTGACCATTTATGAAAATGAGTGACGGGTAACTAAGAGCCCACCTTTGTGCCTTATTATGCTTAAAATTGATTTTCTAGTAAAAAGGACCTAGCATTTCTATCTCATCCGCATGATAAGAATGGGATATTTTTTAAGATATTTTGAAGAGTATATATTCCGTGTAACTCACTAGAGTACATTTGCAAGATCAAAACATGGCCAAACTGAAACAAGATGGCCACTTCAAAATAATTATCCTAAGGTCCAGAGTCACCTTTTGGAGGAGCAATCCAAATTGAAATCTAGAGTTCCCTCGATGTGCACTCAATTGTCAAACAGATTCTAAAATCGAGGCCAAAATCTTTGCTTTTTAGATTAGTGAAAATAGCAAGTAACATCATGGTTTCTAAAAAAGACCTTTAGACAATCCAATATTTGGAGAGGTAGCCATATTGAGCTTCACCTCCCCGGTTGGGAACCTATTGAGCATTTGCTTGGAAAGAGAAGAAGACACTCCACTTGATAATAAAGTTATTCTTCAATGAAGCAAGCAATCTGGAGAAGTTGAACACTCATCATTATGCTTTTATAGATACACCGAGGAGCAAGGAAAGAGATCACATGCTCTTGAGAGTTTCTTTTCACCCAAGAGAAAATGAATGGTGACTAAGAATGAGACAATTCATAGAAAAGAATAAAACCAAGGCAAAGCAGTGGATTCAATTCCAATTTATGCAATGTAGAAGGACATGGCTTGTTGTTTTAATGAAGATTTGGCAAAATAAATAGTCTTAAGGAGCATTCATATCTCTCAAGTTTAAATTTTCTATTGTAGGAAAACATTCCAAGATCTCTGAGACAAACACATTTGGGAATATCGAGTGTGCCTTACTAGGTAAGAAGTTAGTTTGAGGAGAAAAAGGAATTTTTCTAACAATACTAATTGAATGGAGAAATGACATGTAGAGAAAAATCTTTATACAAACTTATCCTTTTGATTAAAAGGAAAGAGGGGAAGATCTATAGCTTTTTTTTTTTTTTTTGAAACTTGCATATGCTTAATAATAAAGTAATACAAGAACTAGAAAGTTGAGATCTAACATGCTAAATAGAAGCAACATGCTTCTTATCCTCAAATAACTAAACAAAAGAAGGTAAAGTAGAAACATCTAAAGACAACCAAGTAAATGCTTTAATAAGCAATCAAATGAAAAGTAAGGGTGAGAATGAACTTGGTGGAATTAGAAGAAAGCCCAAGTCTAGCTATGAGGAGAGAAGACCAAAGTCTCAATGGTCTTAAATTGACAACACTAATGTTGTCCCTAATATGATGCCCTTGTACTATCATACATCCAAGGTCAAAGTTTAACAAAGAAGCATAATATTTCTGAAAGCACTATCCCAATGGAGAAATGACATGATGAAGAAAAGATCATTAAAAATAACTAATGAGAGAGACCATCTACATTCACCTTAAAGAGAGTCCAAAGGGGAGATCTAATGGTGGAGCCCCAATCCAAATTAGATTTTGTAAAACTCAAGTGGTGTCTATGTTGAGAATGTGTCTGCATCTGTCCTCCAAACTTGATATATCATTAATAACTTACCCGCCATGCGACTTGGTGGTAAATGAAACTCATGAGCATTAGAAAAGAGGGGAGGTTAACTCCCAAGAGGACAAATCATAATAGGAAGTAAGAGAAGCTAGTGATATGATCCAGTCTTCAATCTCCATGCTGTAATGAGTCTCCTCATGCTAGGGAGCTTTAAGGCATTCTTGTGTCACAAAAAATTCTCTCACAAAACGAACTTGTAGCCAAGAGTGGCTATGAAGGGAAGAGGCATCAAAGGCCGCCGAGACTCCCAAAGGAGGTGAAGAAGCTCTAGTCTTTTCATCTAAGTCAATGAAGCTCCACTTGTAATGTGCTTCACAAGATCCTCAAAATCGCTCACTGTGTAATATCCCATGTCTTGTCCCTATGGATGTTCCACAGTTGATCCTCAATGTGATCTAAGAAAGTCGGTCGCTAAGGAACAATCAACCATGTGTGATCCAAAATCAACTTGTCACATCGAATCTTCCACATGAGAGGTTCAAGACTTTGAAATAAGAATGACTCTGGAGTCTCTTCAAGCTTCCACTCTAAATAAGAGAGTACCCCCTTTCACGGAGAAGGGTAGGCACTAGTGAAGAATTCTCTATGCTACGTACCTTTCTTTGTATTAAATTTTTTTAAAAACTATTCTTAATGAAAAAATGTAGTATATCTAATGTACTCATTTTCTTTTTTTATGTAAGGAGCCACTTCCACTTCTATATTTTATTGTATATATAGATAGGTCTCCTCTCGCTTTGCTCGAGCTTGTAAACACCTCTCCTTTTAGTCGAGTCTCATAGAAGTTATCCTTTCCCAAAGGTCGAGCTATCACCTCTATGAGTGATGGACTCTCGGAGTTCACTTAGACGAGAGGCTTTTTCTTCTTCTCTCTTGATTAGCATGCTCATGAGGCTAAAAACTAGAGTGGGGTATGAAAGCTCACTAGCTCCATATCCATATCATGCTTCAAAGGCAGATTGTTATTTTCTTTGTAAACTGGCTCACTCAAAATCTAGAAAGCGGAAGAGTTGTTCTCCCTCTATCCTTGGTCTTTTCTTTCGTAATCGAACTCATCAAACAATAGTTTGAGCAATCATGTTAATTCCATCTTTTGGTTTCATTGATCATCGAAATCAACTGGTCATGAAAGCTTCTCTTTCCTAAAGAGAGGGGGTACAGGTCTTTGGCAAAGATCAATAGTTGACACTCACTTTAGAAGCGCCAGATAGAGTTCAATAAAAAAAGCCGCTAGTTGAGGGCTTGAAAATAAGAGGATAGGAAAACAATAGCTGAAGCTTAGGCCACAAGCGACAAACATAGATGGATTCTAAAATGTAAGAAGTAGTGGCTACCATTGCAAAAGTATAGCATTAGAAATAGCCCAACAAGCTACACATAAGATAGCAATTTTTTCCTTGCCGATACAACTAAGTCCTGAAGAAGCCTTATAGGACCCATTGGTGGATGATATGATTTTGATAAATTTTTATTTTTAGATGATGATGAGCTTCAAGCTGTATTCCAACTTGGATAAGATAGTGGCTAGATCAATGATTTTGATGATGAAGATCTGGATTATGGAGATGAGGTGCTAGATTTTTGTTCTTTTCATATTCTTTTTGGGTTACCTTTTCTCTTTCAAGCAAGGACTAAACATGTGGAACAATAAGCACAATAAGCTGCTGCTGAGCCCTTAAAGTCTAATAAGATTTCTTTTAAGAATCAAGTGAGAAAATGACCAAGCACCTCAAACCCCTCTACATCACTATGCACATAGATGGTTTCCTAGTTTCAAGACTGCTTTTGTTTTGGATAACAGACCTTAATATGATGCCCATCACCATGCTGATCTTTATGATCAAAATAACTTCAAGTTAGAATGCCCTATTAGGAAGGTCCATTACAATTGGTGTTTTCCATCCTCTTTGCACCAACTCCTTCTCTTTTGACATGAAGAAAGAGTTGAAGTAGTGTGAGCTAACCAAAGGTCATTTTACTTGGATTCACATGCAATCGAAGCAGTTCTCTATGAAATGAAGATCATGTTACTATAGTGTTTATAGGCAAAGGATAGAATGGCCATCCAATAGGGATCATTGCCATAACCACTAGGCCTAGTGGCAAAATCAGTGGGTTAGGTGCCACTACAATACAATGCTACACCATATCTTTCTTTAGGATGCTTCCAAGAAAGCTTTGATTTTTGGTTTTTTTGGAAGACCAAAATGTTGAATTTTGAGTAATTAGAGGTGCGACCCAAAGGGTGTCGTATCAGCTTGACAAGTTCAGAGTGCCCAAGGTTGAATTTCCTTGGAGGGTGGAATTGAATGAAAAAGCTAATGGTGTTATTGGTAAGTGAAATGTGAAAGGGAAAACTCATGGATCACCTACATGATCTGCTTCATTGTGAACACTTAGAGTCTAGAAAGTCAATTAGATAGAGAGAACTCAATTCTTTGAATAAGTCATTTCATTGACTTCTTAATAAGGAAATCAAACCTATCCTTCATAGTCAAGTCAAGACAAGTTGACCTCTCCTTTCAATCGAATATAACAAGCTCACCTCTTTATTTCAATCGAGTTTAACAAGCTCACCTCTCCATCAGTTTCTTTCTATATGTAATTTCATATATAACAATCATTTATCCCTACTAAATCAAGTTTGTTATTTGTTTACGATAAAAGAGTGCCCAATAGTGCATAGCCCTGACGATCGAAATGGTCTAGCGAAGCCGATACCCATTTGGTGTAAGCACTTCTCAAACTTAACATAACTTTTTAGGAGAGAATAATTGAAAGGTGAGTTACAAAAATAAATTCCAATCATTTTCCAATCAAATATCAACAATATTTATCAATGAAAGATAGATTGGATGGATATTCCAAGCTACTTTTCTTTTCTAGGTTAACTTTTGAAAGCTATACAAGATAGAAATCTACCTAACCTCGAATGATCAAGAGTTTCTATATCTTAGAAGAAGATGCACATTCATAGGCTCAATCTAAGCTAGAATAGAAAGTAATGAATTATTTCCCAATCACACTTGTGAGTCTTGCTGCTACTTAACTATGAGTACGAGTTGGAGCTCTTGGGTTCATGACTGGTGCTATTGCTATTAATCATCTCTTTCCAAACATAAAGCACTAAATCTATTGTGAAAGAAGGGGATGCTCAAATTGACCGAAGGATGGGCTAGAAATGAATGAAAATAGTCAATTAAAGGAGAGAGAGGTGACTCATGCCATCAAAAGTCGCTATTTTGAAAGAGAAGGTCAAGATAGCATGATTGACTAGTTCTGGTGAGGTAGGTAGATCATTCGTGGGAGAGTACTACCACCTATATCAAGCATGAGCAAGATGTAAAGACATCCTGGTGAAACCAGAGTGTGGCTAGTTGTTAGTCATGAGTTAGGTTTGATTTGGACTAAGCCGTGGAGAAGTTGGCACAAATCTTGCCTCTTCAATTGTTGAATTACAATACTACATGCCTTAGTTGAAAACTTTGATTCACTTCATAAAGCACCCTGACTCGAATCAATAAATTGAGGTGAAGGAGTGATGTCTCTTCACCGGTCTGTATCAAAACCTTCCTTTTCTAGGCTAAGTAAGATCAAGTGCTTATTTCATTGCCAGAATAAGAATTTGAAGAATTCCTATATTCATTTGCTTTATATGATCTTTGGTTGAGCTAGTGGATGAGCCAGAAGTACAGGATCGTGAGCTAGAGTAGCATCACTAGCACTAACATAAGTAAAAGCTCTAGGTTTATATGAAGCAATCCACCAGAGAGGCAACATAAATATTCCTCCACTATCATAAGCAGAGTGGTTGTAGAGGCAGGAAGGAGCAAGAGTGGTTCAGGCCCGCCAGATCACCCATCTACAACTTACAATATGAGATGTTAGACTCCAAGACTGGCCATGAGATCCCATGAGTACACTTACTCCTACTTATAGAAGTAGTAGAACCCCGCAAACCCCCTTCAACTAGAATAGTGGTCTTAGAACTCGAGAGAAATCCACTTCTATGGTTGGATGGAGACATGGTAACTTTGTTGGACCACCAGTGAATTTGTTGATCTCCTTAAGCTTTTAAAATCTAAGGCTAGGCTCCTTTTAGTCCTCTCTCTTTTAGGTGACTTTGACTTTGGTATTTCCTACCACATGGAGGGGGGTCACTGTCCATAGAATCAACTGAATCGATTGAGCCCAACTAACTCAACATCGTCTGGGTCTACTGGTTCTAAACCTAGAGCTACTTGTGCTAGAGATATTATGACCGTGTTGCGATCTGCAAAGCCTAATTATGTTCATATTTGGTGTTGACTATGCAAGATGAGAAAGAAGGCAATTTGATTCTTAGCAGTGGATTCCATAGAAGTAGATTCGATGTTGCAACTCTAAAAAGAGATTCTTATAATAAAAAAGAAGTGAGCCACCATTTCATAAACACAACCTAATGATGTGATGCACCAGCACCACAAATTGCAAAGCCTTTAGTAGATCTGACACAACCAAATATAGATATCATAAAAAAAGGTAGTGGTAGCTAGAAAATTATGTTAGAAAAATCCATTTTAGAAGATAACTCACCCCATAAAAGCCTAGATAGCACCTTTAGAGGCATAGGCTGTTGATCACCCATCATAAGAAGCAGAGGGAGGTCAAGAGCATCTTTCACCGTGAGTCACCTTTCTATATCCAAAACTAGTCAACCTTTTATCAAAAGTAGAGGCTTGAAGATCCAATTGACCTTTATCAAAAGCACTAGTACCAATTCACTGCCTTCCCTAAAACCGATTTCACTAGAAGATTCCTAGAGCGTGCCTAGCAACATAACCTACAAGAGCCCCTCATTTAGAGATATCGCAACTAAGTGGATTCAAGTAGTGTTATAACTTCAACTGAGGGGAGATGTGAATCTTCTAATACCAAGATTCTCCCTTTCTAGTTGACTATGAAACACGTACCTTGTGGTGTAGCAGTAGAGATAAGGCATCTTATAATGTGTTATGGAGCCCTTTTTACTGGGCAGTATATCAAACATGTAGGTCATAGCCTCATGCAGTACTCGGAGGAGTCCACTCCACAAAGCTGCAAATTCAGACGTCTGTGTTCTTGATAGGCTTGTGGTCTATCACATTTCTTCCTCCTTAGAAAAAGTCTTTAGAAAGTTACAGCAAAAGATTACTAAGTTGGTATAGAGTCTTTTATCTTTCTAAAAGAGAATACGAGTATGGCCAAAGGGACCAAAAGTCTCTCTAAAAATCATACCATACATATCCTAATTACACCCATGGGGAGCATTGTAAGTAGAACTATGTCGAGTTATTGACCAGGTCTGCTTGAATTCTTTTCGCATATGTCCCCTCTGATTCCAAAATTCCTATTCAACTTGGTTTTGATTGTCTACTCCTAAGACCTACATTCACCCTGTTTATGAGGCAAAGGATGTAGACATCTCAAAAGTCAGTAAGCATCTGAGCGTGTGGCACACCTAATCGGTGCCAGTGCACTTTTGACACTATATCAGCCCGAGTAGCTTGCCAAGCTCGAAAGACTTTGGTTCTCTGACCATAAGGTGCCCATGACCTCTAGTTATGATGATCCTTTGCTATATGTAGGGCAGGTACCTTAGGCCTCGGCTAGCTGATAAAGAGTGGGATACGATGAATACATGGCTAGAAGTAGGGAGATTTGTGGTGAAGTTATAGAGTAGTTGCAAGGTGTGAGTGTTTGCAATTTGGTAATCCAATCTGGTAGGCCTTGTTAAGACCTTTGTATGATTGGGTGATGGAGGTCCTTAGTCACCTTGCCACCGATGGGACTTTTGATCAATTTCTACCTACTCAATGGAAAGATGCATTTGCATTCATTCGAGCTTTAAGCTGCTACTGACACTTTGCTAGTAGTTCTAACAATATATATATATATATATATGCTGATTGGCTTGTTCAAGCAATTCTTTGATGAGCCATGATTATTTCGATGATCGTGATCGATTTTAGGGTACCTCAATAGACCAAAGGAAATAAGACTTCTCACCCTAGGGGAAGAGTGTTTAATTTCACAAAGGGCTAAGCTTCAAGATGTGAACAAATCAGATGTGTAAATTTATGCAAGATCTGATGCTCTCTTTCTTTTCTTTATTTTTGTTGAATGGAATAATAGTACCCATCTGCTATGGAAGAGAGCCTTTTCAACTGAATGCAATCAATTTTGGTTTACTATTATTGTTATTTTAAATGAGAATATATATACCTTCTTTTCAAAAGAGAAGACCCAGTGTCCCTAGCCCTAATGGAAGTCCCTTTCAGGTAACCTTTTCTTTCTTTCAAGTAGACGATCTCATCAAGTAAGTTGTTTTCATTTCTTCTTTTACTTAGTCATGGGATAGGAGATGAAATTTTCTTCAAGAAGAGAAGCTCGACTCATTCAAACAAGCACCTCCACTTTTTAAGGAAATAGGGAGGGATCCAAGATGGAATCCATTCTACTCAAAACTATGTATGATAAGTAGAGTAAATAGCATGAAATCCGAATGAGCATGCCCCAGAAGAGGAGGATGAGGATCAGTCATTCTATTCTATTAAGGTAGCCTATGCTTTGGAAAGAGAAAGAGGGGGGATGCAACTTTCGAATAGATTTTTTGTTTTCGTAGACTTATGACCTATGAGAAAGAAGCGGTGAAGTGCTTTCTAAAAGACTAGGCTTCTAATAAAAAGAGTTTAGGACATGCCATGCATTTCTTGAGAGAACAAATACCAGAGGATAGCATCAGGGCTAGTTATGTGAACCTCATCCTAAGACCTTATCTTATGGTCGAGCGGATCCCATCTTCTCCCCAAAAGTAGCACATCATATTTTAAATTGTCCTAGTTTATTTAGCCATAACATATTAAATCTAACTTGGCACTGAGGGAATGCTATAGGCAGTTCCATGGTATGAGCTAGCTGTGATATATAAATTGAGGGTAGCTTGTCAAGGAACGAAAGAAAACCTCAAGTTTGAGCATCGCATTAGGTTTCTGTGATTAGCTTGAGAAGTTGATGCTGATTTGGTTACCATATCCTAAAAAAGCTTTGGATTTCTTCTTAATCAGCACTCGTAGAGTGTAGAGACTCCCCCATATCCATATCAGATGCAACTCTCTCCTTAAGGCCTTAACTTTTATTTCAATCTAGCAAAGCAATTTAGGCATGAAAAGGTTTAGGAAGCAAAAGTATCAGACTTGACTTTTACTGGAACATATGGAAACCCTTTTTCCAAGAGTAAATTATTGTGAGGTTCTGTGACCCCTTTTCATCATTGCTCTCGGGTTATCAACTCTTTTATTTATAAAATAGAAATGGAAAATATAGCACCTATATGCATCATGTCGTTATCATGGATATCTGATTCGCTCCTGCATTTTCTTTTTCAGTGGGCATAATAAGAGTTTGTGCCCTCACTGCCTTTTCTTATGAAAGTTTTCTTATTCTTATGATGTTCTTTGGATGAAAGAAAAAATACATGCTATACTAAAAAAGAAAGTAACCTCTAAAAAGTAAGTGTCTTTATTTTAGAATCTTCTCTTACACCATATATCGAATGAAGTGAGTGTTGAATCCTTGTGGAATAAGCTATAGGACCTATTTGAGAAAAAGATGGCCTTTTTTTAAGTCTCCTTCTATCCGTTGTCCATCACATCATTAAGCACAAAAGTAGCTTAAGGATTTTCATGTAATCCAACATCGCACCGAACAACCCAAAAATTCTCCTTCTTCATCAAAAGGAATGCTCTAGTAGAAGAAGAAATATTCCCACCTAAGTTGGGAATGAGAAGGGCGACAAAAAAAAGAGATTGAAATAGATTTAGCCGATCAACTATCAGTGACAGACCTTATAGCAGGTAATGCATAAATTGATTTATTTCTAGGTAGGTTTTATTGATCAATGTGTACCAAATCTCATTTTTCTTATACTGATTGCAGATGAAGCACATTGCATCTTTCTTATCTATAGCTAGGGCCCTTGAGCCTTCTGTAAATAGGAGTTCTTCCATTCAGTCAGTCAAGTAGGTTATAGTCAAACTCTGGAGTTGTTAGCAAATCTGCTGCTTGATAAGGTGTAACCATAGTTCTTGATTGAATCCACAATAGTTTTGAATGTGGTAAAGTTCTCTTTCAAAAGCAAAGAATGACATAGGTAGATTAGAAGAGTAGGAAGAGTTTTGGGCTGAAAGCTAAGGCAATGTAGCAATATTATGACTTCCTTTATATGTCATCTAATGTTGTTCAACAGGGACTATAGACTTGGCTATCTCCGAGTAGAAATCTTGAACCAGGAATCTTTTTTCTTAAGAGGACTTAGCCAAAGGCTACTTTTAGGCCTAAGCAAAGCAAGTATAGGTGCTAGAAAGAGGGCATATTAACTAATTCTAAACCCAAGGCTACAGTGAAGTAAGAAGATGGCTGCTACTGAATTGAGAGATGCTTTTTTATCATAATCAAGGTAGAACTCTGAGTGAAGATGAAAGAATATAATTCTCAATATGATAGGCCACCAAGATAGATATAACCTTTATTTAGTGAAAAAGTTGACAGATAAGTGACCCTTACTTGTATAGGAATTGGAAGAGCCCAATTAAGAAGAATAAGCATTGTCTTGCACTTACTATACCTTCCCCCGATTGATTTAGGTGTGTGAACTGACTTTAGACTAGCACATGGAAGAGGCTAAAGAATCTCATTAGAAATCCTAAAGTAAAATTGATTATCATAGATAACAACCATGGTAGTCTTTCTTGAAGAGTCAAAGGCAAGAAGAGAGTGAATTCTTTGATCTATTTTAGGGTCGTGTACTAAATCAAAGTTGCAAGAGGGGAGAAAGATTTCTACAAATTAAACTCCAGGGGCCTATGAGAGTTCAAGCCTTCTTTTCCATTATATACAAGGAATTTAGTTGTGAGAGGTCATCTCAGGCTTTGAATTTTGAAAATTAAGAAGCTACTGCAAAAGTGGTTCACTCCACTCTAGCTATCCCGACTACAAGAATAAAATAAGAGTCAATTTATCTTAGTGAAGGTGCTCACTCTGCCATAAAATTGGCTAAATAGAAAGAGATGTTTCCAATGAAATCATAGATGTCCACTTCATACTTAGAGTTTGAGATTTTGGCTTGCTTGGGTTCATTCAAGGCATCTTCATATCCATAAAAGAAATAAGCTCCTATTTAGGTCCCCTAATCTGAGTTCGAGCTATTTTCTAATAAAACATATTCAAAGGAGAAATGTTTGGCCTTGACCTACCTATGAGACATCTCAATTGTGCATGCCATTTGAAAGTAAAATCTCTATCCAAGTCAAATAGATGTGCATCTTAGGTTGTAAATGTTCTTTTCAACTAGTAAGCCTCCAAGTGTTATGGTTTTTCTATAGTCTATTCCCCAAAGAACCCTTTCTCTAATGAATATTCTAGAATATTAGAGATGCTCTCCTAGCATTAGCGAAATCAGAGCAGTGGGATTGGGATAGATGAACTATGAATCTTTCTGTAGACTAGCAATTTCACATTGCTCTTTCATGGTGTGATAGCCCTTGGAAGGCCATCATACTCTAATGCCATTACTGTTTTGCTAGATGAGAGAAAGAACCATAAGCATTAGATAGAGTAGCAAGAAGGGAAGTATTCATGCCCAGTCAACATCTTAGCTTGCAATCTCTAGTGGCTTAGTTTCAGTTAGTTCAAGAGATGAGGACGAAGTGAGTTCAGTTTCCTGAGGTAATAAAGAATAGGAATTTTATTCATTACAAATTGACTTAGATTAAGAAAGGACACAATGATTGAATCCCCATTTGTCTTTACTGCTTGACTGATGGAAAGCTTGACTTTCTGACTTGACTGTTGAATGACTCTGATCTGTAGATATTTTCCTTCTAAATTTCTTTTCCTATTTCACAGAAGACAACTTTCAAACTAATTTTCTTATGGATTTGACTTTCTTACTAGTACACTCAAAGAGAGGAGACATATGGCTAAAAAGCCTAAAAAAGATCTAGAAAAGCACTAGTTGTGGCATTGGAAGACTCCATTGGATGGTTTCCTAACATTCAACCAAAAATCTAACCTATCAATAGAAAAAATGGGATAGTCAAGAGTAGCAAATCTATCTCACTAAGGAGCTCCCTAATCCAGCCTAGTCACTAGCCCTTACTAATAAATATTCCCTATAATGATGTTCTATCTACCTTAACTTTTTTTAGATCCTACGAATGCTTTACATCTATTTCTATATTCCTTTTATCTAGATAGAGGATTCTAACCTAGTAATCAAACCAATATACTATTTCACGTCTTATCCTATTTGTAATTTTAACTCATGTTGGTATATAC
Organism: Cymbidium sinense; assembly: GCA_021442155.1. Lineage (NCBI taxonomy): Eukaryota > Viridiplantae > Streptophyta > Magnoliopsida > Asparagales > Orchidaceae > Cymbidium > Cymbidium sinense. Next base: position 23,163,466 of record CM038214.1, read on the forward strand.
TTCCATTTAGACTTCATTTCATATGTAAAGTGGATGATCCATATCGCGTGACATCTTTGTGTATGCATAATAGTACTTGACTTTAGTAAGTGAGATTGATGTTTCCATCTCACCCTATTTGATACCTTGCTCCAATTATTAGGTTTCACCACCTTTCTCTTTATGACCAAGCATAACATTGACTGTTTCATTGCAAAGTTTAGGGTGGGAATGTCTCACCAACCTTTGCAATGATGAATCATTGTTACAGAAAGGGGAGTGTGAGGGGGTGCAGATTGCCATTCGAATGACTAGTCATTTAGATCATATTGTAAATCTTATTCATGGAGTGAAGAATTCTTGGTCCGACCTGGATTTGAACTAGTGTAGACATCTCGCCAATGAATTTATAATTTGTCCCCATTAACCGCTCGGGCATCGACCCAAGAAGAATGAATTCTAGGTTTATTGATAATCCATGACCTACTTCCTTTCGTAGTCCACTACCCCTAGGAGAAGTCGAGTGCCCATTGCCTTTTGAAAGGGTGATGTCCTAAACCACTAGACGATGAGGGCATGCCCGCCCTAATTGACATCATACTATGATGATAGTATGAGTGATGATTTGTTCATGAATGAGCTACCCATACTACCATAAATATTCCACTACCCTAAAATTATATATATATATATATATATATATATATATTGGTTGTGGTGGTGCCATTATTTTTGATTTCTTTCATGCCACTTGTATACTATTCACTGCCATCGTGTAAGGTAAAACCCAGCTAGGTAAAACCCAAAAATGGATTTAACCCTTTCTGGAATAGAATATGGAGAATATTTACAATTCATCCCTATTTTACAACTCAGGCATCTGGTCATCCCTATAATTCATTTCTATTTAAGCCTCTCACCAGTAGTAGAAGAAGGCAGATGGAGAGTCCATTTTAGGGAGCTCCCCCCCCACTTTGGCAACCATGACTGATTAGGACACTGGTATGGCAATTCTGCACGGAGCAAAAAAATCATAAAATGAGATAGTGCAGTCCATGATCGGTAAGCTTACTAACATAAAAAGTAAATTCATATACAACTTAGGTTCATACCAAATTGACTGGATAATGGCTTCATGGTTAGACATAGAGAGTGGAGTTTCATATGCAATAAATATATTAACTAAAATGACTTCTGTTAAAACCCATTTTTCATTTCTTTCAAAATAAGCCATCGCTATGCTAGGTAGGTTCCCGTAAACCAAGAAAAGTCTAACAAATGATTCACAAAATGAAAGTAAAAAGAGTAGAAGTAGGGGAATGAATGTTGATCAGCGAATGCGCATTAACATTTTACAATTAAGTTTAAAGGCTTGTTGGACCTCTCAGAAAGCCACTATTAGTATTTACTTATGCCTGGCAAGCACTGCTCATTTGTCTTTTAATTTCTGGGCAAGCTCCATGAATTTTGTTCAATTCTTGAACTAGACTTATAAGCTTTCAACAGCCTGTACAGAAAGTTGAAGTATGACTATGAGCCATTAGTGGAGATTGAGCGTACATATCACAATCAATCAATAAAGCATTATTGAGCTAAGTTCCTAGAAAATTCACTGAGAATTTGTAACAACTAAAACCCCTGCAAGAATTCGCAACTAAAGAAGATCAATGTTCACTCCAAATTAGACAAATAGCAACAACATTATTCACCCACAACCCAAACTACAACAAAAGATATGAGACTACCCCACTCTATAACAAAATGATAGAAGAACCACTAGAACTGTTGGAATGCTAGCACTGCACCATCCTGATCGAAAAGAGAAGTCATCCATATCATGTTGGGATGCTTTTTGTGTATATGCTAGAAAGAAAAATAGGGGCTGCTATTGTCATTTCCATTCTGAAAAAGCACGAGTGAAGTCATGCAAGGAAATCTGTAGTATGTAAGAAAAATAGTGATTCACCCTACCATTCAATATCTATAGCTGGAGAATTACAACTTACGCTCTCTGAGAGTTAGAATATTGTAAATGACCCCACAAAAGAATCAGTCTAGGGCATTCTATGCAGTCGTATGCTGGCCTCTGATAAAGTAAGAGAAAAATCATTTGACCCAAGCCCATTCCAAAGTAATAACTTAGGAATAGGAGAAATACCACACATTTAGAGGTAATAGAATATGGATGGTTATATCTTCTCTTTTCACCTGATGGATCTCTTTTTCTCCTCATTAAGAAGAACGTGGGAATATCGCTATTCTACGACACACGTAAGAAAGAATATTTGGTAAGGCTTTGATAAGACTTAGCAATAGCTCGATGAAGGTCTGTTAACCAAACACGGAGGCAGCCAGTAATGGAATAGAGTAAGACTACTCACTTTGAAAATTGTGATTTAACTTTTTCATGAGGAACTGGCCCGAATTACCCTATCGAAGAGAGAAAGTTCCTTGTGAAAAGCAATCCAAGCCTCTCCCAAAAAGGAAGAAGAGGAATCAGACACTATTCTTCTTATTGCTAATAGCCTATTAGGGATTCAAGCATAGTAATAGGCTGGAGAAGTTAAAAGATGGGTTCTAACTCTACCAAAGATAGGTAATGGCAATGAAACTCGTGGTTGCTATTACTTACCAACTTCTTATTATGAAAGTCAACTTAGTAGTGAACAAATCATTCTCTTTCTTTATTATGATCATGCTAACTTCTTAGTACTATGTAGCCATGTTGGTAGCTTATAACCTTCTTTCCTTACTGCACTCATTCACTCCGAAAGTGACTATGCTTCAAACCTTCGTTGTGTTCTGGAAGACATTGATAAGAATTTTTATTCTACCTGGAATTCGTAGATGCTTAAGGGCCAAAAAAGAGTCTTTTTTTTTCCTTACTGTTACATTTATTATTTCATTTTTAAAAAAGGCACGTAGTGATGAAAGAGGAAAATGAAAGATATCTAATAAAGATGCTACACCCCAAAATTTTTTTGATTTCCCACAACGGTGAATGAAAACAGACTCTTTTACATGATTCAAACCCTACTTTGAAAGCTTTTCTAAAGAGTTCCCCATTGATTGTGTAACCAGAAATATCATAAGAGAAGAAAGCACTACTTCTTTTAGCACTACTATTACTCGTAAGTCAGTCTTATGTAATGTCTTCTTTTTTGCTTTTCCTAGCTAAGTTGTTGCATCTATTTCATTCTTCTTTATTTAGTCAAACTAGTAATTCAATTTGCAATCGGGTTCTGATTAGCTGATTCTATAATGAAATTAAAATTGCATTGATGTGGTTCAAGGATTGGGTTGGGGTTCAATCTTCTTTCTTATCTTCTTTTGGTCTTTAGGGCTACGTAAGCTTTTGGCTAAGCTGCTCACCCTTATATGATAGAAGCCATGACTTGGCTTTGATATTACTACCTGCTATCCTATATAGATAGTGGTCAGTGTCAGCAGCATACAAACGAGAGACTGAAGATTGGTGGATAGGATCTTTGATTCCTTTCTATCTTGTGCCCTTTTGGGCGATACAAAGAAAATTCAAAATAGAAAAAAAAAAGCATTTTCACTTTAGATTCACCCATAAAGTAAAGTTCTATAATGGAAATCTTGTTGCAATACCAATGCTAGGCAAGTGGGGTCTAGCACCTCCTCCTCCCCAATAACCATCAAAGAAAACTCTTAGAAAGACCAACTACATGGAAAGTCCACTCTTATCTAAAGAGACCAGCTCATTTTGGACCACATTAGACACCTAAGAAGTGGTAGTATAAGAGACCCTAGAAGCCCCTATAGAATGACTTCTTGAAGATGGAGAAGATTCTGAACTGGAAATTTCAATCTAATTGCCGGGTGAATAACAAGCAAGATGTGTTGGATAAAAACCCATACTAAAAAAGCATGAGTTTCAGTTCCATAATGAAAAAAAAGAGAAATGTCTTTTTTCTTAAAGCACCTTGCAGTGTAATCACTAAGTAGCCATGGAATGAGGAGAAAAATAAGAACTACTCAAAGCATTCTATTTGGAAGAGATAAGGAGGGGGTTTCGCTACTAAGAAAAACATTTCATTCAGCATGGTGTAGCCTATATAAGGAGCGAAGTATTGTTGATGTTACAGCTACCATGTTGGCTTTAATTAGACTATGAAGTTTTCATTGATCATAGTCAATTCTAATTTGACTATGACAACAACTGATAAGCAAGCAGCTTGTCTTCATAGAATAAGAAGAATGTATTACTTCTTTATTTTAGGGAAGTGAGGCACTACATGTATTGCATTTTGCTTAAACTAATGAACCAGGAGTTGTTCCTAGTGAAAAAGAAGTTAGATTCAATAGATAGGCAAAGAGCTCCAATATAAAAGACTGGTAATGCCACATCTCACAAAATCTTCATCTTAGATTCATCCCCAGCTGCAAAATGCAAGATTGCCTTAGTGGCAAAGACTGGAAAGGCCATCAATAATGCCAAGCCAGACAAAGGAGATAGACCATAAGCTTGTAAAGGGGCTAGGCTATTCCTGCAAGGTCCTCTTTCTCTATGAAGAAGAGGTGTGAGGTAGTAGATGGTTTAGAATTTTTGTAAGTTCTTACTTTAGAAAAAAAATTGGAGAGACAGAATAGCTGAGACTGTACCTTCTTTAGCCTATAAGAAATCTCTAGTTTCCTTCATCCCTCGTTGGCTCAAAGCAAGGTAAACGAACATCTTTTATTTTCTGTAGTGAATTTAGAGATGAATGAAACCATTTCTGAGGACATAAGAAAGCCAAAGTGGGATTGACTTTCCTTTGAAAAAGCAATACATGCAGCCTTTCCTGGATGAAGTCTGAAAGAAATATCCAAGGCTAACTACATAAATCGACAGCTTAGCCCCAGGAGCCAGTGAAAAGTAAAGAAATTCGGCTTAGAACTTCAACTTCAAAAGAAATCCAATCCATCTTTAAAATGGATTCTGCTTCTATGAGTTTGAATTCAATTTTTTCCCATTACTCATTAGTTCGAAACAAGATTTGTTTGCAAGGAGTGACTGACAGGAGCATCAATGAAAAAAGGTCTCCTACAAGGTACATGAAATTGGTGAGTTGGGGCATCCACGCTTTTGGGTCGGTCCCAGGACCGAAAGGCCAATCATTAAGAGTGAAAATCGATTAGCATCTGGAAAGAAAGCCAAAATCTCAATACAAGAGTCCTTTGAAGTCATTCATGGAATGTCCTCTTTGCAAAGGGAATTATTGATCATAGGAGTAGGAACATGAACGTAGGGACAATACAGAAAGAAAAATCCTACACAAGAAGAATTCTTAGATTAGTGTCGTGGAGATAGAAAATGCTTACCTACGATCAAAGTGGAAGTCAGTCTCTTCTATGATTGGCGATTCTGATGGCTATTCAAAGTTTGCTTGAAATTAGTTCAGCTATCTTTGATAGAGCATTCCATAACCCAAAGAACTAAAGCTGGACTGTAGATCTATCGTTAGACTAATCTTTGATTTGTCAATGAAACCTTTAGAAGAATAAGAGTTTTCTTCTAGGGCATAGTGATCGGTGGGCAGAGAAGAGAAGTCTAAAGTCTCATTCTATGACTTACTAAAGGAAGACAAAGAATTGCATTCCTCCATCCAACTGCCAATGGAGTGAATAAAGAAGTAAAGACTAGAACTTTAATTGGGTGGGGGTGGTTGAGCTATAACAACTATTATAGATATCTTAATCTTTTATGGTTCAGGCATCGGGGATTAGTTTTAAAATGGTATCAATTCTTTAGCTAACTCCTCTTCAATAACTGTTCCTATGGTTTGATTCCTTCTTGTAGGCAACAAATTAGACTAGATCGGTAGAATGAACATTGACAGTCTCAAAAAAAATAAATTCAAGACAATTTCTTTTGCTCCTTTCCAACCCCCATTAGACTTTGCTTAGCACCTTTGATTCAAAAAAGAAATTGATCTAGCTAGGGCGATACATATAAGACTCGATATTTCTTCACTTTTATCAATATAGCACTATCTTGGACAAAAACAACCTACCTACTCGAATGCTCGAATTGAGTTTCAGATGAAAAGCATGGAGCACTGATTTACCATTCCAAAGCTAATAGTTCCAATTAAGAAGTAGAGGGAATTTATTGCTGGTTGGAGATGCTTGCTTGTGTGCGTAGATACTCTTAGAGTTTGTTGATCGTTCCATACTTTGAGAGCTAACCAACAAAGACACTAGAAAAAGCAAGGAACACAGTGAGAACCTTCATGAAGTTTTCTATTACTATGTTAGGTCTCTCACATTATTCTATCGCCAATGGAAAATTGATACAGAATTCAGGCACGCATGAGGTTGATGCTGCTTTATAAAGAAAGGAGTGATATGATGATGATGAGAGTTTTTTCTATCTCACACACACTGAACTCGAAATTTCCTTTGTAGTTGGACTTGTAGGCAAGTTTATGCAATCTCCACAAGAGACCTAGATAATTAAAAGAATTTTTTGACTTGTAAATGGAACAATGTCTTTTTCTTTGAAGTTTTGGAGAGAGATATCTAAACATGGATGGTAGGAATCGCACTAAACTTTTCAACCATTGAAATCCCTTTCTGGATTACTGATCAACTATCTCTCTCGATTCGAATGCATAATTATGGAATTGGCTTGCAGATCTAATATAGAAATAGATGGCATAGGTAGAGTGTCAATAGATTCAGATTAGACATCTTCCTCTAATCAAAGAGATTGATCATCCAGGTCCCTCCCACTTAGTCAGAGAAGTATAGAGATGCAAAACCTCTACCAGATGGATTCAAAATAAAGACTGAAGCTATCTCTGTCAATGTAGAAGTTCAACTATTGCCTATCACTGTAGAAGTTCAATTATTGCCTTTCATTATGATCGAATGCACAAGAACAGATTTTGCCTCTTGAAACACTCTGGTGTTCGCTTAGGCAGAATCTTCCAACTAATCTATCTTGGCCCTATTACATAAGGGGGCCTGATTATAGGAGTCAATAGTAGGTAGGAAGGGAATGAAGCAACTTTTCATGCACAACCGACCATTGCTAATGCTTAGAGCTTATCGTCGAGCTCCATTTGATTCTGCTCAGCACGATCTCCACTAGCGGAGTGACCAGCTCAGTTTGACCTTACTTTGATAGCTTCTTGATCACTAGTCAAGGAAATCCCTAGATCCTTAGCTAGCTCCTTTGCTAGCTGGTTGCCCCACATGGACTACTCTTTACACTTTGCTTTCTTATTGGATGGGAAAAAGAAGGTTAGACTGTCTATGGATAGTGAAACCTATGATTGAGGTCTTTTTCAGTTTGGAAGCATACAATATGAAAAGAGAGTCATTTTATAATCTTAGAAAATAGGTGTGAAAATAGTCACTTTTTATTCATAAAAAGTACCTCACTTAGAATTCGCTTTTCCTGGTCTCGACAAAGCACCAACCTAACCAGTTTCAACTCCAGTTGTCCCAGCACAGTCAGTGATGCCCACATTCTTCCATGCTCATAGGTTGACTTTCCTATGCATCTCGATTAAGGTAACATAAACATGTATTTCCCTTATGCATGCAACCGTTGAATAGGTTATACAAATGGGTGGGTTGGTTATATACTCTTTCACGCCTTCCTTCTTTGAACCTTTTGGTATGTCTTGCCCCATAACTAGAAACTATAGATCAGATTCACCAGACGAGAAAGTCCATTCCACACTGCTGTTGAGTCATCAAACTTATCCACCTCAGGGATTCATGAAATTTCCATATTTTCATTGTCGAAGGAAATCTACCAAATCTAGGAAGATAAATAGACTCATTTCCCACTGCTAAGTGCTAAGAGAAAATAAGAAACTAACGAAAATGATTGTTTTTTCATCAGCTTGGTACTTTTAGTCCTCTCACTACCAACCAGCAGACATCATCATCTAGCTAGGTCTTTCCAGTATCAACAACGAGAAAAAAACCAAATGAAGAAATAGGAACAAACTATGGCTCTTGGCCCATACAAGCATCTTCATAGAGAGAGGACATAGATTAGAGCAATAGGGAAAGCCAAGATGATGACACCTGTCCTAGGCTGCAATAAGTAAGTAGCTCAAGAGGTCGTTCTGCCTCTTATCCCTCAAGATGGGTAATATGTTCTCAAACAATGTTGTTCTAACTTTCTTCTATAGGGCCTAACTGACAAATGATCCCAGTCCATGGCAAAGAACCAGATAGCAAGCGAGCGTACCTTTGTTCGCTACTTCTCCACCAAGTACGAAAGTTTCAAGATAACTGTAGGTTAAGCGTTACCTAAGAAAACTCTGATTCGATCGACCCCTCATCTCAAAGGAATTTACATCACCCCGATCATAAGGAGAGGTTCACCATGATGGGGGGTTAGGTACTTTAATTCTTTCCAAAATAGAAAGAAATGCATAGGGGACCATCCATTTTTTTGTAGCATGCTCCTCACTGAGATTTACGGAATCGCAGGGGGCTATTTGCCCTACTTAATTTACTTACGATGGCAAAGGCCTTATTTTGCAAGCCTTTCTCATTTCATTTCCTATTTAGTAGTCTATAAGTGGTGCAAAGCAGCATCCCCCAGGGAGCGAAAGTACACCTTAGTAAGCGAACAAAGGATCTTCTTTCTATTTATGTTAGAACCTTAACTCTCTGAACGTCGAGCTAAGTTATTTTGCGTAGTGTAGTATAATAGAAATTCAGCTATGCCCCAACGCTCTCTTAACAATTAGCCTAAGCATCCTTTATAACTCAGTCACCTCGCCTACTAAAAGAAAAAGTTGGTGAGGCTAGGCTAACTCAGCCACGTACTTTGACTATACTGTAGTGGTCTTTCATTTTTTTCTTTTTTTTGAAATTGAAATGAAAATTCTCATTTTTTTTCATTTATGAAGTGGATGAACGGTCAAGTCTTTAGTAGCATTTACAAAGAAGAACAACAGGTGAACTCACATTTTTTTTCATCATCATCATCATATATATATATATGCATATAGGCCAGCTTGGCAAGCTACCTTTCCTATTAATCTAAGGTGCAAATAGAAAAAGAAATCTCTTTTTTATGACTTCCATTTCTTAATCCTACCTGCCCAGAAAATGACCAGGGTATATGAATGAATTGGTTTATGAACCCTAGCCCTGTAAACCCAGACTTGTGTAGAGTTGATCATTCAACACGTGTGACACCAACTTATTTTTGACCCATTGGTCCTTCTATCATAGGCGACCGAATGGATGCCCCCAAATTACTAGACTGACCCACTATAATAATTTCATAAACACCTAGCAAAGCTATGACTAAAAAATAAAGTTGGATTTGACAATACCATACCATAATCAATTGGTACAATGTCTCGAACGACTTGACTTCATAAATGTAGCAACTAGAGCCATTTTAAAAGGGGGAAATTAGCACTACTTGGTGAAATAGGTTCTTATAGAATGAATTTTAAACCATCTACTATAAGTTGTAACAATCCAAATGAACCTACTACATCAGGACCCTTTTGACGTTGCACAAAAGCCATTACTTTACATTCAGTTAAAACTAAAAAGGATACTCCTAGTAAAAGTAGTAGAATTATTCCAAGTATTTGTCCTGGAACAATAATGTACATTTTCTAGTTTCTGTTCACTCATGATCAGGACTGACTTGGTTGAGCCGATCATTTTCTTTCACTTATGATCTGGCCTGGTCAACCTAATCATGATATTGAAGGATGGGACCTTTGCTCAAAAAATTAAGGATCCCAAGAAGTTTTGAAGATTGTCCATTAATGAATCCTGTTACATTACTTTGAATGGAATTGGAGCCCACCCCCCACATTTCATCTTGCCCTTGTGATGTAACACACCAACAATGCTTCAAACCTTTTTCAAAGCTCTATTATGCCCTATATTCCAAGGTGACTATTTTGTGTAGTTTGATCCATTTCCTGATCCAATCACGTACTTATATAAGTGGGATGGATGGTAAATCATTTATAGTCCTTTTTGACAAGGCCTAGATAGGGAGGTTATGAAAGTAGCACTTGTCAGCATTCACTGGTGGAACAACAGCAAGAGCATCATAGTTGACATGGCCAGAGCTATAATCCCCATATCCATCTCTACTCTTTCTATAATTTACTCCCTTCCACTCTCAACTCCGCTTCTCTCTCTGATGTCGATCAATGAATTCCAAGACTAAATCCATGGATTCCTTTGGTGAAAAAAGTGCTTATACGAGCGTGATAGTGTTACTGGTCTTACTTGCACATCTCATTTTCTATTGCCAAAAAAAGTAGTCATGTTGGGTCAGCTTGGCACATCACGCTTGCTAATACGGCCCGGCTGCCCCTATACATAGTTTGATTAATTGACTAACTCGACTTCACTTTACATACCCATTTTTTTGATGGACAATCTCTCCTTCTGTGCACATCGATCGATGTAGGAATTTGCATGGTTACTTCATTACGTGCCTTAGATTGACTTATCTAAATATGTATATATTCTACATATAGATAAGTACTGTTCATGATTTAGATCATAAAGGATCCTCTATCTAAGAATAGAGTACTAGGGTTGTCAACCCTTTCCCTTTTAGAATCCTTTTGGTCTTATTTCTATTCTGCTCCTCTAGTAACATACTTGAATCAAATTAGGTTAGTAAGAGCTAGCTTAAGCTTAATTTATGAAAGAATGGAATGGTATTCACTAACCTTGAAATCATCAACAAATCTGTTCCTTGATCCAAGAGCCCCTTCTACACCCAAGCAAACCAAGTAAGGCCCGCTCTCACATTTCATTCATTAGAAAACTCCAGTTCATAATCCATGGAAGGCTTTGGTCTTATCTGACTGATTCCTATACCATACGCATCTATGCTCATATAGAGCAAGAATTTGTCCATCTTATTGAACTAAAGTGCAAGAGCATATGCCAATTTCAAGTCTATTTCCATATTCACCCCAGATAAGTATGATCCCCAAAGAAAAGAGTAGGTTCGGGCCCATCTAGCTCAGCTTGTTATGGTGAGACAAGATAAGCAAAGGTCATCTTTAGGACTGACATTGACTAAAGCCTTAGCTCAACTAAAAAAAAGTTCTCTATGTGAAATAGCACAGTGTTTTAGGGAAACATGCACGCAAACTCTTTTCTTTCCTAACAACAAAAGTTGAAACTAACCTTAGAAATGAGACAGATGAATATAGAAAAAAAACTAGCCAAGCTTCTTCACAAGCGAAGGAATTGCAACCTAACCATTTGTTAAATTGGTCAATAGGCTCCCTAGTCTTCTTTCGCACTGCTCTTTCTGAGTCTCATTTGTTTGATGAAATGAAGCTTATTATTCTGTTAGTTAAAAGCTAAGTTCTGCTTTAAGCATGTGGTCCATAAAAGTAGGCAACCAAGAGAGGTAGGCATGAAAGGAAGTGCTTCTAGTTGAGATAGCAAGCTCACCTTCACTAGAAGACATTCCCCTTAACCCGTTGGAAAGAAATAGGGATACAAATTTGGATGCCTCACCAGATTCAGATCCTTGATTGCAATACAGAGAGATCGATTGCACTTCTTTTATTCAAGATTATTTATTTGGAACTGGTTCACAAACCATGTCCTTTTATGTGGTTCTGGAGGGCTATTAGAAAGTTAGAATTGCAGAAGGAGACAAGCCTTAAACCACTTCTATTACCATATATGGTTTTACATGTTCGTTATCATGTTATTTAGGCTTACAAATGACCCAGCTACATTCTGTAATTTGATGAGTGATTTCTTTTCTAATTTTGTAAAATTATATTGATTGGTTTCTTGTTTTGATGACATTGTTGTCCATAGTCCTTAGAGGATCACTTGTCCCACCCTAGGAAAGTATGAAAAAGATAATGCAATAAAAAAGAAAGTACTTTTGCCCAGGCTAGGCAATGGTCTGCTTTTAGGAGAATCTAATTCTATAACTAAATTTAACTAGATAAATGTTGCTTTATGATATCGATTTTGTGAGTACTAGACTTAGGATTACATAAGCCACTACAATAGAGGTAGCTTTCATTATATTACTAGGAGTGAAATTTAGGGATTTTCTGTTTAGAAGAGTCTTCTCTTACCTAATTCTTGATTGGTTCCCCATAGTCATAAGGGTTGCTGACTTGACGCTCGCTACAAACCTTATTTAGAAAGGCTAAATCTATTCATCACGTTCCTATTCAAAGCCAGCTTGTCCACCGGGCAACAGTCTGACCTTATTCTTTGCTCTTCAATTGAAAATGCCTAACTCATGTCCATAGAACAAGCTCCGCTAAGCAACTAGTTTCCCTCTTTCCTAAGTCCATAGCTTAAGTTTACCTTAGTAGTAGCAAACTTTACTTAGCTAACCCTACCTTTAGCAAGCAATTAAGTGACACACTCTTTATCTTTTTGCTTTTTCCTTCATTTTTTTTAGAAGTCTTTGTTTTCTTATTATCTTACTCCCATTTGTTTCACTCAACACCAACATATGGCTTTCCTTACTTGTCTGGAACCATAATAAGATTGGTAGTTTTTTAGGACTAAGGTGTTTGAAAGAGGAGAAGACTTCTTATTAGTTCTCTTACATAACTCGAGGTTACGAATTATGCTTACTTAGCCATTGACTCAAACTATAAGAAGGAAGAGAGGTGTCGGTCTGTGCTTAGTATATTGAATACGCACTTTTTTGAATAATCAAATTTTCCATCCACCTTGTTAGACTGTTCTACAATAGAGATGATTGATGCTTGAAGCAAGGCACGGGAAAAGTGTTCGAGATTTCATAAGCATCCCTAATCCTAGATGGGGATGGACAAGCTATAGTTATAGATAGAGTACCAAGGAAAGAAGCTAGAGCTAGATCTATGTCTATGAGAAGAATCGATGAGTAGATTATACCAAGTCAGGTACAGTGAAAGTCTTTATGATATAGTATTCTTTATGCACAACATACCAGTGTATTTCATTTTTTTTCTAGTAATTAAGATATTCTTGCTACCTTTCTCCGGTTAATGCATATCAATTTTCTTTCTTTCCTTACTCCAAAGTAGTACAATTAGAAAATAAAGGAGATTTTTTTATAGAAATATCACTTGATTGTTCACTAATACAGAAAGAGCTTAATTGATTGCTCGAAAGCCCTCTTTCTTTAGAAACTTAACCAACTGCAACTGATTCACATGGGTCTCAGTAGAACCCTACCATCCAAACCATTATGCACAAAGAAAGAGACCTGAAAGATAAATGAAAGATCGAAGGAAGATGGTAACCTATCATTATTCAAAACCCTTACTAGTTGGATTGGTTAGTGGTGGATCCCCCATCATCGCTCGGGATCAGAGACTCATATTTCAATATGGTTTTGAAACACACACAAAGAAGGGGTGTATGAGTGATATCATAAACACATTGACTTACAAAAAATCAAAGACATTTACCTATTCAAAAGGAGAAAAAAGTTGACTTTCATTTTCTTCTATTTTCACGAGAATTTGATTTCAAAGTTCATGCTGTATGTAGGGTATACTATCATGGTGCAATGATCACTGTCATGTAGCTAGGAAACCCCTAATTTGTAAATTAGATATGCATGATATCTACTTTATAACACCCAAATCTCATGAAATTTTTTTGATGTTGTATTGATGGAAACTAGCTATTGCTAATATATTCAAAATAATAGCCTCGCGCATGCACTATTTGGTGAAATCCTCTCCACCATCTTTTAGACCATATTTAAGATTAGAGAATTAGACTTTGTTCAACTACCACTGTGGATCTCCCTTTGTTCCAACCAAGCTAAACTACACAACCGAATGAGAGAGCACTAGCTAGGTGCATAGAGATAGAGAGCTACTCAGCAGAGGAAGTCTATCAATCGCTTGAAAGAAAAGAGAGCACTTTCAACAACTTCTTGCACAAAGGGTGATAACAAACCCCTATGCATAACAAACTTTCTACATAGAAAGGAAAGGAGTAAGCAAGTATATCTACATGAATCTAATCTTGTTTGTTATAGTTATTTGCCTCAACACAGTGAGAAGTTCTTATGAGATACCTTCGAATGTTGGTATGCAAGAAAAAAATGAAGTTCAGTAGGAGGTGCACTTGTGCCTTTTCTTTTGAAGTTGCCTGGTTGTTGATCCCTAACACGATATCAGGTTCTCTCTTCTCAATCAAATTTCTCAAATGATAACTCAAACTATGAGATGTATGGATAAACAGGGAAAGTATAGTGAACTATTCAATGACATATGAGTTTATCGCATAATGAGCCACTCTTTGGATTTTCCCTATCCACTAAAAGTGAGAAAGTTAAGAAATAAGAAAGAGAAATACAAATCTTAATGAGAAGCTAGACTCATTCTCTTGTAAGTTAGTCATTCTCATGTCATGGGGAATAGATACCTGTCTTAGGTAAAGAGGGACTTCTGGGCACTCTTGCTTCACTATTTCAATTTTTCTCACCTCTGAAAGAGGATAATTTGCTTAAGTCCATGGGAGACCAAAAAAAAGTGAATGAAAGGTCAATCCACATAGATCTTTCTCAACTATTCCCATTTGAAGAAAATATGAATTCTTTAAGTTATATCTCTTTTTATGATTGAACGAGAATCCTCATTCATCTGTCCAGTCTAACCTATTCCCGAAAGAAAGGTATAGCAGTGTAATGACTTGATTTTCCTCATCACATAGGAACCCCTATAGATCTTTATCATCCTTGTGACTCACTACTATGGATCTCCTTCATTCTTACAAATGAAAGAAAGAACACAAAAATGGCAAAGAGACACTAGCTTTGACTATTAAGAAAATAAGATTACTGTTGAGTCAAATGGGATTCTTTTAGAGAAATTCTTCTTTCATGTCTTCCACGAGAGACTTGCTGTTAGGTATGGGAATGACCCTCAATTCTATGAAAATCGCTTTTTGTCTCACATGATGATGCTCAATTTTTTTCAAGCATCTAAGAGAATGATAGGCATTTTCACAACATGATTTGAGAACTTCATATCATCCTCCACAACACTCTTTTGATTGTCTGAAGTTTGTCTTTAACCTCCCTGGTTTTGACATGGGTTCAAAACTCCTAGTTCAGAAAAGAAAAGAAAAGTTTGAGTGAATTCATCTATCATAGGTAGTTGCTCACCCGCATGTTTTCTCATATCTAAGTTAAGCCAAGACACGAGAATATGAATTGGAGTCTCAGTAGATGGGTTGCTAAACACTTAATTTGAAAATCAGTGATGGGACTAGCGGGAAGAACATTGATAATTTCATCATTCCCGCCTTCCCCATATGTAGTCCTCTTTGGAAGATTCTTCTTCTTTGAAGCCTTAAAGTCCAACATCCAAATGATCATCTAAAGACATGCAAGCATCCAAATCAACATCTAAATCCATCACATTAGAAGCATAGTAGTTAGGGATATATCATATACTATAAATTGCCAATTCAGTACTCAACCAGTGAGCCTTTTAGTTTATCCAGAAGTGGCAGAGGATCTGTGTCCAAAGTGAGCCATATGCACCTAAAAAGGGTAAGGGAATGGTTTTATCTCTCAAAAGCAACATAAGGAGTTGCTTATCATGAATCTAGAAATGAAATTGAAGCAGATTTTGGTCAGTAGGTTGCCCTCCTTGTTAGCTATGATTAGTAAATAGTCTATATAAGAGTCTAAGTCAATTCTACGCTACCTAGTTTAGGTCTTTCCTCTTCCTCAATTTTTGACCGGTATGAAGAGTTTTAGACTTTCATCCTCAATGTACTTTGACTCCCAATTGGAGCTTGGCTTGAAAGGACTCAATTCCATTCCAATTGATGAAAGACTAGGAATGGTCTTCTTATGAAATGGAGTGTTGATCCAAAGTAGTAGTGCCCCTCTTGTAAGGTTTCATAAACTTCTGCCTCAAACAAATTGATGAAAATCCAATGAAAAGGGGTTTAGTAACCTTTTAGTCTTGTATGCCCATGCCCTATGCCACTGAGGTCTATCCCTAATGGAGAAGGAAGAGAGTTTTCATCATCTTCTCATGTCTATACTAGTCTAATGTAGGCTAGAATCTATCTCCTTCTTTTCTTTAAGTCTATAGCTTCCTTTCCTTAATGCACTCGGAGTTGAGTAAGGTCCTTACTCATAGCTTCTTGGTTGAGAGCTAGTATGTAAATGTCTGGTTTAGGAAAGTATGAAATCTTCCTTCATGGCTTCTCTTAAGCCTTTCAATGATCATTTAGCTATCCAAATCAGGGATAAATAGCTACACTTGTATGTCTGCACATAAATCTAGTTAGTGTGTCCTAAGATAGTATATATTTTAAAATAGAAAGAAGTTCATATTTGCTTCTTTTGAGCTATCCTAAATTAGATGCTTTTGTCATCTCCCAACATTGGTCGCTAACAAAGTAGATTTGGAAATTTAGTCAATTGAGTCATCAACGTATCATCGATGTATTCATAAGGACCAAAAAGGAGGAGTAAGGAGAGGTGATGGATGTTAAAAGGGAAGCTTATCTTATGATATGCTTAGATTGAAGATTTAGAAGAGCATTTCTCGAAGATTTTAATTCCAATCATTTATGAAAAAAACTTTATATTTCTTAGTTTTCCTTCTTTATTGAGAAGAATTTTTTGGTCTTTCCTTGCTTATATTTTCTTTCTGTTTTATCGATTGGAATCCCCATTTTCAAATGTCCCTGAAAAAATCTTGTCCTTAGTTAACTTGGGCATGGGTGGTATTTCAGAGGTTCTTTTTATATCCCTAATTTTTCTTGGGGATCCAGAGCTTTGGAAGATGGTGTTGTCATACTTCGATGATGATAATAAAACTTTGGGCTCAAGGCTTCCTCTACCACCAAGTGACTCATAGACCCTACCCTCAATCAAAAACATTAGTGAGGGTCCTAGATTGGATGTGACCCAACTTTCACAAAATGGATGTCGACTCCCAAAAATGTTGTGTTCAAAGAATTCCAACCCTTTTTTTCATCTCCATTTTCCCTTGACAGAAAAAATTTCAGAACAAATCTAACTCGGATGGTAGGCTAGACTAATTGACTGAGGTCATCCAACTATTCTGCTTCCATCTAGCAATGTCGAGTGAGTGAAGCACCCGAAATATAGTCAAGGCAAAGCTCCATTGTATACATGAGGATCCTATTCTATCGAGCCTTCCAACTTATCTTAATAATAACAAGTCAGATTAGGAGGACTAAGCTAATACTTAACACCTTGCCAATTTGAGTTAGCCTATGATTTGGAAGGGGCTCAAACCTTTGATCCTGAAGGGTTCTCGCTCCATAGTGTATCTTGTTATCGCCTTTTTGATGAACCAGGCTTATTTGCAATTATGTACTGCTTTTCTACCATCTTGTTTGGTATTTTTGAAAGCTTAGCAATAAAGAAGGCTAATGACTCTCTGAGTCAGTGTTGGAAAAAGAAAGTATAGACTTCGTTCAACTTGACTAAGGCTAGTTAGTGAGAGTTGCTCCATTCGTTGGATTTATCGTAGGTCAATGCCCAACAAAGTTATGGGAAGAAAATAGTTCTACTAGACAAAACACAAAGAGATGCACACAACAAAAAGAGGCGCTAATGACTATTTTGACACAAAGAGTTTGCCTAGCTTATCAAAGTCTCTCTCTGCTTATGGTCTTTCAGTGACTTATGATAAAGGACTACTCATCTGAGTGGCAATCCGCACCCCCCTCACACTCCTCCTTCTCTAACAATGATTCATTATTGCAAAGGGTGGTGAGACATTCTCGATCCAAACTTTATATTGAAATAGTCAATGTTATGCTCGATCATAAAGAGAGAGTGGTGAAACCCAATAACCAGAGTAAGGTGCCAAAGAGGGTGAGATGGCAACATTAACCTCACTTACTAACTTCATGTACTATTATGCATACACAAAGATGGCACATGATATGGATCATCCACTTTACTAGGACCGTCTTCAGTCTATTAATGTTACTCCACCCGTTGCTTAATCTTCATGTATGCATAGTAGTACTCGTCAAAGTAAGCGAGATTACCGTCTCATCTTAAAAAAGAGACATGTCCCTTATTCTTTTCACTGGGTTACAAGTGCCTTAAAGACATGGATTCGCTTGATGAGAGTAACTAGTACTCCCAAGGCATGATGACACAATGGTGATACCTTCTAGTTAGGTCATAAGAATTTTATGGTTTGACCCATTTCCATTGCATGTAACTAAACTTAGAGGCCTAGGTTTTCTATACGATGTAATGTGTTACCATATCTACCTATATAGGTTCCTAGCTAACTCCATAAACCTTCACATTATATAAAAAACTATCCAAAGGCCTTATGGATCTTAGGGATGTCAACCCTGGAGGATGTAAAATATATCAATTGATATCTTCGAGCATCTTGACAACCTAGTGAAATCGACATTTTTTTAAAGCAAGAAATGGTTTACATATACCAGAGATATTAGAAATGAATCTACTAAAAAAAAAATCCAAGTTTTCTTATAGAGATCTTAAGTTAGACTTTTGGAGGTTCCATTTCAACTTGGATTTTGTGGGATCTTCAATTCCTCAGGGATAATGAATTCTAAAATTGACCGGATCAAACTCTAAATGCACACTTCAATGGATTCATTTTAAAATTTTTGAATTCGAAAAGTTAGATCAGCTACATGATCATTGATAACTTGACTTTTCACAATGATATCATCAATATAACATTCTACTTTATGATGTAGTAACTTGTCAAAGATTTTAGTCATCGTGCGTTGGTATGTCACGCTTGTAATTTTCAATCCAAAAGGTATGAATTTCTTAAAATAGATGCTTATTAGGGTTCTAAAAGCTGTGTGACATTCATCTTCAGGGGCCATCTTGATCTGATTATATCCAGATAAGCCATCCATGAAAGAGAATATTGAATTAGTTGTTGCTACATCAATTTGGTAAGGGGAATTCATTCTTAAGACAAGCTTTTTTTCAAATCTCTATAATCAACACCGACTCAAATTTGCCCATTTTTCTTTCAGACAGGGACGAGACTAGCTATCTAGGAAAGATATTACTCTTCTCCAACTTGACTTCAATGAATTCATCGACAATGCAGGGAGTGCCTTTCCCTAATTGGGAAGGCACATTGATAAATTCATCAGAATAATCAGGTTCACACTCAAATGTAATTTCGGTGCATCAGACTGATACAATATAGAATAACATAGAAGTTTCTTTACATCCCATGATAGGGTGCATGTAGATCATTTTCAAAGGAGATATAACATATATGTTGATATATGAAAGATCTCGATGAAAATGCATCAGAACAAGAGTAAGAATCAAAACTTCTTCTGACAACTAATGTGTACCAAAGCATGGTGCTTGAAATATGGGCAACGAAAGATAAGAAGCATTTCATCATCTGAATCTCCCTTAGATTGTAAACTCTCTATTGAGAAGATGTGCTTATTTTTCACTTATTGAACTTTCCTATCTGAATCGTCAGAAGAGCTATCGTATAATATGATTTATCCATAATGTCTTCTAACTTGTGGGATGGTCCTTGGCCTTGTCTTTGGATAACCTTCTTCTTCCCTTATTTTGAAGATAAGAAAATGGAAGGTGGAGGGACCTGCTTATAATAAAAACAGGTAGGAAGAGCAATCGAATGTACTGGTTTGGTTGGGAAGAAAGTACTCAACATCATCATATACACTAATGTCTCAAATATACTCCTCCACAAGTATATTTGAACCATTGGTGCAAAGTATATGGCACCATCTTGTACTCATGAAGCCATGGTCGTCCTAATAAACCTCAAAAGGGGTTTGATTTTCAAATCACGTAATTTCAATGGAAGGGTAAGATAACTAAAAATTTTTCATTAAAGCCATGATGCATCAATTTGTATGAACATAATTTCTTTGTATCCAGTGATAAAATTTATAAAGGATGAACTGTTATAATGTTCATTGAAGATCCAAGGTATACTAGGATTCTATTAAGAGTATTACCATAATCACATACAAAGATATATTATAATATATAGTTTTTCATAAAAGATCATCATCTATAAAGGTGATGGTAAAGAGGTCCTCGATGGGAAGACACTAGTTTCGTTAGAATAGACTAGCCAAGCTAGTAGCAAGGACATGAGAAAGCTTTGTTGTGTGCCTGTGAGAAAGCAAGTTATGATTTTTTTTCAGTCTACTTTCTTCATTCAATTTGAATATGACACTCAACTCTTTGTTATGCACCTCTCCTTTGAGTCTAGAGATTCAATAATTCTAAACTATAATAATTGAAGTAGAGAAATGCATGTTATATAAAAAGATCATGGGTGGATAAAAAGTTTGGATGAAATACTAAAGAAAAATTATGTTTATGACTTTTTTTCCATGGGTGGATGAAAAGTTTCAAATGGATTCCAAATTCTTGGTTTAGAATCACACTTCTTTCTCTTCTCGCCATGGTTAGTGATCCACTCCATCAAGTCTGAATGAACCTTGCCAATTAGCTTTTGGAGATCGTGTTCTCACTCCCAGTACAAGTGGGAATTCTTCCTAGAAATCTCCTTCTCATTATCTTGTCTTGCTCCCCTAATGTGATGCTTGTCCTTTTTTTGATCTCTTTCTCATTGCTTCCCTCAAAGCCGCTAAGATGCCTACTGAGTTTCCCAAGGTGAAGAGGTATATACTTAGCTTAGATGGCAACTTTCTTAGATGATAAAGGACATTGTAGTCAACCTTAGGCTGATCTTCAACAAGCATATCCAGGGGTGGAGCATCCTATGGAGGGGCTTCTTGATCCTTTGTACCAATGACATGTTTTCCTCTATCTTGAGGTGCTACTCTAGGAGGTAGAACCTTACCACTATGGAGGTTGACTTCGATGATCTCTTGTTGCAAGGTAATGAAAGGTTCTACCTGTGCATTAGGCTCACCTACAGCTTCTCATTGGGACTCTCAGAATCGGATGATTCCAAGTCAATATCAAGAGGTGAACCCATAGTATTCAGAGTAAAAAAGTCTAATTCTGAATCAAAAAGATGAAGATCAAAACTTTTATAGTTATTTTGACTTGAAGAGTTATCATTAAGAATAGAAGTAGACAATCGACCTTTCTTTTTATGCTTTCAATTTGTCTGTTTTCTTATAATATTTTCTTTTTTTTTCCAATTCTTTCTTTTCTATTTCTTCTTTATAATTTTCTTACTACATTTATAATCCCATTCTATTACTTTGACTCTTACCATGTCCAATTTGGTATTCTTTGAATGAAGCCTGGATACTTTCTTTTATCAGTCCAAGTAAACCATCAATTATTTGAATTGAGAATCTAGATCTCCAATAGGAATTATTGTGGTTCATGCTCCAAATTATTGATGGTTCAATAAAGATAATATGGAATATCTATTTATTAGATTGGGTGAAATAGAGAAGACTCGATCGAAGGAGATAATGGGGAAATACCATATGACCAATCTGTCTTATAAGTCAATATAAGCAAGGAGGTTAACTGCTTCAAATATACAACATGAATTTTGTCAATACATTGGAGTTGGGCCCTCATGTCTATACAAATGAATCAATCTTTCCACAGGGGTCCATCTTTGCCTGCTAGGTAAGAGGATAGCAAGTTATAAATTCTATCTCTATCTCGGTAGGACATGTATTTTTATTACTATTTAATTCATAGATGAAAATGAAGTAGTTAATGGTGGGCACTATCCTTTTTTATTATATGTGTTCCTAAGAAAAGGGCATGGAAACACATCAGACTTTGGAATGAAAATGGAAAAGAAAAGTAGCTCCAGTTCCATTGGAAATGATAGTAAGATTCTTGGTGCAAGAAGAATGGGTGATTCATGTCATCTTAACTTGGTTCTACTTCCACTCTATTTTCTTAGAAATACCAAAAAGATTTCTATTCCACATTGAAAAATGAAGACTCAAAATTGCGTTTAGTGGAAAAAGCCCTTTATCAGATTTGAACCGATGACTTATGCCTTACCATGTTGTTACTCTACCACTGAGTTAAAAGGGCCTTTTGTTTTTTCAATTCATGAATTACACGTCTTCATCTTTCATTGTGATTCTATTGTATGTGTATATACAAATAATGGAACAATCAATTTGATTTATATAAGAAGTGGGTTAGATTCATATTTTGGTAAAAAAGAAAATAAAAAATGCATTAAATTATTTCAAAGTCAAACCTACTTTCTTTGTTGACTTTTTCATCAGAAAAAGATTCACTTGACTAACACACACACACACACACACACACACACACACACACACACACATATATATATATATATATATATATATATACTAATTTGACATATATTCAAGATCTTTTCTTGAATCATGTGATGGGGGATTCATAACCTAAACTGAATTCTTTTAAAAAGAAGATGTTTCAATCCTTATTTACTTAGTGTGAGATAGCAATAGGCATAACTCATCAGAACGCATCACGGAGCAATGAGTTCAAATTGAAGAAAAGAAATGAGAGTTTGACTCTTTTTTCTATCGGATTAATAACTCCCTAAGCTGAAGTGATCTTATACTTTATTTTACTTTTACTATATTTCATTA
The DNA here is from genome assembly GCA_021442155.1 of Cymbidium sinense. Lineage (NCBI taxonomy): Eukaryota > Viridiplantae > Streptophyta > Magnoliopsida > Asparagales > Orchidaceae > Cymbidium > Cymbidium sinense. Next base: position 23,186,017 of record CM038214.1, read on the forward strand.
TTGTACAAAATTATAATTCTACTTTCTTTTCTTATTATTACACTTAATATTACTTTATACTTTAATAACGATACATAAATATTTTATTATAAGACTTTCTCATGTATTCTTTCATATATGAAGTATACTTTAATATTACTAAATTAGTAACTCATATTAAATGTGAATATTAGTTATATCAAAATATGCAATATGAATATGTATATATATATATATATATATATATAGTTTTAGGGTAGTCATGAACAAACCATCACTCATACTATCATCATAGTATGATGATAATCAGGGTGGGCATGCCCTCGATGGTTCAAGACATCACCCTTTCAAAAGGCAATGGGGACTCGACTTCTCTTGGGGGTAGTGGACTATGAAAGGAGGTAGGTCATGGATTATCAATAAACCTAGAATTCATTCTTCTTGGGTCGATGTCCGAGCGGGTAATGGGGACAAATTGTAAATTCATTGGCGAGATGTATACACTAATTCAAATCTAGGTTAGACCAAGAATTCATCACTCCATGAATAAGATATAAAATATGATCTAAATGACTAGTCATTCGAGTGGCCATCCACACCTCCTCACACTCCCCTTTCTATAACAATGATTCATCATAGCAAAGGTTGGTGAGACATTCCCGCCCCAAACTTTGTAATGAAATAGTCAATGTTATGCTTGGTCATAAAGAGAAAGGTGGTGAAACCCAATAACCAGAGCAAGGTATCAAATAGGGTGAGATGGCAACATCAATCTCACTTACTAAAGTCAATTACTATTATGCATACAAAGATGTCAGATATGGATCACTTTTACACATGAAATGAAGTCTAAATGGAAGTATATACCAACATGATTTATAATTACAAATAGAATAAGACATGAAACAATATATTGGTTAGATTACTAGGTTAGACTCCTCTATCTAGACAAAAGGAATATAGAAATAGATGTAAAGCATTCATAGGATCTAAAAAAAAGTTAAGGTAGATAGGACATCATCATAGGGAATACTTATTAGTAAGTATTGACTGGATTAGGGAGCTCCTTAGTGAGATAGATTGCTGCTCTGACTATCCCATTTTTTTCTATTGATAGGTTAGATTTTTGGTTGAATGTTAGGAAACCATATAATGGAGTCTTCCAATGCCATGACCAGTGCTTTTCTAGATCTTTTTAGGCCTTTTTTAACCATGTCTCCTCTCTTTGAGTGTACTAGTAAGCAAGTCAAATCCATAAGAAAATTAATTTGAAAGTAGTCTTCTTTGAAATAGGAAAAGAAATTTGGAAGGAAAACATCTACAAATCAGAGTCATTCAACATCTTTTCTTAATCTAAGTCAATTTGTGATGAATGAAATTCTATTCTTTATCACCGAGGAAACAACCCACTTCATCCTCATCTCTTGAACTCACTGAAACTAAGCCACTAGAGATTGCAAGGTAAGATGCTGACTGGGTATGAACACATCCCTTCTAGTTACTCTATCTAATGTTTATGGTTCCTTCTCTCATCTAGCAAAATAGTAATGGCATTAGAGTATGATGGCCTTCCAAGGGCTATCACACCATGAAAGAGCAATGCGAAATTGCTAGTCTAGAGAAAGATTCATAGTTCATCTATCCCAGTCCCACTGCTCTGATTTTGCTAATGCTAGGAGAGCGTCTCTAACATTCTAGAATATCAATTAGAAAAAGGGAGCTTTAGGCAATAGACTATAGAAAAACCATAACACTTGGGAGAGGCTTACTAGTTGAAAAGAACATTTACAACCTAAGATGCACATCTATTTGACTTGGATGGAGCTTTTACTTTCAAATGGCATGCAAGATTGAGATGTCTCATAGGTAGGTCAAGGCCAAGCATTTCTCCTTTGAATACGCTTTTATCGTAAAATAGCTCAACTCGATTTGGGGATCTAATTAGAGCTTCTTTCTTTATATATGAAGATGCCTTGAATGAACCCAAGCAAGCCAAAATCTCAAACTCTAAGTATGAAGTGGACATCTATGATTTCATTGGAAACATCTCTTTCTATTTAGCCAGTTTTGTGGCAGAGTGAGCACCTTCACTAAGATAGATTGACTCTTTTTTATTTTTGCAGTCGGTATAGCCTGAGTGGAGTGAACCCTTTTGCTGTAGCTTCTCATTTTTCAGAAGTCAAAGACTGAGATGACCTCTCACAACTAAATTCCATGTATAGAATGGAAAAGAAGGCTTGAACTCTAGTAGGCCCCTGCAGGTTAGTTTGTAGAAATCTTTCTCCCCTCTTGCAACTTTGATTGAGTACACGACCCTAAAATAGATCAAAGAATTCACTCTCTTCTTGCCTTTGACTCTTCAAGCAAGACTACCATGGTTGTTATCCTATGATATTCAATTTTACTTTGGGTTTCTTATGAGATTCTTTAGCCTCTTTCATGTGCCTGTTTGAAGTCAGTTCACACACCTAAATCAATCGGGAAAGGTATAGTAAGTGCAAGCCACTCTGCTTATTCTTCTTAATTGGGCTCTTTCGATTCCTATACAAGTAAGGGTCACTTATCTGTCAACTTTTTCACTAAATCAAGGTTATTTCTATCTTGGTGGCCTATCATATCGAGAATTATATTCTTTCTTCTTCACTAAGAGTTCTACCTTGATTATGATAAAAAGCATCTCTCAATTCAAGAGACCATCTTCTTACTTCACCGTAGCCTTGGGTTTAGAATTAGTTAACACGTCCTCTTTCTAGCACCTATACCTACTTTGCTTAGGCCTAAAAGTAGCCTTTGGCTGAGTGCTCTTAAGAAAAAGATTCCTGAGTCAAGATTGCTACTCGGAGATAGCCAAGTCTATAGTCCCTATTGAACAACATTAGATGACATATAAAAGGAATTCATAATATTGTTAGATTGCCTTAGCTTTTAGCCCAAAACTCTTCCTACTCTTCTAGTCTACCTACGCCATTCTTTGCTTTTGAAAGAGAACTTCATCACATTCAAAACTATTGTAGATTCAATCAAGAATTGCAGTTACACCTTTTCAAGTAGTACATTTTCTAACAACTCCAGAGTTTGACTATTTCCTACTTAATTGACTGAATGGAAGAACTCCTCCTATTTACAGAAGGCTCAAGGGCCCTAGCTATGGACAAGAAAGATGCAATGTGCTTCATCTGCAATCAACGCATAAGAAAAATGAGGTTCGATACACATTGATCAATAAAACCTACCTAAAAACAAATCAATTTATGCACTACTTGCTATAAGGTCCAGTAGTGATAGTTGATCAGCAAAATCTATTTCAATCTCTTTTTTTATTGCCTTTCTCATTCCCAACTTAGGTGGGAATATTTCTTCTTCTACTAGAGCATTCCTTTTGAAGAAGAAGGAGAATTTCTGGGTTGTTCGGGATGTTGGATTGCATGGAAATCCTTAAGCTACTTTTGTGCTTAATGACGGGATGGACACCAGATTGGAGGAGACTTAAAAAAGGCCATCTTTCTCTCAAATAGATCTTGTAGCTTATTCCACAAGGATTTAGCACTCACTTCATTCGATATATGGTGTAAGAGAAGATTCTAAAATAAAGACACTTACTTTTTAGAGGTTACTTTCTCTTTCTAGTATAGCATGTATTTTTGCTTTCATCCAAAGAACATCATAAGAATAAGAAAACTTTCATAAGACAAGGAAGTGGGGGCACAAACTCTTATTATGCCCACTGAAAAAGAAAATGTAGGAGCAAGTCAGAGATCTATGATAACGATGTGATGCATATAGGTGCTACATATTCCATTTCTATTTTCTAAACAAAAGAGTCAATAACCCAAGAGCAGTGATGAAAAGGGGTCGCGAAACCTCCCAAAAATCTACTCTTGGAAAAAGGGTTTCCATATGTTCTAGTAAAAGTCAAGTCTGAAACTTTTGCTTCCTAAACCTTTTCATGCCTAAATTGCTTTGCTAGATTGAAATAAAAGTTAAGGCCTTAGATTAAGGAGAGAGTTGCATCTGATATGGATATGGAGGAGTCTCTACACTCTACGAGTGCCCATCAATAAGAAAAGCTTTTTAGGATATGGTAACCAAATTGGCATCAACTTCTCAAGCTAATCATAGAAACTGATGTGATGCTCAAACTTGAGGTTTTCTTTCATTGCTAGACAAGCTACCCTCGATTTATGTATCATAGCTACATACCATGGAACCTATAATTCCCTGTGTCAAGCTAGATTTAATATGCTATGGCTAACTAAACTAGGATAATTTGAAATATGAGGCTTTCAGATGTGCTACTTTTGGGGAGAAGATGGGATCCGCTCGACCATAAGATAAGGTGTTAGGATGAGGTTCACATAGCTAGCCCTGATGCTAACCTCTAGTATTTGTTCTCTCAAGAAATGCATGGCATGTCCTAAACTCTTTTTATTAGAAGTCTAGTCTTTAGAAAGAACTTCACTACTTCTTTCTCATAGGTCATAAGTCTACAAAAAAAAAATCTATTCAAAAGTTGCATCCCCTCTTTCTCTTTCCAAAGCATAGGCCGTCTTAATAGAATAGAATGATTGATCCTCATCCTCCTCTTCTGGGGCATGCTCATTCAGATTTCATGCTATTTACTCTACTTATCATACATAGTTTTGAGTAGAATGGATTCCATCTTGGATCCCTCCCTATTTCTTTAAAAAGTGAAGGTGCTTGTCCGAATGAGTCGAGCTTCTCTTCTTGAAGAAAATTTCATCTCCTATCCCATGACTAAGTAAAAGAAGTAGAGCGATTGAACAACTTACTTGATGAGATCGGCCTCTCTTGAAAAGAAAGAAAATAAGGTTCTATCCGGAAAGGGACTTCCATTAAGGACACCGGTCTTCTCTTTTGAAAAGAAGGTATATCTATTCTCATTTATAATAACAATAATAGTAAACCAAAAACTGATTGCATTCACTTGAAAAGGCTCTCTTCCATAGTAGATGGGTACTGTTATTCCATTCAACAAAAACAAAGAAAAGAAAGAGAGCATCAGCTCTTGCATAAATGTACACATCTGATTTGTTCACAGCTTGAAGCTTAGCGCCCTTTGTGAAATTATTCACTCTTTTTTGAGGGTGAGAAGTGTTATTTCCTTTGGTCTATTAAGGTACCCTAAAATTGATCATGATCATCAGAAATAATCATGACTCGATAAAGGATTGCTTGAAAAATCCAATCAACATATATATTGTTAGCACTACTGGCAAAGTGTCAGTAGCAGCTTAAAGGTCAAATGAATGCAAATGCATCTTTCCGTTGAGTAGGTAGAAATTGATCGAAAGTCTTGTTGGTGGCAAGGTGACTAAGGACCTCCATCACCCAATCATGTAAAGGTCTTAACAAGGCCTACCATATTGGATTACCAAATTGCAAACACTCATACCTTCCAACTACTCTATAACTTCACCCCAAATCTCCCCACTTTCGGCCATGTATTCATCGTATCCCACTCTTAATCAGCTAGCCGAGGCCTAAGGTACCTGCCCTGCATATAGCAAATGATCATCATAACTAGAGGTCATGGGCACCTCATGATCAGAGAACCAAAGTCTTTCGAGCTTGGCAAGCTACTCGGGCTGACAGTGTCAAACACGCCCAGATGCTTACTCACTTTTGAGATGTCTACATCCTTTGCCTCATAAACAAGGTGAATGTAGGTCATAGGAGTAGACAACCAAAACCAAGTTGAATATGAATTTTGGAATCAGAGGGGACATATGCAAAAAGAATTCAAGCAGACCTGGTCAATAACTCGACATAGTTCTTACAATGCTCCCTGGGGTGTAATCTGGTATATGTATGGTATGGTTTTCAGAGACTTTTGGTCCCTTCGGCCATACTCGTATTCTCTTTTAGAAAGAGCAAAGACTCTATACCAACATAGCAATCCTATGATTACTGCACCTTTCTAAAGACTTTTTCTAAGGAGGAAGAAATGCGATAGACTGCAAACCTATCAAGAAAATAGACATATGAATTTACAGAGTGGACTCCTCCTGAGTACCGCATGAGGCTATGACCTATATGTTTGATATACTGCCCAGTAAAAAGGGCTCCATAACACGTATAAGGATGCCTTATCTGCAGCACCACAAGCTACACCCAAAGCCTGTGTTTCATAGTCAGCTAGAAAAGGAAAATCTTGGTATTAGAAAGATTCACATCTCCCCTCAAGTTATAACACTACTTCAGAATCCACTTAGTTGCAGAAATCTCCTAAATGAGGGGCTACTGTAGGTTATGTTGCAGAACGCCTAGAATGCCGCTAGTGAAATTAGTTTTAGGAAAGTTGTAGTACTAGTGCTTTTGATAAAAGGTCAATTGATCTTCAAGCCTACTTTTGATAAAAGGTTGACTAGTTTTGGATAGAGAAGTGACTCAAGTGAAAGATGCTACCAACCACCTAGCTTCCCTCTCGCTTCTAATGATGGGTGATCAACAACCTATGCCTCTAAAGGTGCTAAAATAGAATTTCCTAACCTACTTTTCTAGCTACCGACTCAGCCTTTTTTATGCTGTTTATATCTATGTTGGTTCTGCTGGTAATACAAGATCTACTAAAGGCTTTGCTATTTGCGGTTCTGGTGCATCGCATCGATACGTTGTGTCTATGAAATGGTGGCTCACTTCTTTTTTATTAGAAGAATCTCTTTTTAGAGTCCCAACATTGAATCTACTTTCACGGAATCCACAGCTAAGAATCAAATTGCCTTCTTTCTCATCCTAGTCAACACCAAATATGAACATAATTAGGCTTTGCTCAAACATGGTCATAATATCTCTAGCATGAGTCTCTAGGTGAAACTAGTAGACCTAAGATGTTGAGTTAGTTGGGCTCAATCGACTGATTCTATGGACGGACCCTCCATGTGGTAGGACATACCAAAGAGTCACAACCTAAAAAGAGAGAGGCTTATCGACTACTGGAAAGCCGAGCCCCGGCCTTAGATTCTAAAAGCTTGGGAGGTCAACAAATTCTTACCATGTCTCCATCCAACCATAGAAGTAGATTTCTCTCGAGTTCTAAGACCACTATTCTAGTGGAAGGGGGTTTGTGGGGTTCTACTACTTCTATAAGTAGGGGCTAATCTGAGAGGGTACTCATAGGGTCTCATGGCCCAGTCTTGGGTCTGTAGCATCTCATATTGTAAGTTGTAGAATGGAGCGATCTACAACTGGGCCTGGAACCACTCTTCCTCCTTCCTCTGCCTCTACAACCACTCCTGCTTATGATAATGAAGGAATATATATCTGTTGTCTCTATAGCTAGTGGATTGACTACTTCATATAAACCTAGAGCTTTTACTTATGTTAGTGCTAGTGATGCAACTCTAGCTCACGATCATGAGTAACTTAACCAACTTCTGGCTCATCCACTAGCTCAACCAAAGATCATATAAAGCAAATGAATATAGGAATTCTTTGAATTCTCATTCTAGAAATGAAATAAGCACTTGATCTTACTTAGCTTAGAAAAGGAAGGTTTTGATATAGACCAGTGAAGAGACATCACTCCTTCACCTCAATTTATTGATTTGAGTCAGGGTGCTTTATGAAGTGAATCAAAGTTTTCAACTAAGGCATGTAGTATTGTAATTCAACAATTCAAGAGGCAAGATTTGTGCCAACTTCTCAATGGCTCAGTCCAAATCAAACTTGACTCATAACTAACAACTAGCCACACTCTAGTTTCACCAAGATGCTGCTTGCTCTTACATCGATGCCCATGCTTTAGCCATGTCGTGGTAGTACCTCCCACCTGAATGATCTACCTACCTCACCCACAACCAGTCAATCATGCTATCCTAACCTTCTCTTTCAAAAGAGCTGACTTTTTGATGGCATGAGCTTCTAAAGTCCCACAGCTCTCTCTCCTTTCATAGGGGAATTGACTATTTTCATTCATTTCTAGCCATCCTTAGGTCTATTTGAATAGCCCCTTCTTTCACAATGGATTTAGCACCATATGTTTGGAAAGAGATGATTCAATAGCAATAGCACCAGTCATGAACCCAAGAGCTCCAACTCGTACTCATAGTTAAGTAGCGGCAAGACTCACAAGTGCAATTAGAGGGAAATAATTCAATTACTTTCTATTCTAGCTTAGATTCTGAGCCCTATGAATGTGCATCTTCTTCTGAGATATAGAAACTCTTGTTCATTCTGAGGGTTAGGTAGATTTCTATGTTGTATAGCTTTCAAAAAGTCAACCTAGAAATGAACTGAAAGAAGTAGCTTGACTAAATATCCACCCAATCTATCTTTCATTGATAAATATTGTTGATATTTGATTGGAAAATGATTGGAATTTATTTTTGTAACTCACCTTTCAATTATTCTCTCCTGAAAAGTTATGTCAAGTTCGAGAAGTGCTTACACCAAATGGGTATTGGCTTCGCTAGACCATTTCTATCCTCAGGGCTATGCACTATTGGGCACTCTCTTATCATAAACAAATAACAAAATTGATTCATTAGGGCTAAATGATTGTTATATACAAAATTACATATAGAAAGAAACTGAAAGGAGAGGTGAGCTTGTTATACTCGACTGAAATAGAGAGGAGCTTGTTATATTCGATTGAAAGGAGAGGTCAACTTGTCTTGACTTGACTATGAAGGACAGGTTTGATTTCCTTATTAAGAAGTTAATGAAATGAGTTCTCTCTATCTCATCGACTTGCTAGACTCTAAGCGTTCACAATGAAGCAGATCATGTAGGTGATCCGCGAGTTTTCCCTTTCACATTTCACTTACCAATAGCACCATTAGCTTCTTCATTCAATTCCACTCTCTGAGGAAATTCAACCTTGGGCACTCTGAACTTGTCGAGCTGATATGACACCCTTTGGATCGTACCTCTGATTGCTCAAAATTCAACATTTTGGTCTTCCAAAAAGACCAAAAATCAAAGCTTTCTTGGAAGCATCCTAAAGAAAGATATAGTGTGTAGCATTGTATTGTAATGGCACCTAACCCATTGATTTTTCCACTAGGCCTAGTGGTTGTGGCAGTGATCCCTATTGGATGGCCATTCTATCCTTTGCCTGTAAACACTATAGTAACATGATCTTCATTTCATAGAGAACTACTTCGATTGCATGTGAGTCCAAGTAAAATGATCGTTGGTTAGCTCACACTACTTCAACTCTTTCTTCATGTCAAAAGAGAAGGAGCTGGTGCAAAGAGGATGGAAAACACCAATTGCTATGGACCTTCCTAATAGGGCATTCTAACTTGAAGTTGTTTTGATCATAAAGATCAACATGGTGATGGGTATCATATTATGGTCTATTATCCAAAACAAAAGCACTCTTGAAACTAGGCAACCATCTATGTGCATAGTGATGTAGAGGGCTTTGAGGTGCTTGGTCATTTTCTCACTTGATTCTCAAATGAAATCTTGTTAGACTTTAAGGGCTCAGTAGCATCTTATTGTGCTTGCTATTCCACATGTTTAGTCCTTACTTGAAAGAGAAAAGGCAACCCAAAAAGAATATGAAAAGAACTAAAATCTAACACCTCATCTCCATAACCCAGATCTTCATCATCAAAATCATCGATCTGGCCACTGTCCGATCCAAGTTGGATACAGCTTGAAGCTCATCATCATCTGAAAAGAAAAATTTATCAAAATTATATCATCCACCAACGGGTCCTATAAGACTTCCTTAGGACTTAGTTTCATCGGCAAAGAAAAAATCATTATCTTATGTGCAGCTTCTTAGGCTATTTCTAATGTTGTACTTCTACAATGGTAACCACTACTTCTTACATTTTAGAATCCATTTGTTTGTCGCTTGTGGCCTAGACGTCAGCTATTATTTTCCAATCCTCTTATTTTTGAGCCCTCAACTAGCGCCTTTTTTTATTGACCTCTATCTGATGCTTCTAAAGTGAGTGTCAACTATCGATCTCTACCAAAGACTTGTGCCCCCTCTCTTTAAGAAAGAGAAGCTTTCATGACCAGTTCAATTTAGAAGATCAATGAAACCAAAAGATGAAATTAACATGATTGCTCAAACTATTGTTTGATGAGTTCGATTATGAAAGAAAAGACCAAGGATAGAGGGAGAACAACTCTTCCTTTTTCTGGATTTCGAGTGAGCTAGTCTACAAAGAATACAACAATATGCCTTTGAAGCAAGATATGGATATGGAGCCAGTGAGCTTTCAACCCCACACTAGTTTTGACCCTCATGAGCATGCTAGTCAAGAGAGAAGAAGAAAAAGCTGCCTAAGTGAACTATGAGAGTCCATCACTCATGAGGTGATAGCTCAACCTTTGGGAGAGGATAACTTCATGAGACTCACTAAAAAAAAAAAAAGTGAGATATATATATATATATAGAAGTGGAAGTGGCTCCTTACATAAAAAAGAAAATGAGTGCATTAGATATAAGTATTTAACTACATTTCTTTCATTAGGAATAGCAGTTTTTGACAAAAGTTAATACAAAGAAAGGTACGTAGCATAGAGAATTCTTCACTAGCACCTACAGAAGGGGGTACTCTCTTGTTTGGATACAGAAGATCTCTTATTCAGCCCTGATCCTTATCTAATTTATCTAACTTAGACCACACCAATGTGATTGAATTTACATCTCGTGAGGTGTCATTCAAAACAAACTGATTCAAGGTCTCTCAACCTCATTCAAAAATAAACTCGAGTCAGGGATTCAACCAGTGCCTCTCAACTTAACAAGGTAATCAATCACGTGAAAGGTCAACTGTGGAAAACTGTCAGCCATGGTATCCCAAGTGGCTTACCGATATTATACTAGCTCCATCATCACTCTAGTAAATCCCTATGAAAAAAAGACTCAGACCAGCTATTCCATGATGAGTCATGTGCACACTTGAAGGTCGTCCATACATAGTAGGAATACTTTGTCATTTTTTGCAGGACACATGACTTCCACAGCCTCCTATGCATGGAAAACTCATTTTAAAGCTATTCCCAGTTATCACTGCTGGAGTCTCTTGCTCTATTGTGAATGGTAAGTAATTAGCCTGTGATTTAATCTCTAGTTATTAGGTACTCCATGAAAACTTTGAAAAGTTTAGCTGCCCTCAGATTTTCTCTTTGCCATAGTAATAGATCTCATTCTCACTAGCACTTGAGTTTAATAAAAAAACATTTGGGACAGGGACATTGTAGACTATGTAAAAGCTATGGATCTTCTCCTCTTTCCTTTTAATCATAAGGATAAGTTTGTTTAAAGATTTTTCTCTACATGTCATTTCTCCATTCGATCAGTATTGTTAGAAAAATTCCTTTTTCTCCTCAAACTAACTTCTTACCTAGTAAGGCACACTGTCATTCCCAAAATGAAGTCATTTGTCTACAGAGATCTTGGAAAGTTTTCCTACAGTAGAAAATTTAAACTTGAGAGATATGAATGCTCCTTAAGACTATTTATTTTGCCAAATCTTCATTAAAACAACAAACCATGTCCTTCTACATTGCCTAAATTGGAATTGAATCCACTGCCTTGCCTTGGTTTTATTCTTTTCTCTATGAATTGGTCTCATTCTTAGTCTATTCACCAATCATTTTTCTCTTGGGTGAAAAGAAGCATTCCAAACTTATGTCTCAAGAGCATGTAGATCTCAACTTTCCTTATTACCATCTGGCATATCTAGAAAAAGCATAATGATAGAGTGTTCAACTTCTCCCCGAGGGTTGCTTGCTTCCATTGCTGAAGAAGAATTTTATTATCTGCATGTGAGGAGTGTCTTCCTCTCTTTCGACTCCTTCAACTCAAACCAATGCTGATAGGTTCCGCACTGTGGAGAGTGAAGCTCAATTTTGATGGCTCTACCTCTCCAAATATTGGATCTGTAGGGTATAAAGGTTTTCTTTTTTAGAGACCATGATGGTCGGGTACTTGCTTACTATTCAAACCCAATCACCTAATCTACCAACAACCAAGCAGAGATTTTGGCCCTTTGATTCAGAATTAGAATCTGTTATTTATGACAATTGAGGCAGGTGCACATCGATGGGAACTCTAAGGTTACAATTTGGATGCTCCTCCAAAAGGAGACTCCTCTATGGACCTTTAGGATAATTGTACCAATTTTTGTTAAGTGGCTATCTGCTTGTTTGTGGTTTGGCCATAAGTTTTTGGTCTTGCAAACATGCTCCCTGGGCAGAGTTCTGAATCGTGGAATATATACTCACTAGGCAAAATATCTTAAAAAATATCCCATCTCTTATCATGCCAGATGAGATAGAAATGCTAGGTCCTTTTTGTACTAGAAAATCAATTTTGAGCATAATTACTGGTACACCAAAGGTGGGCCCAACCCAGTTTGCACATCACCCCTACACATTTTCATCTAAAATGGTCGATCATCAATATGACTAGTTCACATGATTGCGTAGCTTATCATATTGACTCTATACATCATTCTCAGAGACTGCTGATTTTGACTCGATCAGTTCTCAATGGGAGATAGTGTCCTAAGCACACAATCAAATATAGTACAAGATGATGGATTCTCATTTATGGAGAGCAAAGGCTAGTGGTAGCAAAGTTGACAGTACTGAAGGAAGAGGAATAGAACTACTTTTGGTACATCAAACTCTTAGTAGTTCTTTAGAAAAGGGAACCCCTATTCTAATACTGATCGTAAAAAATAGATGCCCCCTATTAGCGCAGCTCGTTGTAACTTGCTATGGTTTTACCTAAGAACATAGAAAATCTCCCATTCCTCTTTTTTTTCTTTATCCACTGAACTCATTCATAGGCCTATACTATCCCATTTATTGACTAATCTTCTAATTGCTATCTGAAAAGTAAAAGAGGCCCTACCCCTTGCTTGGTCAGCGCGGCTCATTGTAACTTGCTTTGGTTCTGCCTAAGAACATAGAAAATCTCCCATTCCTCTTTTTTTCTTTATCCACTGAACTCAATCATAGGCCTGTTCTATCTCTTTTATTGATTGATCTTCCAATCAATGTCTAGAAAGTAAGAGAGGCCCTACCTCTTGCTTGGTAGGTCCATAAAGAAATATGTCAATGTATCTTTTGTCATAGAGCCAGCGAAGGAAAACATACTTTTTTGAGAGTGTAGAAAGGTAATCAATGAAACTAACTAGACTAATAAAGTCAATCCAAAATCTTACACATAGAATACATAATATAAAAAAGCAAACATGGAAAGAACAATCAACAAGTAAAGAAAAGATGAAGAGCTCTTGGAATCCAGCTAGCTTCTCCATCGTACATCCATCTGTATTGGTCTCTAGCAATTTCCCCTCTCGTTCACATTCATCTCTTTCAGATCCTACCTTGGCACTCTTCAATCGGGTGATTATGGTCTGAAGGGTCAATAAATGTGGCTTTTGAGCTTAGGATTTCTATATCATATCGACTTTCATTCACTCCCAACTTGAAAGTCATTTCTTTTTAGGTAAATCATCTTTAGTAGATGCAATCAATGAATGAATTTGAGGTAGCGATGTATGAGCTTCAAAAGATAAGCATTTCTTTGAACAACAGAAGAAAAGATGGATCGAGAACATAGCAGATAATGATTTGATTGAGAGAGATGGGAGTAAATTAGTAAGCAAAGAAAGGAGGCTTTGGTCTCGTTTTTAAATGTTTTCCGAAGAAGAGGTTGAAATCTTCCTTAGTAGCGAAAAGAGAGAGATGTGAGATTCGAATGAAAGAGTGAAGATGCAAAGTTTTATTTGATAAGAATTCATTTCTATACTTAATGTGATAGGGAATAGGTAAAGCCTTTGCCTTATTCAAATAAGAAGGAGAAGAATCAAGATTACCTCTATGAAAGGAAGAAGCCCATATTTCATTTTAGCTCTAGGGTAAAGACTAATTCTTTTGACTCTTTAGAGATGTGACTACATTTCTTCAAGATAGCCAGTTGTACAAAGCTAACTTTAATAGTCTAAGGCTAAGTTGAATCGATTGAAGAAAAAATAAACTTCTATAGGGAATCCACCTTTCCTTCACTTTAATATGGCAATTCTAAGAGTCGCTATCTCTTCTTTCAATTTTCATGAATCCTATTGGCACTAGAAGTTGTCTAATCAAATAGTGTAAATGCGATAATTAAAATTTCATCCGCATCTGGCTTGATGACTGCTTTCTTGGGTGGATTGCTTTTCAATGCCTATTTTCATAACAAAATCACCTTCAAACTAGACCTTCAACCTTGAAGGTAGAAATCTAGCTTCCATTGAAAAAGCAAGATGCAGAGTCAGGATTGAGTACTTCTTTGAATTGAGAAGAGGTGCCTACCTTAAATTAGGCCAAGAAGAGATTAAATTGAAAGGCTGAAAGGCATAGGACCGTGAGGTGCTTTTAGCACAGATGAGATTGATTAAGAGAGTGGTTTAGTCGAGTGAAACAATCATTTAATGCTAGGGACTACAGAGAAAGGGGAGGATGGCCCCTTGTGCCCTTCGTTGATTATCTTGGCTTCTGTATCATGAGATAGAGAAGACATAAGCTTTTCTATTCTATGCACCATTGAGTAATTCAAAAGCATACTGGTTTCATCGATGGGGCTTAGTCAAAACCCAAACTTTACTAAGTCAATAAGATAAGACCAATACCCTCGGTTTGGGTTTGGCTAGAATCTTTCTTTCTTATATGTTTAACTTGGCTATTCACGAATGCTTGTATGAGCCCTCAATCATATACAAGAACTTTGTATAAATTTTTAAAGCTTAGTATATGCCCCTTGTCATTCTTATATTCCGGGAGCTGCTCAGGCCAATCTTTCTTATTTTCAAAGGATTTTGCACAGAGCTTTATTGAATGCTTCTTTTTTGGTGGTGTATCTTGAAGAAAGGTTTAGCTAGATATTGTATTTGTACTAGTAGAGGGGCCTACTTAGATAAGGGTTGCCATGATGCTATAAAATACTGAACCGTTCAATGATGTGGGTTCATATGAACTAGGACACCATTGTCTTTTTTGAAATCCTTTCAATAGCCTTATAGTAAATGAATGCCTAATAAAGACCGATGTCCCCTGATGATAGTGAAAGGCTACCCAATGAACTCCATCCCTAGGTGGTCGCATTCAACTTTCTTTGGTCTTACCAGATGAACTTTCTTTCAAGACCTCTCATTCTTATTAAAGAAAGAAAAAATGAATAGAGAAAGTATAGTGAAAAGCATAATATAACTTAGATGGGTATCCAAAGACAAAAGTTGGAATCTCAGTCCTTTGAGGACGAGGCGCTAGATGTGAAGCCACTGGATTCTCAAGATGTAAACATGGGATTGATAGCATGCCCCAAAACCTACCCATAGGTGCCATTTGTGGCAAAAGCTAGGAACACCCTTGTCTAATGTGGATTGGTCTAAGAGAAGGGGATTAGTCTTTCTGCCATTGATTATAAGAAAAGCACTTTGTGAACATATATATCCTCTCAGGCAAGGGGTGGATACCTAGTCTTGTCAGATAACCAAGTAAGTTGCTTAGAGAATGGCTCCTAAGGAAGGCTATCATCTGATGGGTATAACCTCGACAGGTGTGGTTAGCCTAGTGACTTACAATGTTGCTTTGACAACATCAATGCATTTAGTATAGTAAGCTAGGAAGCACCAAGTCATACTGGAAATACTGTTCCACATTGCTCCCACATCCAATTTTTTTTTCATTTCAAGGTCTAGGGCCAGAGGGGACATGCAAGAGAGATGTGAGAAAGACTAATGACTACTCAGATGATAGAAAAGCATACAAATTGATAAGAAGATGAAATGCCATTACCTATGGTTAGCTCTGACTCCTCTTGTTGAATCTTTTTTGTTTGAACTACCTTTCTTCCTAAGTGAAATTCTAGCTAACATAAAGTGTTCAAATTGAGCTAGTAAGTCAAAAAAAAGAGTAGGTAAGCTATTAAATTTACTTATGTGGTCCTTGTAGCTATTAGTTTGAGAGAAAGATACATTTTCCTTATTTTCTTAGTTAGGGGTTACATCTTCTTGTAGCTTTTAGAATCCTTTATCCCATTGGTGTGCAATTGAGGTAAGAAAAAGATCTTAGGCATATTGCAAGAGAATATGTTTTTGACTAGTCTAACTACCTATTTATCTCTATCTTGGGATACTCTAAGTTCTTTCCTCATTTGGTGGAGTTGACCCACTACATCTTGGGATGGGCTCCTATCCTTTAGCCGGTATGAACTAAAGCCTAAAAAGAAAATGTCTCATCCCGTGCTTTCGGGCTTAGTCCTTCCAATCATTTTTTTGGTAGATCGTCTGCTATTTCATATTACAATTCAAAGTCTTATTTTTCTTTCTTGATTTCAGTTTCATAATATATCATATGTAAATAAAGAAGTACTCAAGCAAAGCAAGAGGATAGCTTGTATTGAATCAAGCAAAGAGAGAGAGAGAGAGAGGGGTAGCTTGATATACTCAACTGAAAGGAGAGGACTACATAGATGTTTGAGGACATGTTGTGGGCATGTAGCTGAGATTGTCAAGGTAGTTGTGATGATCAGCTATAATGGTTAGAATTATAATAGAATAATAGCACTCATTTGATTCGAGTCTTTATTCAAGGCCAAGGCACTTGTACTTCACCTATGCCCTCCATGTCACCTGTGCTCTTCAAGAGATTAGATTGTGTAACTCATCTTTCAATTCATATTGGAATCCCTCCATCTTAGTTTGCCAGAATGAAATCAATGGAACCTAACACTGAATAAAAAAATATGGAACTTCATGCCTTCTTAGCTTTTGTAATCAATGGGATATTGCTCTTCATTTTTGATTAAGAGGAGGCCTAGGTCTGAAAATGCAATTGACTCATCAACCTGGAGGTTGCCCCGATTCCACTATAGATCCTAGTCTAGCTATAGTGAGCTTTTATGTCCATCTCAAGACGAGTACAGAGACGTAAAAATCTGGAGGATGTTTCAAAAAAAAATAAAAAAGTGAGCAAAGACCACCTTCATTTATCCGTTTCCATTCTCGATGCAGTCATAGAAGTTCAACAAGGGTTTCCATTGATGTAATAGAACCAGTCGAATGAACTTCAACCCACATGTGAACATAGATCGAAAGAATCATGATCATGATTGTAGGGGTAAGATAAGGGAGAAGTGATTTCGGTATGCTAATTCAATGTGCCCATCCATCTATGATCTCTGGAGTTCATCTGGAAAATGGGTAGCTATAGGGTTGGACTTTTGTTCATCAAATATGGATTGGGATCCAACTCAGATACTCTTGAAATTCTGACAGCTGTGATCAAAAAACAAGTTGTCCATAGAACTATCTTTTCACTAGATTCTAAGCACCAAAGAGTGTGGTTTAGGTGTCCTTCACAAAGCTTGACTTTGACTCATACATCATAGATAATGGAGTTGGACCACCTTGATTTTGGAGTTTGATATCATGAAGATATAGCCAACTACACATCATTGTTGCTAACTCTAACTTAGTAGCACACTTTGGTGCATAATTTCAATTGAAAGCTAACAAGAGGTTATCTCACGTGAACTCTATCACTTTACCACCCTTTTGATATGTGAGAGTTCACCTTAGTCTATTACGAGATATACATAGTTCATTGTCTCTTGTAGGAGGACTACAGGCTAATGAACGCATAAAATGATTGGAACCTTCTAGTGGTTCGATCACGATTTCTAATGCCATTAGATAAGCATCGAAGCTCAATTTTATCTGGTGTTGATATCTAATTATGTCTGAGCCATTGGTCAGGAGCTCATATGAAGCTTTCACACACCAAGGACCGGTGCTTGGTCATAAACCAAGTCATTGTCTTTCCATTGACCAACTTACTAAACTAAACTAAGTGTTCTGCAAAATTGTGCCAATGGTTGTCGTTGAGTAGACAATACAATTTCTTGCCTATTCCATATGGAAAAAATATCCATTTCATTCGCTGAGCACTTTCACACTAAAACTTCAATAGTTCAGATACGTTAGAGAGTGATGAGTTCTATATCCAATCCAAATCATATCATTCTCACTATGAGCTTCCGAGGTGAGATATACTAGGCATTGAGAAAGAAAGCATTTATCGTCTATTACCCAATGCAAAAATGATGGGGTAGCACAAGAACAATTCTCTTCATATTGATATGGATACGTAGATCTTTGTCTATTTGTTTTACCAAACTTTGACACTAGTTGGTTCTCTGGTTTCATTCAGATAGCTTTCTTGTTCAAAGCCCTAAGAAGTAGATGTTTGTAAAAAAGAATCACACATTTTAGAACCTTTCTTTTCTAGAAGAAGAATGGGCGAAAGCTGCCAAAAGGAAGAATCCTTACCTTTACCTAAGTTACATAAAAACTGAAGACTTTTTGATGTCCTAACCTGGACTTTCTTAATGAAATTCCAACTTCAACTTCAAAAATCTACCCCAAGATGTGCTGTAGAACTGATGTCTTTCTCGAATAGAAAAGGATAGTCTACTCATTCTTTATGCCTTCTCATTCAACGAATTAAATCTATTCATTCTTGCCCTTCCAAAAACCAATGGAGGACTTGACTGAGGAGGAGGAGCATTTTTATAAAAGAAAGTCTTGGGATTTGGAAAAGCAATACTTCACAAACATAAAAAGAAAAAAGTATTTCTAGATTCCTTTTCAAGAATACCTTGATGGTCTAATGTACCATCCATTATAATTTTTGATAAACATCCAAAAAAGGTTGAAGCAGATATGTTCTTGTGTTGGGATCATAACATCTTAGATTTTCAAGTAAAGTTTCCTTTATCTCAAATTTTTCTCTCATTTCCTCCTAGTCCACCAAAAAGTAGTCTAATTGTGCTTAAGTGACTCGTGAAGCTCAGCAGCTGGTACAAAGAATCAATCTATTTTTTCATTCAGATGAAGTCCAGGTTACTTTATATGCTTGCTAAAGTGTAAAGTGAGCGTAGGGATTGAATCGTGGCTAATCCATCTTCTTTGTTGTGAGGCTTCGATAGACTTTCAATCTTTCTTATAAGAAGAAAGAAGAGCGACCTCCATGCTTGAGTTCCTTGCTTGACGGTGCTATAGGTCCTCCCTACGCTAGCTTATGCTAAGTTTTTTTATTGATGTAGCATAGCAAGCAAATTGGAAGTTTCAAATTAATATTTCAATTTCTCATCCGAATTTGGTATTAAGACTAATATGCTTTCCTTTTTTTCCTTTCATTTTTTAGTAGTTGTTGGCAATATGCCAAAAGCCTTGGAATGCCACTCGGCTCGAGCAATGAACTGGAATTAGAAAAAATTCATCGATCAATTCATCATCTTATCTTATTGGGTGTCATAGGAAGATCATCAGGTGGTGCTAGTCCCGTATCGAAGTTGCATCACCACATCTTTGATGGGATAATAAAAAGTGACTCTTCGATCGGACCCTTTTTGCATATCGTAAAGCCAGATAAAACAAAATTAGGGTGAATGAAAAAAAAAGCATTCAAATGGAAGAATAAACTGATCTATAAGGACAAAAAATTGAAAGTATGTGATTTGCCTTACAACCCTTTGTGTCCCATGAATAAGAAGGAAACTAGAGTTGTGTTAATGAGAAGAATGCAAAGCGGAGCATAAAGCATAATGAAATGAGTAAGAGATGTGAGTTCTATACTTTCTTACATACCTGCGTATGAGGTTATCTTAGATAGATTGTATACTCGATTGAAAGGAGAGGAGAGAGGCTTGAGCAAAGCGAGAGGAACAAAGTACTTGATTGAAAGGAGATGGAAGCTTGCTATGAGACTTTAAGCTATCCATACTCTAATCTAATAAAGTACCTTGCATTTTTCCTTTAGAATACCTTGAGTCTAAAAAAATAATTTTGTCATTCTTACTTTCTATGCTATAAAAAATTTCTCTTCTCATTCAAGTTCATGTTTTTAGAAGAAACCTTGTTTTAGTTCACCCATGGCATATGGCAATATGATTGGAATCTGTTGACTAGTGAACTTCACTAGTGACCAAAGCAGCTAAAGATCTTGAGTCTCTTGCAAAGGAGGAGAGGCTAATAGGAGATGGTATTATGACTGGTAACTGATAGACTAGTTATTTTCAAGAAAACCTATGACAGATAAGGCTCTAGCTATGTATCTTTCAATAAAACAAAAAGAATGCTAATCTGATCTTTGTAGCGATGAAATGTTCTTGTAGGCTGCTATCGGTGAACATACTTTCTCACCAGTAAGTGGACTTTATTAGAAGAATTCTATCTTCAATCTTTCTTATAAGAGATAGAGCATCAGACCTTCCCAAAAGCACACCAGCCGAGCTAACATATACCAGCAAGGACAAGTAGTGGTTTATGTACTAGGCATTCCACTTTCATACCAGGGCTCCGGTCTCATGTCAACCAAACCCTTTGTTTGACATGAGTCCTATTCATGAACAACTTACACTATTTATAGTAGGGACCCAAACAAAAAGCGAGGGATGAAACGCTGACTAGCTGGAAGAGAATTTCAAGATAGCCAAGAGCACATTCTTCCTTGTTGTTCATTTATCTTTATATACAATGCCTCCACCTATTTCATCTTGTAGAGCCTATCTCTTTCTTTTTTTTGGTAATGTGGAAGTCACCAACTTAGCTCACCCTCCAACATTCTAATGAGCACATCGTTACCTTCAACATGGAAGAAATTTGCATGGTAGAGGTTGTGTTATCCTTTGTGTATGCATGTTGACTATGGAAGTAGCTACATGTTCTATCACAAACATTTTGGATGATCAGGTGTTATTTCACTATCGCCATTATGCAAATAAAAAGCTTGGTGGAAACCCTCCTCTGGTATGTTCCATAGATGATTCCATGAAGCCATATCTTTAGCTAACCTTATAGATGCAAGTTTCCCTGGTTTGTTGTAATAACCAAGAGGAACAAACTTGTATTTGAGCCAAGTTGGATAGATGCCTAATCAATTAATGCTAGCAAGTTCAATTTCTCTACACTACTATTTAGCACCTAAGTCGAACACTTCAATTCACCCCATTGTTGTCATATTTTGTGACTCAATAGACATGGAACTAAGTGTACCAACTAGACACAGTTTGAGTAAGCATTTCTAGTGAACTGGGAATCAAACTAAAAGAAGAAAGCATCATCAAGATCCCTCATGGAAGAGCCATAGTGAGAGAGACCTTCCTTACTACTACTAAGTAGCAAAATCATTCTTTTTCCATGTGATTATTGCTATCCGACTGCTTTGCCTAAGAATAGCACCCTGAACTTCTATTGAGAACTTATGTCATTGGGTATGAAACTAATTACAAAGAGAAAGTCTTGTATTGTATCTACGATCGAAAGAAACTACACTTCTATGGGATATTGATGTTCAATCCTCCGGATCTATAGTAAAAAAAGCATGTATTACGTCAAGAAGCCAAGGGTTTTGCAATATTATTTAAGGTGTAACTGTTCGATGTTAGAATCAATCTCAAAACTTGAAGATCACCCTCCCTTTGACTTTGAAGAGAAAGTTCTTTCTATATGTATGCAACTAGTTATTTCACTTGCTTCAAAATTGATCCCTCAAAATTAACTATTAGACTCAAAACTTTGCATATGCTACTTTTCTCTCTCTTATCTACATCACATTCAACCTCTCTCTGCTTCTAGCTTTGGGTGCTTCGCTTAGAGAAAGAGCATATCTAAGATAAGGAAGGCTAGAGTTCTCTCTCTAGTGTCTTAGTATTGGATCCATTTTTTATCATGTCTTGTTGGGCGATACAAAGAAGTTTGAAATGAGCACAGGAAGAACCACTCACTCCTATTGCAGTGAGTGGGCCTCGAATTCTTTCTACTCTACAAGGGGGTGGTTGCATTCCGAGGGACTCAAAATCTCCACTTATTGTCAAGCTTAGACATACTTCACACTGAAGAAAATTTTGATTGTGGCCACACATTGAGAAAATAGTGATGATGTGGTCAACCCTAGATACATGGCTGAGGGAAGAACCACACTAATCATCAAAGTGTGTGGTGTGTAGTGGGTGCATCTGAGTGTCTTCTTACTAAGATCAAGAAATGAAAAAAAAATAGATGATTCTCGTTCTAAAAACTACACTCTTTTTTTTGTAGAAAGTGATCAGTTCTTCCGATTGAGTTTGGAAAGATTTCCTTTCTAAATTCTAGAAGTGGAGGAGCCTATGTAGAAGAAGCTATAGAAGAGTACCACCACGACACAGTTCAGGTCTGGGGTATGAATTCAGCTACAAGGATCATGAATCTTTAAATTTTGGTTTCAGTCTGATGATTTGGTGAGGACGGCTCCTCGTGTTCATGCGCTGGGCCTTATTTTTTAGAGGTATATATATTACTTAAGTTAGAGCTCCTTAAGCAAGAGCTAAAGTATTATCAAAGTAGAAGAATCGAAGAAGACATATAGATATAGCATGTCAATATTCTTCCTCTTCGAAATGCATGCAACACAATATGCCCCTCACTAGCGATGATAACAGTCACACTTGATTAGCCACCGTGACTTGAAGGTAATTGAAAAAGAATGTTGGGGAAACTATGTCATTTTCCCTTCCCGCTCTCCTTCCCCATGCTACTACAGTCTTAGAGCTCAAAAAAGGAGAGATGTGTTTCTTTTTCAAAAAGAAAAGGAAATAGTTTGATTCTGAAAGAAGAAAAGTGCTTAAATCTCCATATATGATCCAGGTGTAGATCAAGCAGACTTCATAAATCATTTGCATTTTTAGGCCCTCACGGTCAATTACGAGTATTCTCGACTACTGGATCTGATTCAAAAATAAAGATGAACTAATAAAACTTGCTAACTTGCTTTCAATCTAGCCACAAATGAGAACAAATGGCACACTAAAACACTAGCTCTCCTTCCCCGTCTTGGTTCAGCCGACTTAATGGTCCAATTTGAGCTTTTCCTTGTACAGTCTTTCTTTACTAGTGGGAACTCATATATGTACTATTTTTCATTTTTTGGTCGACTTCTATCTATGATTTTTAGGTCAACTTCTCTACTAGTGGGAAATCATCTCCTTCACTGGTTTTTAGGTTCCATACAGAATCAAAAGTTGATTCAATATATCAATCAACTTATGTAAACCTTCAAATCAAGAAAAAATCCCATGGATAATTAGTCCAATCAACCAACCAGATGGAAAGAGTAAGAGGAAGGGATGCATTGAGTAGCCCTTGAGAAAGGGAACTAGATAACTCGCTAGAATCTAATTTTTCCTACATGTCTTTCTAGTAGGGAAAGGATGGTGCTACTATCAGTATTTCAGTGAACGAAACATCATGAAGAAGCTAAATGCCAAATCAGGCTACACTACCTAGTTCGGCAGTTAGACCACCTTGTCTTCCCTTCTTTGAAAATATAATAAGAGATGTGGGGGGCACACTCTTTTTTTTTCATAATTGAGTTTTTTACCTAGACAAAAGAGGTCAAGTATAAAGAAAGAGTTCAACAAGTTGAAGAATGCACCTTTTAGGTTCTGAACTATGGGCATAGCTTTCCTCCTTGCCTGCTTTCTTTATTGGATCAGTGCTTCACCAAAAGACCTGTGTTGTATTAACAAGATTAGTAAAAATTGAGCTTTCTTAAGTCTGTGAACTTTCTTGAGTCTATGAACTTTCACAGAGCGATCAACTAGAAGGAAAGTTGTGAGCTTCTTAGTAGGGCTTCATCTCTTCATGATGAAGCTACCTCGGTCAGTTAGCCATTGGTCCTAAGTTCCAACTATAAATTGATAATAATATTTCGAGTGATAGTAATCATGAATACGTATAGGATTTGCATGTGTTTATAGCTTAAGTATGTGAAGGTAAAGTTTTCTTTCCACCATGCATCCAACATTTGAATCTCTTCCTTCTATTTAGTCTCTTAACCTTGTATCGGTACAACCATTCCCAGTGAACTTCTTTAACTTCAGCCCCTTTGGCTGCTGTCAAAGCTATCTAACATCGTTCGAACTCATTGTACCACTTTGTCTTCTACAAACACTTGTCAGGGGCATCTTCACTTCGATCCTATAAATGAACATAGATCTTGAGGGCAAGGAAGAAAACTAGCTCATTTAGGACCTCCATTTCAGTTTCATACTTGAGTGAGAAAAACTAGGCTGTAGCTTTGGGAATTGGTAAATGACTTTCTTTCTACAAGAAGGGAAGAACCATTGTTCATCTTTTTCTTCTTTCATGGGATGCTAATCCAAGGAATCATTCCATAGCTCAACCAACTCCTCGGGTACTTTTTGACTATGTTTCAAATGAAATTAGGAGCAGAATAGAGGCACTGTGAGTCCTATAGATGATGGAAAAGCAACATCTTAATCAAACTCTAACATAAGGGGATTAACCATTAAGAGAGTAGGAGTAGAAAAAAGAATATTGACCCACAAACCAACAGTAGGAACTAAGAAGGAAGATATTAGCTACCTTGATTAAGAAAGACTACATAGTCCTCTGAAAGACTACGTAGAATTTGTGAAACCAAGAGTACCATAATGAGTATTAGTAATTAGACAACACCACTATGAGTGAAAATGCTACTATGTGAAATACAGTCCTCACGGACTAGAAAACACAAAATCTCCAGATGTCACACAATCTTCACAAGTAGGAACTTTCCATTGAGAAATAGCACCATGGTTAGCCCTCCATAAATCGTTAATCTTTCTCTCAATGACCAAGAAGAATACTCATAATCGAGTGTTTTCACACTCAGAATGCAGACTGTGTCAATAATCATGCACCTAGCTTTTCATAACTAATATAATACGCTATAGTACACCTTCATACATCCCACATCATTGCTATTTATAGCAAGACTATGCTGAGGTATGTATCTGCATGAGAAATTGAAACATGCAGAAAGAACTATAGGTAGGGCCTTTAGACCTTAGGAACTAAAATTGAAATGCTAACAATGACTTGAAAAGACTTGAATCACTTCACTCCACTGAGACAAAGAGATTGCTCTC
Source organism: Cymbidium sinense (assembly GCA_021442155.1). Lineage (NCBI taxonomy): Eukaryota > Viridiplantae > Streptophyta > Magnoliopsida > Asparagales > Orchidaceae > Cymbidium > Cymbidium sinense. The sequence continues at coordinate 23,210,951 of CM038214.1, forward strand.
TTACTTATCTTACTCATAGGCCATAAGACTTAGGGTTCTATGTCTTCAAAACTCAAGCATGCACAGTAAACTAAATCCTTATTTAGGGGAAATAGGAGGCTATGTAGGCATACTAACAGCTCTCCTAATGCATCATATCTCTACGATGCAAGAAGAGAAACTGTGAGTATCTACACAAAGTTCCTGTTGAATTAGAAAATCTATATTCACATCTCCTAGAACTTTGAGTTATAAGACTCACATAGTAGAAAATTTAGAAAGACAGACCTCAAAAGTCAGTCACTTTGTGAAGTATATTATGTCTTAGTGTTATTCACACAAAAAATAGAATGTGTCTCATACACATCAAATAGAAGATAGGTTTGTTGCTTTTGTTCTTTTCTAGAGAGAAAGTGTGCTGGATGGGGTCACACTTACCTACTAGTGACTAAAAAGCAGATCAAACTATTTCTCAGAACTAAAACTAGAAGATAAATTGTAATATATCAAACTTGAGTCATGACACTGAAGATTCTAGATGGAATTTGTTGTTCCAACTACAATCTGAAAAGATTCCAAGATTTTATACAACTTCATTTAGGTAGAGAGTGGGTAGCCTTATAGCTACACAAACAAAGCTTACATTTACACTCGCCTACATGACCATTATCATGTAGTGGCCGAAGGAAGGCATCTAGGCGACTAGAGTACTACTAGCATAGGTTTACTCAATGCTAAGATGTAATGGTAATTTCGCGTATCTAAGAGCCATGAGGCCCAAGACTGACAACCATGAACAATGCCATAGGATGTTGTCTAACTGACTGGAGTGATGCAGAAGCATGGATCTTTTGATCTAGTCTAAGATGATCAGCCTTCTGAGACACCCCAAAAGTTGTTAGAACCAAAAAGATCTCGCTTTTAGTCTGGAGAACCCAAAAAAAGCATTCTTTCAGAGCAATCTAGGGAACTGCTTGATAAGCATCTTTTCTGTTGAGCGATATCATCTGAAATTTGGCTAAATACTCAAAATGAGCAGTCTTTTGGATCACCAATCTTATCAAATGTATCAAACTTTGAAGGGACATAGTCTAGCTTTCTTAGCCATGATGTCATCATATGGCCTCTGAAATGTTAGCTCTTATGATCTTCATTTATAGACTGCACTGTGGTGGCAAGGATCTTTTGATCTACAATCTCCATCACAGATGAAGAAGAGGAGGTTAGCTTTCAAGGTGTAGGGTGGTAGCATAAAAATGTTTGCCTTGGCCTTTCAGTTCTTCTTCTTATAATGCACTAGTCAGAGAGAGTCCTAATTTGGGTTTTTGTAATGTGATTGAACCTATAAAACAAAACATGCTTCATTTCTTATAGCATGATTTGTATCCTCCTCTCCTTTTAGTAGTATAGCAAGCTCATCTCCATTGATTCTTGACTTATCAAATCAAAGTTAATGTATTATATACATTATGAAATCAAAGAAATCAATCTATGAAATTCTAAAATAATTTCATTGAAGTAGAAAAATACTTTTTCAATAAGAAAAGATCTAATATCTTTCTAAAATAGACTTATTTCATATTTTTTTTCTCTATTTTCAATACGATCTATTTGGTAAACCCATTTTTCCTATCCCTTGAGTAATGAGATTGAAAGGATAGGTTTTTACGAGCAAAGTGAGAGGAGGTATATATCGGCTCGAGCAAAGCGAGAGGAACGAAATAACTATCCTACTTTTTTAAGGAGAGAATCGGGTGATCAAGAATCAATTCAATAATATGTCATGTTCATTGAACTAGTAGAATCCATTCTCTATCGTCAGTAATGATGCCAAAGAGGTGAACCAAATCGAATGTGATCTCTTGTTGAAGTTGAAGAAATGGTTATACGGTATCCATAAAAAAGATTAATTTTATTCAATCTCTTTCCTCGGCCACTATCTCTGCACTCCAGTTGCATTCCTTCATTAAATGTATAAATGCCTTCTACCTAACAGGCTCATCTATTGATCTGATAGTCGATGGATCAACCTTCCCAATCAATGTTGTAGTCTAATATACATGTTGAAAGAATCAATTGAGGTACTCCTTACTTCTCCAGTCTTCTCATCTAATAAATATAAAATTTCCATGGGCTTAGGATTGCCCTTTCCTTGACTCTATAAGTAAGAAATAACCTTGACCTGGCTTATTTAATTGCTTGTTTTGTTCCCTGCTTCACCCACAAGGAGAGAAACTAGGATGAGTAATATTAGTGGGTGGATTCATCCTCTTCTCTAGCTATTTCTTTTTCATGGAATAGGGGTTTAGGCGAATAATGTGATAACTCATCCATGCAGGTAGTCCCTATCTGTCATGCCCCAAAGGCTGTGTCGAAAAGAGTCCAATAGAAGAGAAAGCGCTTCTTCAAATTGGACTTGGGCCTTAGCTTGATGAAAGTAAAGACAAAGACATGGTCCTCTTTCTCTTCTCTTATATCTATGTCATCAACTACAAGAGCTACTATAGTGAGATTGCATATATAATAGAATGGCAATTGCTTATTGACATAAGTCATCTCTATGCACACTCACCTGGAAATGGAAGACTGAAAGCCAGAGTCTTAAAACTAAGCTAAGGAAAGGACCTATTCTCTTTCTCATGTCGTCAATGAAAGAAGTCAAGTGGTGTCAACTATTGGCCTTGGAGTTTCTATGCCATTAGCTGAACTCAACCCTCTTTTCACATCATCACTCATCTCCTTCTATTTCATGAAGTGGGCTTATACCTAACTCGTGCAAAGATGGACCTTCTCCTTCTGTTATACCTCATCCATGATATGTCACTTTCATTGAACTAGTACTCATTGCTTACTTTGAGGAGTGTGAAATAACTCCCTATCTTCCAAGAATGGATGTAGGAACTACTTCATTGCTCCTTTCTTCATGTTGATAAGGAACCCTCTTTCTTTCCTCTAGGAAAGTGATTTGAGAATATGAATAGATGGGAAACCTCCTATAATTCTAATCGACAGTCAATTTCTAAGAAGTCCAATTTTGATACCAGTCTTAGGGTCTAACTCCTCTAATACAAGGAAGAAATGCATTCTGATCATTACTTAAATATAGCTATGATAGTCAACTAGCTTCTACTTATAGAATAAGCTATGCCTCTTGACTCTTTTCTTCTCTCCCTAAGGTTTCCTTTATAATGAGTGTGAAAGAATTTCTTATTGTAAGCGATTATGCCTAAATGTGTTAGGACTACTAATAAGAAAAAAATCTAGCTTCTTATCATTCATGAAAGATAAAGATCTATTCTATTCTGGCGGTAAAGTAAATAAGAGTAGAAAATTGTATGAACAAGGAATGAACCATTCTTTGCAATGCACCTTCTCTTATTACTCAGGTAATTCAAAAAATTCTTCTTGTATAAACTATCTTTTTTTTATCCCAGAACTAACCCCCCTCTTGCACAAAAAAGATTAGTCTTCTAAAAAACAAAACGACTTCATTTTGTTGGGTTTCATAGAGTTACCTTCCTACACTTTTCTTTTTTTTTTTTTATGTAACTAGCTTTCTTGGAGTATCCCATGAATATGAATTGGTCTTTAGAAAAAACTAGTGATTTAACAAGCTAGTACATCCTTTTTCCTATTTTCTCTCATACCTTGCCAAGAAAGAAGAGAACTATCTAGAAGACATCCAACCCTCTATGCTCTATAGATAGGTCTAGGGTTAGTTATTAGTTCTTTATGCAATCTTGCTTTCCCTTTTCGCCTTGCTTGCACCTCTTGGGCCACAAAATTGGCATTGGGCTTACTCAATTCCATACCTTTCAACTCGAGCACAGGAAAGTGTGAAAACTCCCACCAGAGAAGAGAAGGGGAGGGATCTTTGCTGGTTTTAAACTTATGAGAGAAAGTAGGTTTTATGAGTCCTAGTATAACATTGACCTCTGGTAGATGCAGATTGAAGAATCTTATTTTCTTTCAAAACATATAGATTCTAAATAATAAGAAGGGAGGAACTCAACCTTGGCTAGAAATGAGGACCAAGTTTTTTGGGTTTCCTATTGCTTCCATATGAACATGAACGCAAAGGGGAGAAAATGAATGTCTCAAAAATAGACTAGTTTCAAGCAGACTGTTAGAGTTGCTGCTTGGATTATCATAGAATAAGATGAGCCATTAGGCCACTTGAGCCTGTCTCCTCTTCGTAGGGGGTCAATCTAAGGCTCTAATGCATAATAATTTTTCTTAAACTTGAAAAAGAGAAAAAGGAACACTGACCGGGTTGCAAGCTTACTTGATCTTTCCAGACTGATCTTTTCGGACAAGCGATCCAGGACAAGGAACAACCATGGGTGAAATATGCATCTAACCTTGGACGAGATAATGAATAGATAAGCTAACTTTCTAGCGAAAGAATCATTTCCCCTCCTCAACTCTTTTTCTCTTCCAATTGCTATTGTCTATCTTGGTGCTACTTTAGGAGGAGTTTGAATGTCGAGGATTGATTGCTTGATAGGTGTAGTCTCGAGAACTTGCTCATTCACAATCATTGCCTTCCTTCTTTCTTTGCTAGCATATAGAAAGTAGTAGACCTCTCCTTTTTGTTAGCTTCCTGTGATATGGCTCGTGGTATAGTCTAACTCTCAGTAGTTGTTCTCTCCTTCCCTTCTTCCTTGCCTACTTCCATTGATTAGGGGAAAAGCATTGGCATTAAGGATGCTCTTTTTGTAGTGGCCTTGGTGCTCCTATGCTCTGATTGAATGTCTACGTATTTGAGGAATGATAGGACCAACAGAGTAGAATCATTCAAAACCTAACCACCTAGGTAGGCCCACAGGATGGATCCTATTACATGGACCTATGATGGCCCACTGCTAATCAATTGGAATGAGATTGATGGGTTTTGACAAAGCCCAAGGAAGATTTGTTTTGGGTAGTAACTACAAATATGGTTTTTGTTAAAGAAGATAGGAAAGAAACCATGACTTGGGAAGATAACCCCTCTGAATAAGTTTGAGAGATCCTAAAACCAGTACCACCCATAGCTGATGAAGTTCGATAGGTTTACTTGGGAACGGCAACCCTCACCCAATCTTCCTAAGTGGCATCCTATCATCAGGCGAAGTTGAACAAAATAAAATGTCCAACTCCTTAAGGAATACTTGGACATATTTTCCTGGAGTTATGTTGAGATACCTGGGCTAGATCACGCGCATGAATATCAGATGCTAGCCCCATCAAGCAAGCACAATGACACTTTCATCCACCCCTCATGAAGAAGATTGAGAAATCAATATAGAAATGGAAAGGATGTGGGTGTCATAAGAGAAAAGAAACATCTCAATTTTTTGGAAAACATTATTTTAGAGACCAAGAAGAATGGGTGGATTCGAGTTTTCATTGACTTCAGAGACCTGAATAATGCATTCCTTAAGGATGAATTTCATTTGCTGATTGCTAAAATCATGATAGATAATAGCTGTAGATATGAACATATGTCTTTCATGGATGGTTTTTCTGGGTAAAACCAAAAAAATGGATCCAGATGAAAAAAAGGCACACATCCTTTAGAACTCCCTTTTTGTACATACTATTATCTGATGATGTGATTGGTCAAAATGTGCCACCTACCTACTAGAAAGGGCTATAATGCAAATATTTTGAGATCAACAACATAAAACAACAAAGTGTTATGTGGATCACCTCGTAGTGAAAAGCAGAAATAAAATCACCTTGCAGATCTACGAAGGGTCTTAGAGATACTTTGAAAGCACAACATGAGGATGAATCCCCTCAAATGCTTTCATGGGGTAGTAATCAGAAAGTTCTTTGGGTTTTTTCTTAGAAAAGATGAAATCACATTTGACCCAACCAAAATTATAGCCATCATTTTAATGAAACCACTAACTAACCTCTAAGAACTCAAATGGCTACAAAGAAAAAAGACCTCCTGAAGAAGATTCATCTCAAACCTATCAGGAAGGTGTCAATCATTTTCACGCCTAATGAAGAAAGACGTTAGATCAAAAAGTATGGGATCAAGCCTATGGAAATGCATGGAAGTGCATCAATCAATAAGAAATTCCATAAGCTCTAGTTACAATTCATTGACCGAGTAGTTAGCACTTCAAGAAAAGTCAAATAGGCTTACGAAAGAAGATGATCTAACCTCAGTTCATTCTCTCTTGAAAACCATCCATCTCAATAGTACTAAGGACCTTCATCAATCAATCATGCACCAATTTTAGAAGAATTTGATTTAGATAGTTTCCCATGATGAATATCTGCTGCTTGCCACCACCCTCACATACGCCGAGTAGGCAAAGAGAACCAACTTGGTAATCGAGGACCAATATGTCTCTAAAAAAACTTCCATATATCAATTTATTGACATTGTAACCCAATGCACAACGAATGTATTCAGCCCATAATGACCCTTGAGACTCCTACTTTCGACAGGATGAGTGGTTTGTAGTAGAACAGATTTCCACGAAGCCAACTCATGAAGAAAAATAGGTACAACTTGTCTCTCTCTAAAGGCTTGGCTCTCCTCAAAAATGCCTAAAGTATAGTTCTGAGAACAATATCATCCCTTTTGTATAAAAATGAAAAGGCTACAATAACTCTTTTTTAATGACTTCTGTTGGAAAGCTTGAGTTCAAGCTTGAAAAAGTTCATGACAAGAGCTTACCGGTCAAAGGTTCTGGCCCCATAAGGTACTATTTCAATTCTCTTTGATCTCATAACCTTATCACTCTATCCAGATTTCCTTCTAAAAGATGAAAGTTGAGTTCCATCCTTCTTTTGTTTAATCGGTCGGATCTATGATGGATAAGATTTCTATATTGGATTTAGAATCAAACTATTGGTTGTGGTGGTTATTTTTTTTTGATTTCTTTCATGTCACTTGTATACTATTCACTTTGCCAACATGTAAGGTAATTTTTTTCAACAACTAGTTCTACTTGTCTCTTAACATTCTAGAATTCCTTGAGCATCACCATCATTTGAGTGTGTTGTTTTCTTTCTATGCTTCCACTTCTCTTTCCCATCTGCCTGGTGATATGATGATGTCTAGGCAGATCATCCTTTCTCTCTCTCTCTCTCTCTCTCTCTCTCTTGATTCCACTTATTCAATGATCTGTTCACTCTCTTTTCTCTAGCGTAGAGGAAAGACGGATGAACCAAATGGATTTCTTGCACAAAAGGGAGATCATAATATCTGTATTTGTAATTTTTTCTTTGAGAATTTCTACTAAGTGTTTGCACTTCCAATTCAAACTTGCCTAACTTTCCTTTTCTATGGAAAAGGTGAAAATCTTTTTGAGATAAGTAAGGTGTTCTTCCTTCATCCTCCATCCTCACTACTTCCCTTGAGAACAAGTATGTTGTTATGCAAGCTTCCTTGGTCAGACCATCAATGGCTACAAGGATAACCATCTTAAGGTAACCTCTCAATAGTCAGAGCTTTCCATCCAAGCCACTTGAGAGATTCATAAGAGAGGGAAAGATAGAACTAGCTAAGGCAGTAATGAAGAAAGTTTTCTTAGATCAGAACTCTAATCCTAGGTCAAACCCAAAATGGATTTAGCCCTTTGGAATAGGATATGGAGAATATTTACAATTCCTCCTATTTTACAACTTGGGCATCCTGGTCATCCCAATAATTCATTTTCATTTAAACCTTTCACCGATGTAAGAAAGGGATGGAGATAGTCCATTTTAGGGAGCCCCCCCCCCGCACATGGCACTATGCTAGGTAGGTTCCTGTAAACCAAGAAAAGTCTAATAAATGATTCATAAAATGAAATTAAAAAAGTAGAAGTAGAGGCATGAATGTTGATCAGTGAAGGTGCGTCAACATTTTACAAGCAAGTTTTGAGGATTGTTGGACCTCAGGAAACCCTATTAGTATTTACTTATGCGGCAAACGCTCATTTTCTTTTAATTTCTAGAAATCTCATGAATTTTGTTCAATTCTTGAACTAGACTTATAAGCTTTCAGCACTGAGAAAATTGATATGGCAGAACCATTAGTGGAGATTGAGCGTACATATCACAATTAGTCAATAAAGCATTATTGAGCTAAGTTCCCAAAAAATTCATTGAAAATTTATAACAACTAAAACCCCTATGAGAATTCATGACTAAAGAAGATCAATGTTCACTCCAAATCAGACAAATAGCAACAACATTATTCACCCACAACCCAAACTACAACGAAAGATATGAGACTACCCCATTCCATAACAAAATGATAGAAGAACCACTGTTGGAAAGCTAGCACTACCATCACGAAGAGAAGTCATCCATATCTGGGATGCTTTCTGTATATATCTAGAAAGAAAAATAGGGGCTATATTATATTCCATTCACGAAAAAGCACAAGAAAAGTCATGCAAGGAAACTGCACATGCAAGGAAAGCATTCACCCTACCATTGAATATCTATAGATTATACTTACTCTCTGAGTTAGAACCTGCAAATGACCCCACAAAAGAATCAAGCTAGGGCATTCTATGTGGCTGTATGCTGGCCTATGATAAAGTGAGAGCAAAAGCATTTGACCCAAGCCCATTCCAAAGTAATAACTTAGGAATAGGGAAAATACCACACATTTAGAGGCAATAGGATATGGATGGTTATATCTTCTCTTTTCACCTGATGGATCTCTCTTTTTTTCCTCATTAAGAAGAACATGGGAAGATTGCTATGCTATGACACACGTAAGAAAGAATATTTGGCAAGGCTTTGATAAGACTTAGCAATAGCTCGATGAAGGTATGCCAACCAAACATGGAGGCGAGATGGACAGAGAAGACAACTCACTTTTATTGTGATTTCACTTTTCATGAGGCCAGTACCCTATCGAGAGAAAGTTCCTTGTCTAAAGCAATCCAAGCCTCTCCCAAAAAGGCAGAAGAGGAATCAGACACTATTCTTCTTATTGCTAATAGCCTATTAGGGATTCAAGCATAGTAATAGGCAGGAGAAGTCAAAAGATGGGTTCTACCTCTACCAAGGATAGGTAATGGCAATGAAACTCGCTCTTGCTATTGCTTATCAACTTCTTATTATGAAAGTCAACTTAGTAGCAAACAAATCATTCTCTTTCTTTATTTTGATCATGCTAACTTCTTAGTACTATGTAGCCATGTAGGTTGCTTATAGCCTTCTTTCCTTGCTGCACTCATTAACTCCGAAAGTGACTATGCTTCGGGCCTTCCTTGTGTTCAGGAAGACATTGACAAGAATTTTTATTCTACCTAGAATTTGCATATGCTTAAGGGCCAAAAAAGAGTCTTTTTTTCCTTATCATTACATTTCATATTTCATTTTTTAAAAAAAAGGCATGCAATGAAGAAAGAGGAAATTGAAAGATATCTAATAAATACACTACACCCCAAATTTTATTTTTTTGATTTCCCACATCGATGAATGAAAACAGACTCTTTTACGTGATTTAATCCCTACTTTGAAAGCTTTTCAAAGAGTTCCACATTGATTGTGTAACTAGAAATATCATAAAAGAAGAAAGCACTACTTCTTTTAGCGCTACTGTTACTCATAAGTCAGTCTTATGTAATGCCTTCTTTCTTCTTTTCCTAGCTATGCTATTGCATCTATTTCATTCTTCTTTATTTACTCAAACTAGTAATTCAATTTGCAGTCGGGTTCTGATCAGCTAATTCTATAATGAAATTGAAATCGCATTGATGTGGCACGAGGATTGGGTTGGGGTTCAATCTTTTTCTTATCTTCTTTTGGTCTTTAGAGGCTACGTAAGCTTTTGGCTAAGCTGCTCACCCTTATATGATACAAGCCATGACTTGGCTTTGATATCCCTACCTACTATCCTATATAGATAGTGGTCAGTGTCAGCAGCATACAAACGAGAGGCTGTAGATTGGTGGATAGGATCTTTGATTCCTTTCTATCTTGTGCCCTTCTGGGTGATACAAAGAAATTTCAAAATAGAAAAAAAAACATTTTCACTTTAGATTCACCCATAAAGTAAAGTTCTATAATGGAAAGCTTGTCACAATACCAATGCTAGGTAAGAGGGGTCTAGCACCTCCTCTTCCCCAATAACCATCAGGGAAAACTCTTGGAAAGACCAGCTACATGGAAAGTCTGCTCTTATCTGAAGAGACCAACTCATTGATGGCTGTTCAAAGTTTGCTTGAAATTAGTTCAGCTATCTTTGATAGAGCATTCCATAACCCAAAGAATTGAAGTTGGACTGTAAATCTATCATTAGACAAATATTTGGTTCATCAATGAAACCTTCAGAAGAACAAGAGTTTTCTTCCAGGGCATAGTGATCAGTGGGTGGAGAAGAGAAGTCTAAAGTCTCATGCTATGACTTACTGAAGGAAGAAAAAGAACTGCATTCCTCCATCCAACTCCCAATGGTGTGAATAAAGAAGTAAAGACTGGAACTTTAATTGGGTGGGAGCGGTTGAGCTATAAATTTTGTTATAGATCTCTTAATCTTTTATTATTGTTGAGCATGATTAGTTAGAAATGGTATCAATGCTTTAGCTAACTCCTCTTCAATAACTACACCTATGGTTTGATTCCTTCTCGTTAGGCAATAAATTAGACCAGATTGGTAGAATGAACATTGACAGTCTCAAATAAAATAAATTCAAGACAGTCACTTTTGCTCCTTTCCAACCCCCATTAGACTTTTCTTAGGCCGATTCAAAAAATTGATCTAGCTAGAGCGATACATAAGACTCGATATTTCTTACTTTCATCATATAGCTTCTTGGACAAAGAGAACCTACTTGAATGCAATTGAGTTTGGAAAAGCCTGAGCATTGATTTACCATTCAAAGATAATAGTTCTATTAAGAGTGAGAATTTATTCGGTTGGAGATGCTTGCTTGGCATAGATACTCTTAGAGTATGTTGATCATTCCATACTTTTAGAGCTAACCACCAAAGACTAGAAAAAAAAGGCACATAGTGAGAGCCTTCATGAAGTTTTCTATTACTATGTTAGGTCTCTCACATTATTCTATTGTCAATGGCAAATTGACATAGAATTCAGGCACACATGAGGTTGATGATGCTTTCTAAAGAAAGGAGTGATGTGATGATGATGAGAGTTTTTTTCTATCTCACACATGCTCTGGACTAGAAATTGCCTTTGTAGTTGGACTTGTAGGCAAGTTTATGTAATCTCCACAAGAGACCTAGATAATTAAAAGAATTTTTTGACATGTAAATGAAATAATGTCTTTTCTTTGAAGTTTTGGAGAGAGATATCTAAACATGGATGGTAGGAATTGCACTAAACTTATCAACCATTGAAATCCTTTATGGATTCGATCTATCTCTCTCGATCCAAATGCATAATTATGGAATTGGCTTGCAGATCCAATATAGATAGATAGTAGGTAGAGTATCAATAGATTGATTAGTGTCTTCCTCACGAGAGATTGATCATCCGGCCCTCCCAGGTGAGAGATGCAAAACCTCTACCAGATGGATTCAAAAGGAAGACTCAAGCTATCCCTTTCAATTTATAAGTTTAACTATTACCTTTCACTATAGAAGTTCAACTATTGCCTTTCATTGTGGTTGAATTCACAAGAACAAATTCTCCTCTTGAAACACTCTGGTGTTGGCTTAAGCAGAATCTTCCAACTCATCTATCTCAGCCCAATTACATAAGGGGGGCCTAATTATATGAGTCAATAGTAGGTAAGAATGGAATGAAGCAACTTTTCATGCATAACCCGCCATTGCTAATGCTTAGAGCTTATCGTTGGGCTCCATTTAATTCTGCTCAGCTCGATCTCCACTAGTGACCATTTCATCGACCTTACTTTTATAGATTCTTGATTCTAGTCAATGAAATCCCTAGATCTAGCTAGTGCCTTTACTAGCTGGTTGCACATGGACTACTCTTTGCACTTTACTTTCTTGTTGGATGGGAAAAAGAAGGTTAGACTACCTATGGATAGTGAAACCTATGATTGAGGTATTTTTTAGTTTGGGAGCATACAATATGAAAAGAGAGTCATTTTATAATCTTAGAAAATAGGTGTGAAAATAGTCACTTTTTATTCATAAAATGTAGCTCACTTACTTTTCTTTGACACCAGCACCCAACTAGTTTCAAGGCTCAGAAAGTTAGTGGTACCACATTCTTCCATGCTCAGTTGACTTCCCCATGCATCTAAGTATCATAAACATGTATTTCCCATGCATGTAGCGTTGAATAGGTTATACAAATGGGTGGGTTGGTTATATACTCTTGCATCTTCCTTCTTTGAACCTTTTTATGTCTTGCCCCATAACTAAAATTAGATCAGATCCACTAGATGAGAAACTCCATTCCACGCTGTTGTTGAGTCATCAAACTTATCCACCTCAGGGATTCATGGAATTTCCATATTTTCGTTGTCGAAGGAAATCTACCAAATCTAGGCAGATAAATAGACTCATTTCCCACAGCTAAGTGCTAAGAGAAAACAAAAAACTAATGAAAATAATTATTTTTTCATCAGCTTGGTACTTAGAGTCTTCTTACTACTAACCAGCAGCCATCATCATCTAATCATCTAACTAGGTCTTGCCAGTATCAACAATGAGAAAAAAAACCAAATGTAGAAACTATGGCTCTTGGCCCAAACAACATACTAGGCATAGAGAGGGAGGTGGTGGGGACAGAGATTAGAACAATTGGGAAAGCTTAGACGATGACACCCATCCTAGGCTGCAATAAGTAAGTAGCTCAAGAGGTCGTTCTGCCTCTTGTCCTTGAAGATGGGTAATATGTTCTCAAATAATGTTGTTCTAACTTTCTTCTATAGGGCCTAACTGGCAAATGATCCCAGTCCATGGCAAAGAACCAGATAGTAAGCAAGCGTACCTTTGTTCGCTACTTCTCCACCAAGCACGAAAGTTTCAAGATAACTGTAGGTCGCTCACTACCTAAGAAAACTCTGATTCGATTGGCCCCTCATCTCGAAGGAATCTACATCACCCTGATCATAAGGAGAGGTTCACTATGATGGGGGGGTAAGTACTTTAATTCTTTCCAAAATAGAAATAAATACATAGGGACCATCCATTTTTTGATGCTCCTCAGAGATTTCTGGATTAGGGCTATTTGCCCTACTTAATTTACTTAAAATGACAAAGGCCTTATCTTTCATGCCTATATCATTTCATTTCCTATTTAGTAGTCTATAAGTGGTGCAAAGCAGCTTCCCCCGGGGAGCGAAAGTACACCTTAGTAAGAGAACAAAGGTTCTTTATTCTATTTATGTTAGAACCTTAACTCTCTGAATGTCGAGCTAAGTTATTTTGCATAGTGTAGTATAATAGAATTTTAGATATGCCCTGATGCTCTCTTAACAATTAGCCTAAGCATCCTTGCTAACTGAGTCACCTCGCCTACTAAAAGCAAAAGTCGGTGAGGCTAGGCTAACTCAGCCACTTACTTTGACTATACTGTAGTGGTCTTTCATTTTTCTTTTTTTGAAATTGAAATGAAATATCTCATGTTATTTCATTCATGAAGTGGGTGAACAGTCAGGTCTTTAGTACCATTTACAAAGAAGAATAATAGGTGAACTCACATTTTTTTTCATCATCATTATCATATATATATATGCATATAGGCCAACTTGGAAAGCTACCTTTCCTATTGATCTGAGGTGCAAAGAGAAAAAGAAATCTCTTTTTTATGACTTCCATTTCTCAATCCCGAAAAATGACCAGGGTTTATGAATGAAAGGGTTTATGAACCCAGCCTGTAAACCCACTTGTGTAGAGTAGATCATTCAACACTGCGACAAACTTATTTTTGACCCATTGGTCCTTCATCATAATCAATGGACACCCTAATTACTAGACCAACGCTATAATAATTTCATAAACACCTCACAAAGATATGACAAAAAAATAAAGTATATCCTATGTTTGGATTTGACAATACTATACCATAATCAATTGGTACAATATCTCGGCGGCTAACATAAATGTAGCAACTAGAGCCATTTTAAAAGGGGGAATTTAGCATTACTTGGTGAAATAGGTTCTTTTAGAATGAATTTCAAACCAACTACTATAAGTTGTAACAATCCAAATGAACCTACTATAACAGGACCCTTTTGACGTTGCACAAAAAGCCACTTTACATTCAATTAACAAAAAGGCTACTTCTAGTAAAAGTGGTAGAATTATTCCAAGTATTTTTGGTGGAACAATAATGTACATTTTCTAGTTTCTATTCACTCATGATCCGGACTGACTTGGTTGACCTGATCATTTTCTTTCACTTATGATTTGGCCTGGTCAACCTAATCATGATATTGAAGGTTGGGACCTTTGCTTGAAAAACAAAGGATCCCAAGAAGTTTTGAAGATTGTGCATTAATGAATCCTGTTACATTACTTCAAATGGAATTGGAGCCCACCCCCCGCATTTCATCTTGACCTTGTGATGTAACACACCAATAATGCTTTGAACCTATTTCAAAGCTCTATTGTGCCTTGTATTCCAAGGTGACTATTTTGTGCGGTTTGATCCATTTCATGATCCGATCATGTACTTATATAAGTGGGATGGATGGTAAATCATTTATAGTCCATTTTAATAGGGCCTAGATAGGGAGGTTAAGGAAGTAGCACTTGTCAACATTCACTGGTGGAATAACAGCAAGAGCATCATAGTTGACATGGTCAGAGCTATAATCCCCATATCCATCTCTACTCTTTCTATGATTTACTCCTTCCACTCTCACTCTTCTCTCGATGTGGTCAATGAATTCCAAGACTAAACCCATGGATTCCTTTGGTGAAAAAGTGCTTATCGTGCGTGATAGTGCTCTTGGTCTTACTTGTACATCTCATCTTCTTGCCAAAAGGTAGGCGTGTTAGGTCAGCACATGTCCGCTTGCTTGACCCTATACATAGTTTGATCAATTGACCAACTCGACTTCACTTTACATATGCATTTTGTTGATGGACATGAGCATCGACGATGTAGGAATTTGCATGGTTACTTCACTACATGCCTTAGATTGACTTATCTATATATGTATATATTCTATATATAGATAAGTCGCTTCAGATTCAAATCATAAAGGATCCTCTATCTAAGAATAGAGTACTAGGTTGTCATCCCCTTCCCTTTAGAATCCTTTTGGTCTTATTTCTATTTTGCTCTAGTAACATACTTGAATCAAATTAGGTTAGTAAGAGCGCATAAGCAATTAATAAAAGAATGGAATGGTATTCACTAGCCTTGAAATCATCAACAAATTTGTTCCACGATCAAGAGCCCCTTCTACACCCAAGAAAACCAAGTAAGGCCTGCTCTCACATTTCATTCATTAGAAAACTCAAGTTCATAATCCATGGAAGGCTTTGGTCTTATCAGACTAATTCCTATACCATATGCATCTATGCTCATATAGAGCAAGAAATTGTCCATCTTATCGAACTAAAGTGAAAGGGCATATGCCAATTTCAAGTTTAATTCCATATTCAGCTCACAGATAAGTATGAACACCAAAGAAAAGGAGTAGGTTTGGGCCCATCTTGCTCAGCTTGTTATGGTGAGACAAGACAAGCAAAGGTCATCTTTAGGACTGGCATTGACTAAAGCTTTAGCTCAACTAGAAAAAGATCTCTATGTGAAATAATGTAGTGTTTCAGGCAAACATGCATGCAAACTCTTTTCTTTCCAAACAACAAAAGTTGAAACTAACCTTAGAAATGATACAGATGAATATAGAGAAAAAAAGTAGCCAAGCTTCTTCACAAGCAAAGGAATTGCAACCTAACCATTTGCTAAATAGATTAAGAGGCTCCCCAGTCTTCTTTCATGCCACTCTTCTGAGTCTCATTTGTTTGATTAAATGAAGCTTATTATTCTATTAGTGAAAATCTAAACTCTGCTTTAAGTCATGCAGGCCATAAAAGTAGGCAACCAAGAGAGGTAGGCATGGAAGGAAGTGCTTCTAGTTGAGATAACAAGCTCACCTTCACTAGAAGGCATTCCCCTTGGCCCATTGGAAGGGATTAGGGATACAAATTTGGATGCCTCACTAGATTCAGATCCTTGATTACAATACAGAGAGATCGATTGCACTTCTTCTATTCAAGATTCTTTATCTGGAACTAGTTGACAAACCATGTCCTTTTATGTGGTTCGAGAGGGCTATTAGAAAGTTAGAATTACAGAAGGAGACAAGCCTAAAACCACCATATATGATTTTACAAGTTCGTTATCATGCTATTTGGGATTACAAATGACCCAGCTATGTTCTGTAATTTGATGAGTGATTTCTTTTCTAATTTTGTAGAACTATATTGATTGCTTTCTTATTTTGATGACATTGTTGTCCATAGTCCTTAGAGGATCACTTGTCCCACCCTAAGAAAGTATGAAGAAGATAATGCAATAAAAAAGAAAGTACTTTCGCCCAGGCTGGGCAATTGTCTTTTAGGAGAATCTAATTCTATAACTAAATTCAACTAGATGAATGCTTCTTTGCGATATCAATTTTGTGAGTACTAGACTTAGGATTACATAAGCCACTACGATAGAGGCAGCTTTCATTATATTACTAGGAGTGAAATTTAGGGATTTTCTATTTAGAAGAGTCTTCTCTTACCTGATTCTTGATTGGTTCCCCATAGTCACAATGGTTGCTAACATGATGCTCGCTACAAACCTTATTTACAAAGGCTAAATCTATTCATCACATTGCAATTCAAAGCCAGCTTGTCCACCAGGCAATAGTCTAGCCTTATTCTTTGCTCTTCAATCGAAGATGCCTAACTCATGTCCATAGAATGAGCTCCGCTAAGCAGACTAGTTGCCCTCTTTCCTAAGTCTGTAGCTTAAGGTTACCTTAGCAGTAGCAAACTTTACATAGCTAGCCCTACCTTTAGCAAGCAATTAAGTGACACACTCTTTATCTCTTTGCTTTTTTCGTTATTTTTTTTAGAAGTCTTTGTTTTCTTATTATCTTACTCCTGTTTCTTTCACTCAACACCAACATATGGCCTTCCTTACTTGTCTGGAAGTACAAAAAGGTTGGTAGGTTGTTAGGGCTAAAGAGTTTGAAAGATGAGAAGACTTCTTATTAGTTCTCTTACACAACTCGAGGTTACAAATTATGCTTACTTAGCTGCTGACTCAAACTATAAGAAGGAAGAGAGGTGTCAGTTTGTGCTTGTTATATTGAATACAAACTTTCTTGAATAATCAAATTTTCCATCTGCCTTGAATGATAAATGAAATATCAAAGGAAGATGGTAACCTACCGTTATACAAAACCCTTACTAGTTGGATTGGTTAGTGGTGGATCCCCCATCATCGCTCGGGATCAGAGACTCATATTTTAGAATGGTTTTAAAACACACACAAAGAAGAGGCATATGAGTGATATGACAAACACATTGACTTAGAAAAAGATCAAAGATGTTTACCTATTCAAAAGGAGAAAAAAAGTTGACTTTCGTATTCGTCTATTTTCACGAGAATTTGATTCCAAAGTTCATGTTGTACGTAGGGTATACTATTATGGTGCAATGATCACTGTCATGTAGCTCTCCTCCATATCAAACCAAGGAAACCCCTAATTTATAAATTAGATATGCATGATATCTTCTTTACAACACCCAAATCTCATGAAAAATTTTTGATGTTATATTGATGGAAACCATCTATTGCTAATATATTCAAAATAATAGCCTTGCACATGCACTATTTGGTCAAATCCTCTCCACCATCTTTTAGACTATATTTAGGATTAAAGAATCAGACTTTGTTCAACTACCACTATGGATCTCCCTTTGTTCCAACCAAGCTAAACTACACAACCAGATGAGAGCACTAGCTAGGTGCATAGAGATGAGAGCTACTCGAGAGGAGTCTATCAATCACTTGAAAGAAAAGAGAGCATTTTCAACAACTTCTTGCACAAAGGGTGATAATAAACCCCTATGCATAACAAACTTTCTACGCATAGAAAGGAAAGGAGTAAGCAAGTATATCTACATGAATCTAATCTTGTTTGTTATAGTTATTTGCCTCGACATAGTGAGAAGTTCTTATGAGATACCTTCGAATGTTGCTATGCAAGAATAAAATGAAGTTCAGTAGGAGGTGCTCCTGTGCCTTTTCTTTTCAAAGTGACCTAGTTATTGATCCCTAACACAATATCAGTTACCTAGTCTCTTTCTTCTGAATCAAATTTCTCAAATGATAACTCAAACTATTAGATGTATGGACAAACAGGGAAAGTATAGCGAACTATTCAATGACATATGAGTTTATCACATAATGAACCACTCTTTGGATTCGCTCTATCCACTATAAGTGAGAAAGGTAAGAAGTAAGAATGAGAAATACAAATCTTAATGAAGCGGACTCATTCTCTTGTAAGTTAGTCACTCTCATGTCATGGGGAATAGACACCTGTCTCAAGTAAAGAGGGATTTATGGGCACTTTTGTTTCACTATTTCAACTTTTCTCACCTCTGAAAGAAGATAATTTGCTTATGTCCATGGGTGACCAAAAAAAAGGGAATGAATCAAGTCAATCCTCATATATCTATCTCAACTATTCCCATTTGAAGAAAATACTAATTCTTTGAGCTATATCCCTTTTAATGATTGAATGAGAATCCTCATTTTTGTCCAGTCTGACCTATTCCTGAAAGAAAGGTATAGCAGTGTAATGACTTGATTTTCCTCATCACATAGGAACCCCTATAGATCTTTATCATCTTTGTGACCCACTACTATGGATCTCCATCATTCTTACAAATGAAAGAAAGAACACAAAAATGGCATAGAGACACTCACTTTGACTATTAAGAAAATAAGATTACTGTTGAGTCAAATAGGATTCTTTTAGAGAAATTCTTCTTTCTTGTCTTCCACAAGAGACTTCTTTGTTAGGTATGAAATTCTGAGAATCTCTTTTTGTCTCACATGATGCTAGGCTCAATTTTCAAGCATAGATCTAAGAGAATGATAGGCATTTTCACAACATGATTTGAGAACTTCAAATAATCCTCCACAATACTCTTTTGATTGTCTCAAGTTTGTCTCCACAAACACTAGTAATTCAATGAAAATCCAGTGATCGAGACTAGCAGGAAGAACATTCAGTACAATTTCATCATTCCCTTCTGCCGCTTCCCTCATTTTATGTAGTCCTCTTAGGTAGATTCTTCTTCTTTGAGGCCCTAAAGTCCAACATCCAATTGATCATCTATAGCCATGTGAGCATCCAAATCAACATCTGAATCCATCGCATTAGAAGCAAAGTAGTTAGGGATATATCATATACTATAAATTTCTAATTCAAGTACTCAACCAGTGAGCCTTCTAGTTTATCCAGAAGAGGTGGAGGATCCGTGTCCAAAGTGAGCCATATGTACCTAAAAAGGGAAAGGGAAGGGTTTTATCTCTCAAAAGCAACATAAGGAGTTGCTTATCATGATTCTAGAAATGAAATTGGGGCATTTTTTTCTCAGTAGGTTTCCCTCCTTGTTAGCTATGATTAGTAAATAGTCCATATAAGCGTGTAAGTCAATTCTACACTACTTAGTTTAGGTCTTTCCGCTTCCTCAATTTTTGACCGGTATGAAGAGTTTTAGACTTTCATCCTTAGTGTACTTTCCCTCCCAATTGGAGCATAGCTTGAAAGGAATCAATTCCATTCCAATCGATGAAAGACTAGGAATGGTCTTCTTATGAATTGGAATGTTGATCCAGTAAAGTCGTGCCCCCTCTACTGTTAGGTTTAGCCTACTATCGCTTAGTGTGCCTTAGACATATTGATGAAAATCCAATGAAAAGGGGTTTAGTAACCTTTTATTCTTTTGTATGCCCTATGCCGTATGCCTTGCCATAGCTGAGATGTCGATCTATCCCTATAGCAGAAAGAAGATGAGAGTTTTCATCATCTTCTCGTCTATGTCTACTATTCTAATATAGGCTAGAATCCATCTCCTTCTTTTCTTTAAGTTTGTAGCTTCCTTTCCTTAATGCACTGGGAGTTGAGTAAGGTCCGCTCCGATCAAGCTATTTTGAATGAACCTTGACAATTAGCTTTTGGAGATTGGGTTTCACTCCCAGTACAAGTGGGAATTCTTCCTAGAAATCCCCTTCTCATTATCTTGTATTGCTCCCCTAATGTGATGCTTGTCCCTTTTCTAATCTCTTTCTCATTGCTTCCCTCAATGCCGCTAAGATGCCTATTGAGTTTCCCAAGGAGAGGAGGTATGTACCCATTGGGAGAGAGTTAGGAACTAAGAGATTGGGCTATCGGCCAATATAAGTTGGTGTCAACAAAGAAGGAAAGCCTTCCCCCAATCCATAATTTTAAGGTGAAAAGAAGATAGATGATTGAGAGTAACATTATTTTGAAAGTGCCTCCAAGCTTCAAAGTGATGATGATCTGACACAAAGCTCATTCACCAACTAAGCTAGGCCATGAGTTTGTTTTCATGAGTGCATGAGCAGAAGCGGAGCCAGAGTTGTCCCTTGATCTAAGATATTAGCAAGATTAGCTACACCACCCAACTTACCTTAACCTAGGAAAGAGACTTCGATAGGCCTCCTTTCCTTCCCCCTTTGCTGCTTGAAAGAAAACTAAGGGTCATCAAAGCTAAATGTATGATTTAGAGCTGTCATCCCATGACCTCTTGCTTATGAATACCAACTTCTTTCTTTCCTTCTTCAAGACAGTTGGATGGTACTTGATTGTTCCCTAAAGCATTTCATGTCCATCCCTAGGATTCATTCAATCAAAAAATTTCTTTAGGTTTCTCGCCTACTCCTACTCTTTCTACTTCTATTTTTTGCTTCACCTTTGCTTGCCATTTCCTCTATTAGGTGTACAAGGAAAGTTATCACTTTTCCTCTTGTTAACAGCGAGCCTACTACTGGGAGAGGAAAGAGCTCGAACTCGATAGCGAGCTTAGTATTCTTAGATCAGACTTTTCTAGGTCAAGGATTGAGTTTATCAAATGCAAGAAATCTCCTTATTTGCTCCTCATTGCTTAAGAGTTCTTTCTTCTTGCACATGCTAGCTTTCCAACATTAGATTCTTCTGAGCTCTCAACATGGCATTAAAAATGAAGCTAATTTTGTATGGACCAAATTGTAGGGTCAAAATGGCATATGTGTAGTGCATCATTTTCACTCACTGTGAACATAGGGATTGGATGGATGTCCCACTCTCTCTTCAATGAGATGTTAAGTTAAACAGCATCGAGGTGCCCCTGATGAAAGTACAAACCTATTGTAGGTTGACTTTCTTTGTTACATAGGCAACATATTCTCTCTATATGATCTATGACATATGAGTTCTATCATGTATATAAGTAAAATAAGAATATGTATGTGACCAGTCAAGCACAAGCTAGGAAAGTAAGTGGAAAGTACAACTCATCTAATTGGACCGAACTCGCCCACTCAACTAGCCAAAGAAGAAAGAATATCTGATCGCCTTTCTTTGATCAGGAATCCTTTAAAACTTGAGCAACATCGTTCAATCACTTTTAACTTTTTGTCTGACCGGTGGGCTTTTCATGACCCTAGTTGAGTTGGGTCAGAATAGGTAGGCAATCGAATCCAATCATCTCAGTTCAATGCCTATTTTTATGTGAAAGGCTTACCATTAGGCAAAATAGTTCCATTTCTATTTCATCTCAAAATTTGAGAGGAGTTGGGGGATCACTCGACTTTTAACAAGGTCAGTTGAAGGTTATGAAAGAAAAGTAGGAAAGCCTACTTTATTATCAGTGAGATAGATAGCCCTGCAAAACTTCTTTTATCAAAAAGCGCATTGAGCAAAATAAGTGGATCTTTTTTACTATATAGGATGTCACAAGGAAAACCTTCTTATTCTAAGTCTAACACTTGCTCACACATTGGTCGACATTCTTCTACTCTTTTCTTGGTGTCTTGTGTCCCATCATGAAAGTACTTTAGATTTTCTTCTCTAGCAACTAAAAAAACCTATTTTGTGTGACCTTATGATACCACCTATCATTTAATAGGAGCTACAAGAATAATCATTTTTTGAGTAGGTGACCGAGTGTTATTTTTCCAGTTCATAAGTGACCTTTAGAACTCTTCACTAGAGAAGGTATCTCTACCTGACTTCAGAGTGTATCATTCCTTTATAGCGATCTCACTTGTTTCTCCATGTGACCCACAATTTTCACCTGGATCAAAGAGTTGTAAATGAAATATCGAAGTTAGGTTAGAAGAAATTAGTGGTTAATCACTTGGAAACTTAAAGAGTTCTAACTCATATACCAAAGTAGAGTTGTTAGTTCTAGTGTACTAATATATAGCTTAGTCTTTATCTTGCTCATGCCAAATATGACACTAACTGGAGATAGAATAAGGAAGGCTATGTACATGTAAAGTAACTACTCAGGTAAGGGAACCAGTCAACCTTCTTCCACTGCATGATGTAAGAAGAATCATGGAAAGAAAGATAGTATGAAGTCTTATTGAATGTTATTTGAAGGGAACAAATCCTCCCACATGAATTAGAATACCATCTTTAGCGAGAAAGGACTATTTACCTATAAAATAATCATACTAATCATTTTTGGACCTTGGACCCTTACAGATCAAAATTGAACATAATAGAGGAAAAATTCACAATGAACTGTCAGAGCATTGAACTGTAGTGCCCTCCCTTCTCCGTGTATATGTGAAGAAGTCCAAATGTGAATAGGTGCTTACTTGAACTGATAGAACATATTGTTTGACTATGATCCATTTCTCTATTTCATTTTTCTTTTCTTTCGGTATAGGGGTGTAATTCATAGCCAGCCAGGGTTGTATGTTGGAACTATGGATTTCAAAATCGTACTAGTAAAGTCTTAACCAGTGAAGCTTCACATCTTAGCTAATGCCATTTTCTTTGAGGTACTTAAAAATCCTAGGGTAACTAACAGAGCTGATAAGTGAACCAAGACCCTTAAGGTTTCCCCTTCTACCCTTGCACCAAGATAGCTTTTGATAAATGGGCTTCATAGCTATTGCAAGTAGTCATGTACTACACTTTTACTAAAGATTATTTTTCACAGACTCGGATGCACTCATAATAGATGCAAATGCATCATTCTTGTAAGTATAGATCATCCTGATTGAGCATACCAACTCAACTAGAAAAGATAGCTACCTTCAAGCTATCAACCAACAGGAGAAGAAGCTTTCAGATCCCTATCTATCTTAATATTCATATATCTAGAAGAGTATGAACTACTAGCTAGTAGGGGTAACCAGCTTTCCATTCCTACCGCCTATCCTTTAGCCGATGTATCCATAAATTTGATAAGTAAAGGGGGTTATGGGGTTTCTTGGTGGATCACCATTGCTATATCGGTTAGTGGTGGAAGTCGTATAAGCCCAATTTCCTTTTCTTTTGGCAAAGAAAACTATCACCTTTTCCTCCCATTCTTTTGTCTCCCTGAAGTACACAGTGTTGTATGACCACGTTCCAACACCTGAGCACTTTAGGTGTTCAGCTTCCCCTGCTCTCTCACCCAACATAACCAAAGAAGCTACATACTCCTAAGTTATACCTCATTCTCTTATAAAGACAAAAGGTTCCTAACCCAACTTGAAGGATTGATCACCCAACATGATAGTTAGCCAAATTTAGTGGCCTATTCTCGAATGATGTTGGGTTGTAAAAGCTTCTGGATGGTAAAAGGACTGCCCTTTTGGGGCATAGGTGCATACATATAATTGGAAGTTCATCATGTTCATAGATTTAGCTTTGATTTGAATTTCTTTGCTGAAACTTCTGGTGCTAGCTCATGAGATCACATTGCCTACACTTTGAAAACAAAAATAAAGGCGACCAAAGGGAAGCAGTGCATTGATTCTTTTTTTAGATCTATGTGGGGTACCTAAGATAGATGCACCTTAATTTAAACAATGAAATGAACTGAATAAAATGAAGTAAGTGGGTTCCATCTTACAGAATGAGACTACGGATTTGGCTCCCTTCACCTTTTTCAAATAAGAATAGTAGATCCTAAAAGTTGTGTTTCTTTCAAGAAAAAAAATCTTGAATTAAGGGTTATCTACTCGACAGTGCTCCCTTTGTCCATTTAGTATATCCTCACCAAAAAAGCAAGATCATATTGAGAAGAAACTTTGAGGGGGATAACACCAGCATAGACACTTACTAAAATCTATCCAGGTGAGCTCAAGCTGTAGAAGAAAGTTAATTTTGTACTGAGTGAGCACGAACAGGACCAGACGCACATTAGATCAAAGCAAGCTAATGGCACAGGCACTTACTAGGATGAGGCATAGTGGGAATTGAACCCACATCTCATTGAGCTGCTCCAGTAAGCACCTTAAAGCTCAATTTTTAGGAATGGGGAGAAGACTCATAAGCGTGCAGGCATTTTGAGAGCAAAAAAGTCTAACTTTACTAAGTTCTAGCCAGGAAAAAGGGTTATCCTGAAGGGGAAGTGGTGGTTTAGCCAAAGGTAGAACTTGAAAGTGTTGGATTCATCAAGCTCTTAGAATAATTGTTCCAATCTAAATGCCAATCCCAAGCTTATCTTCACCACTAGATCTACATAAGGCACTAGTCAGTCTATTCCAATCTTTCTTATTCTTCAGCTTCTAATGGATTTTCTTCTCTATAGACAAAGGAAGACATTCATGAAGTGGACAAACTTGGTGAAGAAGGGCCTAAGGGAACCCAACCCATGAACTAGATTTGAAAGGAAATACCTTCTGGTTCATTGACTAAGGCTTCTCCAAAGCCAAAAGGGTGAGTAAAGATTCCATCACTCAAACTGTATTATGAAGGTGAAGGCTGTAATCTGGAATGTAACGGGGTGAAACAAAAAAAAAGAAAAAGAAAGAGTTGAGAAAAGGTAATCAGTAGAAAGATCGACTACTCGGGGAATTTTGAGAATTTGAGCTATTGAGACAAAAGTGATAGAATCCAAATCATTCAAAGAATCTGGAGTGGCCAATCCCACATTTGATTGATTGCCAATTCTGCTTCCTCAGAAAAGGAAATTCCACATTCAAAATCAAGTTGAAGCAGTCCAATCCTAAATTAGATCTTTTGGACTCGACTCAAGAGGATCAAACAAAAGACAATGCCATGTTAATGCGATTGCAAGACAAAGAAGCAGTGATCATAACATGATGAAAAAGATGGTTTTTCATCACTTTTCTCATATTTTACTGGGAATAGTCAAATGAAAGTGGAGATTAAATGCTGGAAGGCACAAATAGGAACTATGAGCACAGAGCACAAGGCGAGCGAGTTGTGTTCACTTAAAGCTTCACTTCATGTTTTATTTTTGAAGTGGGAAATGTTATAAGGAAAGAGATTTGAAGACATAGCACAGTCTATAATGAGAGCGAGATGGGGATGGAAAGGGTTCCCCCTTTCCTACAGTAGCGAACCAACCAATCTAGAATTTGAGAAACCATAGCCCCAATAACAAGTCCTCAGTAAATATAAAGATGTGAAAGCCCAATAGTGAGTGAACTAGTGAAGAACACAGATCCATAATAAGCGTAAGGCATTAATAATCCAAGTATAAAGTACAATCCACTCCTTTTTGCAAGCCAAGGAGAGATTGGGGTCACATCCTCAGATGAAGAATAGGTTGCCCCACTCCATCATGTGTACTATCCTTTGATGAAGCATTGTGTATGGTGCCCTTTAGTACTGAAGGAGTAATCCTATCATCAATTTTCTTTTAGGCTACCTAGCACCTTATTTTCTGTGTCATTATAGTCACTTTTTATTAATTCTTTTTCTTTCACATTTTATGATACCTGAAGGTGCCCCTACCTACTTTATCAATTGATAAACTTCACCAATGAGAATAGGTGAGTGAAGGGCTGCTCGTTTGATTCTCATTTTTTGAACAAAGGCGTGGAGCATTCAACTTGTAGAATAAGGGAAAGGGGTAAATGTATTGTTTGTTTCTATTCTTTTCAGAATGTCTTCACTTCACCTGTCCTTATCCATAGTAGTTCCTGTTCAATGTAGCTTTGTTAGTTCCTATTTAGATGATAGTAATTGAAAGGCTAACCCATTAATCTGAGGAAGAAGAAGTGGACCTTTTTTCTTTCAATCATCTCTTCCCTTCTTTATGATGATTTCCTAATGGCTCTCATAACCAAGCCTTCCTCTCCATGGAAGTCTTGAATCCATAAAATGAGTTTGCTTCATGGACCTCTTGCACGTATCGCCTTCTTCTTTACTTGATGGGGAAAGAACAGCTGAACAAGGAGTGCTTGACTAAATGAGTCAAAGTGGAGGACCTCGCCATATAGAAGACAACACTTTTGAGTTAGAGATTCTCGAGTTTGTTCTTGGATCAGTCGCAGTTGAGTTTTGTTCACAACCATCTTAGACTAAGTAACAATTTTCCCAACCAACCTTTCCCCGAAGTCTGCCTCTGCATAAATAAGAGATTAATATAGAGAAGGATGGTCCGACGTACGGATCACCGAGTGTAAACCTAAGAGATAGATAGGTTATCACTATCAAAGAAAGGTGTGTAGTAAAGTTATACAAATATGGGCTTAGTTACACTTTGGGGACTTGGATTTCCTTTTCATCATTTCTCTACTAAGCAAAATAGGAAAACTATAAGCACTAAGGTCAATGAAGTACGTTAGCACCATTGACATTTGACTAGTTAAAGATTAATCTCATCTCTAGCTCTACCAATGAGGAGGTTCAATCTCAACTACACTAAATGAGGATTGAATTGAAGTTGTAATGCCCTGGGTATGAGTGCTAAAGAATCTGTGGCTAGCTCATTAATGATGCTTTATTTGGATTTTTATGATATGCCACTACCCCTATCTAGTTCTAGTAAGGCCTTTGCAGCCAGCTTCTAAAACAAATGGGTTCCAAACCTTTTTGGAGGAAAGAGCTCTTGCCTTCAACTTAGAACATAACATTCCTTCCCCAAGACAAAGTCAATATCTTTCATAGCAGATGAGTTTGATCCATTTGTTTCTTGTTCAGAAAAGAAACTATAGAGATAGAAAACACCATCTTATAGCATTCCTATTTCCACTCTTTTTTTTTACATAGCCAATGATGGATTTCATGCCATGGAATGAATCGAGAAACTAAAATGTAATACCGACAACTGCTCCCTTGAAGAAATTGTAGCTACTATGTCACCTATTGATTATTATTTACCTCACCTGAAAGATACTTATATAAAGGTTCTATGAGTTGGGGGTTTGCATTTATACAATCAATGTGTGCTCATAGTTATGCTTCCATATTTTTAATCTCTAGATCCTTGATGATTATGTCCACACACTCATCAATGATCACTTTAGTTTTTGGGCATTGGGATTTGAGAGATGGTATTTTTGTTTCCCTTGGTCACAAAAATGATGTAATTTCTCCCATATTAGATTCTTGACTTCCGTCATAGTCCCCTCTAGATCAAAAGCTGGTAGAGCAATTTCTTCATCAATCTCACCCCCACTGAGGTTTTGATGTTGTCAGGCTCCCAAGGGACTGGACAGATTCTCTATCTCTTCAGCCACGGCTATTGGAGGAACTACTGGGTAGGATTGGGCATTTGACTTCATCAGAAAAGCTCAGAGAGAGCCTCATCAAGATTTTGGGCTCAGATGACCTTTCCACCCAATTTTATTCCTTCATGCTATTCACATAGAAACTTATGGCCAAATTAAACAAAAAAGAAAGAAAAGAGTGCTCCAATAAGACCTCCCTCCCATCTAAGTCTCAAGAGAATAAGAAAGAGCAGCTTCTCTATAATCATGGAAGGATCAAATCCTAGCACTAGATAAAAAGAAAGCAGTAGAAGGATTACAAAGTAAATGAAGAAGACTCAAAATCTGAGCATTCTCATTTCTAAATTGTAGGAGAATGCAACTTATTATAAGTTCTATCTTATGAACATAACATGACTTGAATATGAACTGTGATTTAGATCAAGTCTGATCAAAATCTGATTCCCTTTTCTTCTTTCAAAATCAAACTATTATCTTTTCTTTTTGTATTTTAAAAAGCACTCCTGGATATGAAAAAGTAGATCAGGTAAATCTACTAACTGTTGAAGCTACTGCTCATGATGATGATAGTGATTAGCGAGATGTCTTACTTTTCTTATGCAACATCTTTTCCATATTCTCCTTCCATGACACACTAGCTCCAACTCAAAAGAAAATATGCTAGTAATTTGCATCACTGTGAGGGGCTCCCCATCCCCATAAAAAGAAGGATTCCCAAAGTAAATCTCGAGGAACGTTATTTTTATAGGAGGGAAATAAATTCAAGAGTCAGAGTCTCTTTTACCCCCTTCTCTGATACCTAACCATAACATGAAGATTCCTTACCATCTCTTCCTAGGTGGAAATGGAAGACTTTTGAGATCATGATAGGAAGAATTCAATGTCAGAGTAGAACCAAACGAGGGAGAGATTTCCTCTAGCAAAGAGGCAAAGAGCTTAAGAACAGACTAGGATCTTTTGATTTAGCCAATTGAGTTCCACTTGCAAAGCCCATAGCTTAAGAAAGGCCCATGTAGGGATGGATAGTGGCAAGAACGGGTTATCTAGAGGAGTAGTAAATTCAATTGATCTAGTAAGATATGGCTAGATGGATAAGGCGGGCAAAGTATCTTATAATCTCACCCGCAACATAAACATTTATGGTAAAGTCTTCATGAATTAGTGGTTAACACCTTAAGAAGCATATCAATGAGTTTCGTACCCCATTTTCTTAGTAAGAGAGGGCTTAATCTTGTAGAATACCTTTCCATTGATTGATAATACATGAAATGATTCTAGTTCCTTTAGCTAGCGCCTTTTCCTCTTACTCAACCACACAAAAATGACATTCTTTTGATGGATGCGATGTAATTAGAAAACTCTTCAATGAGATCTTTGCTAGCATCTTCTTAGAGTGTTCTCACAGGTTCAGTAAAGGAAGATCAGAAATTCTTTTTCACATGTACAAAATTGGGGAGATGTTGACCAACTCATTCAAGCAGATGTCTTTGGCAGAGAAAGTATATCCACTCCATCATGCTTCTAATTACTCGTGCATGAGGTCACTTTCTTCTATTAGCATTTAAGGGAAATGCAATATGAAGCTCTTTAACTAACTTGAATATTAGCGAAGTGACCTTTACAACTTCTAAGTAATGAAAAAGAGTTTTGGAAATAAGCTTTCCTATAGTTCACTAGCTTACCTCAGATTGATCCCTAGCCCCATTAGTATGACCGCCTGATCATGAAATGATTAAAAATTAGAAAAAACTTTAGCATCACTCTAAGGAATCCAACTCCATAGAAGAAAATAAGCAAACTTGGTTGGCACGCTACACTCTGATGGAACCTAGTGATTGGCTATGAACTCCTCTTAGCTAGACTATAAGCACTAGTGAAAGCACTATGGAGAATGCCATTACTGCAACTCCTACTTGGGCCTCTTCCCCCAATGGCACTATTCACTAAAGGCTTGAAGCAGTAAAATTCATATGATTTGAGAGTTAACCTTTGCCCCAAAACCCATCATATTTCTTGCTCAAAACCTTGAACTCCTGCAGATCCCTCAAATTTTATGAGCTGCCAATAGAAAGTAGAACACTCCCCACACCCCTGAGGTGTGGAGCAAAGGAAATTGTCTGCTAATTGGACCACAAAGAGTGAGGTTAGTCACCATAGTTCTAAGAGAAGGATGAATTAAAAAGTAAACTAAAGATAAATAACAAATGAAATGAAGGATGACTCACTCTACAACTACAGCAGGCAGTCATCTCAGTTACTAGTAAGAGCTACACAATTGATAGATAAGGAACATAATGTCCCATGAACTGCTTTGCAGATTAGACTAGGCTACCCGACACTACTTAGTGAACATTCCTTCATGACCTTCTTGATTCGACCTAACCATCTGACTAGCTAGCTGTATCTGGTTGACCAATGCACCACTCTTCAATCGAAAAGAGCGCTTTCTTCTTCCTTGTCAAGTTTTGAAAAGCAAGACTCAGGCCTCCTAAGGATAGTCTTGAAAGAAGTGATATAGAAAGAAAAAAACACTTATCTACTCATATCCAGGAATTCAAGGAAGTAGCGGCAGCTACTTCATTTATGATTTCTTGACTATCCAGTAAGTATAGTTACTTCTTTCATTTAAAACTCTATTTCCTTTTTTGCGATAAAGATAGAATTTTCTATTCCCCCATGGGAAATTATAGAAAATGTATTTCTTTACTTCAATTCGGACAGGGTTAGGTTTTTTTACTAGATATCATCTTATCATTCTTTATGGACTAGGAAATAGAGTGTATGATTTCTTTCAGTATCAGATATGATTAAGCAATGCAAAGAAGTAGCTATATTGTTCCGTATAGCCTATATACTTGATTAAAATGAAAGTCTATTCTATCCTTTCACCTCTCCTTTTAGTCGAGCTAGTATATACCTCCTCTCTTTTTGAATTCTCTTTTCCATATAACCTATATTCTTTTCAAATTCTATTCTATCCTTCCTCTCTGAAGAACCACACCATGTCAACATTTCTTCCAAGGAAGAATAGTACAGTTTTGGGGTTTTCTATCCCTTTGAGAAAGCAATCTGGCAGGAAAGTAGGTCAAGAAGGCTAGCCATTGTATTCAAAAAATTTTGGTCTGACAAGTAGGTTTTTAGAGTTTAGTCCCACAATGATGGAAGCACTCATTGTTATGCCTCTCTAACGAGCCTTTCATCACTTTACTGACCTGTACTACTTCGGTGAACTACCAATTACCCTCTGATTCTTTCTCTTCTTTTTGTGTTTCTTTTCCAATAGATCAATGATGAGCTAAAGAAAAGACAATAGTGCACGACCACTACTTTTCTTGCAGGGAAGACTGAGCTCAGCCTAGACTGAATTTGTCACTTTTGGCAAAGGAGGGGAAAGGAAGTAGGTAGAAATCAGTTATTGCACTAATATGAGTGTAATATATTTTTCCTACCCTTAAGGAAAAAGAGCTTTGGCAAGAGCAGCTCCTATGACATCAACATGTCAATCCAATTCTACTTAGGTGAAAAATGAAAGATCGGAGTCGCATAATATCAACTCTTCCTTTCGTTTCAACATGTACAACAAGCTTTACCTTTCAAAGATCTAAGCCTATAGCTTTTTGCTCTATCCCCTCAATCGAGCCCTTTCCAGACTTAAAGTATATCATGAAGCCACTTTCCAGTCTTCCTTGGGTCTACTTTGAATGATCATTTCTTTCACTCTTCCAAGGTGGATGAAGTACATCAATTCAAGGTCTTAGATGGAAAGAACCTCTGCCAAGAATGGAATGCATTGATTTGGAAAACTTCTTCTCCTAATTTAGCTTTCAAGTGGGAGAGGACTTCCATAGAGTCATTTATGTGAACCCCTGCTATTAGTACATTTTTGAGTAAATTCTTTGTTCTTTGGTGGGGTTCTAGTCTACCTTTTTGATCTTATCTGGTGCTTTAGTTGCCATCATTTCTGCTGCTAGTTCATTTTAGAGCTTAGAGTTCCCATCGCAGCTGTTCATTTTTCATGTCTTGTAGCGGATGAAGAAAAATTGGAACTAATGGGCAAGGCTAGTGGAGAGTTCTGTAAACTCCACCTCACTAGTGAACTGAAGAATCATAAAATATTATTCTAGATTCTTTATAGGATAGGATTGCCACACTCACTTGCTTTAAAGAACTTCCTAAATAGGTTCTTTCATTAACATTAAAATATTGACATTGCTCTAGGCTAAGAAAATGTGTTGTCTTCTCCAGTTGAGGTAGCCATGGGTTTATAGTGGAAGTTGTGGGGAATCTACCAAAGAAAAGAATAGGAAGTTGTTGCATGGTATGGTGTTTTTGGTCATAGAATAAAAGAGTGAATAAGCAGATCAAACTCCAAGCAAAGTTTTAAGCAATAAAGTAAATAGATAGATTCTCCCAATTTGTATGCCAAAAAGATGCTATTTTCATTCAACTGTGCTTGAAAGATAGAGGTGCTAGAATTGGTAAGCCCTAATGCAAATTTTAGAATAAACAGAGTGCTCTTCTCTAACATTCAGTTAGATTTGGGTAGTAAATTCAAGGGCAAGCCAAGAAGCTAGAAAAGTAAGAAAATCAAGAGCTCTAGAAAGAAAGCAAGTAAAAGGACAATGGGCTAGAGATGAAATGACTATTTGTAGGGTGGGTTGGCTAAACAAATCAGTCTTCTTGGTCCCATTTTGCCTTTTTCATCTATATAGTCATAAGTAATGGATGTTGTAAATGCACAAGCAAAACACATTAGTTAGCGAATCACTTTCAATCTGATCTAGCAAGAAATGCTTTCGGATAAAATCAAGAAAGAGAGATTCTTTCTTAGTTGTCCAAAAATTGGACTCATGCCAAGAAAGATGCGGATCTAGTTAGAGCGGCGCTTCATAGGGAACCAAGATTCCATCGAGGAAGATTGAGGATCACTCAATCCTGAGCACTCATAAGTTTAGATTAGGTAGCGTGAAGGAGATATTTCAAACAACTGTAGAAAGTAGTTTACCAGGTATTCCGAAGTACAAATCTTCTCACAGAATGGCATTCTTAGTGAATACGATTATTCTAGTTGTTCATTTGATAACTACAGTGGCTAAATAAATGGTATAGCATTTTGAGTTGGTGAGGGTGCGCATCATCATTCCCTTTGGTGAGGTGATATCGATTGCTTGAGTAATGGGAAAAGACCTAGTCCCTAAAAATGCTCATTTATTGGGGCTTATAATTTTCCTTGGCACTTTCTTTGGATGTTGATCGATCTAATCTATCACTCAATCCTCCTTCAATATAGCCTCTGGCTAGCTTCAGTGAAACAAAAATCCTTCCTTGAGTTGAGAGGCCCCTATCTCAAATACATGGTGCACTTTTCCCTGCAAGGTTGTCATTGCGGCATTACTATGTGCCAACTTGGCTTTGCAGTCCTTTCTAAGTGTCAGCCTTGCCACAATTGTAGAAGCCCCATCTCTTCTACTTTTTTTCTTTTCTAGTCACTCGATGTCAATCAGGAGAGAGGAAAGGTAACTTGGCGAGATTAAAAGTGAATGTGAAGTTTGTCACTTTTCCTGGGTTATACCATTAGCAACATAATGGAAAGCTAAAGCAAATACAGAATAAAGTACCCATAAACAAAAAAAAGAAACTAAAAAAGATAAAATAGATAAGAAAGATGATAGTTTTTACTAGGACTCTCCATTGCGTAAGAAAGAAGAGCTACCTAGATATGAATCTCAGGATTACTTGAATGTAAATGCATCCTTTCTATAGACATCTGTTCTTTATGAACTAACTGACATGAGGGAATGCCCAGACCCTCTCCTCTAAAAAAGCCTCTTGTAGCAGCTAGACAAGTCACTTGGTCTCGTAAGTAAATTGACCTTACTCTTGCATGGCATCATGGTTGAGTTGGTAGTCGATTATGTAGGGTTGAAGAGCTAGCT
The DNA here is from genome assembly GCA_021442155.1 of Cymbidium sinense. Taxonomy (NCBI): domain Eukaryota; kingdom Viridiplantae; phylum Streptophyta; class Magnoliopsida; order Asparagales; family Orchidaceae; genus Cymbidium; species Cymbidium sinense. The sequence continues at coordinate 23,244,434 of CM038214.1, forward strand.
GATTAAAAAGGCTAAGTAATGGTCTCGGGGTTGGAAAGCACAGTAGCACTAGAGCCTTCAAATCCTAACACATAGAAAAGAGGATAGTCAATTTTTTATAGAAAGTCCTCTATTTCAAAAGTGAAAGCAACAAAGACATCTATGCTAGCCACTTCCTCATAGACCAAAGAAAGAAATGGATTGATTTGGGAGACAAATAATAGATGAAGAGTTACAAACAAAGTGACAGAGGAAGTTAACAACAACTTTATAATCCTCCTCAAAGCCCATCAACCAGGCCACTTGAGAAAACTTTACATAAAAGCCATCGACCACTGGAGACTTCTTCCTTTAGATTGGTAGTGAAGACAACCTATTGAAGCTCATGCAAACTGAAGTCTTGAATAAAACACACCTCATGTTCAGTATATTTATAGGAAAATGGCTTAAAATTACTATTCAGGAGATCCTTGAAGTCTTTGATAGCATCATCTCTAATTAGCACTTCATCATAAGTGGTGCACCCATTTGTCATGTCAATCTCTATAATTCATAAAGCTCCTGAACAACCAAGTGAAAGAATCTAGTACTACTATCATCTTGGTGCAACCAATTGATTCAAGATTGTTGTTTCTAATGCCTTCTCCTGTAGAATGAGTTTTGGGCTCAGAGGATCATGCATTCTTTGATCCTAGATGGATGGATGCAATGGCCTCAACCTTCCACATAGTGAATTTGCTATGCTGAGAGATGACAAAATCTATGCCTACTCCATGGCTTCAAAGCACTTCTTATTTTTCTTTTAATTTCTAGGCAAGCTCTATGAATTTTGTTCAATTCTTGAACTAGACTTATAAGCTTTCACCAACCCGTACAGAAAGTTGAAGTAAGACTTTGAACCATTAGTGGAGATTGAGCATACATATCAAAATCAGTCAATAAAGCTTTATTGAGCTAAGTTCCCAAAAAATTCATTGAGAATTTGTAACAACTAAAACCCCTGCGAGAATTTAGAACTAAAGAAAGATCAATGTCTACTCCAAATCAGACAAATAGCAACAACATTATTCACCCACAACCCAAACTACAACAAAAGATATGAGACTACCCCACTCCATAACAAAATGATAGAAGACCCACTGGAACTATTGGGAAGCTAACACTACACCATCTCGACCAAAAAGTGAAGTCATCCATATCCTGTTGGGATGCTTTCTATGTATATGCTAGAAAGAAAAATAGGGGCTACTATTGCCAATTCCATTCTAAAAAAGCACAAGTGAAATCATGCAAGGAAACCTGCAGCATGCAAGGAAAGTAGTGATTCACCCTACCATTGAATATCTATAGCCGGAGAATTACTACTTACGCTCTGGAGAGTTAGATCCTTCAAATGACCCCACAAAAGAATCAGGCTAGGGCATTCTATGTGATTTTATGATGGCCTCTAATAAAGTGAGAGCAAAAGCATTTGACCCAAGCCCATTCCAAAGTAATAACTTAGGAATAGGAGAAATACCACACATTTAGAGGCAATAAGATATGGATGGTTATATTTTCTCTTTTCACCTGATGGATCTCTCTTTTTTTCCTCATTAAGAAGAACATGGGAAGATCATTATGCTATGACACATGTAAGAAAGAATACTTGGCAAGGCTTTGATAAGACTTAGAAATAGCTCGATGAAGGTCTGGCAACCAAACATGGAGAAAAGAATGGAACAGAGGAAGACAACTCTGACAGATTTCACTTTTCATGAGGAACCGTCCACAATTACCCTATTGAAGAGAGAAAGTTAAAGCAATCCAAGCCTCCCAAAAAGGCAAAAAGAGGAATCACATTCTTCTTATTGTTAATAGCTATTAGGGATTCAAGCATAGTAATAGGCAGGAGAAGTCAAAAGATGGGTTCTACCTCTACCAAGGATTAGTAATGGCAATGAAACTCATGCTTGCAATTGCTTATCAACTTCTAATTATGAAAGTCAACTTAGAAGCAAATAGATTATTCTCTTTCTTTGTTATGATCATGCTAACTTCTTAGTACTATGTAGCCATGTAGGTAGCTTATAGCCTTCTTTCCTTGCTGCACTCATTCACTCTGGAAGTGACTATGCTTCCTTCCTTATTTAGGAAGACATTGATAAGAATTTTTATTCTACCTAGAATTTGTAGATGCTTAAGGGCCAAAAAAGGGTCTTTTTTTCCTTACCGTTACATTCCTTATTTCATTTAAAAAAAGCCACATAGTGAAGAAAGAGGAAAATGAAAGATATCTAACAAAGAAGCTACCCAAAAAATTTTTTTTTGATTTCCCACATCGGTGAATGAAAATAGACTCTCTTACATGATTCAATCCCTACTTTGAAATCTTTCCTAAAGAGTTTCACATTGATTGTGTAATTAGAAATATCATAAGAGAAGAAAGCACTACTTCTTTTAGTCTACTGTACCCTCATGTTCTTATTTCTTTTTTCTAGCTTTACTACACCAATTCCATTGTTCTTTATTTACTCAAACTAGTAATTCAATTTGAATAGGATCGAATTCTACCATGAAATTGAATTGCATTGATGTGAGGATTGGGTTGGGATTCAATCTTCTTTCTTATCTTCTTTGGTCTTAGAGGCTATGTAAGCTTAAGCCGGCTCACCCTTATATGATACAAGCCATGACTTGGCTTTGATATCACTACCGCTATCCTATAAATAGTGGTAGCATCACAAAGATACAAACGAGAGACTAAAATTGGTGGATAGGATCTTTGATTCCTTTCTATCTTGTGCCTTCGGTGATACAAAGAAAATAGAAAAAAAACATTTTCACTTTAGATTCACCCATAAAGTAAAGTTCTATAATGGAAAGCTTTGTACCAAATGCTAGGTAAGAGGGGTCTAGCACCTCCTCTTCCCCAATAACCATCAGGGAAAACTCTTGGAAAGACCAGCTACATGACAAGTCCGCTCTTATCTAAAGAGGCCAGCTCATTTTGGACCCCACTAGACACTCAAGAAGTGGCACTATTGGAGACCCTGGAAGCCCCTATAGAATGACTTCTTGAAGATGGAGAAGATTCTGAAATGGAAATCTCAATCTAATTGCCAGGTGAATAACAAACGAGACGAGTTGGATAAAAACCCATACTAAAAAAGCATGAGTTTCAGTTCCATAATGAAAAAAAGAAATGTCTTTTTCTTAAAGCACGCTTGTGTAATCTACCCTAGCAGGCTTCGAATGAGGAACAAAATAAGAACTACTCAAAGCATTCTAGTTGGAAGAGATAAGGAGGGGTTTCACTACAAAAAAACATTTCATTCGCATGGTGTATCCTATATAAGAGCTTGTCTATCACATACTATGTTGGATTTAATTAGACTACAAAGTTTTCATTGAACATAGCCAATTTTAATTTAAATGTGATAACAACCAATATGCAAGCAGCTTGTCTTCATATAATAAGAAGAATTCGGTGCTTCCTTATTTTATGAAAGTGAGGCACTACAGGTATAGGATTTTGCTTGAACTAATGAACCAGGAGTTGTTCCTAGTGAAAAAGAAGTTATATTCAATATATAAGAAAAGAGCTCCAATATAAAAGATCTGTAATGCCACATCTCATAGAATCTTTATCTTAGATTCATCCTCAACTAAAAGGTAAGATTGCCTTAGTGGCCAAGACTGGAAAGGCCATTAATAAAGCCAAGCCAAACAAAGGAGATAAACCATAAGCCTAAAAAAGTGGCTAGACTATTCCTGTGACGTCCTCACAACTAGATTTTTGTATGAAGAAGAGGATGTGAGGTAGCAGATGGTTTAGAATTTTGTAAGTTCTTACTTTAGAAAAAAGTTGGAGAGACAGAATAGCTGAGACTGTACCTTCTTTAGCCTATAGGAAATCTTTGGTTTCTTTCATCCCTCATTTGCTAGAAAGCAAGCAAACGAACATCTTTTATTTTCTATAGTGAATTTAGATATGAATGAGACCATTTTTGAGGACATAAGAAAGACAAAGTGGGATTGACTTTCCTTTGAAAAAGTGATTCATGCAGCCTTTCTGGGATGAAGTCTGAAAGCAATATCCAAGGCTAACTACATAAATCGACATCTTAGCCCTAGGAGCCGGTAAAAATTAAAGAAATTCGACTTAGAACTTCAACTTCAAAAGAAATCCAATCCATCTTTGAAATGGATTCTACTTCTATGAGTTCAAATTCATTTTTTCTCATTACCAATTACTATGAAACAAGATTTGTTGATAAGGAGTGATTGGCTATACTAATTGTATTTTTCTAATATTTGTTTTGCAAGGCTTGGTATTTATTTTTGAATTTAAAATGTAAATTTAAGCTTAAAATTATGTTAGGATCAATAGTCTAGGATTACCAGAAGCTAATCCTACCAGAAGAAGCTCAATGGAGGTCCTTGAACAAGGAGATGATCCTTGAAAGAAGTCTCATAGATCTAAACTTGTAGCTCTTGGCTGTGTATAAGGCCGTGAGCTCTTCATTTTTTCTTTTCTTTATTGTACATACATTGGCATTTCTTTAAATTAACTTGCCTTAATTTATTTTGGGTGTGTAATAGAATTAACTTGCTTTCTTAGGTTTCATTCTGTGTGGGTTTTCTGGGGTGAATGTTTAGATGTAGGCTCATAAGGAAAATTAAATTTTATACCCAACTTAGATCTAATAAACTCAAACACAAAAATAAAGATACTTGAAATATCATATAAATTAAAGTTGCAAGAATAACTTAAAATCAATTAAAAATAATTAGCTCTTTAAAATCAAGCAATCATATTATTTTCAACTCTTAAATTGGGCACTTCACTCATTACACATAAGAGGCATCTGATCTATGAGGATGACTGCCTTCTTGGGAAAGTTTTCCTTTCTCTTATTGATTTGGCCCATAACCAATTCTAATTGCATGACATTTAGGCATGAAAATGCATACCTTCAAGTCTTAAATGAATCATGAGTCAAAACATATAAAATCTAAAAATGTGTATTAGTTAGTGCATGTCATACTCTACATGATCCTAGGGATTAGAGTGAGTCTAGGTTCTTAGATTCTTTCTTAAAAAGAGGATAGCCTAGCCATCTTGCATACATGAGACTTAGTATCATGTATTTAAAATGTGCTTAGGTGGTGTTAGGCACCCATGTGTAAGTCCGTAGTGGATACATTTGTTCCCTCAAATAAGAGGAATGGTTGATAATTCCCAAAATGGAATTAGGTTGAGCATTTGAATAGTCTTAGAAGCATTTATATACATAGGTTTTGAAGCATTCCCCTTGGAGTAAGTCTTCAACCCTAGGCATTTTTGCAGTCTTGTGCTACTAGAATCTAAGCTATAGACTTCTAACAAAATATCAACTCAAAATCTAAATAAAATTCTAAAACTTGAAGCCTAAAGATAATATAGTTGAAATGACTACTAGGCATTAATATACATTTGCTACTTCAACTCACTTGTCCTCCTAAAATAACTCTTTCTACTTTGGATCATTCCCAATTAAAATTCCAAATTTCATTCCTTTAAAACAAACTTAAAATTTTTTTAGAAATAATAACTTATTTCATTAATCGAGAGTATTCTTAAGAAGATACCCTTCTTCCTTAGATGTAATTAATTATAGGGACTTGGCCCTATAGAAAACCATGAACCCAATTTTAAAATAAACTCTACTCTACTTCTCATGTAGTTTAGAAGAAAACTCTCAAGTACATGGAAGACTAATTAACTTGTGGTGTTTTTATTTTCAAACATTGAGAATGTTGAAAATTATTGTTGGGAAACCATGTAGATCCGTAGATGTACTCATTAGGGTGATCGAGTATGACATTAAAGAATAGTGTACTATCATGAGAGATAGAAGTCACTACCGTATAATGGACCTAATCACCTGATGAGGACTCCTAAGGACAATGAGCTTCAAATGCACGAGAGATCTTTCTACTACTTTACATGGAAAAGTAAAGTAGGGTTTATTTAAATCAGGTTCATTAAGTTTCTTATGGAGGAAAGCCTCTATATTTAATTACATCTTAAGGAATGAGATTCATTAAGAATACTCTCGATTAAGGTAAATGATCATTGTCTCCAAAGATTTCAATAATAGGACTATCAATCAATTAGTTATTTTTTGGAAAATCAAGTGGGATTGATCAAGAGGAGAGAGTTACTATCGAATACCAAATGGAGATGAGTAGGAGATGCTCACGATGCTAGGAAACCTAGCAAGCATCTAAAATTATCCTATGGTTGGGCTTTATATTTTTGAAATTTGAAGAGAATTATATGTTTGAGTTGGATTTTTATTATAAATCTAGGGCTTGAAATTCCATAACATAAGATTATGGAAATGCTTAAGAGGTAAAGATTTATGCTTGTAGCCCACAAAGGGAAACAACAACCTTAGATCCTAAATCTAGAGAGCTTTAGCAAGGGCCAAAGCATGACCAAAATCTAAGGAGAAAAATGGGTATACAGTTTATCTACACAAGAGAGAATAAACTATCCAATTGTTGGACTTACAACCGCCTAGGGGTGGCCTCCAACTAACTCCTCCTATGATTTTAAATATATGTAGGCAAGTCTTATGCTTTGCAAGATGGCTAAGTTGATATTTGTTTAATAAGGAGACTAAGTCCTTAAACTCACACCCTAAGAGACTAGATCATGAAGGCCATGAACTCATGACTTAATCTAATGCAAATTTTATTAAGTTTTATTTTGATTTTTGGACATTTTTATTTGACACAAGATATGGGATTTCATATGCCTAATGCATGAGAAGATTGGGCTAAAATCAAAGAGGTGTGTGTTTCCACCATGGCTCTCAAAGGTCAAGCCATTTTTTCTGGCAAAGGTGGAAGCCCTCCTTTACCAAGAGCGAAGCAATATGATTAATGAATGATGTGAGACATACAACATCCAGCTAAGGGGTTGCTAAATCTTTTATTATCTTGATTTATGTCCTAGGCTTTAGGTGAGGTTATGTGTTATATCGTTTAATTTTGAATTGATTAATTGGATAGAAAATTTATTTTTCCCTAAGAGTTTAATCGCATCCAGGCCATTCAAAAATCACCAAGCAATTAAGAAACTAGAAAAGTCATTCATCTTAATTACACAATCATAAACATAACATCAATCAATTTATAAAATTAGCTCAAAAGGATCAAAGGCTAAAGCTGTTGGGTATTGCAGTACAACCTGAAAAGAAATGTGGGTAGCCAAGCTCTACCCTTATACAACATGGATTATAAATGAATAATTATAATTAAAAGGAATTCATGTTATGGGGGTCTTCATTCTTTATTTGTTCATTACTTTCTTTCTTCATTTCACTTGGGATGTAGTTTTCCCTAAGGCTTCACATGGTATATAAGACATGGTCTTATAACTAATATTCATCATAATTCCCCGTAACATTAATTCCAAATCTTAATTGCAAATTTTACATCAAAATGGAAAAGATAAATCTAACTAAACCTATAAAATAGAGATTAGCTAAACATACCACACAACCCAAGTAGTTATATGAATGATTTGGACTTAGCACATCACACATGGGTAACCAAGTCTACCTATCCTAATTTGGGTAATTATTTGGGGTACAAGCAACCTGCAAAATAAAAGAATTTATATTTTTATTATAGCATCCCTTAAGCACAACTCGAGGGTGGTTTCATTTCTAGTGATTTAGTTGATTTGTCAATTTTATTTGATGATTTGATTTAGTTTGAATGAACCTACACTTAATTACTAAATGTTATGAAGAGAAGAAAAGAGAACATAACTACTTTTTCAACCCTACCTTAAGTCATTTCTAAGGTAGCTTCATTAATAAAATTTCTTTAGTAAATATTTTATTATGTGTTTTAATTGACCCTAAGTTTAGATTTACTCTAAATAACCCTATTCAATCAAAAAGGCATCTTAAGATTAGTTAAGGTGAATTACTATCACATAACACATAACCATTTATTTCTTTTCACCATGTATACCATGCATATAAATAATCCTAAGCATACTTATACATATAATGCAAATATTAGCACACTTTGATGATGAATGCTAAGAGTTATGATTTGAAAATTCAAAAATTCCTTGAATGCATGTCTTTATTATGTAGAAAAGGGGGATTCTTCATCCATTAACATAATACACATTCACATGTATAAAAGACATAAGTGAGTATGATGCCATTATTTTCTACAATAAAGGTATAAGGTACAAGACCTATTTAGGGCTACTTAAAGTCTCACCGCCCCGGGATGTCCAGACTAATATACCACTTTTCTTAAATACATGTAGATGTATAAAAAATATAGATGGATGAAAAATCATGCAAAAGATTTTTTATTATTTAATTTGGTTGTATAATTTACATGTGTAAATGTGAAGATCCTTCTTAAGTCATAACATAGAAATGCATAGGAATAGATTTAAGCAAGTGTTGTGTTATTTTCAAATGAACTATACACTCTACAAGTCCTATTCAAATCCATGTTAAGAGAAGAGAAGAAAATAACATAAAACATATCTTATGCTATAATCACATGCAAGCTTATAAGTATTTATAAGTAGCATCACTTCATTTATAATCTATTGGTTTATAGGTTTTGAAAATACTTTTTTGGTTTATTAGTGATATTCTTAATTTTAGCCAACAGATACAATTTGACATAGAAGGAGATAGTTTATTTAGTTAATTTTTCAAAATAAATGAATGCATGTTTTCATATGGCAAACAACGTTTAGTATGCTTGGAAAGAAATAAAGGAATGTAAGTGCATGACTTCATCCACCCTAATTAATTCCTAAGGACAATCCTATAAAATATGATCATTTAAAATGAATCAAAATTCTTTAAGGAAATTTTTATTTTTGAATTTGATTTGACTTAGGAAATGTGAAAAAGGGTTTGTTATTCCTAGCCCATTTCCTACATGTGTGAATTGGTTTAGTTTAATTTTAGAACACTTAGGTTTATTTTATGTTTTGTTTAAGTTAAGGTGTGAATTAAATCCATTAATTATTACCCTTACACCACTTTAACATAATTAACAAGTAATTATGAGCCAACATATGATATGCACATGGAAAAATAAGCAATGCACCTAAGAAATAAATGGGCCTAATGCAATTGGATCACAATTAATGATTAATTAAGCTAAAGGGTTTAATTAAGTACTTTCATAACCATCCTACACATGTAGTTTGATTATAATTTCCTTAGAAGTCTCTTAGGTTTTTGAACACCTAAGAATCTACCCAAAATTTGGATGATTAATTTCTGGAATAATTTGGTTTTGAATTTGATTAATTGAATTAGTTAATGAAGTGATTAAGCCATTTGCACATTAATTAAGTGTTTGTCCAAATGAAATAAACTTAGGGAAAAGATTGGAAAAGAAATCCTAATCTCATTCCCTATGTACATTCACTATTTCATGATAATTAGCAAGCTTAATTAATGAATCTATCACTATTTAATAGGTTAATTAATCATTTAATTAATTAGGAAAGTTATTAGGGGTGAAACAAGCAATTTTCCTAATTAATCCAACAATAGCTTCCAAGAAAATCATGGGAAATTGTGAATTATTTGTTGAAGTAATTAAGGAGTAATTAACCTAATTACATTTCTAGTAAAACTTAAATTGAATGAAAATTATTGTTCAAAATTAATTAATTTTAATTTTATATTATTCTTCTTTGAATTATCTTTAAAATGAACTTGAGTTTGTATTTTTTTTAGATTTTTCTACAATTAGTTATGATTTTAGGAAGTTTTAGCATTAAAATTGAATTAATTAGAGCTAATTAAACCCCCTAATCCCATCAGGCCACATGGCGGCTAACATGATGTGCTTTCCACGTGGCATGATTGGATAAGTTATTTAAGTTGTTACATCCGCCTGCTGAGTCAGTCGACGACGGACGTGCTTTCTCCATGGTTCGTCCAATCTAAGATCGGACGATTAGAATTAATCCTACAGTTTAGACTTAAATCAAAGGGGGATCTATTATGATCTATTCACAGTCGTCCATTCCAATCATGCAGAACTGACTGTGTGTTATCTATCTCATCTTGAGCGGCGAGAGATGAATGTCATCCATCGATCATCGCTCAATCTGAGCTCACCCGAGCTCAGATGGAGTTCAAACTCACCTCACACCTTCATAGAGGGACAAGCAATGTATCTAACAATCAAGATTCGATGAGATTGAAATTTCCTTCTCAAAAGACCAAAAAAAAATTTCTATGGTTATAGATTTGAGCAATACCTCATTGGAGGCTATCACCGGTGCTTCCAATGGAGGAGTTAGCTTTGTCTAGTATAGATGAAGCACTGTTGAAGGTATTAGATCTTGATTTGAAGTGCATGGCTTGGTTGACCAAGCTCCTTTAATGGTGATCAGTCATGATCAAGGTTATGCTTCCCATGGCTTAGAGACTTGGGAAATGACTTGGTTGAGCTCGATGAGGTCTACTAATGGTGTGTGCAAGGTTAATTTAATTTTGATGGAGAATTAAGTAACTTGGGATTGGGATGGACCTCCCCTATTTCAGCTTTGGGCAAAACTGAGAAGGAGAAGTCAATGGAGCTTGGGAAGGGCTTGGAAAAGCTTAGGGAGCTTTGACTCACTCTCCTTGGCTATATCGAAATAAATTCTTATCATTTGAGTGGGAATGAGTATATCTCCCCCCTCCTTGGATCAGATGGTGAAGAGCAATTTTGCCATTTTTGATTAATGGGTGAGATTGGTTGATCGGTTTGGGCTATTTAACATCCCATGTGAGTCATTTTAGGTAGAGGAGTGGAGGAGAGTGAGTGCCCATGTGCTAAGAGAGTGTATTTGGTGATCCAAGTGCTCAATTTTCATTAGAGGGGTCAGCTTGTCCTTGGGTTGGGTCATGGCTAACCCAAGCTCATTGGGTCATGTACATCACCCTCCTTGGTGTCAAAGTGAACCACTAGAAGGATGACAAGTGGCCTTGAGAAAGAATTGGCCAAATTCCAAGTTAATTTGGCCATAGGATACCCTTTGACCTATGGGCAAAGTGGTCATTTGGACATGATTTTGATTTGGGCAGATTTGAAATGATTTGAAAATGGGTTGGGCCAAATTTCAAGTGATTTGGAGTTCATTTGATTTGAATTGATTCAATTTGACCCATTTAGGTCAAGTTGGGTCAAATTGGATTAGGTTGACCAATTGGTTAAATTGGGTCAAACCATGGGTTAGGTCAAGTTCAAATGATAATTTGGAGCCTATGGGTATCATTGGTTTGGTTCAATTTGGTTTATATTTGGTTTTGGTTCATTTAGGTTCATTTAGGTCAAATGAGTTAAGTTTACCCATTTGACCCATTTGACCCAATTAGGTTAGGTCATGGGATGGTTTAGGCTTGGTTGATCATTTAAAATGTATTGCAAGCTTTGGTTTCAATCAATTTTAGTTTGTTTGATTTCAAGTTGATTTGACTTTTTAGGTCAAGTTGGGTTCATGGTCAATTAGGCTAGGTTGGGTCTAGTTGGCCAATTGAAGCTTTGGTCAAGTTCAACAAGTGATTTAGAATAAATTTGACCCATTGGTTGTAATCAATTTGGCTTAGATCAAGATTGACCTATGTTGACTTTTTTAGGTCAACTTGGGCCAACTTAGGTCAACTGAGTTTGGTTCAATTGATGGCTTGGTCAAGTTCAATCATTGATTATGAATTGGTTTAGATCAATGGTTTCAATCAATTTAGCATATGGTGGATTTTGGCTAGTTTGAGTTTTATTAGGCTAAATGTTGACTTGGTCAAAGGCTAGGTTTGACTTAATTTGACCCAATTTGAGTGATTGATCATCTTAGGATGATTGTTGCTCACAATGTGAGGCTTAGATGGGCTTAGTTCAATCCAATTTGGGTTGGAATAGAATTTGGCTCAAAATGGTGCATTAGGTCACTTTGGATCGAGTGAGCCTAAATGGATCAATTGGCTTGATCAAGGCTTTATTCAAGTTTGGTTGAACTCACATATGAACTTACGATGCAAAAATAAATCCAATTGCAAGTGATTCGGAGTCAAATGAGTTTTGATTCATTTTACAATTTCAAGTTCAAAGGATGAACATGGGTTTGATTTAGGTTAGATTGATTTTGGTTTGATGATTGAAGTATATATTTATATTTGGGTATATGATTGAAGAAATGATTGTTTGAAGAGAGAATCCAAGGGTTTGGATTGATTTGAGAATGATTTGGTTAAGTTCAAGGATTTGACTTGAAAGAGTATAGGTTGGATTTAAGTTGGATTTGGACTTGAGTTTTGAATTTAGTTTTGGTTATTTGAATTTATATTTCATTTATATTTATGAATATAAATGGAAATATAAATGGGTTATGAGAAAATCTTTTGAGTTTGGAGTGATTTGGATTTTATTTGAGCTAAGTCCATGAGATGAAATCAAAGGGCTTAAAGAAGGTTTTGGATTTGATTTAAGATTTGAGAAAATCAATATTTAGATTAGATTGTAAGTTTAATTTATGGAAAGAAGCAAGTGTTCACCTAATCAAGAAGTGAACTACTAGTACCAAACTTGAAGATCAAGTGTCTAGAGGGTCTAGGAAGAACATGGTTGACGAGATGATCAACACCTAATGACAATTAGATGATCACCCTAAACTTGAGGTAGAAGAAATCAAGATCTTAGTGCAATGGGACTCTACTTATGTCAAAAACATAAGAGGGCAAAGGTGGAATCCACTAAGGATTGACTAAGTGAGCTTTCCACAGGGAAAAGGCTCAAGTCCACTCGGAGATAAGAGGTTGTGAAATCCACTAGGGATTAGAATTTGGAATCCCGGGATAAAAGATGTGAACCTTCCACTAGAGGAACAAGTTCTAGTTGGATTGACTTGACTCCACTAGTGAGATTGGAAAGATTTGCATCTCACTGAGAAAAAGCTGATTGATTTGATTTGTTTAATTTGACTCCACTAAGAGAGGTTGGTTGATTTTGAATCTTACTGAGGAGAAACTGATTGATTTGATTATTTAATTTGACTCTACTAGGGAGGTTGGTTGATTTTGTTTTATATTTTAAAATTTGAATTTGAGATAGACCCTATTGGTTTGCGATGGATCACACTGAGTAGGGGCCTTATCAACCATAGTCTACTTCAGATTTATCAATCCAAAGGGGTATTCTACCAACCACATAGTAGGGCCATCCAACCAAAGGGGTGCCTTTCAGTGTGCGACTGTACTAGGAAGAAAGCTTAGTAGACTTATATCCTCTAAAGTAGGGATCAATCACTGGGGTGATTCATCGATGACACAATAAATCAGACCCAACCTTAGGCTGACTACTGAGTGAATGCTGTTGGGAACTTAAATCAGCTCAAAGATTGGCAAAATTAGTTCCATTTTTTTAATTATATTTGATGGATCTCATTAGTTTGTGATGGACTGACCAGTAGGCCGCGTGTTGGCCTAGCATTTATCCAAAGGGAGTAACTTCCCGATAGAGGGGAGAACTATCTAACCAATGGAGTGCATTTCAATTTGTAGTGGCCAATTCAGGGAAGAAAGTATGGGGACTCACATCTTTCCTGAATAAAAGACTATTAGGGAGACACATTAGCAAGGTAACATGCCAACCCAACCTAGGGCTTCCCGTCGATTTGCGACAGTCATGCTAGAAAGAATGAGTAGTATGCTTATATCTTTTAGAGCTAATGATTATCGGGGCAACCTATTTATGGAAAAATAGACTGAACCTGACTAAGGGTGACTACAGAGAGACTGTCGACCCATAGACTTATCTCAACTCAAGCATAGTCAGGCAATTCCTATAGGGATTTTTACTGACACTGCCCTAAAGATAGGATGCATGCTTGGGAAAGGGGCCACTAGGGGCTTTAATTCTTAATCCACAAGCGAATAAATTTGTTTATTTTATTTGTTTGTTTGTTTATCATGGACCCTATTGGTTTGCAAGGGATCATATTGAGAAGGACCTTATATCAGCCTAGACCTATCTCAGATTTACTAGTCCAAAGGAGAATTGCATCCGTTGAACAAATTCTCCAACCATATGGGTGGCTACTAGGAAAGGGGAACTATAATCAAGAGTAACCTAGTCTAAAATGGGATCACAAAAGGATGTGATCCAAGTAGAGTGTAGAGGAGGCCAAGGGCTTTATCCAAAACCCCAAAGAAGATAATATCTATAGGTATTTGGTGGCCAACTCAAGGAGAAAGTGCGGGGACTTACATATGCCAAGAGTGGTGTATCCACCAGGTGACTCGTTATCAGCATAGTGAACATCAACCTACTTAAAGTGCCTATCAGTTTGTGATAATTAGCTTAAGAAAAAAGCATCGGGGACTCACATCCTCCTATAGTGGAACTGATTGCCAAGATAGTCTATCTTCAGCTCGACAGGTGCTATCCGACCTAGGGTGACTACTGAGTGAATGCCATTGGGGGACTTATATCAACTAAAGAGTAGTCAAGAGGAAAGGAGCTACTAGGGGACTTATCCTAAGCCTCAAATATACTCAGCCTAGTCAACACATGATAGCTAGCTCAAGAAGAAAGCATGTAGGCTTACATCCTCTTAAATAAAGTCAACATGAGGTAGCTTATTGGCTACGCAGTAAGGCCTACCAAACTGACAAGGCACTCATTGGTTTGAAATGGTCAAGTTAGGAAGAAAGCATGGGGACTCATATCTACCAGAAAAATGACCACTAGGGTGACACACTACCAAGGTAGCATGTCGGCTCGACTTAGAGTAGCTAATGAGTGAGTGCCATAGGGGCTTGCTCCACATCAAAATTGCCCGAGATGAAAGATATGTGTTTGTGTTTGTGTTAAAGGAGGATAGGATGTCGCTTGGGTTATCTCACACCTATCCTAGAATATGCTTAAAAGTTGATGAAATGGTGCCACGAATGGTAGTTGCGATCCCACTATGAAACGATGCCACTTGGGTTCTCTTATACTTAACTTAGCTGTACTAGCAGAAATAGGATGCCTCTCAGGTTCTCTTACACCTACTCTAATAGCACTAGGGAATTGTGTTTAATTTGTGTTTATGTAGTGAAAGAGGGATAAGATGCCTCTTAGATTCTCTTACACCTACCCTAAACACATCGTGGTGGATTCACAAACAAGCAAACAATGCTTCAAATGAAGAGAATGTTTTGATGAATCAAAATAGCATTTTGATTATAATTATTTTCAAACATGATTTTATGGGTAGTTTTTCTTCAAATAGAGTCCATTGATTGGAAGCATAGGGTGCTACCCTCTCTAATCATTACGTTGATAAAAGGTGGGTGTTCCTTTAATTTCTCTATGCTCTCCTGAGAAACCATATAGTGGTTCTCAAGTGGATGAATGTTTGAAGTTTTCCAGGCCCAATCTATGAAAGATAGATTTAAAAATGAGTTTAATTAAGCTCCTCATGTTAATAAAAATGATCCATACTTGATAGTTAGCAATCAAGGTTGTTATCATAATTACATCATTATAGGTATTTCAAATAATAGGTCTATCCATTTCTAAAAAACTTACTAGAACGCAGTAGTAGAGGGTGCTCACATCATGGTTACTGAGTTCACTTCTCCAAATCATAGCTTTTTCATACTCGCTTTCTTAGAAGACTCACATTGCCTCAAATATATCTGATACAATTCTTGCAATGTGGACAGTGTGCACAAGTACATGCTCATTACTAGCTTTGATGGCATCTTTATCTTTCCTCTTGATGAACTCCTTGAGCTTTCTTACTTCTATGAACTCATCCTCTTCAAATGGTAACACTCTTTGGTTGGATGGTCATGGTGATAAACATAATTCCTTGATCGATCATGTACTCCATCAGCCTTCATGGATGGTGGTCAAAATAATATGTATTCTAGATCACCTTTATAAGCTCTATCACATACACTCTTTGAGGAGTTGTTAAAGTGGGTTGTACATAATCAGCTCTTAGATAGTGAGTAGCCAAGTTTCTAAAACCTTGCCCTAATACTTTTGGTCACCTCCTTTAGTTCATTCTCTACCTTTGATATCCTTCCTTGGATAGTCACATTGAAGGCCTCTTCAATGAGTCTTTTGTCGCAAGTGATGTTGGTCTAACTTCTAATGTAAACTCACCGCTCCTCATCATTTGTAGAAGAGCTTGAGATCTCTTCAATGGCTTCAGCACTAACAAATTGCATGTATAATATCCTCTCAAGTCGAGAATGATGTAATGACTCTAATGGAATGCAGGACCACTTGAGGGCCTACTCTTTAAAAGTTATGAAGAAGAGTTGACACTTCATCATATCATCTAAGTCTAGTTGTGACATGGTCAACTCAAAGTAGGCTATGTGGATGGTGGGATCTATACGACCTTTGTAAGATTCAAGATCCAGTATCTTAAATGTATGTGAAGAGTGCGCTTATGTAATATTAATAGACAAAGTATTAGTTGGTTGTGTTAGCTTCTTTGGCACAGTCTCTTCTTGACTAGTGTCTATTGACCTCATTTTTGGAAGAGGTTCTTCCAAAACAAGTAATTAGGATTTCTAATCCTAGATTAAGAATCTCCTAGTTAGCACACTATACTTGGTAGCCAAGTATTCCTTCTTCTTGGGTTTAGTACATCCAACCTAATGGGTTTAGGTGAACTCAACCCAAACCTCAAACAAAATGAACATCCAAATCAAGCACATATCAATTAAAACCTAAATCCAATTAAGCTTAAGTTAAGTTAATGTTGGAAATTAAAAATAATTACCCTAAATAAGCTAGAAAATTACATAAATCTAAGGAATTAAAATTAAATCAAAATAAATAGAAAGAAGTTAAAATAAAATCAGATCAACTAATAAAATAAAACTAAACTCAAATCAAGGTCAAAATGGTCAACCTTTCAAAAATAGGCTTGACTTATGTGGGTCCCACTATGTCAAGAGTCAACCACTAAAGTTGACCAAATAAAATCATTCCAAATAGTTTGGAAGATGATATGAGCTTGTTTAAACATGAATACAAGTCCAATGTGGCCTTAAATAGCCTAATCAGGTCTTTGACCTAAATGGGCCTAAATATGTCTTATTGGGTTCAAACCCAAATCAAACTCAAATCAACCCAAATCAATTCTCCAAAATCATTTGAAAATGATTATTAAACATAAAGCAACCCATCATTGGGTCCAATTTGGCCAATTTGGTAATTTGATCCGAATGAACCCAAACATAACCCATTAAGCTAAATTTGGGTCAAAAAATTAAAATCCACTTGAAATTAAATGAAATTAATCATTCCAAATCATAATACACATGTGATTAAACATAATTGGAGTGTAAACATAACTTAATTGATTTAAAACTGGATATTTGACAACCAAATCTAACTTAACCCATTTAAGGCAAAATGAGTCAAGTTGACTTGGAATTGGAGTAAAACCTAATGTGGCATGGGTTAATTCAATTCCTAATCATCCAATGGATAATCAATGATGAATTAAACAAAATATAAAACCAATTAATAGTGATTAAAGCATTTGAAACTGAAATTGAATCTAATGCTAAGATTAATCACCAAATGGATTCAAATTGAAATAAACCTATTCAAACCTATCTAAATTCCCTAACAATGGGTTAAGAGAGATAACCAGCCAATCTTAAGCAAATTAATCAAGTCCAAATGCATCCAAAATTATGTAATATACCATCTAAAAGAGGGATTGCCTTAAGCTAAATCCAATTTGCCCAGCCCCTTATCCTTTTAGCATTTCACTTCCTTGAAGCCTTAGATAGTTGTTACTACAAGCCTTGGAGCTAGCCTTAGGACCACAATTAGCTATGGCTAACCAAAGGAGGAGAAGAAAGAAATAAAAGGCTTGACCTCTAAAGGAAAAAGCCCAAGAGAGAATATCTCACTCAAAATTGATCGTTCCATTACCTTCTCTACCTAAAATAAAGATGATCGTGACCTTAGTTTGATTCCCTTGCCACCGGAAGCCAAAAAATAACCAACATCACTAAAAATCATCTATGATTTGGTCTAAGAGCCAATCCATGAGGAGGTAATCCAATTCCATCCTCCTAAAGCTCAGTGGTGTCATTCCAAAGCTGTTCGAGTCAATTCCACCACCTGAGATCATCGGAGTTGAGGTATGCCATTAATGCCACTCCTTTAGCATTTGGTTTTAGGACTTTTCAAAAGAAATTTGATTTCAAGTGAGATAAAATTGTATAAATTCATTTAATTTCATTCACTAATAGTTTTGGAATCAAAATGAAGTAATTTTGATGGTTAGATCACCAGAGATTAGGTTGAATCGGTGTACGGCTCTTGGTGTTCATCCCCATCGAAGGAGAAAGAATCTCTGCCATGTATTCCTTTTGTTAGGAACAGAAAGCTTTGATGTAGCCAGATCATTTGAACTCTTAAGGAAAACCAAAGATCAATCAAAGCTATCCAATCTTCTATTGGATGACCCAGAAGTAACCCACGTGCAGCACCATTTTGATGCGAGATCCTGTTGGTTAATAAATCTCTTATAGGGAGTCACCTTTCAAATCTATGGAGAAAAGAAAGATGAGATCTTATAGAAATTCATCTTGGTAAGATGCTACATAGATCCATAGATGTACTTATTTAGGTGAAAAGATATGTCATCAATGAAATAGTGTACTATCTCGAAAGATAAAAGTCATTACCCTTTAATGGAACCAATCACCTTAATAATGACTCCTAAGGATGATGGGTCTGCATATGTACCAGAGATTTTTCCCCTACTTTATGAAAAAGTAAAGAAGAACTTATTTTAAATTGGGTTCATTAATTTCCCTACAGGGGCAAGCCCCCATAGTTAATTACATCCTAAGGGACGTGATCCCTTATGAAAACTCTTGATTAAGGTAAATGATCATTGTCTTTGAAGATTTCAATAGAGAAGGACTATCAATCGATTGGTTTATATTTTTGAAGATCAAAATGGGATTGATCAAATGAGGGAGTTATTATTGAAGCCAAAATGAGAGATAAGTAGAAGATGCTCACAATACTAGGAAACCTAGTGAGCATCTCAAGCTATCTTATAGTTGGTCTTTATATTTTAGAAATTGATTTAGTTTGTTTGAGTTATATTTTTATTAGAATTTTAGGACTTAAGATTCCTTAACACAAGATTAAAGAAATGCCTAAGAGGTGAGGAATTATGCTTATGGCCCACAAAGGGAAAAGAAACCTCAGAACCTAAATTTAGGGAGCTTCGATGAGGGCCAGAAGCACAACCAAAATCTAAGGTGAAAATGGGAAATTTGGTTTGCCTCCACATGAGAGGATAAATCACCTGACAGCTTGGACTTACAACCGCCTGGAGGTGGCTGCCAACTAACTCCTATGATTTTAAATATATGTAGGCAAGTCTTTATGGTTATGCAAGATAGCTAGGCTATTATTATTTTGAAAGATACTAAGTCCTTAAACTCACTCCCTAAAGTGACTAGATCATGTAAAGAGAAATGCATCAAATGACCTAAATCTAATGCAATTCAAATTTCTTTTTTTTAGACAATCTTTTTGACTCAGGCTAATAGGATTTATTTGACTAATGCATAAGAAATCTGATTATTGGCCAAAATTAATGAGAAGGGAGGAAGTGAGTTTCCACCATGGCCCTCAAAGGTCAAGCTAGGTTCTCTAATAAAAGTGGAAGCCCTCCAATCAAGAGTAAAATAAGATATATTTGTGCATGATATTATAAAGAAATGCTCATCCAGCTAAGGGTTGCTAATTCTTTTATCTTGATTTTAATCCTAAGCTTTAGGTGTGGTTATGAGTTATTTAATTTTAATTTAAGTTGTTAAGTTAGGTAAAAGATTAATTTTTTCTTAAAGAGCCTAATCCACATCGAGGCCATACATAAAAGCAAGAAAAGAAAATCATGCCACTTAATGCAAAAGCTAAACAAATTATCAATCAATTTATATAAGCTAATCACAAAAAAATAAATGGCCATTTTTGGTGGGACGCAAACCCAAAAATATCAAATTGGATAGCCGAGCTCCATCCTCATACAACTCAGATTACAAATGAATATTACAATTAAGCAACGGGATTCATTGTTATGGGGGTCTCCAAGCTTTATCTTCTTACTTCTTTCTTCTCTTTCTTCTTCTTTCTTCTTTTCTTCTTTTGGTTTCTCCTTTAGAAGGTTTAATGGTAGATGCTACAAGGATTCACATGGTGCATAAGATAGGATCTTATGACCAATGTTCATCCTAATCCCCATAACAATCATTCTAAAATCTTAAGTATACAAGTTTTTACATGAAAAGAAAAAGTAGAAATCTAACTAACACCTACAAAATAAAGGTTAGTTAAATCAAACCATACAAATCCCAAGCATGTATATTGGACTTATCACCCACACATGGGTGACTAAGTCCACCAGGCCTATGGATTATGCTTAGGCGTATAAAGCACTTGCAAGCAAAAGTATTTATATTTTTTATTTATGATAGCCTTAAGCAATCACAGAAAAAAATAGTTAGACTAAGCTACATTCATTCTACATACACCCTTCATCTAAAATATATCACTAAATAAAATATAACATCAAACCATGCATTGACCAAACTAAGGCTTGAATTGGTGACTTAGGCTAATGTGTGCTTTGAAGGTTTGTGTGGTATGCTTAGCTATGGCTTTGTATTTGAATTTTCTAAGTGTGAAGGACATGTTCAACTTAGAGGAGGGTTTCATTTAAGTTGTTTAAGTGATTTGGGTTAATTGTATTTCATGTTTTAATTTGGTTTAAGTGAAACCTACAATTAATTACTAAGTTATGAAGAGAGGGAAAGAGAAGAGAACTTCTCTTTCCTTCCTTAACCTAAGTAATTTTCTAAAGTAGGTTCACCTTTTAGTTTCATTTAAGTAAATGTTTTGATTACATCTTTTAATCAATCCTAAGTTTAGACAAACTCTAAACAAACTTATTCAAAAAGAAAGGCATTTTAAGATTAAATAAAATGAATCAAAATTCAAATAACACACATTACTTCATTTATTTCCCAACATATATAACATGCATGTGGATTGAACCTAAGCATATTTATACATGCAAATGAGAGTAGTTAACACACTTTATGATGCATGCTAAACAATCCATTTAAGAAAATTTAGAAGTTGAATATGCATGATTTTTTTTAAGTAGAAAAGGTTTTCCTTACCCAAAATTTCACATACATGCATAAAAGTAAGAAAGGCATAAGTGAGTACAGTGCCATTGTTAACTGAGGTTAGTACAAGACTACTTAGGCTACTTAAAGCCTTGCAATCTCAGGGTTGTCTAGACTAATATACCACTTTCCTTAAAGACAAACATGCATATAAAATAAATGAAAAGGAAAAGGAATATGCAAAAGTTATTTAATAGATTCAGTTTTATTTATGAAATTTATGCATGCAAGTATATGTAACCCTTCTTAGGTGAGAGCATAGGGATGAATAGGGTTTGGAATTAAGTAGGGTTTAAGGAAAGAAAGGAAACCTATGCTAAACATTCTTTTATAATCCGTCACATGCAAGCTTATAATTAAGATATGAATAGCACACTTTCAGATTTGATATTTCATTTATAAGTTTTTTTTTAAAATTATTTTAGATTTAGTAGTGATAATAGCCATTCATATTTTACTTTAGCCAACACATGCACATTTGACATAAAGTAAACAATTTTCATTTTAAAATTTGAAACATAAAATTATAAATGCATGAATCACATGGCATATAACTTAACATGTTGGGAAAGATCCAAAGCAATGAAAGCATGTAAACAAACTCACTTTACTTAAGTCCTAAAGATAATATTTTAGAATAAGAAAATTTAGAATAAATCAAAGTGAATTTTAAAATGATTTTTGTTTAATTTGAAGTTTGATTTAATTTTGAAAAGGTGACATGCGTTTACTATTCCTAATCTATTCCCACATGTGTTTTGTATTTTTATTTAATTTTTAGATAATTAAATCAATTATTAAACATTGAGAGGTTAAGGTATGAATTAAGTGACTTAATTAACCCTTACCTACACCACCTTAGAAGAATTAACTAAGTAATTATGAGCCAATGAGATGACATAAAACCCACAAGGTATTTAAATTTGCAATGCACCTAATAATGAAAATGCCTAATGCAATTTGGCTCACAATTAAAAGTTAATTAAGCTAAGGGGTTTAGCTTAAGTAATTTCAAAACACCCTTTCATACTTATGAAAGGGGTTTTAATTTCTTTAATTGAACTTAGGCTATTAAACATCTAAGCATCTACCCAAGGTAGATTAATTAAGTTCTAGAATTTTTAGAATTTTGAAAAGTTGATTAAGGGGATAATTAATGAATTAACCCTTAATTAAGAGTAGATTAAGAGGAGAAGAGGGGTTTAGAAAATAGCTTGGGGAAATGCCCCAAAATTATTCCATAAACCTCCCACTTACTGGATCTGACCTTAATTAACCCTAATCATAGGGTAAAACCACTAATCACACCTTAATTACCCTTAATTACATGAATGAGGTAATTAGGGAATGAAATAACAATTTCCCCAATTGAGGCTTCAATAAATCCCCAAAAAATTAGGGAGGCAGAGATCATCCCCTAAAATGAACCCTAGAAATTTGGGATTAATTGATGGCCTAATTAAAGGATAATTAGCTAATTAAGATTTCCAAAGAAACCCAAATTCAGAGAAAAGAGTAATTTAAAATCCATTGAAATTATTTTTCAAATATTTTAGATGAAATTATCTTTCCATAGCATTTTCCTTTTTATTTTTCTGATTTTTCTATGAAGAGTTATGAATTTTAGAATTTCTATGGATTAATTAGGAATTAATTAGGCATTTAACAAATCCCTACTTAATCCTCAACTCATGACGTGACGCACGATGGCAGCAATCAGCACGCTTTACATGCATCATGATGTGAGGGGGTGACTTAAATGTCACATCCCAAATGGTGGTGGCAGCGGACGTGCTTATTTCCTCGGTCGTCTGATCAAAGATCGGATGGCTAAGGATTCACCCATAATTTATAAAGGATAAATGAATTACTAAACATGCTAAATAATCTATTCCATCCATCTAAAATGCATGGATTGATGGTTGAGGAAGTTCTTCCCTTGATCAGAGTGTCCATGATCAAGGGAAGATCCAACTTGATCTAGCATGTAATCACACAAAATTTAACCAACACCATCTAAAGGCCAAGAGAAGCAAATCCAATGGTCAAAATTAGATGAGGTGAAAATTTATTTCACAAAGCTCCACACCACATTGAGTTGAATGATCAAAAAATTCCATACCTCACAGGTGATCCTTCTTTAGATGATGAGGTTGCTTCGTGGAGATGAATCCTTGTTGAAATTCCTTGGGATTGAGTGGATCAATGGGTAGCACCCACTTCACTTAGGCTTCCAGCATTGGTGAATTGATCCTCATAATGAAACTCCAATGTGAGCTTGAGTGAGCTCGGATTGGTCCTTAGAAGAAGTGTGTAGTAGGAATTGGAAGGAGATCAAGTGTAGAGGAAGTTAGCAATTTACTCCACCTCCCTTATTTTTGCACTGTGCAAAATTGAGAAGAAAGAATTCTAATCCTCTCATAAGACCTTAGGAATGCTCTCTGATGATTTCTAAGGATTCCTAGGCTTCAATCGACACTGAGTGAATTGAAATTTCATTGAATTAGAGGGAGTATATCTCCCCCTATGGTAATCAGATGGCCGAACCATTCTTTATCATTTTAATCCAATTGACAAATTGAGAAGGTTATTTAGGCTATTAGATCTTGGCACATGATCTATTTGAGGCCTTAAGTGGACTGCCAACCTCCCATGTGCATCGAATTGAGCTTAGGAGGGAATTTGAAAACTCAATTTCAAGCTATGTGGTCAGGTTTGGTCTATGGGCCAAATGGGCTGACCCAAACCCATTGGGTTGGGTGCACCACTCATCACTAAGTCCTCATGAGCTTTTAGGAAAGCCTCAAGTGATTATTAAGAGGGTATGATCAAAATACCCATGGGCTAGGCCAAAATTTGTTCTATGGCATAGGGGTAAAATGGTAATTTTAGTATTTTTCCACTTTGGACATGTTGGATATGTGGAGAACTAGGTTTGGCCAAGTTTCATTGGATTTGGAATCCATTTGATAGGTTTTGGCTCATGTTGACCCATTTAGGTCAAAATGGGTCAACTTAGGTCTAGTTGATGAATTGGTCAAATTAGGTCAAACCAAGAGTTGGGACAAGTTCATATGACCATTTGAATTGTTTTGGTGGATTTAGTTTGATTCAATTTGGTATATATTTGATTTTGGCTCATATGACTTCATTTAGGTCAAATGGGTCAAGTTGACCTATTTAACCTGTTTGACCTATTTGAGGTAGGTCAAGGGTAGGTTTAGGTTAGGTTAGTCATATGGAGTGGATTGGTATCTTTGTGTCCAAACAATTTAAGTTCAATTTTGGCTCAACATGACCCCTTTAGGTCATGTTGGGGTCTAAGGTCAATTGGGCTAGGTTAGGTCTAGTTGGCCAATTGAGGCTATGGTCAAGTTCCACAAGTGATTTGGGATGGAATTAATTGGAGAAATTGCTAATTTATTTCTTAATTACCCCTTAATGTAATTAAGATTATTAAGGGTTTGATTAGTGGTTTAACCCTTTATTGAAGTTGACTAAGGTCTGTTTCAGTGAATAAGAGGTTTAGGGAATAATTTTGGGGCATTTCCCCTAAGCTATTGCCTAAACCCCCTTTTCTTTCTTAATCCTCTCTTAATTAATGGCTAATTTACTAATTACCCTCTTAATTAATTTTTTAAAATTCTAAAACCTTCTAGAACTTAATTAATCAACTTTGGGTAGATGCTTAGGTGTTCAAGAGCCTAAGTTCAATTAAAGAAATCAAAACTCAACTCATATGTGTGCGGGGTGTTTTGAAATTACTTAAGTTAAACCCCTTAGTTTAATTAATCATTAATCATGAGCCAAATTACATTAGGCCCCTTTCTTCCTAGGTGCATTACAAATTTAAATTCCTTGTGAGTTTTTATGTCATCTAATTGGCACATAATTATTTGGTTAACTATGCTAAGGTGTTGTAGGTAAGGGATAATTAACATGTTTAATTCATACCTCAACTTAATCAAAATATAAAATGAATCAAATCATCTAAAAATTAAACAAAAATATTAAACACATGTGGAATGAGTTAAGAATAGCAAATTTAACTCACATTTTTAAAATTAAATCAAATTCAAAATCAAACAAAAATCATTTTTAAACAATCTTTGATTAACTTTAAGCTTTCTTATTTCGTAAGATTGTCTTTAGGATTTAATTATAGTGAATGTGTTTACAAGCTTTGATTGCTTTAGTTCTTCCCTAACATGTTAAATATGTATGTCATATGGTTTCATGCATCCATGCTTTTCAAAAATCAAATTTAAAATGAAAATGTTTCCTTTATGTCAAATTGCATGTGTTGGCTAAAGTAAGAATATGAATGGCTATTATCACTATTAAATCTAAATTATCTTCAAAATATATGAATCAATTATCAAAACTGAAAGTTTGTTACTTATATCTTATTTATAAGTTTGCATGTGAGTAAAATATAAAGATGTGCTTAGTGTAGGTCTTCCTTCTCTTCTCTTTTAGTATAGTTTTGAGTAGGATTTGAAAAGGTGTATGGTTCATTTAAAAAGAACCTAACACTTGCCTAATTCTATATCTTATTCATTTCTATACTATCACTTAAGAAGAATACCTATGCTTGCACATATAAATTGCATAAACAAAAATAAATCAACTAACACCAACTTTTGCATTCTTTCTTTTCCGTTCATTTCTTTTATACACATGCTTATATTTATGGAAAGTGGTATATTAGTTTGGGCAACCCCAAGGTTGCTAGGCTTTAAGTAGCCCTAAGTAGGTCTTGTACCTTGCACCTCAGGTTAACAATGGCATCGTACTCACTTATGCCTTTCATACATTCATATGTGCATGTGAAAATTGGATAAGAAACCCTTGCTACTTAATAAAAATCATGCATTATAAACTTTCAAATTTTCTTAAATGAATTACTTAGCATGTATCCTAAAGTGTGCTAAGCATTCTCATTTGCATGTATAGATATGTTTAGAAATTATTCATATGCATGTTATACATGTTGGGGAAAAAGTGAAGTGATGTATATTTTGTGAATTTAATTCATTTTACTTAATCTTAAATGCCTTACTTTTTAAATAGGTTTGTTTAGAGTTCATCTAAACTTAGAATTATTTAAAATGTTTAATTAAAATATTCACTAAATAAAACTAAAATATGAATCTACTTTAGAAATTACTTAGGTCAGGGAAGGAAAGAGAAGTTCTCTTTTCTTTCCCTCTCTTTATAACTTAGTAATAAACTATAGGATTCACTTGAACCTAATCAAAATATAAAATAAAATCAACCCAAAATAATTAAATCACTTAAATGAAACCCCCTCTAAGTTGAACATCCTTCACAGTTAGAAAATCCTAACTTAAAGCCATAGCTAAGCATACTACACAAACTCCAAAGTACATACATTAAACTAAGTCACCACTTCTAGCTTTAGGTTAGGGCAGTGCATGGTTTGATACTTGCTTTTATTTTGTTATATATATTTTAGTCTGGATGTTAGAATGTATGCATAGGATGAATGATAAGGCGATCTTAGTTTACCATTGTCTTTTGTAGGAGATTATGCTTAAGATGTTGTAATAAATAAAAATATAAATATTTTTGTTGTGTAGGTGCTTATACCCCTAAGAATAATCTAATAGGCTAGGTGGACTTAGTCACTCATATGTGGGGTGATAAGTCTAATAAACATGCTTGATTTAGTGATTTGTTTAGGTATTCTCTATTTTGTAGGTGTTAGCTAGATTTTCTTTTCCTTTTCATGTAATTTTTTTTGCAATTAGGATTTTGGAATGATTGTTATAGAGATTAGGATGAACATTGGTCATAAGATCTCATCTTATGTACCATGTGAAGCCTTTAGAGCATCCACCTTCTAACCATCCAAAAGAAGGAACCAAAGAAGAAAGAAGAAAAGAAGAATGAAGAAGTGAAGCTTGAAGACCCCCATAATAATGAGTTCCTTGCTTAATTGTATTTAATTCATTTATAATTTGGGTTGTATAAGGGTAGAGCTCAACAATTTATTTTGAGTTTATGCGTACAACATAATCTTATTCTTTTGTGATTAGATTTATATATTTTAAGATGATTTGTTTAGCTTATGCATTAAGTGGCATCCTTTTCCTAATTTCTTCCTTATTTTATGTATGGTCTGGATGTGGATTAAGCTCTTAGAAAAAAATAAATCTTCTACCAAATATAATAATTCAAAATTAAAAATAAAGAACTCATAACCTCATCTAAAGCTTAGGCTAAAATCAAGATAAAAGAATTAGAAACCTCTTAGTTGGATGAGTACTTATTTTATAACATCATGCACAAATGTATATTATTTTCACTCTTGATTGGAGAGCTTTCACCTTTTCCAGAGAAACTTGGCTCAACCTTTGAGTGCAATGGTGGAAATACACCTCCTCCCTTCTTGCTAATTTTGGTCAATAATCTCATTTCTTATGCATTAAGCATATGAATCTTATTAGCTTGAGTCAAAATGATTGTCCAAAAATGAAAATAAAATGAAATATGAATTGCATTGGTTTTAGGACATTCGAAGCATATCCTTACATAATCTAATCTTATTAGGGAGTGAGTTTAAGGACTTAGTCTCTTTCTAAATAAATAGCAGCCCAGCTATCTTGCATAAGACATATGATAGGCCAACATTAATTTAAACCCTAGGAGTTAGTTGGTGGCCACCCCTAGGAGGTTGTAAGTCTAAGCAGTCGGGTGATTTATCCTCTCTTGTGGAAACAAATTAAATACCCATTTTTGCCTTAGATTTAGGTTGCTTTCAACCCTCACCAAAGCTCCCTAGATTTAGGTTCTGAGGTTACTTCTCCCTTTGTGGACCATAAGCATAAATCCTCACCTCTTAGGCATTTCCTTAATCTTGTGCTATGGAATTATAAGCCCTAAATTTCTAATGAAAGATTCAACTCAAATAAATTAAATCAATTTCAAAAATATAAAGCCCAATCATACGATAGTTTGAGATCTCTCGGCTTCCTAACATCGTGGGCATCTCCTACTTATCTTCCTTTTGGCTTCGATAATAACTCCCTCTCTTTGATCCATCCCATTTGATATTCAAAAATAATTCAATCAATTGATAATCCTACCTATTAAAATCTTTAAAAATAATGATCATTTACCTTAATCGAGAGTTTTTCGAAGGGATCCCATCCTTTAGGATGTAATTAACTATGGGGGCATTTCCTTGTAGGAAATGTAATGAACCTAGTTTAAAATAAACTTTTCCATGTAAAGTAGGGGAAGAATCTCTAGTACATATGTAGACTCATTATCTTTAGGAGTCCTTATTTGGGTGATTAGGTCCATTGTAGGGTGGTGACCTCTATCTCTTGAGATAGTACACCTCTCCTTAATGTTGTACCCAATCACCTTAATAAGAACATCTGCAGATCTACGTGGCATCCCAATAATGCATATGTTTTTATATATTTCTATTTTTATTTATCTTCTTTTTTGAAAGGAAGGGGGATAGATGAAGGCAAGGTATCATATAAGAAATATTTTTACCATAGCATCTTAAAAGAACTCTTTCTACTTTGGATCATTCCCAATTAAACTTTCAAATATCATTCCTTTGAAAACCAACTTAAAAATTCTTTAGAAATAATAATTTATTTCTTTAATCGAGAGTATTCCTAAGAAGATACCCTTCTTCCTTGGATGTAATTAACTATATGGACTTGGCCCTATAGAAAACCATAAACCCAATTTTAAAATAAACCTTGCTCTACTTCTCTAGTAGTTCATAAGAAAACTCTCTAGTACATGAAAGACTAATTAACCTGTTGTGTTTTTATTTTCAAACATTGAGAATGTTAAAAATTATTATTGGGACACCACATAAATCTGCAGATGTATTCATTAGGGTGATCAAGTACAACATTAAGGAATAGTGTAATATCTCTTGAGGTAGAAGTCACTACCCTATAATGGGCCTAATCACTTAATGAGGACTCTTATGGATAGTGGGTCTTCAAATGTACCAGAGATCTTTCCCTTACTTTACATGAAAAGTGAAGCAGGGTATATTTGAACTGGGTTCGTTAAGTTCCCTATGGAGGTAATCCCCAATAGTTAATTGCATCTTAAGGAAATAGATTCCTTTAATAATACTCTTGATTAAGATAAATGATCATTGTCTCCAAAGATTTCAAAGATAGGACTATCAATCAATTGGTTATTTTTGAAAAATCAAGTGGGATTGATCAAGAGGAGAGAGTTATTATCGAATACCAAAGTGAGATTAGTAGGGGATGCTTATGATGCTTGGAAACCAAGCGAGCATCCCAAACTATCCTATGGTTAGGCTTTATATCTTTGAAATTTGAAGAGAAATATATGTTTGAGTTGAATTTTTATTAGAAATCTAGGGCTTACAATTCCACAACACAAGATTGTGGAAATGCCTAAGAGGTGAGGATTTATGCTTGTAGCTCACAAAGGGAAACAACACCTCATATCTTAAATCTTGGGATCTTTGGTGAGGGCCAAAGCATGACCTAAATTTAAGGTGAAAATTGGGTATACAGTTTATCTTCACAAGAGAGAATAAACAACTCGACTGTTGGACTTACAACCACCTGGGGGTGGCCACCAACTAACTCCTCCTATAATTTTAAATACATGTAGGCAAGTATTATGCTTTGAAAGATGGCTAAGCTGTTGTTTTTAGTAATGAGACTAAGTCCTTAAACTCACTCCCTAAGAGACTAGATCATGAAGGGCATGAACTCATGACTTAATCTAATGTAAATTTTGTTAAGTTTTATTTTGATTTTTGGATAATTTTACTTGACACAGGCTATGGGATTTCATGTTCTTAATGCATGAAAAGATTGGTCATGGGACAAAATTAGAAAGAAGGAGGTGTGTTTCCACCATGGCTCTCAAAGGTCAAGCAGTTTCCTTTAGCAAAGGTGGAAGACCTCCATTAGTAAGAGTGAAGCAATATGATTTATGCAAGATGTGAAAAATACAACATCCAGCTAAGGGGTTGTTAAATCTTTTATTATCTTGATTTATGTCCTAGGCTTTAGGTGAGGTTATGGGTTATTTAGTTTAATTTTGAGTTGATTAATTCAATAGAAAATTATTTTTTTCTAAGAGTCTAATCGCATCCAGGCCATTCAATAATCACCAAGCAATTAAGAAACTAGGAAAATTATGACATCCTAATTACACAATCATAAACATAACATCAATCTATTTATAAAATTAGCATAAAAGGATCAAAGGCCAGTGTTATCGAGTACCACTGTACAACCTGAAAATAAATATGGGTAGTCGAGCTCTACACTTATACAACCCGGATTGCAAATGAATAATTACAAGTAAAAGGAATTCATGTTATAGGGGTCTTCATTCTTCATTTCTTCATTTTTTCCTATCTTCATTTCTTTATTTCTTCATTTGACTTGGGATGTAGTTTGCTCTAAGGCTTCACATGGTATATAAGACATGGTCTTATAACCAATGTTTATCCTAATTCCCTATAACGTTCATTATAAATCTTAATCGCAAAATTTACATCAAAATGGTAAAGATAAATCTAACTAAAATCACAAAATAGAGATTAGCTAAACATACCACACAATCCAAGCAATTATATGAATGATTTGGACTTAGCACCCCACACATGGGTAACCAAGTCCATCTATCCTAATTTGGGTTTTGCTTACGGGTATTAGTAACCTATAAAACAAAAGCATTTATATTTTATTATAGCCCTTAAGCATAACCCTTGTAGAAAACATGACTAGGCTAAGATCGCTTTATCATCCAGTTTGTGCACATGCACCCTAATATCCAGTCTAAAACATTACATCACAAAATATAATCAAGCATCAAACCATGCACCATTCTAACATAGAGCTAGAAATGGTGACTTAGCCTAATGTGTGTGCCATTTAAGGCTTGTGTTTCATGTCTTAGCTATGCTTTAAGGTTGAAATTTTCTAAGTATGAGAGATTCAATTTAGAGGGTGGTTTTATTTAAAATGATTTAGTTGATTTGTATATTTTATTTGATGATTTGATTTGGTTAGAATGAATCTACACTTAATTACTAAATGTTATGAAGAGAATAAAATAACGAAAAGAACTTCTTTTTCATCCCTACCTTAAGTAATTTCTAAGGTAGCTTCATTAATGATTTTTCTTTAGTGAATATTTATTATGTGTTTTAATTGACCCTAAGTTTAGATTTACTCTAAATAGCCCTATTCAATAAGAAAGGAATCTTAGGATTAGTTTAGAGAATTACTATCACATAACACACAACCATTTATTTTTTTTCACCATGTATACCATGCATATGAATAATCGTAAGCATACCTATACATGCAATGCAAATTTTATCACACTTTAATGATGAATACTAAGAGATATGATTTAAAAATTTAGATATTCCATGAATGCATGTCTTTATTATGTATAAAAGGGGGATTCTTCATCCATTAACATAATGCACATTCACATATATAAAAGACATAAGTGAGTATGATTCCATTATTTTCTACACCAGGGGTGTAAGGTACAAGACCTAATTAGGGCTACTTAAAGCCTCGCAACCCTGGGATGTCCAGACTAATATACCACTTTTCTTAAATACATGTAGATGTATGAAACAAGACAAATGGATGAAAAATCATGCAAAATATTTTTTTTGTTTGATTTGGTTTTATAATTTACATGTGAAAATGTGAGAATCCTACTTAAGTCATAACATAGAAATGCATAGGAATAGATTTAATCAAGTGTTGTGTTCTTTTCAAATGAACTATATACTTTGCAAGTCCTATTCAAATACATGTTAAGAGAAGAGAAGAATATAAAATTAAACAAATCTTATGCTATAATCACATGCAAGCTTAAAAGTATTTATAAGTAACATCACTTCATTCATAATCTTTGGTTTATAAGTTTTGAAAATACTTTTTTGGTTTAATAGTGATAATAGCCACTTTCATTATTAATTTTAGAATGAGCTCTCAACCCCTCCATCTTAGACATAGGACTCCTCATAGACTTTAAGAGATCCATAGTCTTAAGACACATCTAGGGATGAGGTGGACACTCAAACCTAGCCTTAGAAGACTTAGAAGAGTTAGCCATAGGAATAGGTCATGCCTTAGGGGTGTTAACAAAATTTCCTACCCTTAGCTTAAACTATTCCTCACTTTCCTTCTTTCAAGTCAAACTCCAAATAAATTCTATTTGATTTTCTCTAAACTCAAATCAACTTCATATGATTGAAATCCATGATTAAAATCAATGATTGAAGCCCATGATCAAAATCCATCAAAAATTCCTAAGTCCAAATTTTGCCTAAATACTTAAACTTCCCTTAAGGACTTATTCAAAATCATGATTCAAACCTATTCAAATCTTTGAGATTTTGTCATACCTCATTTATATTCTCATTTATATTCAATATATAACTGAAATAAAAATTCAAACCCAACAAATCAAACTCAAAATTCCAAATCAATTCATGAAAATTTTCTTAAATCCTTTAAATTCCCTTTAATGGATTTAACCTAAATCTTGATCAAACCTATTCAAACCCTTGGGATTTTCTCAAAACTTATTTGCATTCACATTTATCTTCTCATATATAAATGAAATATAAATATAAATCAATCAAATCAAAAAAAAAAAATTAAATACCAATTTAAAATTTCTTTAAACCCTTTAAACCTTTAATGGACTTAGCCAAACTTTTATCAAACCATTTCAAAGTCATGGGATTTTCTTAAAACTTATTTGTATTCTCATTTATATTCTCATATATAAATGAAATAGAAATATAAATCAATCCAATCCAATTAAAAAATTAAATTTCAATTTAAACATTTTCTTAAATCCTTTAAATTCCCTTTAATGGATTTAACCTAAATAATGATTAAACCACTTCAAATCCTTGAAATTTTCTCATGATCAATTTATATTCTTATTTATATTCACATATATAAATGAAATATAAATCCAAACAATCAAAACTAATTCCAAAAATCAAACTCAAATCAACTCAAAATCTAATCTGAGCCTTTCAAGTCAAAATCTTGAACTTAGCCAAATCACTTTCAAATCAAGACAACCCCTTGATTTTCTCTCATGATTCAATCAACCCTACAATCATGAGCTCATATATAAATCCAAAATTCAATCATACAATCAAAACCCAAATAAAAAATCAAACCCAAAACCCTTTCATATTCTTCCTTTGAATATGAAATTTTTAAATGGATCGAAATCCATTTGACTTTAAAGCACTTGTAAATAGATTTATATTTCAATCATGTGTCCATATACAAGATCAACCAACTTTAAATCAAGCAACCCACTTAGGCTCACTTGACCTAAAGTGACCTAAAGTACCCTTATGAGCCAAATTTTGATCTTAACCAAATTGGATTGAACCAAACTCATATATCCACATCATGATCAACAATCATCATGGGATGATCAATCAATCAATTGGGTCAAACCAAGTCAAACCTAAGGGTTGACCAAGTCAACACTTAACCTAAAATGAAACCTTACATAGCCAAATCCCACCATAGGCAAATTGATTGAAACCATTAATCTAAGTTCACTAATGACCTATGTTTGAACTTGACCAAACCAGCATTTGAGCCAAACCTAGCCCAATTGGTCAACTTGACCCAAGTTGACCCATTTTGACCCTTTAGGTCAAAATGGGTCAACTTGGTCAAGTCCATTCCAAATCACTTATGGAACTTGACCAAAGACTCAATTGGCCAACTAGACCTAACATAGCCCAATTAACCTTAGACCCAACATGACCTAAAGGGGTCATGTTGAGCCAAAATTGAACTTAACACAAATTGATTAAAAATAAAGATACCAATCAACTCCATATGACTAACTTAAGCTAAACCTACCCTTGACCTACCTCAAATAGGTCAACATGAGTCATTTGACGTAAGTGAAGTCATATGAGCCAAAATTAAATATATACCAAAATAAATTAAACCAAAGCCACCAAAACATTTCAAATGGTCATATGAACTTGTCCCAACCCTTGGTTTGACCCAATTTGACCTATTGGTCAACTTGACCCAAGTTGACCCATTTTGACCTAAATGGGTCAACATGAGCCAAACCCTATCAAATGAATACCAAATCTGATGAAACTTGGCCAAACCTAGTTTCTCCACATACCCAACATGTCCAAAATGGAAAAAAAATAGCAAAATGAGCATCCTACCCCTAGGCCATAGAACAAATTTTGGCATAACCCATGGGTAATTTGGTGATGCCCTCTTCACATTCACTTGAGGCTTTTCTAAAAGCTCAAGGGGACTTAGTGATGAGTGGTGTACCCAATCCAATGGGTTTGGGTCATCACATGGGAGGTTGAAGTCCACTCCTTGGACCAAATCGACCATGTGCACACTCAAAATAGTAAAAAAAAAAACTCTCCAATATGATTAATTGGATCAAAATGATAAGAGCATTACCAGCCATCTGATCTTTCAAGGGGGAGATATACTATCCCTAATTCAATTCAATTCTCGCTTGCCCTTTATGGATTGAAGCTAGGGAACTCAAAGCAATCATCAGAGAGCACTCTGAAGCTTCTTAGAGAGGATTAGAATTCTCATTTCTCAATTTTGCACAATGCAAAAATAGGGGAGCTGAATCCATTAGCCAATTTCTTCCTCACTCAATTTTCATCCAATTGCTCTTGTACACTTCATCTAAGAGCTAAGTCAAGTGCACCTAAGCTTCTATTGGGGTTCCTAGAGCAAGGAAGAGCCTAATTGGATCAAAGTCAAAGCTCAAGCAAGGAGGAATTGGTCCAAACATTGATCCACTCAACCTCAAGTGCTCATACTCTCAGTAAGGCTTTGTCTCAACTAGATGAAGCTTCTCCAAAGG
Organism: Cymbidium sinense; assembly: GCA_021442155.1. NCBI lineage: Eukaryota > Viridiplantae > Streptophyta > Magnoliopsida > Asparagales > Orchidaceae > Cymbidium > Cymbidium sinense. The sequence goes on from CM038214.1 coordinate 23,279,611, forward strand.
AATCAAGCACCGGTGATCACCTCCGGTGAGGTATGGGATTTTTTGATCACTAAACTCAATGTGGTGTGGGGATTTGTGAAAGAAATTTTTACCCTATCAATTTTTGACCATTGGATTTACCGCTCTCTATCTTTAGATGGTGTGGGTTGAATTTGTTTTGATTCTATGCTAGATCTAGCTTAGATCTTCCCCTTGATCATAAACAATCTCTATTGATCAAGGGGAGAACTTGGATGATCTCAGCCATCCATCCGTGCATTTTAGATGGATGGCTGAGATTATTTAGCACTTTTAGATATCTATTTATCCTTTGTAGAACACAGGGGAATCTTTAGCCATCTGATCTTTGATCGGACGATAAAGGATTAAAGCACGTGCGCCGCCAGCTACCCCCGTGAGGTGACAAATTAAGGGACCCCCTCACGGCGCGTGTAAAGCGCACTGACCACCGCTTCCACGCATCGTGCCGTGAGCCATGGATTAGTTAGGAATTAATAAAATAAATTAATTAATTCTTAATTCACTTAGAGAACTTCAAAATTGCATAAATCTTTCTAAAAAATTCAAAAATTTGACATAAATCCTATAGATAGATAATTAAACCTAGAACATTTTAAAATTAATTTTGATGAGTTTTGAATTAGGCTTTTTTTAATTTGGGTTTTTTTGGAAAGTGTATTTTGCTAATTACTCTTTACTTAGGCCTCTGATTAACCCCAAATTTCTTGTGCAAGTTTTAGCGGATGATCTCTACCTCCCTTAATTTTCTTGGGATTTATTGATGGCTTGATTAGAGTAATTGCATATGGTTTCCTTAATTACCCTTCTTATGTAATTAGGCCTAATTAGGGTATGATTAGTGGTTTTACCCTATGATTAGGGTTGATTAAGGTCAGATCCTATAAGTAGGAGGTTTATGGAATAATTTTGAGATATTTCCCCTAAGCTATTCCATAAACCCCCTCTTCTTTCCTTAATCTCCTCTTAATTAAGGGTTAATTTAGTAATTATCCCCTTAATCAATATCTAAAAATTCTAAAAAGTTCTAGAACATAATTAATCTATCTTAGGTTGATACTTAGGTGTTTAATAGCCTAAGTTTTATTAAGGAAATCAAAACCCAATTCACATGTGTGAAAGGGTGTTTTGAAATTACTTAAGCTAAATCTCTTAGCTTAATTAACTTTTAATTGTGAGCCAAATTGCATTAGACCTTTTCATTATTAGGTGCATTGTAATTTAAATTCCTTGTGAGTTTTATGTCATCTCATTGGCTCATAATTATTTAGTTAATTCTTCCAAGGTGGTGTAGGTAAGGGTTAATTAAGCTACTTAATTCATACCTTAACCTAATCAACACATGAAAATGAATTTAATTGTTTAAAAATTAAACAAAAATATCAAACACATGTGGGAATGGGTTAAGAACAACAAACTCATTTACCTTTTGAAAATTAAATCAAACTTCAAACTAAACAAAAATCACTTTGAAATCCACTTTGATTTATTCTAAATTTTCTTATTCCATAAGAATGTCTTTAGGATTTAAGTGAAGTGAGTTTGTTTACATGCTTTCATTGCTTTGGATCTTTCCCCAACATGTTAAGTTGTATGTCATGTGTTATCATGCAGTCATAGTTTTGAAATTCAAATTTTAAAAAGAAATTGTTTACTTTATGTCAAATTTGCATGTGTTGGCTAAAGTAAAAATATGAATGGCTATTATCACCACTAAATCCAAATTATTTTCAAAATACATAAATCAAATACCAAATCTGAAAGTGTGCTACTTATACTTTAATTATAAGCTTGCATGTGATAGATTATAAAGTCATGCTTAGTATAGGTTTTTCTTTCTTATGTTAGCATAGTTTTGAATAGGAGTTGGTAAGATGTAGGGTTCATTTGAAAAGAACCCAACACTTACTTAATTCTATACCCTATTCATCCCTATACTATCACCTAAGAAGGGTTTCCTATACTTGCATGTATAGATTGCATAAACAAAAATGAATCCATTAAACAACTTTTGCATTTTCCTTTTCTATCTTATTTCTTTTATATATGTGTTTGTATTTAAGGAAAGTGATATATTAGTCTGGACAACCCCGAGGTTGTGAGGCTTTAAGTAGTCCTATGTAGGTCTTATACCTAACACCTCTGGTTAATAATGGCATTGTACTCACTTATGCCTTTCTTACTTTCATGTATGTATGTAAAAATTTAGATAAAGAAAACTCTTTCTACTTAAGAAAAATCATGCATATTCAACTTCTAAATTTCCTTAACTTGATTACTTACAATGCATCATAAAGTGTGTTAAATACTCTCATTTTCATGTATAGATATGCTTAGGGTCCATCCATATGCATGTTATATATGTTAGGAAAGAAATGAAGTAATGTGTGTTATGTGAATTTGAATCATTTTATTTAATCTTAAAATGTATTTCTTTTTAATAGGTTTTTTTAGAGTTTATCTAAAATTAGGATTAATCAAAAGATGTAATGAAAATATTCACCTAAATGAAACTAAAATATAATCTACTTTAGAAATTACTTAGGTTAGGGAAAGAAAGAAAAGTTCTCTTCTCTTTCCCTCTCTTCATAACCTAGTAATTAATTGTAGGACCAACTTAAAATAAATCAAAACATGAAATAAAATTAACCTAAAAAGATTAAACAACTTTAATGGAACCCTCCTCTAAGTTGAACATATTCTTCACACTTAGAAATTTTAAACCTAAATCCATTGCTAAGCGTAACACACAAGCCTTCAAAGCACACACATTAGCCTAAGTCACCACTTCTAGCTTTAGGTTAGGTCGGTGCATGGTTTGATATTTATTTTATTTTTTAATATATGTTTTAGACTGGATGTTAGGGTGTATTCTTGTAGAATGAATGGTAGGACATTCTTAGTCTAACTATTCTTTTCTGCAGGGGATTGAGCTTAAGGGGTGCTATGATAAATAAAAATATAAATGTGTTTGCTTGCGTGTTTTATACCCTTAAGCATAACTATTAGGTGGACTTAGTCACCCATGTGTGGGGTGATAAGTCCAATATACATGCTTGGGATTTGTGTGATGTGTTTTAGCTGACATTTATTTTACAGGTGTTAGTTAGATTTCCACTTTTTCTTTTCATGTAAAAAATTGTATAATTAGGATTTTGGAATGATTGTTATGGGGATTAGGATAAGCATTAGTCATAAGGTACTATCTTATGCACCATGTGAATCCTTGGAGCATCCACTTCCAACCTTCCAAAGGAGGAACCAAAAGAAGAAAGAAGAAGAGAAGAAAGAAGAATGATGCTTGAAGACCCCTATAACAATGAGTTTCATGCTTAATTATAATCTAATTGATTTGTAATATGGGTTGTATAATGGTAGAGCTTGGCAACCCATATTTGATATTTTCAATTTTGTGCGGTGGTGCCCGACCATAATGATCATTTATTCTTTTATGATTATCTTTATAAATTGATTGATAATTTATTTAGCTTTTGCATTAAGTGGCATAATTTTCCTAGTTTCTTCCTTGCTTTATGTATGGCCTAGATGTGGATTAGGCTCTTTAGGGAAAAATAAATCTTTTACCCAACTTAATAATTCAAATTAAATTTAAATAACTCATAACCTCACCTAAAGCTTAGGTTTAAAATCAAGATAAAAGAATTAGCAACCCCTTAGCTGGATGAGAATTTCTTTTGTAATATCATGCACAAATGTATCTTATTTTACTCTTTATTAGAGGGCTTCCACCTTTGCCAGAGAAACTCGGCTTGACCTTTGAGAGCCATGGTGGAAACTCACCTCCTCCCTTCTTGCTGATTTTGGCCAATAATCTAATTTCTCATACATTAGTCATATGAATCCTATTAGCCTGAGTCAAAATACTTGTGCAAAATGAAAATATGATGAAATTTGAATTGCATTAGATTTAGGTCATTGGAAGCATGTCCCTTTACATGATTTAGTCTTTTTAGGGAGTGATTTAAGGACTTAGTCTCTTTTTAAATAATAACAGCTTAGCTATCTTGCATAAGCATAAACACTTGCCTACATGTATTTAAAATCATAGGAGGAGTTAGGTGGCAGCCACCCCCAGGTGGTAGTAAGTCGAAGCTGTCGGTGGTTTGTTATCAAGGCAAACCAAATACCCCTTTTTGCCTTAGATTTAGGTTATGCTTCTGGCCCTTGCCGAAGCTCCCTAGATTTAGGTTCTGAGGTTGCTTCTCCCTTTTGTGGGCCATAAGCATAATTCCTCACCTCTTAGGCATTTTCTTAATCTTGTGTTAAAGAACATTAAGTCCTAAAATTCTAATGAAAAATGCGACACAAATAAACTAAATCGATTTCTAGAATGTAAAGCCCAACTATAGGATAGTTTGGGATGCTTTCCTAACATCATGAGCATCTCCTACTTATTTCTCATTTTGGCTTCAATAATAACTTCCTATTTTTATCAATCCTATTTTGATCTTCAAAATAAAACTAATTGATTGATAGTCCTTCCCTATTGAAATCTTCAAAGACAACGATCATTTACCTTAATCGAGAGTTTTCCTAAGGAATCCCCATTCCTTAGGATGTAATTAACTTTGGGGGCTTACTTCTGTAGGGAACTTAATGAAACTAATTTAAAGTAAACTCTGCTTTACTTTTCCATGTAATGTAGTGGAAGAATGTCTCTGTACATATGCACCCATCATCCTAGAGTCCTTGAGATGATTGGTTCTATTAAAGGGTATTGATTTCTATCTCTCAAGATAGTACACTATTTCCTTGATGACCTATATGATCACCTGAATAAGTATATCTGTGGATCTGCTTGGCATCTTTCCAAGATGAATTTTTATAGTGTTATGCCTTTTCTTTCTCTCCACAGATTTGAAGGCGACTCCCCATAGAAATTTTAAACCAACAGATTTTTTTTGGAGACTACTAGGAAGGTTCCTCTCTTTATCTTTGGTAAATGATCATTATCTTTGAGTATTGATAATGGGTTCGTACTGTGATATGAATCCAAGACTATCCTTCTTTCCATTGACACTAAGCTCATTTCATTCTTGAGTTGAGTTAGCCAACATCTTTAGGTTTTAGGACCACATTCCTTGTTGGTTTTAAAACCCTCGTTGGGTTCTCACATGGGTAAAATGAAAAGATCTAAATAAAAAGAGAAAACATCTTAAAGACTTCCTCCTTATCATTTTCATGGTAAGGAAAGGTTCATTCCTAAAAATAATAAATCTTCCATAAAGAACTTTGCTTTTTCAAAAGAACCTTTTCAAAAATGCACTTAATAAAATATTATCACAAAATTTTGTCACCCTCATTTAACAATTCTCATAATTGTTATTTATATGGATTTTTAAAAATAAAATTAAAAACATTTTCCAAAAGCACAAATGAATATCTTCTTTCAATTCACTTTGATGAAGATTTCATTTTCAAAATAAAATGAACAATCATCTTTTCCAAAAAAAAAATCACAACCATAATCATAAAACTTTTCAAAAAGCACACATGAATTCTTCTATTCAATACACTCACACTTATTGAATGGAAAGTTCATTTTCAAACAAAATTAAACTTTTTAAAAAGCACACATGAACATCCTCATTTAATTTATTAAATGATGATTTCATTCCTAACTAAAAAAAATAAATATTTAGGAAATCCCACTTAAGCATATCTCACATATGTATTAAGTTGGAATTCCTCTCTTTCAAAAAAACAACAATCACACACAAAATTTTATATTTAAAAAAAATAAGATTGATCCCCATTCCATATACCTAAATTTGTTGAATGGAGGTCCCCTTTTTCAAAAGTTAAAATTCCAACAATCATATTTCAAAAAAATTTCAAACATACATTTGGAACCTCACTTAGCATACTCAAATTTGCTAAGTGAAGTTTCCAAATTCAAAAAATCCAAAATCAATAATCATATTTTAAGATTTTCTAATCATACTTTGAACCTCAGTTAACATACCCAAATTTGTTAAGTGAAGTCTCCAAATTCAAAATCTAAAAAATTTTCAAACAACATTTTGGAATTTCACTTAGCATACCCAAATTTGTTAAGTTAAATCTCCAAATTTAAAATCAAAAAATTTTCAAACAATATTTTGGAATTTCACTTAACATACCCAAATTTGTTAAGTAAAGTCTCCAAATTCAAAATCCAAAATTTTTTTAAATACATATTTGGAACTTCATTTAGCATATTTAAATTTTCTAAGTGAAGTTTCCAAATCTAAAATCAAACATCTTTCTAAACACATTTTTGGAACCTCACCTTGCTTACTCAACTTTGTTAAGTGATTTTTTCAAATTCAAAATAAAAATTTCTCAAACACCTTTGGAACTTCTTCCCTTAGCATACCAAATTTGCTAAGGAGAAGTTTCCATTTTTCAAAACCAAAAATGAAATCAAAATTCTAAACACACCATTTGGAATTTCATATTAGCATACTCAAATTTGCTAAGTGAAATTTCCATTTCACTAAATTAAGTGGGACTTCATCTTTGTCATCCAAATAGGTCAAATTGGGCCAAACCATGGGTTGGGTCAAGTTCATATGACCATTTGAAATGCTTTGGTGGCTTTGGTTTGATTCAATTTGGTATATATTTGGTTTTGGCTCATATAACTTTGGATTTATATATGAGCTCATGATTGTATGGTTGATTGAATCATGAGAGAAAAATCAAGGGTTTGGCTTGATTTGAAAGTGATTTGGTTAAGTTCAAGATTTTGACTTGAAAGGCTCAGATTGGATTTTGAGTTGATTTGGGTTTGATTTTTGGAATTGGTTTTGACTATTTGAATTTATATTTCATTTATATATGTGAATATAAATGATAATATAAATGATCATGAGATAATTTCAAGGATTTGAAGTGGTTTAATCATGATTTAGGTTAAATCCATTAAAGGGAATTTAAAGGATTTAAGGAAAATTTTAAATTGAAATTAAATTTTTGAATTGGATTGGATTGATTTATATTTATATTTCATTTATATATAAGAATATAAATGAGAATACAAATAAGTTTTGAGAAAATCTCATAAGATTGAAATGGTGTGATGAAAGTTTGGGCTAAGTCCATTAAAGGGAATTTAAAGGATTTAAAGGAATTTTAAATTGGAATTTAATTTTGTACTTTTGATTTTATTTATTTATATTCATATTTCATTTATATATGAGAACATAAATGTAAATACAAATAAGTTTTGAGAAAATCCCAAGGGTTTGAATAGGTTTGATCAAGATTTAGTTTAAATCCATTAAAAGGAAGTTAAACGATTTAAGGAAATTTTTATGAATTGATTTGGAATTTTGAGTTTGATTTGATGGGTTTGAATTTATATTTCATTTATATATTTGAATATAAATGAGATCATAAATGAGTTATGAGAAAATTTCAAAGATTTGAATAGGTTTGAATCATGATTTTGAATATGTCCTTAAGGGAAGGTTAAGGACTTATGCAAATTTTGGACTTAGGAATTTTTGATGGATTTTGTTCGTGGGTTTCAATCATAGATTTCAATCATGATTTCAATCATATGAAGTTGATTTGAATTTGGTGAAAATCAAATAGATTTGATTTGGAGTTTGACTTGAAAGAAGGAAAGTGAGGAATGGTTTAAGCTAAGGGTAGGAAATTTTCCTAACACCTAAAGCATGACCTATTCCTATGGCTAACTCTTCTAAGTCTTCTAAGGCTAGGTTTGAGTGTCCACCTAATCACTAGATGTGTCTTAAGACTAATGATTTCTTAAAGTCTAAGAGGAGTCCTATGTCTTAGATGGAGAGGTTGAGAGCTCATTCTAAAAATGAGGTCAAGAAAGGGCGCCCAATAGGTATGGTGTGATGGCAAGGAACACTACACGTATTGGTGTTGACTGAAATGACCAACAACACTTAAAGATCACAAGAACTAACATAAATAATCTATCATTAACCCAAGGCAAAGAAAGAATCTAGAGCTTAGTGCAATGTGGCTCTAATTAGGTCCAAGACATAAGAGAGAGAGAGGGAAGAAATCCACTAAGGGATAGAGTGTGAACCTTCCACTAGGGAAGCAAGTTCAAGTCATCTACAAAGAGATAAAAGGTTTGATTTGATTTGTTCCACTGGGGAAGATGGTTGAATTTGTTTCAAATTTTATTTGGTTTAAATTTTTAGGATGAACCCTTTTGTTTTGCAACAGACTGCACTAAGTAGGAGCCATGGAGGCTAAGACCAAACTCAGATTTACCAATCCAAAGGGGTAGTCTACTAAACACATCGTAGGACTAGCCAACCAAATGGATGCCTTTCGGTGCACAGTAGCTATACAAGGAAGAAAGCACAATAGACTTACATCTTCCAAAGTAAGGACCAATTGCTGGGGTAATCTGTTGGTGAGATAATAGATTGAACCCAACCTAAGGCTAACTATTGAGTGAATGCCATTGGGGGATTTAGATCAGCTCAAAGATCATTAAGACTGATTTCATTTTTAAAATTTGTTTATTTTGATTATGATGGATCCCATAGGTTTTCGATGAACTGCACTGAGTAGGGGCCATGGAGGCCTAGACCTAACTCAGATTTATCAATTCAAAGAGAGTAGGATACCAACCACAAGATAGAACTATCCAACCAAGGAGAAATGCCTTTTGGTACACAATGGTCAAGTCTTAAGAAGAAAGCACAGGACTCACATCTTCTAGAAATAAGGAACCATTGGATTAGTTGCTTTGGGCAACAAATCAAACCTGACCTGGGGCTGACTATTGAGTGAATGCCACTAGGGGGCTTAAATCAACTCAAAGATAGTCAAAGATTAATTTCATTTTTAATTTGTTTTGATAGATTCCATTGGTTTGTGATGGATCACACTGAGAAGGAGCTTATAAAAGCCTAGACCTATCTCAAATTTACTGAACCAAAGGGAGTAGCTTCTCGACTGATGGGAGAACTATCTGACAAAAGGAGTGCCTTTTGGTTTTCAATGATCAATTGAATGGAAGAATGCTCGTACTCACATCTTCACTAGAAAAGACCACTAGGGTGATAGGTTTCTTTGGGCATAAATCGAACCCGACCTAGGGCTACCCATCAGTTTGCAACAATTGGCCTAAGAAGAAAGCTTCATAGTCTCACATCTTTTAAAGCCGAATATTTGTCGGGGTAACCTATTTGTGGCAAAACATATTGAACCCAACCTAGGGCCGACTACAGAGTGAGTACCAACTTGAGGATTTATCTCAACTCAAGCAGTCAGGCAATTCCTATATGGAGTTCTGCTGACCCTACCTTAAAGATAGGATGCCTGCTTTGGAGAAGGGGCCCTTTGGGGGGCTTGAATTCCTAATCCACAATCGAATTAAGTTTTGTTTATTTTAGTTTGTTTGTTTGTTTATTGTGGATCCTATTAGTTTATGAGGGATCATACTAAGAAGGAGTTTATATCAGCCTAGACCTATCTCAGATTTACTGAACTAAGGGAGAATCTGTGCATTGTTGAATAAATTTTCCAACCATAGGGGTGGCTACTAGGAAAAGGGAACTGTCCAATCTAAAACATAACATGGGTAGTGTCTAAATAGGATCACAAGGGGCTTGATCCAAATAGAGTGCCCACAGGGGATGGGGCTGCTAAGGACTTAATCCAATACCCTAAAGAAAATGACATGGATAGTCATAAATCCATTAGGTATTCGGTGTCCAACTTAGGGAGAAAGCACGAGGACTCATATCTACCAAGAGTGGTGTACTCATCGGGTGAGTTGCTATCAGCATAGTGAATGTCAACCAACCTAAGGTGTCCATTGGTTTGCAACAATTAGCTTAGGAATAAAGCTTGGGGACTCACATCTTCCTATAGCAGAACTGATTACTGGGATAGTCTGTCTTTGGCTAGATAGATGTTATCCGACCTTGTGCAACTACTGAGTGAATGCCACTAGGGGACTTATATCAACCCAAGAGTAGTCAAGAGGAAAGGAGCCTCTAGGAGACTTACCCTAATCCTGCAATATACTTGACCTAGTTAGAACTGGATGGCTAGTTGAAGAACAAAGCACGAGGGCACACATCTTCTTAAATAAAGTCAATATGAGGTAGCTTTCTAGTTGGGCAGTGAAGCATACCATACCAACAAGGCGCTTGTTGGTTTATAATGATGAAGTTAGGAAGAAAGTGCAAGGACTCATTTTTTTCAACAAATGACCACTAGAGTGACATACTAGCGAGGTAGCATGTAGACCCGACCTAGAGCAGCTAATGAGTGAGTGCCACAAGGGGCTTACTCCCACATCAAGTAGCTTGAGATAAAAATTTGTGTTTATTTTGTGCATGTGTTAAAATAAATAGGATGCCTCTAGGGACTCTTACACTTACCTTAAAATATGATGGAGAATTATGAAATGATGCCACGGATGGCAGCAAGAATTTCCACTAAGAAAGGATGTCACTTGGGTTCTCTCACACCTATCTTAGTTATGTTAATCAAAATAGATGCCTCTCGGGTTCTCTTACACCTATTCTAAAAGCATTGGGAGATTATGTTTATGTTGTGAAAGAGGGATAGGATGCTACTGGGGGACTCTTACACCTACCCTAAATACGTCAGGGTGGTTTCACAAGATAAGCAAACAACACTTCAAAAGAAGAGAAGATTTGATCAATGGAAGCAAATTTTGTTCTTTTTTATTAATGATTATTTTCAAACATGATTTATTTCATGTGTAATATTTCTTTAGATAGAGCCCATTAATTGGAAGCATTGGATGTTCCCCTTTACAATCAATAAGTTGATAAGATCCTCCTTGGTAAGCCTTCTCTATGACATAGGGGCCTTCCCAAGTGGGTTCAAACTTACCTCCCTTCTTCGATGGGCAACAATTGGTCTCCTAAGGACTAAGATAAGTTCTCCTACTCAGAAAGACCTAGGACAAACCAGCTTGTTATGATCTTGAATCATTTTGGCCTTGTACAACTTGAGATTCTAGCATGCCCATAGGAGACTCTCCTCCAAACCTTTGAGCTCTTCTAAATGCAACTTTGCATTCTGCTCTATAGTGATCTTGTTACCCAATGCTATCCTTAGTGATGGGAGTTGAACTTCTAAAAGAAGAATGGCTTTGGACCCATACACTAAGAAAAATAGGGTAGACTGAGTTGGAGTCCAGTATGTACTGTGGTAGGCCCACAAAGCTTCAACCAACTACTCGTTCCACTGTCATTTATTATCATCAAGAGTCTTCTTTAGTATTTAGATGAGAGTTTTGTTGAATGCTTTTGTTAAGCCATTTGCTCTAGGATAGTAGATGGTGGAGTATCTCCAATCTATTCCATGTCTTCTAGCAAAGCTGTTGATCTTCATGCTTTTGAATGCAGTACCATTATCAGATATAATTTATCGATGCACCCCGAACTTATAAATGATATGGTTCTTGAAAAACTAAAGCACATGGTGAGCTGTGACCTCTCTGAAAGGGATGACTTCTGCCCACTTGGAAAAGTAGTCGATGGCAGCTAAGATGAATTAGTGCCCCTTGGAAGAAGGAGGATCGATCGGACCTACAATGTGGTACCCCAACACTCAAATGGCCATGAAGCCAAAGTATGGTGCAGAATGTTGGGTGGTTGGTGGAGGACCATACCGTGCACTTGGCATTGATGGCATTTCCTAGATACATCCATGCAATCTATGATCATCGAAGGCCAATAGTATCTAAGTCTTTTGATCTTTGTCTTCATCTTCAAATCGGATTGATGCGCTCCACATAGAGCTGAGTGTACTTCGTTACAATGCCATAGGCTTCATGTTTTTCCAAACAATGTAACCATATTTGGTCAAAGGACCAGTACTAGGTGTCATCAACAAGAGCGTAGGAGAGAGCTCTATTTCACATGATGAGCTTGTGACTTTTCTTGAGGTAGTTTATTGGTGTTCAAGTAATCTATGAATGTTGCCTCCAATCTAGCACCTTGTCCATTTTGGCAATGGCAACCTCCCCTTCAAGAAAAGTCTCTCGATGAGTTCAGAAGTAATAAGATATAGGACTTGTCAATTTTGGACCCTTATTGAAATGGACTCATCTTTCGAACATGCCAATTCTTTGGAAAGTTTGGCCAAAGCATCTCCTACTGTGTTCTCTGCTCAGGGAACCTTGTAGATGGTGAATTTGAAAATTTGGGCCAACAACTTCATGGTATACTCGTAGTAATGATGAAGCTTGGGTTTGAGAATATGGTAGGACTCGATAATCTAGTTGATGACCGACTGAGAATCCCCAAAGATGTTAATGCTCTTAATACTGATAGTGATGGCTAACTCCAGATCAGCAATTAAAGCCTCATACTCAGCTTCATTGTTGGTGTAGGGGATGGAAAGATAGTATTAGAATCTCATCACATCATGGTTTGGAGTTAGAAGAACTATTCCTGTCCCTGCCTTTCCTGGGAGAATAGATCTTGGTGCTTCACCTTTAAGAAAAGAAGTTGCACCATCAAAATACATCTCCCATCGGTGGTTGTCGGACTCCCATAAGTTCAAGATTTGTTCATCGGGGAGATCATCACTAAGAAAAGAATCACCAAGAAGTGGGTGTGCTACTAAGAAATTTGCTAGTGCCTATCCTTTTACCGCACGGAGGGGTATAAATATTATATCAAACTGTGAGAGAATCATGGACCAATGAGCTAAATATATGGATAGCGTTGGTCATATCATGAGGTATTGTAGTGGATTGGTTTGAGAGATCAAGTTCACCTTATAAGAAAGCATGTAGTGTCATAACTTCTGAGATGGAAATATCAAAGCTAGGCAATGTTTCTCAATAGGTGGATAGTTTACTTTAGCAAGAATTAGATGATGATTAAGGTAATAGAGTGCACATTTCTTCCCCTCATCATTGGCTTGGGCCAACCGAGTGCCGAGAGAGTCATCCAATGCAGTAGTGTAAAGGATTAGTGGCCTACCTGGGATAGGGGCTGCTAGAACTAGTGGTATCACCAAGTACTCTTTGTTGTCTTCGAAGGCATGCTGACACTTATCATTCCACTTAAACTTGGCATCCTTTTTGATAAGTGCTGAAAATGGTTTGCATCTCTCTGATAGGTTTGAGATAAAGCATCTTAGATATGCCAACCATCCTTGAAAGGATCTAAGTTGAGTTAAACTCTTAAGAGGAGGCCTTTCTAAGATAGCTTTGATCTTTTCAGGATCTATTTCTATTCCTAGTGTTGAACAACAAACCCAAGGAATTTCTCTAAAGCAACTCCGAATGCACACTTCACGGGATTCATTATGATGTTATATTGTCTTAATAATTTGAAAATTACTCTCAAGTCAAAGAGGTGGTCTTCCTTATCCTAGCTTTTGACTACTAGATCATCAACGTAGCACTCAATCTTATGATGGATGTGTTTATTGAATGTCTGAGTCATGGCCTGTTGGTATATAACACCAACATTTTTAAGGACAAAAGGCATGACCCTATAACAGAAGATTCTAATCGGGGTTCAAAAAGCAGTGTTTCTTTCATTTTAGGAGACATCTTATTTTGGTTATAGCCAGATGATCCATCAATGAAAGAGAAGACTGCATGAGATGAGGCAATGTCCACCATTAATTCTGGTATAGGAAGAGGAAACTCATCCTTAAGACATGCCTTGTTTAAGTCTCTAAAATTGATGCATATGTGAATTTGACCAATCTACTTCTTAAGTAGGATGATACTAGCTAACCAGGTAGGATATTTTTCTTCCCTGATGAAACTAGCATCGATCAATTTCTTGACTTTAGAAATAACCTGTTGTTTAATTTCTAATCACATGCCTCTAGGAGCTTGCTTAATAGGGGTAACATTAGGGTCTATTGCTAGCTTGTGGATTACTATGTCAGGAGATAATCTGAGAATTTCTCCATAACTCCATGTAAAGTAATCTTTAAACTCAATCAATAGCCTAACTAAGTCATTAGTTTCATCTTCATTCAACAACTAACTGATATATGTTGGGTGAGGATTTTCTTCTATCCCCATTATATTTTTTTTAAGTTTATCGATTATTGAATGAATCTCCTCTTCAAATTCTGGCGGTGCCTCTTTGACTTGGAGATCATTTAGATCATCTAAAGTTTCTAAACACACATTCTCATAAGAGTTGGGGATATGTGAGAAGAACCTATCATACTCCAAATGGTTGGTAACAACTAGGAAATAATCTTCATCATTGATCGGACCTACTATGCCAAATCCTAGTCCTGCTCTTGATTGTGCTTCCCAGCCTGTATTATTCCATAGCTTTTCAAAATATTCTAACCTGTGCTTGGACCATGTGTGAGGAACTAAACTTTTATGTATCATATTTTGAACACAAGGTGAGTAAGTCAAAAGGTAATTCTATTAATTCTTAAAAGTATCTTCCTCGAGTCCTACATCAAGCTCTAGACTTGACGATAATGAACCCAAAAAGAACCTCTTCTACTTCATGTCACTAGAATACTTAGGGACTTCCTTAACTACTAAACCTTCAATTTTCTAAGATGCAGGTGAGGTTAGAGCTAAGGTTCCCAACGGCTAAGAATAGTTTCACATAAACCATATTTGAATACTTTGCTTTGCTTGGAGGCTGGTCTTCATCTCTTTGATCAAAAGTCACCTCTGAAGGAACCCACCGAGAGGGGTTAATACTAATCACATTAGACTCATCCTCAGTTGAATTCCAAGTCTATGAATAGTAAGAGTACTCATGAACTGGAACACCTCATGTTTGTCAAGGCCAACTAGGGGTCTCCCACCTCTGAACCGCCTCTATTTTTGCCTCCTCCTGGAGGTTGAGCCATCCTACCCACATGTCCATATGATGGAATGAACTGTGGGTGGAATGTGATATGCGGATCCATTTCTTCTTCTTCAATTCCCCTTTCTTGCTCACTTGGACTTTTATTTTTCTTATCATTTTCTTTTATCTTTTCTTTTGCTTCATTTTCTTTTTCTTTTGCATTTGCATTTGAATTTTGTCCAAGTTTATGAGAAAGGGTGTTTTTAGGAAGATAGTAGGTCGAATCCTCATAAATCTCAACCTCTCTAACTAAAAATGGTTTTCATCCCCATTGATAGGGTACTCAATTTCATCTTTTTTGAACTTGATGCACTAATGAAGGGAAGATGGAATGATCTTGTTCTTATGTATCCAAGGCCTACCAAACAAAGTAGTGAATGAAGTATTCAAATCAATGATGTACAACTTGGCTTCAGTCTTCTAGTCACCTATCTCCAAAGATAACACTATGGAACCTAAAGCCCGCTCACCTTGATCATTGAATCCTCTCAACATCATTCTATCTACTCGAAGAGTAGAGATGTTGATCTTAAAATAGGCAAGGGTCTTTAGACTCATAATGTTCACTGATGCACCTGAATCCATGAGAACCCTGGCAAGTCTGAACCTATCCATGTCGACTGTGATGTAGAGGGATGCTTCCAAGTCCCCAAAAGGTCTTCATCGTGGTGATCCCTTGGGCTTCTTTTGCATAATGTGCTTCCTCACCTATAGTAGTCAGTTGAGCTAAACATATTTCAAGATCAAGGACTGCCTTGATTAGTGACTCCATCATCTCTTTGGATAAGATACGGGCATCATATATACTTAGATTAGATGGTAGCTTTCTTAGATGAGAAAGGATGTTATAGTCCACTTTGGCTAGTCTTCCAACAAGCATATTCAAAGGTGGAGCATCCTATGGAAGGGATTCTTGATCTTTAGTACCAGTGAGTTATTTCCTCTATCTTGAGGTGCTACCCTAGGAGGTAGAATCTAACCACTACAGAGGTTGACTTTGGTAATCTCTTGAGGCAAGGTGGTGGAAGGTTCTACCTGCACTTCAGGCTCACCTACAACTTCTCCTATGGGACTCTCAAAATTGAATGATTCCAAGTCTATCTCAAGAGGTGAACCCATAGTATTTAGAGTTGAAAAATCCAACTCTAAATCAGAATGAGGAAGATCAAAATTATCATAGTTAATTAGACTTAAAGAGTTATCATTAGGAATAGAAGAAGACAATTCATCAAAAGAGACACATCTGTAATTCAAACTAGCTTTATTCTTCAATTTCTGAGAATTATTTTTAGGTATAATGTAGAAGTCAAGTAGAGTGAGTGGAGTAAGGGATTTGATGCCCTTATCCACTAATACAAGAGTTCTACTAGTAGATGAAATAGAAGGGCTAGCTGAAATGGTAGAAAGCTCAGTGGAACAAGGCTAGAGGTCGGACATGGGATGTGTTAAGGGGCTATCCTGGACACATCCCGCTACTACTCCGCTAAGCTCCCACTTTCTTAGAGTTGGCACTAGCAACTTGCAAACCTTCCTTAGTGTTAAAGGTTTGAGCTATCTCAGGAACCTGCAAGGAAAGCTTCTTGATCTTCTGAATTATTTTCTTAGAGGTTTTAGACAAAGAAATGTCCCAACCTTCTTTGGTTTTGGTAGGATCGCTTGTGTCCCCAAGGATTACCCTAATGGAATTAGAAGGTTGTTCCATAAGGTATTCCTTCAGGATAACTACAGCACTAGTCTTAAAACTATGTTCAAGCCAACCCTTGAGTGTGAAGCAATCCTCCAAAATGAGGCCTAGCATACGGTGGTAAGGGCAAAGGTTTGAATCATGACTTTTGCCTACTTCCTCTGGTCTCCTAGGCTCTGCTAAAATTAGGTTTCTTTAAGAGATTCTTAAAGATTTTTGATTATCACCTCTTAAAAGAATAAGGTTTGTTTAACCTATCTAAAGGAGTAGGTGGACCATAACCACTGGCGGGTATGCATGCCTCATTGGTGGGACTGATGATGTGGAGGTGCTTGAGCGACTGAGGGAGTTTAGTGGCATGCCATGGGGTGTACCCCTCTTTTAAGGTGAACCAATGGCCAACCAAGGGTAGGAGGTTCTCTTCTTGGTTAAGGGTTGTACCCAACAACCTTTATTTAGTTTGAGTCATAGGCCAATAGGCAAAGAGGGATAAAGTTGGCTGCCATGGATAAGAGGTGGGTAGGCCTTCCAAATGAAGATTTTCTCTTATTTGGAACCTTTGGTTTACTTGATTTGACCATAATCGATGGGTTCACTTCAGGTCAATGGGGACCTAAGGAAAATTCATGCCAAGTTTGGTTGAGTTTGGACTTGGTTTGGCTAAGTTTGGCTCAACTTGACTCATATAGATCAATTTGGGTTTATTTGAGCTAAGTTGACTAATTGACCAAATTGGGTCAAGAGGACTATTGGATTATGTTTAATTGAGTATTTGGACTGTATTGATGCAATTGGTTTGATCAAATTTGAAGTGGATTTGAATTTGGCTCATATAGGTTCATTTTTTCCAAATGGGTCAAGTTGACCAATTTGGTCAAATTCATCAAATTGGCTTGAGTGAGGGTTGATTTATATTTTATTAATCATTTGGGAGTGATTTTAGGTGTTGTTTTGAATTGATTTAAATTATAATGAGATTTGATTCAATTTGACCTTTTTGGTCAATTTGGGTCAAATGAGTTAATTGGGTTCATTCGATCAAATTGGTTACAATTGGTGGTTAGATTGTGTTTAATACTCAATTTTATGATTGATTGAAGGCATTGGTTACAATCAATTTAGATTATAATGGGATTTGGCCCAATTTGGCCCTTTAGTTCAATTTGGGTCTAATAAGTCAAGATGGATAAATTGGCTTGACTAGGTCCAATTAAATGGAGTTGGATGATCAATGATGATTGACAATCATTTTAATATGGATTGATTGAATTGATTTATGCCAATTTTGATTAAGTTTGACCCAATTTGATCATTTTGGCCAAATTGGGTTAAGTCATCCAATTGGATTGAACATGTTTAATTAGGATCATATGAAGGTTAGAATGTGTTCAAGGATGAACTTAGAGTTGATTGAAGGTCTTGACTATTATTGATTTGAGCTATATTGAATTTTGGCCCATTTTAACCCTTTAGGCTGAATGGGTCAATTTAATTTAGCTTAGGTTAATTAGGTTAACTGGATTAATTGCATGAATTGGAATGGATTATAATATTCATTTAGGCATTTATAATAATTATGAGGCTTGAATTAGGTTTGATTGGCTTGAATCAAGTTGAATAGGCTTTTAACCCTATGGAGTCCAAATGGGTCAACTTGGGTTAAGGCCTAAGTTGACTTAGTTTGACTCAATTAATTTAAAGTTAAGGCTTAATCATATCTAATTAGAGTTTAAATGAGTTTGGATGGATTAGATTCCAATAATGTTGATTTGATCTTGAGTTTGGCCATCTTGAGTCCAAATAGGTTAAGTTAGATTAAGTTAGCCAAGTCTAACTAAGATGAATCAAATTGAGCCTAGGTCAAGTTTGTATTTAGCTTGGAGCTTGAATTATAATCAGTTGGTTTGAATTTGGTTAATTGGCTTGATAAGGAATTTGGTTGAGCCTTAGGGTAGGTGAGGTTTCACTTATCCTAAGATAAGTTCTAACCTTAGGGATGTATTTTATAGGTAATCACAACAACTGTCCTAGCACTAAGGAAGTCTTATTATTTGCAAGAATCCTAGGTTAAGGATAAGGGTTGTCAACCTCACTCCAAAAGTGAGGTCAATAGTACTTATAGACTATCTAGCACATTAATGATTATTTAGCATATTCATTTATCATTTTTCCTGATTATTATTCTAGGACTCCATCAATATCTTTAGATCACACTTGATTTAACTTTATAGTTAGCCAAATCACAACTAAATGAAGCATGGAGTAAAGAAAAATATCATTTTTGTTAAAAGAGCAAACAATTTTTTATATTAATCCATAAAATATAGTCTAATACAATACAAACATTCAAAAGCTCACATAAATTCAATGTTAACACATTTAGTTCAACATTTTAAAAGGTAAATTATAAATGTAATACATAAATATGATTAAGAAGTACTTGGAAAATAATACAAATAAAAATAAACAATTAAAAGAAAAGAGTGCACCAACAAATTCTCTTCTTTTATTGTGTATCCTTCTCCTTGATCGCTTGATTGTGAGCTACCTCACACACTCCATACACACACATACATAACACATAGCACTTGGGGAGTCATTCTCCAAGTGTTGTCACTACTCTAATATACTCTCACTAGACTCACTAACCTCCAAAAAACTCTTTAACATCGCTTAACACCCCCTATATATAGTCATTAAGTCCTTCTAATAGTTTCACTTCATTTCCCCTTGAAATTGCTTCAAAAATCCCTCCAATTGCTTTCTAGAACTACTGAAACTATTAAAACTACTATAATTGTTGTAGCACCTGATGGTTTTATAGCTCCTAAGCATTGTGCTCTAATTTTTACTTCAAATTTCTAATTTTGTTGCCTTAACGCTATAATGCATTGCCTCAACACTACAAATCAGACACTACGATGTTGTTTTCTATATTTTTGCATAGTTTTTCTTCTAATACTAGCACATAGGAATTATAAATGTAATGTCAAGGTGTTGTACCATGATTTTGTATTTTCACCATTTCTTTCTTTCTCAAATAAGAGATTCCATGTCATAACCACTTAAAATTTTAAAAATAAATAATAAAATAATAATTTTTACTTAAAATTACATGTTAATTTAACTAAACTTTTTCGCTTATCAATGATGAAGGGCTACTTGCTCTCACTATTAGATAAATATATGCTCTCACTTTACTCGCCATCAACTTGGGCAGGAACCCACTTATACTCAATTTTCCTAATACGTACTTTTTTGTATAGTCACTCCTTAATAGTATAAAAGGAAAACTCCTCTCTTATAGGGGCCTTTTTTTATCTCTCTAGACCCCTAGTCTTTGTACTTTGATCTTGTGGAATAAATATTATTATTTATTTATTATTTTATTACTCTCTTGTCTTCTTATTCGTGATATCTTTATCCAACCTTATTTCTTAAGTATCTCAAAAGGTTCCTCCTCCATAAATGGACAAATTTGGATTTAATAGTTTCCATAGACACATGAATTGGGTTAGTAATTTTATCATCCATATTTTTAATTCTTAATATGTGATAAATTATTGTTCCATGTCTGTTGAGTTGTCCAACGTCAAATGATCTATTCTTCTTGGTATTTGGCTTTTAATTCACATCCTCATCCACACTTACTAGCCTAAGAAAATTTTGAATCCAAATTTAACCATAATGTGATGCAAAACCTCTTAGGCACCTGAGAAGTAAGGTTAGGATAAGTAAGACAAAAAAATTAAAAGTAAGAAAGCATAATAAATAAAAGAAATTCAACTATGTTAAAAGATCAAAGTATAAAATTTTCCCTTTCTCTCTCTTTAAAAAAATACAAGAAAAAAGCCAAAATTTCCTCCCCTCTTTAAAAATCTCCCTATATATAGGATCAAGCCGAGGTTACATAAGCAAGATACACATCAACTAAGTTTGTCATATGAGGAAGGACTCGCCAATAAAAGTCAAGTGTTGTATGCTGAGTAATGAGTTCTCCAATTGTGGTTGTTAGTGTTAATAAGGCAAGTTGCTTGACATGTTTCTGGATGTGTAGTCACAAGCATGTAGACGAGTTTTTGCATGTGAGGTGAGTCACTAAATACTAACTACCTTTCTTTAAGCATCTTCTTATATTTTCCCAAGTTTGAGCGAGTCTTCTTTAAATGAGGCAGGCTGCTAAACTCCAACCACTTGGCTAGGATGATCTCGTCTTCATGGGCAAGAGATAAGTATTAAAGTTGTAAACATTTCATGTAATTTTAATGCCTTTATCATGTGTTTATTTTAAGTAAATTTTTTGTTGAGATAGAAAAATTATAAAAAATGAAAAAATAAGAAATTTTGGCTTAATGCTATGGCACTAGATTTGACTTAAATTAAGGAAATTATATAGTAAGGCCAATGCTTATGTGCTATATCAGCAATGTCACGGTGCCATATCAAACTCATTTTAGGATAATTATATAGCAAGCTCATCATGTAGGCATTGCATAAGCAGCGTAGCAACCCTATACCAAAGAAAAAAAAATATGAAATAGAACTAGTAAGCATCACACTACAATGCTAGATCAATATTGTCATAGTGCTATATCAATAGTTTCACAGTGCTACAACCTGATAGAATATATTCATGATAATTTTGAGCAATTTTTGAAGCAATTATGATAGGATCATTAAGGAAATTGACCTGGCCTATATTTAAGTTATATGTAGGGGACATTTCTAAGGAAAAAAAAGAACTTTTTCTAATTTTTTTTTATTTTTCTTGGTAAGAGGGAGAGTGTGTGTATGAGCTCTTTGAGAAGCACTTGGAGGACACTCCAAGTGCTATGAGAGTGTTATAAGGGTAGTGTGATAGAGTGTTTCCTTAAGCAAGAGGTGGAGAAGAAGATCAATAATCAAGAATTTTCAGTGAGGGATGCTGGATATTTCTAAGAGAAAGCAGTAAAAGATTGCAAAGAGTGTAACTTTCAAAACTTACTCGATGTGCTCTTTACTTTCTTCTTCGGTTATCCTACATCTTATTTTACAATTTTAAATGAGATTTCCTTCTTTCTCTTTAAAATGAAGCACTAATTTATAAAGTGCTCTAAATTTATGTGAGATTTAGATATTTGTATTATATTAGACTTTGTTCAGATTAATATATAAAATTATTTATACTTTTAATTGTTGACCTCACTTTTGAAGTGTGGTTAACTACCTTCTTCTTAGATATAGGATTAATCTAGGCACTAAGACCTTCCTAATGCTAAGCCACTTTTAGTAATTAGGAGGACACTGAGCTTAAGCCTAGGGATTCATTAGATGCAACCCTAGGGATATAGATTATCTTAAGATAAGCAGGAGCTCACCTACCATAAACCCAACAAAATCCCACATCAAACCCATTGATCAAACTTAAACCAAATGATTGCAAACCAAGTTCCAAGCTAATGCCAATTTGACCAAGGCTCAATATGATTCATTTTTGTTCAATTTCATCAAGGGACTAAGTTGACCTGACTTAACTTATTTGGACTCAAGATGGCCAAACTCAGAACCAAATCAACCCAATTAAAATCAAACCCATCCAAATTCTTTTGAATGCCAATTAGACATGATTGAACCTTAACTTTAATTCAATTAAACCAAACCAAGCCAACTTGGCCTTTAGCCCAACTTGACCAATTTAAACTCCATAGGGCTAAAAACATATTCAACTTGGTCCAAGACAAATTAACTTGATACAAGCCCTATGATTGTTCCAAACATCAAATTAAACATTACAATCCATTCCAACCAACTTAATCAAGCCAAGTGGTCAAATCAACCTACTTGATCCAAGTTGACCCATTAGACCTAAAGGGTTCAAATGAGTAAAAATCCAACTTAACTCAAATCAATTACAATAAAAGCCATCAATCAACCCCCAATCCATCTTTAAAAATGTTCTAACCTTCATACCCCTTCAATTCAACCCAATCAAGCCAATTGGCTCACTTGACCCAATTTGGACTAAATGACCAAATTAAGTAAAATCTTAATCCTACCCAAATTAGACCAAATAAATTCACTCAATCTATACCAAAGTGATTTTTGCTCATCATTGATCACCCAATTACAATCAATTGAACTTAGCCAAGTCAATTTGACCACTTAACCCAATTTGGATCAATTTGACCTAAAAAACCAAATTAGGTCAAATCTCATTGCAATCCAAATTGATTGCAACCAATGCCTTCAACAAATCACAAATTAAGTATTGAATGATCACCAATTAAAGTCAATTCAATCAAATCAACCTAGTTGGCCCATTTGAACTAATTTGACCTAATGAGTTAAATTGAACTAAAATTCATTCTAATCCAAATCGAATCAAACTAATTCCTCCATACAATCTCAATTGATCAATCAAACATAAACCAAACCTTCAATCCACCCAATTTGACCAATTTGATCAAATTAGTTAACTTGATCCATTTAGCCTAAATGAACCCATATGAGACAAATCCAAATCCATTTCAAATTGAATCAAATCACTTGCACCAATGCATTCCAAATGACCATTTGAACATAACCCAATGGCCCTCTTGACCCAATTTGGTCAATTGGTCAACCTAACTCATTTGAACCCAATTTGACCTATATATGTCAAATTGAGCCAAACTCAACCAAACCAAGCATAAATGCAATAGTTAGAATTTCATCTAATCGGCGACAAGCTTTCCAGGTGGATTGCTTTTCAATGCCTAGTTTGAAGCCAAATCACCTTCTAACATGACCTTCGACCTTGAAGGTGGCAATCTAGCTTCCATTGAAAAAAGAAGTGGAGTCGATAGTACTTCTTTGAATTGAGAAGAGGTGCCCACCCTAAATTAGGCCAATGAAGAGATCGATTAAAGGCGAAAGACATAGGTGTGAGGTTTTTATCATAGATGAGATTGATTAAGGGAGCTCAGCCAAGGGAAAGAATCATTAAATGCTAGGGACCAAAGAGAAAAGGAAGCTATCCCTTGCCTTTGTTGATTACCTTGGCTTCTATATCATGAGACTGAGAAGACATAAGCTTTTCTATTCTATACGCCTTTGAGTCATCCGAAAGCATACTGGTTTTACTGACAGGGCTTAGTCAAAACCCAACCTTTACCAAGTCAATAAGATAAATCCAATACCCCTGTCCGTTTGGGTCAGTTGGCCCAGAATCTTTCTTTCTTATATGTTTACCCTAGCTATTCATGAATGCCTGTAGGAGCCCTCAATCATACCTAGGCACTTTGTATAAATTTCTAAAGCTTAGTCTACGCCCCTTATCATTCTTATACTCTAGGAGCCGCATGCCAATATTTCTTATTTTGAGAGGATTTTGCACAGAATTTTGTTGAATGCTTTTTTTTATGATGTAGTATCTTGAAGAAAAGTTCAACTTGATATGGTATTTGAACTGGTAGAAGGGACTATTTAGGTAAGGGTTGCCATGATGTCGGAATAATCGTTCAATGA
Source organism: Cymbidium sinense (assembly GCA_021442155.1). Classification (NCBI taxonomy): domain Eukaryota; kingdom Viridiplantae; phylum Streptophyta; class Magnoliopsida; order Asparagales; family Orchidaceae; genus Cymbidium; species Cymbidium sinense. The sequence goes on from CM038214.1 coordinate 23,303,641, forward strand.
TGTTCATATGAACTAGGATAGTGTTGTATTTTGAAATCCTTTCAATAGCTTGGCAAATAGTTAATGCCCAATAAAGATTGATGTCCTACTAACGATGGTGGAGGGATGGCTACCCAATGATCTCCATCCCTAGTGTGGTCGTACCAACTTCCTTTCTTCTATCTGACCAGATGAGCTTTCTTTTGAGACCTCCCATTCTTATTAAAGAAAAAAATGAATAGAGAAAGTATAGTGAAAAGCATAATATAACTTAGATGGGAATTCAAAGACAAAAGTTGGAATCTCATTGAGGATGAGGTGCTAGATGTGAAGCCATTGGATTCTCAAGATGTAAATATGGGATTGGTAGCATGCCCAAAACGCCCATAGGTGCCATTTATGGCAAAAGCAAGGAACACCCTTGTCCAATGCGATTGGGCTAAGAGAAGGGGATTAGTCTTTCGCCATTGATTACAAGCAAAGCACTTTGTGAACATATATATCCATCTCAAGCAAGGGGTGGATACCAAGTCTTGTCGAGAACCAAGTAAGTTGGTTAGAGATTGGCTCTAAAGAAGGCTACCATTTGATGGATGAGGGTGTGTCTAGTCTAGTGACTTATAATGCAGCTTGGACAACATCAATGCATTTAGTATAGTAAGCTAGGAAGCATCAAGTCATACTAGAAATGTTGTTCCACACATTGCTCCCACATCCAATTCTTTCTTCATTTCAAGGCCCAGAGCAAGAGAGGACATGCAAGGGAGATGTAAGAAAAAACTAATGACTACCTGATAGAAAAGCATACAAATCAATAAGAAGATGAAATGCCATTGCCTACAGCTCGACCTCTTGTTAAATCTTTCTTGTTTGAACTACCTCCCTTCCTAAGTGAAATTCTAGCTAACATAAAGTTTTAAGCACAACTGAGCTAGTAAGTAATAAAAAAAGAGTAGGTCAGAAGATATTACGTATTTACTTATGTTGTCTTCGATAACTAGTGCAACTATTGGTTTGAACAAAGATACATTTGCCTTATTTACTTAGTTAGGGGTTACATCTTCATGTAGATTTTAGAATCTTTTATCTCACTGGTGTGTAGTTGAGGTAAGAAAGAGATCTTAGGCATATGCAAGAGAATAAATTCTTGACTAGTCGACTACTCTATCTCTCTGGGATACTCTAAGTTCTTTCCTCATTTGGTGGAGTTGACAAGATGGTTCCAATACATCTTGGGATGGGCTCCTAACATTTAGAATATGAATTAAAGCCTAAAAGAAAAAAGTCTCATCGTGCTTTTGGGCTTAGTCCTTCCAATCATTCTTGGCGATCTGCTATTTGATTCCAATTCAAAGGCTTGTTTTTCTTTCTTGATTTTAGTTTCAGAATGTATCTTATGTAAAGAAAGAAGTACTCGAGCAAAGTAAGAGGATAGTCTATCTTGACTCAAGCAAAGTGGAGATAGTGTAGCTTGATATACTTGATTGAAAGGAGAGGACTATATAGTTGTTTGAGGACATGTTGCAGGCATGTAGCTGAGATTGTCAAGATAGTTGGGATGATCAGCTTCCATGGATAGAATTGGAATAGAATAATGTCTCTCATTTGATTCATGTCTTTATTCATGGCCAAGGCGCTTTTACTTCAATTATGCCCTCCATGTCACCTTCTTGAGATTAGATCGGTGTAACTCGACTTTCAATTCACATTGGAATCCTGCCCGTGCCGAATGAAATTAATGGAACTCATAGCCTCCACCAATCGAAGTATAAGAACTTCATGCCCTTCTTTTTTTAGCTTTCATGATCAATGGGACATGCTTTTCCTTTTGGAAGAGGATTTGGTGTCCCAAGGCCCAGTCAAAATATGACTCATCAACCCTAGAGGTTACCCTAATTTCACTATAGATCCTAGTCTAGCTATAGTGAGCTTTTATGTCCATCTTAGGATGAGTATAGATATGTACAAATTTGAAGGTTGTTTCAAAAAAAAAGTGAGCAGAGGGCATCTCCATTTAGCCTTTTCCATTTCGATGCAAATGAGAAGTTCAAGGGTTTCAAGCGATGCAATAGAACTAGTCGAATGAACTTCAACCTACATGTGATCGAAGATCAAAAGAATCATGACCATGATCATAGGGGTAGGATAAGGTAGAAGTGATTCCAGTATGCTATGTAATTCATTGTGCCCATACATCTATGATCTCTAGAGTTCATCCGAAAAATGGGTAGCTGTAAGGTTAGACTTTTGTTCATCAAAGATGGATTGGGATCCAACAGATACGTCTAAAATTTTGACAGCTGTGATCTAAAATTGGATTGTCCATAGAGCTATCTTTTCACTAAATTCTAAGGACTAAACAGTGCAATTTAGGTGTCCTTCACAAAGCTTGTCACCATACATCATTGTAGATAAGCAAAGTTGAGCCTTGATTTTGAGTTTGATATTGTGAAGGTACAACCACCTACACATCATCGCTAACTCTAACTTACTATCACACTTTGGTGCATAATTTTAGTATAATTCTAACAAGAGGTTATCCCTCGTGAACTCTATCACTATACCACCCTTTTGAAGGAGAGATTTCACCTCAGTCTTTTACTAGATATACATAGTTCATTGTCCCTTGCTTAAGGAGATGACTACTCAAAGGTTAATGAACTGCACCTCCTATGTTGGTATGTAGCAAGCTTATTGGAACTTTCTAGTGGTTCGATCATAGCTTTTCTAAAGCCATTACATAAGCATCAGTCATTTCAAAGCTCGACCCCCTTATCAGGGCAGTGTTGTTATCTAATTATGTTTGGGCCATGGGTCACAAAGCTCATACGAGCTTTCACATACCCAGAGGACTGGCACTTGGACATGAACCATGTCATTGTCTTTTCACTGACCAACTTACCAAATTAAACTAAGAGTTTCACATAATTGTGCTAATGGTCATGCTTGATTAGACAATACAATTTCTTACCTGTTCCCTATGGAACAATATCCATTTCAATAGCTAAGCATTTTCACACTAAAACTTCTATAGTTTAGATACATCAAAGAGTGATAAGCTCTCCATCCAATCCAAATCCTATCATTCTCACTACAATCTTCCGAGGTGAGATATAGCGGGCATAGAGAAAGAGCATCATTTCTATCCGTTCCATTACCCAATGCAAAAATGATGGGGTAACACAAGAACAATTCTCTTCATATTAATATGGATATGCAGATCTCTGACATTTTTTACCAAACTTTCACACTAGTTGGTTCTCTAGTTTCTTTCAGATAGATTTCTTGTTCAAAGCCCTAAGAACTAGATGTTTGTAAAAAAGAATCACACTTGTTAGAACCTTTTCCTTTCTAGAAGAGGAATGGGTGAAAGTCAAAAAAGGTTGAATCCTTTACTTTACCTAAATTACCTAAATACTAAAGACTTTTTGATGTCCTAACCGGGACTTTCTTAATGAAATTCCATCTTCAACTTAGAAATTCTACCTCATGCTGTGCTATAGAATAAATGTCTTCCTCGAATAGAAAAAGATAGCCTACTCATTCTTTATGCCTTCTCATTCAACGAATTGAATCTATTCATTATTTCCCTTCTGAAAACTAATGGAGGACTTGACTGAGGAGGGGAGCACTTTCTATAAAAGATAGTCTTGGGATTTGGAAAAGAAAGACTTCATAGACATAAAAAGAGAAAAGTCTTTCTAGATTCCATTTCAAGAATATCTTGCTGGTCTAATGTACCATCCATTAGAATTTTTGATAAACATCCAAAAAAGGTTGAAGAAGTATTAGTTCTTCACTACATTTGGGATCATAAACATCTTAGGTTTTCAAGTAAAGTTTCCTCTATCTTGACTTTTTTTCACATTTCCTCCTAGTCCATTGAAAAATAGTATAATTATGCATAAGTGACTCATGAAGCTCTACAGGTACAAAGAGTAAGTCTATTTTTTTTCATTCAGATGAAGTTCAGGTTACTTTATATGTTTACTAAAGTATAAAGTGAGCGTAAGGATCGAATCTATGACTAATCTATCTTCTTTGTAGTGAGGCTTCGATAGACTTTCAGTCTTTCTCAAAAGAAGAAAGAGGAGGGTCCTCCATGCTTAACTTCCTTGCCTGATGGTGCTACGAGTCCTCCTTTATGCTAGCTTATGCTAGGTTTCTTTTTATTCATGTAGCACATAAGAAAATTTGAAGCTTCAAATCAATATTCCAATTTCTCACGATTCTAGTGTTTGGGCTAATATTCTTTGCCTTTTTCCTTTCATTTTTTGGTAGTTGTTGGCAATATGCCAAATGCCTTGGAACCACTCGACAAGCAATGAACTGAATCGAAAAGAAATGCATTGCTCAACTCATCATCATCTTATCTTATTGGGTGACATAGGCTAGGAGATCATCAATATGAGGCGGTAGCCAGTCCCAGTATAGAGTTGCATCACCACATCTCTAATGGGATAAGAAAAAGTGAATCTTTAGTCAGATCCTTTCTGATATCATAAAGCTTGATCAAAACAAAATTAGGATGAATGAAAATGAGCATTTGAATGGAAGAATATATTGATCTATAAGGACCAAAAATTTAAAGTATGCGGAGCCTTCTGCCTATGGTCCTTTTGTGCCCCACATAATAAGAAGGAAACCAGAGTTGTGTTGATGAGAAGAGATGCGAAGCAATGAGCATAATGCATAATGAAACAAGTATGAGATGCAAGTTCCATACTTTCTTATATACCTCCGTATGAGGTTATCTTACATAGATCATATGCTTTGAGTCTAAAGAAATGATTTTGTCATTCTTACTTTCTATTCTATACAAAAATTTTTCTTTCACATTCAAGTTCATGTTTTTAGAAGAAACCTTGTTTTTAGTTCACCTTTGGCATAGAACAATATGCGATTGGAATCTATTGACTAGAAAACTTCACTAGTGACCAAAGTAGCTAAAGATCTTGAGTCTCTTGCAGAGGAGGAGTGGCTAATAGGAGAAGGTATTATGACTAGTAATTGATAGACTAGTTATTTTCAAGAAAACCTATGACATATAAGGCTCTAGCTATGTATCTTTCCATAAAAGAAAAAAGAATGCTAATCTGATCTTTGTAGCAATCAAAGTTCACGTAGGCTGCTATTGTTAAACATACTTTCTCACCAGTAATTGGACTTTTTTAGAAGAATTCTATCATCAATCTTTCTTGTAAGAGATAGAGCATTAGACCTTCCCAAAAGCACACCAGCTGAGCTGACATATGTCAACAAGGACAAGTAGTGGTTTATGTACATTACACTTTCACACTAGGGCTCCAATCTCATGTCAGTCAAGCCCTTCATTCGACATGAATCGTATTCATGAACAACTTATGCTATTTATAGCAAGGACCCAAATGAAAATCAAGGTGCGAAGTGCTGACTAGCTGGAAGAGAATTTCAAGATAGCAAGGAGCGCATTCTTCCTTGTTGTTGCACATCTATCTTTATATACAATGCCACCACCTATTTCATCTTGCGAGAACTACCTCTTTCATTTTTTGGTAATTTGAAAGTTACCAACTCAGCTCACCCTTTAGCACTCCTATGAGCAAATCATTACCTTCAACATGGAAGAAAATGGCATGGTAGAGGCTATGTTATCCTTTGTGTATGCATGTTGACTATGGCAGTAGCTACACATTCTATTGCAAACACCCTGGATGATCGAGTGTTATTTCACTATTGCCTTTATGCAAATGAGAAGCTGGGATGAAACCCTTCTCCGGTACATTCCATAGATGATTTCCATGAAGCCATATCTTTAGCTAACCTTATAGATGCAAGTTTCTTTGGTTTGGAGTGATAACCAAGAGGAACAAGCTTGTATCCGAGCTAGGTTGGATAAATTCCTAATCAATTCATGCTGTTAAGTTCAATTTTTCCACACTATTATTTAGCACCTAAGTCGAACACTTGACTTTACCCCATTGCTATTATCCTTCCGTGACTCAATAGATAGAGAACTAAGTGTACCAACTAGACACAATTTGAGTAGACATTTCCAATGAATTGGGAATCAAACTAAAGAATAAAGCATTATCAAGATCCCCATGGATGAGCCATAGCGAGAGAGGCCTTCCTTGCTGTGGCTAGCAAGTGGTATCTTTCTTTTTCCATGTGATTGTTACTATCCGAGTTCTTTGCCTAAGAATAGCACCCTGAACTTTTATTGAGAACTTCTGTCATTGGGTATGAAACTAATTTCATAGAGAAAGTCTTGTATTGCATCTTACGATAGGAAGAAAACTACACTTCTATGGGGATATTGATGTTCGAATCCTCCTCGATCTATAGTGCAAAAAATGCATATTGCATGTCAAGAAGCCAAGGATAGCTTGGTATATTATTTAAGAGGGTAACCTGTTTGACATTAGAACCAATCTCAAAACTTGAAGATCACCCTCCCTTTGACTTTGAAGAGAAAATGCTTTCTATATATCTATGCAACTAGTTCTTTCACTTACTTCAAAATTGATCCCTCAAAATTGACTATTAGACTCAAAACTTTGCTTATGTTGCTTTTTCTCTCTCTTTATCTGTCACCATCCAACCCTCTCTCTTGTTTCTAGCTTTGGGTGCTTCTCTTATGAGAGAAAGAGCATATCTAAGATAAGGAAGGCTAGCATTCTCTCTCTGGTGTCTTGGTATTGGATCCATTTTTTCATCATGCCTTGTTGGGAGATACAAAGAAGTTTGAAATGAGCATAGGAAGAATGAATGAAACCTTATGAAGAAAACAAAAAATATACTACTCCCTAGGTATCTTAACCTTCGCTGTAAAAAAAAGGAAAATTTTCCACTAAAAAAGAATTCATGAAACCACCATCACTTCTCCCCTTTGCCACTCCTGCTGGGGTGAGTGGGCCACAAATTCTTTTTACTCTAGAAGGGGGTTGCATTCTGAGGGACTCAAATCAAGCTTAGAGATACTTCACAGTGAAAATATTGAAACCATGGCCACACCTTGAGAAAATGGTGATGATGTGGTTAACCCTAGATACATGGCTGGGGGAAGAACCATGCTAGTCATCTGAGTGTCTTCTTACCAAGATCAAGAAATGAGAAAATAGATGATTCTCATTCTAAAAATTCTACTCCTTTTTTCTTGTAGAAAGAGATCAGTTCTTCCGATTGAGTTTGGAAAGGTATCCTTTCTAAATTCCAGAAGTGGAGGAGCCTATGTAGAAGAGCACCACCATGGCATGGTTCAGGTATGGGGGATGAATTCAGCTGCAAGGATCATGAATCTTTAAATTTGGGTTTTAGTCTAACGATCTAGTGAGGATGGCACCTCGTGTTCATGCGCTGGGCCTTAATCTTTAGAGGTCTATGTATTGCTTAAGTTAGAGCTCCTTAAGCAAGAATTGAAGTATTGTCAAAGTAGAAGAATCGAAGAAGATATATAGATATAGCATGTCAATATTCTTCCTCTTCCCAATGCATGCAACACAATGTTTCCTGTACTAGCGATGATGGTGGTCATAGTGGATCTGCCGCCGTGACTTGATGGTAATTGGAAAAGAATGTCAGGGAAACTATGTCATTTTCCTTTCTTCCTCTCCTGCTCCATGCTGCCTGTACCGTACAGTCTGAAAGCACAAAAAAGGAGAAAGGCATTTCATTTTCAAAAAGAAAAGGCAATAGTTTAATTCTGAAAGAAGAAAAGGGCTTCAATCTCCATATATGATCTAGGTGCAGATTGAGCAGACTTCATGAATCATTTGCATTTCTAGGCCCTCCGGGTCAATTATGGGTATTCTAGGCTACTGGATCTGATATGAAAGCAAAGATGAACTAACAAAACCTGCTAACCTGCTTTCAATCCAATCGCAAATGAGAACAAATGGACTCAGGCTCATCGCTTCAGGTTTAGTACACTAAAACACTAGCTCTCCTTTCCTATCTTGGTTCTACTAACTTAATAGTCCAATCTGAGCTTTGCCTACTTCCGCACAATCTTTCTCTACTAGTGGTAACTCATATATGTACTATTTTTCATTTTTTGGTCGACTTTTGTCTATGGTTGAATCATCTACTTCATTAGTTTTTAGGTTCCATACGGAATCAAAAGTTGATTTAATATGTCAGTCAACTTATCTAAACTTTCAAATCAAGAAAAAAGCCCATGGATAATCAATCTAATCAACCAAGCAGATGGAAAGAGAAAGAGGGAGGGAAGCATTGAGTTTCCCTTGAGAAAGGGAACTAGACAACCCGCTAGAATCTAATTTTTCCTACGCATCTTTCCAGTAGGAAAAAGATGGTTCTGCTATCGGTATTTTAGTGAATGAAACATCAAGAAGAAGCTAAATGCCAAATCAGGCTACACTAGCTAGTCTAGTAGTTAGACCACCTCGCCTTTCTTTGAAAATATAGGTAAATGCTTCAATTAAGATGAGGGGCACTATTTTATTCCATCATCGAGTTTTTTAGCCAGACAAAAGAGGTCAAGTATAAAGAAAGAGTTCAACAAGATGAAGAATGTTCCTTTTAGGTTCCAAACTAGGGGCATATCTTTCCTCCTTGCCTGCTTTCTATGTTGGATCAACGCTTCACCAAAAGAACTGCATTGGATTAAGAAGATTAGTCAAAACTTAGCTTTCTTGAGTCTGTGGCAAGAATGTTGTATACATATTTTGTTAAACCTCCCATAAGAATAATACTTTGACTTTTCTCTGGTGAATATCCAACAATAAGCTCAATTGAATGATGAATGGATCTAGATCCCAAAAATAAGAAAGCTTTAGAATAGGCATGGGTGATCAAATGAAAGAAAGCAGCTCGATAAGAACCGACCAAGAGCTAACATAATCTAACCTAATTAAGACATTATAGAATAAGCTAAACTTCTTTAAATTTGGTTAGAGCTAAAGTAGCACCTAAAAGTATTGTACTTAGACCTACTAAACAAGTGAGATTCATTATATCAAGTATAATTATACAAAGAGGAAGAAGCCAAGCTACAAGACAAATTCCTATTGGTACCATAGTAGTAGCATGTATAAGAGCTAAAAGAGGAGTGGGGCCTTTCATGGCATCAGGTAACCATACGTGAAGGGGAATTGTGCAGATTTAACAACTACACCGACAAAGAAAAAATAGGCACATTAAAAGAAAGATTTGACCTTGGATCAAGAACAAAATTTGAAACTACCAGTTATCCAATCAAATCCTAAGGTTCCTAATAAGAAACCAAAATCAAATAGACTCTGGGTTACAAAAACTTTTTGACAATTGCGCAATGGGTGAACCAAAGATGACCACATTCCCACTTGTTCTCAAAAAAACAAATTTATATCAAATTGGAACTAGTAACTAATCCCAACATTGAAGCATTGGAAAAAGATTAAGAAATCTCAATTGGTCGTGAGACATAGAGTTGTCACTAGAAAGAAAAACCATGATTCCAATAGTAGTAATTATTATTGGCATAATAGAAATCAGTGGATCGATCAAGTGTCCAAACTCTAAGAAAAAAAAATTCATTCTTGATGGTCTGAGGCCATAGATATTAATAGGTCAAACTTCCTTTTCTTTGCTGAATATACATATACATTGACTATAATTGTCTATGCCTTAGTATACTCTAAAGTGAAAAGAAATATACCTATACTCTAATTATAAGAAAAAGTCTCTGAACTCTAAATACTCTTAAGATAATTCTTTTTACATGAAGACTTAGTAGAATGACTAACAATGAGATTTCTTATCATTTCTTACTTGTTCACTTTTGTGAGAGTAGGTGTGAATTCTAAAGTGATCGACCATACGATCTGTGATAGAAATAGGTTCACGCCTTTTCCTACTTCTTCCAAGCGTTGGATAACCATATTGTGGGTTTTTTCTACCAGTTGGGGCTTTCCCTTCACCGCCCACATGGGGATGGTTTATAGGGTTCATAACTACTCCTCTGACTACAAGAGGCTTACCTAGCCAACACTTAGATCCAATTTTACCCAACCTTTTTTGGTTTACCCTAACAATATACCCACTTGTCTGACTATTTCTAAGCAATTTTTGGATATCAAATGGACCTCCCCAAGTGGTAATTTGAATGTGGCTGACTTACCTTCTTGTGCAATCAGTTCTAATGCCTGCTGCTCTAGCTAATTGTCCACCCTTTTCAAGTGTGATTTCTATGTTATGTATGGCCATGCCTAAGGACATATCAGTTGACTTTTTTCTCAATCAAAATCCCTTCCTAAACTGTACAAGCTTCTCCAAAGCATATGAATTTCTAGATGTATATGATGATATATAGATAGATGGATCTTATATGAATCATATGATTCAATACCACATGAGTGGATATAGAGGAATCCGAATCTGTTGAGTCACTCATGTTATGATCTTCTACATCTTAGGTCTCCCTGTTCTATCATCTGGCTTATGTTTTTCATGTAGCATTCAGACCAAATGACTATGAAATTAGGTTGATACTTCTACATATTATGAGTCACATAGAAGACTCTTGCTTTGCTCCTTAGTCCTTTTAAGGTTGAGTTCAGTGACTCATCAATGGTAAGCTTAGTCATGAACAAGTAAGATTGCCTTTGTTTTCCAAGGATCAAAGTAATTGAGACTTTGCCAAACAAGTACCTCAAGAAAGAAAATTCTCCACACCTCAACTCAAAAAGAACAACGAAAGATAGTAATGTGCTAGCTATCGAAGGATCAATGAGTTCTTTACCAAACTGATTTGGTAAGGATAGGAATTTCTACTAACAAATAAAGAAGATGAATTTTCTTGACTAGTGAGCTAACCATTTTTCTTGAGGAGTTCTTTTCTAAAGTAGTAGTTAGCTAAAGAAAGAGACTATTGCCTTTCACTTGTTCTACAAGTTTAACACTCCACACCTTATTTTCCACAAGAGTAGTGGTGGTGGTAGGGAAAGAAAAGTGTGATTTGTCTTTCTAGCATTCTCTCTTTAGAATGCAAGTAATATGCCAATTTTATGCGTGGAATCAGTAGCTGTTAACTAGACAGGTTGAGACCAAAATCTCCGTTGTTGTCTATTTTCTATAATGAAGAAGAGCTAGAGAATAGATTGATACTTTTCCCGAGGGCTCCCAATGACTACTACTCTTGTGAGTTCTTGGTCCTTGACTTTCGGGAATGAAAATAGGGATACACCCTAACTATCACATGATCCAACAGTGGTATTAGAGTAGAGTTTTCATGCAAAACTCTATTTTACAATATGAAACCCTACCACCTCCATCAACTAACTCATTGACACAAAACCCAGAAAAAAGATTGGAATCTAAATTTCATGATTTCATCATTCATTCCAAAATTTGATTCATAAAATAGTTTTTTTCTTTCCATATCCTATTAGAATCATCATCTACTTTAATTCAATCTCAATTCAAAACCATACACATACACTCTTGCCATTTGTCATGTATGAGCAAAACCTGACCTATATGAGCACTACTAGAAAAAAAAACATAAATAAAATGAAGTCAGTGAAATCCAACCTATTCTTTCAATAAACAACTCACACAAACTCTCTTTCAAATAAAATCAATACACCCAACACTATGCTAAGATTTCTTGGATTTATTGGCAGTATGAAACTCAAAACTCCTAGTAGATGGCCAGTTCTCAACAGAAACAAAAGGATCAATTTTCTTTTCCATATGCTCTCCCCTTATAGATAGGACTAACAAAGAACAAAGTTCTTTTTGTATCACTCTACTTATTCTTCTTAATGGAATTTGATATTTCTCAAATTTCTTATGAGCACCAATTAATGTATCTATGTGGATAAGGTTTTTATTGCAAGCTTTGATTTGTAGAAAATTTCAATACCTGATTCTACCATGAAACAATACTAGCTTTTTGATCTAGCTTATATAGCTACCCATAAAAAAGAAAGATAAAGACTATAAAATGAAAAAAAGAAGAAAAAATAGTAGTAGTTGAACAATATCCCAAACACTTTGTTGTCCTTCAATAATTTCAGTAATGTTGAAAGTAACTACATAGTAGGATTACTGCTAGAACTAGTTCACTATATATTAGTTTTGAACTAATCATTTGACCAGTAGATTGTAGCGATCCAAGGAATTGATATTTAGAATTAGCTGACATTCTAGCAAATAGAATACCATATACTCAAATACTTGATAGTGCTAGTGAATATAGAATTCCTAGTGAGAAATCACTTAGTGCTAGACCTTGTCCTAGAAAAATTACACCCCACCCTGGTAGACTAAAAACTATAGTAACCATATGTGTTAGGAAGCTTAGACTCTTTGTATCTTGTGATGGAAGAATCTTTACTAGCTTGAGAGCATCTGCAAATGGTTCTAGTAGAGCACAAGAAAAAACTACATTAGGTGAAATTCATCATTTCATTGATCCCATTACCTTTCATTCAATTATTATTATAAAAGAAACACTGAGTAGAATTGGTACTAGAACTACTAGAATATATAGTCTATTCTATCGAACTGAAAGCATTGGTTTTCTATTCAAAATATTAGTAGAATTGCATATCTAATTACACATTCTTCTAAGTCTAATCTTAGAAAAGAAAAAAGATTTAGATTTTCTAATTCTAATTAAAATACAGGTATAAATCAATAGAGAAAGAAAGGAAAGGGGAAAGAACTATGCTTGGCTATCAATCCATGCAAAGCCTTTCTCTGGTTACAGCTTCAATCGCAATTGGCATAAATTCATGGTATACTCCACAAATTTTTGAACATTATCCATAGAACACTCCACATTCAATTAGAATCGATATTTGGTTAAGTCATCCATGCATGACATCAATTTGGAGTCCTAGTGAAGGAACAAGAATGTCATGAATAACATCAGCACCTGTAATAAGAAATTGGATGTGTGTATCGCTTGGTACTACTACTCAATTATCAATATATAATAGTCATAGTTTTCTATGTTCTAGGTCTATTTTAGGAACCAAATCAAATTCCATTGATTCTCCATATTCATTAAGAAAATTTAAGTCATTCATTGCATCTTGCTACTTTCACTACATACTTTATTGAGTGATTCATGATAGAAGTCATACAAGCTCAATACCTGTCAGCTATCACTTTCTCTGAAAAAGATCTCATGCCTAGAATGTCAGAACATAATCACCCTTTATAAGTTATTGTAGAGAATGACAGTTTTATGATTCATTAAACCCGACCCCATGGGTCAAATTAGCTCATTCCAAATCCCTCCACCCATTTGAATGCACATGGAAGGTTGACAATCCACTCAAGACATCCAACCAACCATGTGCCAACTTAAAATAGCCTAAAAAACTCTCCAATGTGATCAATTGAATCAAAATAGCAAGGGAAGTGTCGGCCGTCTGATTTCCATAGGGGGAGATATACTCCCCCTAATTCAATTCAAAACTATAATTCCCCAATTTGATCAAGCCCTAAAGAGTGTTAGGAAAGATCAGAGAGCCATCCTAAGCATTCTAAGAGGGATTTGAATTTGAGATTTCTCGATTTTCTCCATTAGAAAATAGGGGAGCTCATTTGAACTTCCAACTTTCTCCACACTAAAAACCACTCCAATTCCTCTTACACACTTCTTATAAGGATCAATCTGAGCACACTCAAGCATCCACTTGAGTTCCCATAGCAAGGAGAGAAGCAATTGGATCAAAGCCACAAGTGACATCAACTAGTGTTGGTCCATAGAGCAAACCACTCAACCCCAAGGCTTAGGAATTTCAACAGGGCTTCATCTCCACTAGATGAAGATACCTCATCGATCTTGAGCACCGGTGGTCACCTTCGGTGAGGTATGGAATTTTTTGACCACCTAGCATAGGAGGTGTTGGTCTTTTGTGAAAGGAATTTTCATGTCATGCAAATTCTACAATTGGATGTGTTCCTTATTGGCTTTAGATGGTGTGTGTAAAGTTTTATTTTAATCCAAGCTCAATCGAGCTCAGATCTTCCCCTAGATCATGGATGGTCTCTATTGAGCCTAGGGGAAGAACTAAAGAAATCAGGCCATCCATCCATGCATTTTGGATGGACGATCGAGATTATTCCCATGTTTAGAAATTCTTTTATCCCTTTTAAAACCACGGGAGATCCTTGGCGTCTGATCTTTGATCGGATAGTAGAGATCAAAGCGCATCCCACCATCACACCGCCACTTGATGGGATGCTTAAGTGGGATGCTCACCACGTGATGTGTGTAAAGTACACTGACTGCCATCGCCACATGTCGTGCTGTGATCTGAAGGATTAGTTAAGGATTTTAATTAATGCTAATTAATCTATTGATCTTCTAAAATTCATATCTCTCTCAATAAAACTCATAAAAATATGAGGTAAAATCTTATGAAAAGATAATTCAACCTAGAATATTTTAAAAATAATTTCAATGTATTTTGAATTATATTTTTCTTTGATTTTGGGTTTTATTGGAAATTTTATTTTACTAATTACCTCTTAATTAAGCTCTGATTAATCCCAAACTTCTTGGGTATGTTTTAGGGGATGACCTCTGCCTCTCCTAATTTTCTTAAGTTTTATTAAAGGCTTAATTGGGGAATTACATATGTATTTCTTAATTACTCCCTTAATCTAATTAAGGATAATTAAGGTGTGATTTGTGGTTTTAATCTATGATTAGAGTTGATTCAAGTCAGATCCAGTAGAAAGAAGGTTTAGGGGTAATTTTGGGGCATTTCCCCTAAGCTATTCCATAAACCCTCTTTTAATCTTATATTAATTAAGGGGTAATTCACTAATTATCCCCTTAATTAATTTTTAAAAATTTTAAAAACTTTCAGAACTTAATGAATCTACTTTACGTAGATGCTTAGGTGTTTAATAACATAAATTCAATTAAGGAAATCAAAACACAATTCATATGTGTGAAGGGGTGTTTTGAAATTACTTAAGCTAAACCCCTTAGCTTAATTAACCATTAATCATGAGCCAAATTGCATTAGGCCCCTTTTCTTCCTAAGTGCATTGCAAATTTAAATTTCTTGTGAGATTTTAAGTCATCTAATTGGCTCATAAGTACTTGGTTAACTATGCTAAGGTGGTGTAGGTAAGGGTTAATTAACTTGCATAATTCATATCTTAACGTAATCAAAACATGAAATAAAATCAATGCAAAACCATTAAAAAACTTAAATAAAACCCTCTTGTAAGTTGAATATATTTTCACACTTAGAAACTCTAACTTAAAGCCATAAAAAAGTGTACACACAAACTTTCAAAGCACACACATTAACCCAAGTCACTACTTCTAGCTTTAGGTTAGGGAAGTGCATGGTTTGATGCTTTGTTTTATTTTGTGATATATATTTTAGACTAGATGTTAGGCCAAATGCTCATAGAATGAATGGTAGGGCGATCTTAGCCTAACCATTATTTTCTGCTGGGGATTGTGCTTAAGGGGCACTATCATAAATAAAAATATATTATGCTTTTGCTTGCAGGTGCTTATACCCCTAAGCATAATCCATAGGCTAAGTGGACTTAGTCACCCATGTATGGGGTGATAAGTCCAATATACATGCTTGGGATTTGGTGGTTTGTTTAGCTAACCTTTATTTTACAGGTGTTAGCTAGATTTACTTTTCCTTTTCATGTAAATTTTGCAATTAGGATTTTGGAATGATTATTATGGGGATTAGGATGAGCATTTGTCATAAGATCCTATCTTATACACCATGTGAGGCCTTGGAGCATCCACCTTCCAACCATCTAAAAGAAAGAACCAAAGAAAAATGAAGAAAAGAAGAATGAAGAAATGAAGCTTGAAGACCCCTATAATAATGAGTTCCTTGCTTAATTGTATGTAATTCATTTGTAATACGGGTTGTATAAGTGTAGTGCTCAGCTACCTAATTTTTTTTCAGATTTGTGCGGTGGTGCCTGACCATAATCGACCTCTTATTCTTTGCACTTAGCTTTATAAATTGATTGATGATTTATTTAGCTTATCATTTAAATGGCATCCTTTTCCTAATTTCTTTCTTGCTTTATGAATGGCCTTGATGACGATTAAGCTCTTAGGAAAAAATAAATCTTTTACCAAACTTAACATTTCAAAACTAAAAATAAACAACTCATAATCTCACCTAAAGCTTAGGTTTAAAATCAAGATAAAAGAATTAGCAACCCCTTAGCTAGATGAGTATTTCTTTTATAACATCATGCACAACTGCATCTTATTTCACTCTTGATTGGAGGGCTTCCACCTTTGCCAGAGAAACTTGGCTTGACTTGTGAGACATGGTGGAAACACACCTCCTCCCTTCTCGCTAATTTTGGCCAATAACTTTATTTCTCATACATTATGCATATGAATCCTATTATCTTGAGTCAAAATGATTATCTAAAATAAAAAAAATAAAGTTTGAATTGCATTAGATTTAGGTCATTTGAAGCATGCCTTTTACATGATCTAGTCTCTTTAGGGAGTGAGTTTAAGGACTTAGTCTCTTTCTAAATAATAATAGCCTAACTATCTTGCATTAAGCATATGAATTAATTACATGAATTTAAAATCATAGGAGGAATTAGTTGGCGGCCACCCTCAGGCGATTATAAATCCAAGCTGTCGGGTGGTTTGTCTTCTCTTGTGAAGGCAAACCAAATATCCATTTTTTGCCTTAGATTTAGGTTGTGCTTTTGGCCCTCACCAAAGCACCCTAGATTTATGTTTTGAGGTTGCTTTTCCCTTTTGTGGGCCCTAAGTATAAATCCACACCTCTTAGGCATTTCCATAACCTTGTATTATGAAATTATAAGCCCTCATATTCTAATGAAAGATCCAACTCAAACAAATTAAATCAATTTCAAAAATATAAAGCCCAATTGTAGGATAGTTTGAGATGCTCGCTAGGTTTCCTAGCATCACGAGTATCTCCCACTTATCTCCATTCAGCTTCGATAATAAATCTCTCTTTGATCAGTCCCATTTGATCTTCAAAAATAAACCAATCGATTGATAAACCTCTCTTATTAAAATCTTTAGAGATAACGATCATTTACCTTAATCTAGAGTTTTCCTAAGAAATCCTCATTCATTAGGATGTAATTAAATATGGGGGCTTGCCCCTGTAGGGAAATTAATGAACCCCGTTTAAAATAAACCCTGCTTTACTTTTCCATGTAAAGTAGGGGAAGAATCTCTAGTAAACTTCGAAGACCCAACGTCCTTAGGAGTCTTTATTTTAGTGATTAGGTCCATTGTAGCGTGGTGAGTTCTATCTTTCGAGATAGTAAACCTCTCTTTAATGTCGTACCCGATCACCTCAAAAAGCATATCCGTGGATCTACGTGGCATCCCAAAAAGATGAATTCTTATAGTCTTGTCTTTCTTTTCTCCCAACAGATTTGAAAGGTGACTTTATAGAAATTTTTCACTACACAAGCATACAATTTCTAGATATACAGTCTAAACTATTACCACAAAATAGGAAAAATATTTCACATCATAGAACATCATAGATCATCAACCTAACTTAAATTTAAGATCTGTGACCTAGTAATCTAGTGTGCGAGAGAGGGGCTTGTGGGTATGGATACATTAAGTTTTGTTTGAATTTGATTCTGGTTTAAAATTTAATCTTGTATTTTTCATAATTTTCTTTCATAGGTATGTGTCATTGTTAAACTAGAGATTTGAGGTATCAACACCTTCTTTGGACTAGTAACTCTATGATCTCGAACAGAGTATATACCATATGATAGCTTATTATGAAATGTTTTATTTTTAATGAATTATCTAAATTAGTTTTCTTTGTTCTATTTTTAGGATTTGTTCAATTTTCTATCGGGAAGTATCAATTTAAAGAATTTAATTACTTTTAGATTTTATTCCAACTTGATGGTTATATTTGTTTTGAAGTTGTGTTTAAGTTTTTAAAGAATGAAGAATAGAATAAATTATACTTTGAGCAGAACCCATTTCATTTAACATTTTAATCTTAATATAATAAAATTTTTATCCTAAGATAAAGATCCATTCTAGCAATCAAACTAAGAACCTAAGTATCGTAACTAGCCTTTTTTTAATTTGATTGAATGATTTATTTGAGTTAGATTTAATTTGATTAATGTTTAATTTCTTCTTTGAGTTTGAAGTATATGTTGTTTAATTATTTTTAAATGTTGTTGGAATTTAAAGATTTTATTCTTTTTTTATTTAAATTTTATTAAATTTTATTAATGTTTCCTGATTTAACCAATTTGTAACTTTTTATTAGAATTTAAAATAGTCAATTAAAAGTTTAATCATTTGGCTGATTGATTATTGTTTATTTAGATTTTATGTTGGTTATTTTAGATAAACATTATTATATATAGTTTCATAATTTAAGTTTATATTTAATTTATATTTCTTTGATTTGATTAAGATTTAGAGTATATTGGTTGCTAATTTCACATGTTTTGGTTTAGTTCATTAGATTTTGATTTCATTAGTGTTATTCAATTATTTCATTAATGTTAATGTTTATTAAATTTGAATGATCTAAGCTATTAAAAATTAATGTTTAATTTAAGCTTACTTTAAAGGCATTGATTTCATTATTCAAGTGATTTGTTTCATTTAGATTTACATGAATGTAATTGCATATTTAATTCATTTGTTTGATAAAATTTCTCAAGATAAACCTTGCTTATTAATATTAAACTATTGATTGTAGCATAAGATATCTAAAGGAATGAACTATTTAGGTGCCAAACCTAATTTAGGCCATTTTTTATTATTTTTAAGTTATTTAAATTTAATGATTTAATTTAATCATTCATATTTATTTATCATTGATGTCTTCCATTTGATATTAAGTAAGGTTAAAGTAGTTTCAATGTTAATCTTTAATTGACCATCATTAAAAAGTGATATAGAAAAAGTAGTGACTTAATATTAGACATGTCAGAAGGCCAAAAGCATAAAGAAAAGGTTGAAAATATTGTGCATTGCTTATTTCTTTTAGACCTTGGAAGACATTTTCATGGATTTTGTATTAGGTCATCTCAGAACTCCTAGAGGTCATGGTAATATTTTTGTAGTTTTTGATAAATTCTTAAAAATGTAAAAAATGGACCACTTCTTACTTAATTCTATGTAAAATGATGCATTTCATATAAGAAGATTTTTCTTCAAGGAGATAGTTAGATTGCATTGGCATCCTTTCAGAATTATTTTAGATAAAGATGTCAAATTCCTATCACACTTTTAGAAAATATTGCTAAAATTGATGGGCACCACACTTGACCTTTCTTCAACCATTCACCCACAAATTGATAGTCAAATTGAGGTCACCAATAGATCATTTAGAAATCTTCTTAAAAGTTTTGTGTGTAGAAGCTTAGGTAATTTGAATCTTCACCTTCTTACAATTAAGTTTTCCTATAATAAATTTTTTCATAAAAATCTAGAATTTATCGATAAAATATTTAGTGGTTACAAAACATTGTCTCTAAAATAAAGCAAATCAAAGATATATCCAAAAGCAAGTTGCTTTATAACATCATTTGAGGGAAAAATGATGTGGATAATTTGTTTAATCTCTCTTTATTTAGCTAGATAATCTGTTGCTATGTTGCCTTCTTTGTAAATGTGAGTGACTATCATAATCACTTGTGGGATAATTCTCTAAATTTATTCATGGATATAAGGGGAGGAGGGTCATAGGGTTATTGTGGAAGGATTGCTATATTTGTAGTGCAAATAATAATGGATTAGCTTTAGTTTGAGTTCATAGCCCTACATGGTTTGTAAAAGCACAAATGAATTTTCCATTCCAATCCATTATAATTCATCTCAATCTAGTAGTTTGAATGTTATTTTTAACGAGCCATCAAAATTAAATTTCACCCATGGACCATGGGGTTTTATCTAGTAAAACAATATGTATTTAACCTCTTGATTTATATTTTATAATTCAAAAGCTTGCAAACCAGTTGAACAATAAGTCTTGGGTCTTTCTTTATGTTACTATGTTTAGAATTATTCCTATCAAGCAAAGTAAACTAGAAGAAAATGATGGTAATTAGAACTCTTATGTGGTCACTTGAGCTACATTCTTTTGAGTTCTTCCATGCTAGCAAGAGTTGTGTAGGATCTATCCATGTGTAGTTCTAATTTTGGATACCAAAGAGCCTTTCTAGTATTCTCGAAATAGCACCCATTTTATTATAATGTGAAAATAAATAATTTATGGATTCAGCAATGAGGCAATGTTGGCATTTGAAAACTAAGGTTATCTTTTTCTCTGTCAACCTACCATCAGTTGGTAAGGCCTTGTTAAAGGGTCTTCAATGAAAAAAATGACATTGATGGTTTACAATTTTGGTGCTATAATAGGTTTCCCTAATTGCATGATTTATTAGATTTAATCAACCCTAGAATGCTTTAGAGAGTATATAAATAATTTTCTAAGTTGATTATGGCTTGCCCAAACATGATTATTGCAAAATATGAGAATGTCATCTCCTTACATGAGATGAGAAAGAGATATGCCACCTTTTGTATAAAATTGAGTGCAAAGACTTACTTGAAATGCTTCATTAAGAAGGGCTAAGAAGTACGCCATGGCAATTATGCAGCTAGTAGGGGAAAGGGGTCACCTTGCTTCAAACACCTCTTAAGTTTGTAGAAACAATTTTAGTTTTATTAATAAAGAGAGAATAGTGGTTATTAGTTACAGGCACATGATTTAGAATTAAATCATTAGGCAGCTAACACTTGATGGATGAAGTTCTAATTGATGGTATTAAAGGCTTTATTCAAATCTAACTTGATTGTAGCATTGTTCCCTATGCACTTTGCATTAATCCTTTAACATTTTTTGAGGAAGTAGAACATTTTCTCAATTATCCCTTCCTTTGATGAATGTACTTTGATTAAGAGATATGGGATCAAGTAATAGCTCTTGAATTTTATTATTCACAATTTTACAGATAATCTTGTTAATTGTTATAAATATGATAATTATTCTAAATTCATTTGCGATAATATGTTTGTTTTAAAATTGAGATGATTTTTGGAAAGAAAAACAAGTTGGCATATGTTATCCTTTGAAGAATTCTTTAATGGCCTTGGTTACATTATTTTTTTACTTTATCCTATGCAGATTGGTAAAAGCATGCTGGAAAGCCATAAGGTCTTGTAAGATTATTTTTGTTTAAGAAAAAAATCCTCCTTAATCTCTTTATCATAAAGAATTCTACATAAGTTAATGAATTGATATTAATTTATGACAAATAGATCTTGATTCATTGTAAATGTGTTTTTATTTTTTTAAGTGCCATTATATTGCATAAATATGACACCATAGATTCTTCAATATTCTTGTGATTGGTGGTCCACTGATCTTGTTGGTTCTTCATCTTGATAGTGGTAATATGCTCTCTTATTCAGTTAAACAATGCATGGGAGAATTAAGAACTTTTATTTCCAACCATAAAATCCAAATTTATAGTTTTTTTGGCCTAAAAATAGTCTTCCACCCTTAATTTCTTCTCTAGCACATCTAATGCACCTTCCAATTAAAGTAATAGATTCATTATATCTACTAGCCAATTATCTTTCTAGATTAATAACTTCTTCCTCAACCCCATTGATCTAAGAATGCAACTTCCCAAAAATAAACTTATTCTAGATTTTGAATTCTTTGGTTGTGGATTTGTGTAGCTTCGATAGCTTGATCCAACTATTATCCACATTATCTATAATCTAGATTCTCCTTAGGAAAGGTATGAAGTCTTTGTGCTATTCCCACATATAATAATACCTAAAGAAGGATTATGTAGATCTTGGGATTGCTTCAATGTTGATCACCAAAGGGGCATGCAAGTGAGTCTCGATAGATGATGAATTATAGTGTCTTGCACATGAGATCCCCATTCAAGATTTAATAGGACTATGCGCCTTCTTGGACTTTTCCTATTTTACATGTGAAATTACATCCTATGTAGCCTACATCACTTTGTCTAGCTTTCAAGATAGATTCAACAAATTCAACCATTAGTTTAGGATTGGGATTTTCTCATCCTATTTTTCTACTACCAATCATATAAGTTTTCAAAGACTACTAACAAACACCATTTAAAATAGTTTATGGTTATAATCTTAAGAAATCAATTGATCTTGCTAGCATCCTACTATATGCATTTTTAGATTCTTTATTTATGTTTACATAATATTTATAAAACCATCATGAAGAAGTAAAAATAATTAAAATTCACTATGACAAAATATATTGAACCTAAAATTAATGATAAAACTTTTAAAGAATTTAATATAGAGGATTCTACATTAATAAGAATCCATCCTGAGAGGTATTACTCCACATCATTTTAAAAATTACTAGCTAAGGCATCTAGGCCATTTAAGATAATTAAGAAAAGTGGCATGAATGCATACATTATTGAATTATTTAAAGACATATTTATTAACCTATTTTTTAATATGAAGATCTTATACCATATAAAGGTGTACACTGACCTCCACATGCACATGATTAATCTTTTCTAAGAACACAAAATCATATTATTACTGGGGCCAAACCAACATTCATTTTTCAAAGTGAACCATATAATCATAAAAGAAGAAGATTGTATTAGATACCATAGTTTTCTTATGAGATTGAAAGATAAGAGACCCGAAAAAGATAACTAGCTTATGTGAAAGTCTTTGCAGAAGCTAGCACCAGAAGATTGAGCTTAAAACTAACTACGTGGACTTCAACTCATTTGTGAAGAGTTTTTTAAGGTCATGGAAAAATGATATGACATAAGCATAAAGTCACTTGATTAGAGGTACAACAATGAGATTAAGGTTACTCATGGAAGTTCCACCACTAGGAGTAAGAGAGCATTAAAATGACTTTATGCTTGAAAGATGCATGAAGACCACTAGGAAGATGTAAGTTTATTTAGTGTTTATTATGTTATATAATACTTTACTATATGTCATGCAAATGTTCTTTATCTCATGTAATTGGTCTAATAATGTAGTACTATGTAATATGTAGTGTTATTTGAACTTAATTATAATAATGGATAATTTAATTAGCCATAATTAAATAATTAATTAAGAGTGTTCTAGAGCTCCACTGGAGGAAGTGGTTATTATGGCTGGATAGGCCTACCCTCTCTAAGTTATTCCCTCAAAATTCAAAATTTGAAAGGATCTCTTGCATTAAAACCCCATTCTAGTGTTAGTTAAATATTATGTGTAATTTTCAATAATATTTGAGTGGGAAATTCATATGGTTGGAGCTTGGCCACTTGTCAAGGGAGATGGTTTGGTGGTTTTACTTCAAACTCTACTTTGGTAAGTAGTGCTTTTACTTGCTTTAATTTTATGTGTTTTATTTTTCTTACAATTTTCTATTGTGGGTTATTCTTGAGATTTTATTCTACCATATAAAAATCAAAATCCTCATTTTTGTCTAAATCCATCTTAATTTCCACTTGAAAAAGTTAGCCTTGGCCTATGGTTTCTAACACCTAGTCTATGGGGTCTTGCATTTGGCTAACCAAAAGCCCACCAAAAATTACCAAAATCTTTAAATGAGAAGACAATTTGATAAATATCAAACTAATTCCTAAGATAATTTATGAAATATGATAGCTTTTGCCCACTAGCCCATCAAGGCCCATCTTATAATTCTATTTTTAATCATGTCATTTTTAATTTGTTTCTAAAACTCTAAATTTGAAACTTTGGATTAAAAATTTAATGCATAAATTAATGGCATGTGAAGTGTTTGAATCTACATAAAATAATAAAATGTGAATTGGATAGATATAATAAAATAATAGGGTAACTAAATGCTATACAGTAATGTTACCACCCATATTTTCCTCCATGTTTCCACTTTTTTTTTAAAAGATGATTGTAATTGTTATAAATAAATCCCTTTGCTAGAATGGAAAATCATCTTTGGAAGTTACAAATAATTTGAGTTTTTTTTTTCTTGTGGTTTGAGAGCTAGTGGCGAAACCTTTGTAATCCTTAGTAGGAGTGTTAATTATCCAATATTTGTTTCTTTATTTTGCCTCTAATACCTAAGGTAACCTATTATAATCTTTTAAAAATTTTTAAATAGAATTCCCTATGATCCATTAAACCTTTAACTTCTTTTCATAAACCCACACCTTCATTCTACTCAATAGTACTTCTTCTTCACTAGTTACAACACAACTCTTGCTTACTAAAATCCTTAGACAAGACCATCTTAGCATCCATGAAACCATACATGAACCAACACAACAAATTAAGATAAGAGATCCAATGTATGATTGTGTTCATGACCCTAATAAAATTTTAGATTGGTTAACCCAAATTGATGATTTCTTTTATTGGTGTCACATGGATGATTATCAATTAATGCTTACTAAAATAAAATTAGTAGGTAATTCAAAAATCTATTAGAATAACATTTTAACTAAAGAAGAGAGATTCGATGGAAACTTCATGACATGGGTAAAAATGAAAGAAATTTTAAGGGCTAAATATTTTCCTAGAAATCATGGTAAAAGGCTCCATGAATAATTAACTACTCTCAAATAAAGGAATATGCTAGTAGTAGAATATATGAATACATTTGAGGATTTAATAGCTAGAACAATCAACCCTGATCAAGCGTGGCAAGTAAGAAATAAATTTGTCATTAGTTTAGGAGGAGACATTAGAAACAAGGTATAGTTTCATGATGCCTAAACCCTAGAGGATGCCTATCGCTATACCTTACTACTACGAAAGCATAAGAAAGATGCATCAACATCCAAGATAAAATCTCAAATATTCACCCACATCTCAATCTCAAAAGTCTATTATTAGACCTAATCCTTCTACATTGAATTACCATTCTAATATGACCTCCACTAAATGTACTTCTAAAAATGTACGAGAAATAGTTTGCTTCAAATTTCATAAGAAGGGTCATATGCAAAATTAATGTAGAGTTAAAATCATGCCCTAGATGAATTGAAAGATTTAGGAGAAGAAGGGGATATTAATGAGATACATAATGATACACCACTATCAGATGAAGAAGTGGATAAAAATATAGATAATCCAATGTCAATCATGAAGTTTATGACTGCATCAAGGAAAAAAGAAGACTAGAGAAGAAAAAATATTTTCTTAATGTATATCTTATATAAGAAAAAGAGGTTTAAGTTAGTAATAAATAGAGGGAGTGTTATGAATATTATATTAACTAATATTATAACTAGAGCAAACCTTATGATTGAACCTCACCTAGAACCATTCCAAGTCAGTTGGGTAAATCACACATCTCTACCTATAATAAACAAATGTATTATTTCAATTAAGATAGGTAGCTATATCGATCCAATTTAATGTGATGTTCTTCCAATAGAAATAACTCATATCCCATAAGAAAGATTATGGCTTTATGATTTTAATGTAATCCATTATGGTCATGAAAATACTTATGTATTCAAACATAGTAAAAAAATAATCAAATTATTCCTCATGAAACCTAATAGAAAAAGGTCAATTACACTCCTAAATAGAATTCTTTCTACACCACCTCTTAAACCCAATTCTAAACTCTAACCCAAACCGAATTAAGAGAAAAATGTAAAATCTAGTTGTTAGTGAGATCAGCATCCAGTGATACAGAGGATTCATCTAATATACATTTTAATATGTGAGAATCTCCTAGAATTTAAATCATAACCTTAGAATTTAGATGCTAAGTTAGAGAATTCAATGATCCTATTCTTCTATTTATCTTGTACCTTTGAGAAGTCTCCATTAATGTTAGAGATTACCACTTACCTATTGTGGTCTAAGAATTATTATTTGAATTTAGTGATTCATAGTTCACAGACACCTAACTTACCCTATTATAGGATGAATCTAACTGAGTTTGTAAAATTAAAATAATAAGTAGACAAACTCTTGAATAAGAGTTTTATCCAACAAAGCCTTAGTCTATACTCTAATGAAGATGAAAGTTGGAGGATGTGTATATATAATAGAGTAGTAAATATGATTACAATAAAATATAATTTTTCTATATTTAGGTTGGATGATATGTTAGATTATATTTTAGGTTCATCTTTATTTTCTAAAATTGATTTGAGAAGTATTTACCATCATATAAGGATTAGACTAGGTGATGAATGGAAGACAACATTTAAAACTTTGAAAGGTTTATGAATGGTTAATCATGTCATTTGGTCTTTCAAATGTACCAAGTGCATTCATGAGACTAATAAACACTAGACTTAAACCTTTTATTGTTCAATTCCTTGTAGATCTTATTTTAGGTTCATTTTTAATCTCTAAAATTGATTTAAGAAGTGGATAACATTAGATAATGATTAGACCAGGCAATGAATGGAGGACAACATTTAAAACTTTTGATGGTCTTTATGAATGGTTAGTCATGCCATTTGATC
Source organism: Cymbidium sinense (assembly GCA_021442155.1). Lineage (NCBI taxonomy): Eukaryota > Viridiplantae > Streptophyta > Magnoliopsida > Asparagales > Orchidaceae > Cymbidium > Cymbidium sinense. The sequence continues at coordinate 23,330,059 of CM038214.1, forward strand.
TTTCAAATGCACCTAGTAAATTCATAAGACTAATGAACAATGTATTGAAACTTTTTGTTGGTCAATGTTTTGTAGTCTATTTTGATGATATTCTTATTTATAGTTTAGATGAGAGAAGTCGCATCTATGTCACTTAAGAATGCTCTTAGAAAAATTAAGAGTAGTAAAATTAAATGTAAATCTTAAAAAAACTTTTTTCTACTTAGGTTTTATTATATCTGCTGATGGATTAAAAGTATACCCATCAAAAATTAAGTTCATTATAGAATGGCCAACTCCTAAGTCTTTTATAGATGTTAGAAGTTTTCATGGATTAACTACTTATTAGTTTATAAGAAATTTTAGCACTGTTCCAGCCACTATCATTGACATGTTAAGAAAGATAAGTTTATATGGACCATAGATGATAAAAGTGCCGTAAAATAAATTAAAACTCTTATGGCTTCTTCAACTATCTTAAGACCTCTTGACTTTAATAAAGTATTTAAGGTGACTTATGATGCATCATGTATTAGAATTAGTAGAATTCTAAGTTAACAAGTTAATCCAATTTCTTTTTTTAGTGAGAAATAAAATGATGCTAGACAAAAATATTTTATATATGATCGAGAGTTTTTTTGTGATTATTCAAACTCTTAAGCACTCTAGATATTATCTATTATATAAAGAGTTTATTTTGAATATAGATTATCAAGCACTAAAATTTATTAACTCTCAAAAGAAGCAAAATTATAAACATGCTAAATGGGTAGAATACCTTCAAGAATTTTCTTTTGTGCTTAAACATAAACTTTGAATAGAAAATAAACTAACAGACGCTCTATCTAAACTATCTCTAATGGTTTTATCCTTCAAATTTCAAATCCTAAGATTTAAGACTTTAAAAGATGTTTATAAATTTTGCCTTGATTTTTATATGATATACTTGGAACATGAATACAAGCCATTGACTTTCGATAGCTCCTCTATATTGCTAAATGTATATATTTATATAAGTAAAAGGTTATGTATTCTTAAAACATCCCTAAGAAATTTGTTTGTATTTGAACTATAATTAGACGTTATATTATGACATTTTGGTATATTTTAAGCAAAGATTTTAATAGCTATCTCTATGAGAAGATTTTGAACGTATCATAGTCTAGAGTTACACTTATCATTAAGCTAAGATTATCAAACAAAAGTTGGTTATTACACATCATTACATATTCCTTCTAGACCATGGGGAGACCTATCCATAGATTATATATTAAGTTTACCTTGGGCACCTCATAGACATAATAGTTTATTTATCATTGTAGAGAGATTTTTTAAGATGTCACATTTTATACTTTATTTAAAATTAAATGATGTATCTCACATAGCAAGATTGTTCTTTAAAAAATTATTAGACATGGAATCCCATTCATATCATAGATATGTTTTATATTTATATTTAAGTTTAGAAATTGAACACATCCATTATCCTAAATTATCCCATAAATTAATGGGTAGATGGAAGTCATCAAAATAAAATTAGAAAATTTACTAAGATGTTAAATTAGAAAAAACTCAATAAATTTTGATCTAACATTACCTACATCTAAATTTATGTACAATAGTTTCATTTTTAGATCAACTCACAAACTACTGTTGAGATAGTTTATAGATACAACCCTAAAATTCCTATTGATCTAGCTAATATACCTACTCATGCATTTTTTTACTCAACATATACATTTGCATCTGATTTTCATAGCCTTCATGAAGATATAAAGAAATAATTAAAAATACAAAATGCTAAGTACTCTGAACAAAAGAATAAAAATAAAAATTTTAAAGAATATGATAGAGGTGATAATGTATTGGTTCATATTCATCCTAATAGATTTATTTCCATAAAATATAACAAGTTACAAGTAAGAGCATGTGGGCATTTAAACTTATTATGAAACTTAGTAATAATGCTTATGTTCTTGAATTTCCCTCACATGTTTATTTTCCCTATCTTCAATGTGGATGATTTAATAACTTTTAAAGGAGTTACCCAACCTCCAAATTTAAAGAAGAAAATATTTATAAGATGAGTTATAAATTATTTATAGGTACCTATTCAACCAACATTCTTTAAGGTGGAGAACACCATCATAGATGAAACAACAACATATGATAATACCATTTAAATATTTTTAATTAGGTGGAAAGACAAGCTACTAAGTGAAGATGCTTGAATGATCATAAAAGAACATGAACCTTTGTCCCCAAAGTTTTTAAAGACATTTAGAATCTTAGCGCTTCAAAGAAGAGTTCATTGAGGTCTCGGGGAGTTGATGTAGCACATGAAAGGAGAAAAAGACCTATGGAAGGACTTAAATTAAAAGCTTAAACTTATAAGAACTTTTATTATACTTTATGTGTTGTGGTATTTTATGTTGATGTCCCATATGTATTATATAGTAGTGGATGCATTTGAATATATTTAAATGATGTATGAGAGTTGTGAGTGAAATCATTTAGTATTTTTTGTCATAAGTGCATTAGCAGAATAACACCTAGAGCTAACTTTTTGGCACCATGGCACTATGTCGAATTTTTTATAAAGATAAAAGTTAGTGCCTAACCGCTGGCCTATGATGCCTCAACACTACGAAATGATAGGTTTTAATTTTTTTAGGTTTCAGTATTTTTTTCTAAAGGGAAACATCCCTTAGGTTATTTAAACTTAAATATACTCTTATTATAAATTAATACAAAAGATTAGACTAGTTTGTGTGGAAATTTTGAGTGAAGCCTCTTTGGTTAGAGTTTGGTGGCTGACCATCCTAAGGATTTGGTGATTTTTTTGCTATTGTTCTACTTGGAGTAGAACTTATCATATGTCTTCAACTTTGGTGAGTATAAGATCTTCAAGCAATCTTTTGCCTCTATCCATTATGATTTTATCTCCTACACTTTATCATGTTGAATATCTTTCATGGATGGAAAACCATCTTGTTATGGGTGTTTAAACTTAGATAAAAGAGGAGGAGCAATATTAGGAATGTGATATATAGGTGGCACCTCTACAACTTTCTTCATTGGAAGTAGGGTAGTGTGATATGGGATTAGGGAACTATCTAAACAATATGTTAAATCTTACCTTCTATACTTTGATGCTTGAGAAAAAATGCCAAGGGATAGGACTCACTAAGTCTAGATTACAAGTAGTCTCTCAATTAGTAGGGGATGACTGTATAATCAATTGAATCTTTGCACTCTTCTTCTAATTAAGCTTTGGTTGGATCTTCAAACTAGGCTTATGTGGAATAGTGGGTGACTATTTATTAGTTGGAATTCCAAAAATTAATTTTATGGACTTTTCATTATATATATATATATGTTCTCTTGATCATAATGAATGAATAACATTAGAATAATAAAGCTAAGGAGCCTAACAAGATATATGTTATGTCCATAGATAATACATCACATTAAATGCAATCTTCATATCTACTAATTTTTATAAGGATAAGCAACCTATATCTGGTATTTAACGAGGATTGATTCATCTAACTCATAATAAAAAAATTAGAATGTAGTTCTTGTTTGAGATTCAACTTAAAAAGAGTGTTTGTAGAAGTGACATTTATAGTACTACTCCTATCTATCACTAACTTATACCTCCTCTCCTTACAAATAACAAACATAGTGAAAATATTCATCTATCTCTAGTATTGGTGTGGGTTAGGATTAGTCTACTTGGTGTAACCCAATTTGGTTTTTGTACTACCCTAATATGCCTATGAATGTGGTGGAGAAGATGGTGAGGCTAGTCAAGTAAAGGAACTCACTTTCTGGAGTCAAAAAGGTCAACCAACACACCAAACAAATAGGTTGAGTTCTAGAACAACCATTTGAGTTCGAGAAATCCAAATGAGATTAAAAAAAGCAAAAATTATTATGCAGTTATGGCACCCTAGGGGCACTGAATTGGGTATTTAAGATTGTTTTCAAATTAAAACTTAATTTGATTACTTTGTATAAAATGTAATTGCAAATAAAACGTTCTTAATTATCCATTGCGATTATAAGTAGCAATAAGGAAAAGTAACAATGTTGAAAAAGTAAAAAGAGAACACAAAGATTTTTACATGGTTCAGCCAAATCCAAAAAACCAGCCTATGTCCATGGCTAGCAACTCAAGCTACAAATTCACTAAATCAAAATGAGATTACAACAAATTTCTTATACTCTCCATCATGGGTAAGTACAACCAAACTCCATATTTTCTTACACAAGAAAGTACAACCCAACACATACTTTCTTACAACAGGCAAGTACAACCCCAACACAAATTAAGACAAGGAAAAAAAGATACAAATATCTAACTCTCAACTTTAAAAGATTTTTTCACTCACAACCCAAACTAAACCAATATTAAGGAAAGTGAATATTAATGAAAGAGGGCTCACATTAATTTGAAAGTGAAATTGAAATAAGTCTTCAATTTAATATTTTAATGCAAGTAAGTAAATGTTGCTTTGAATGAACTTTAAAAAGTTTGAAAAGATTTTCTTATTTAACTTTAAAATACAAAATAAAATGTAATATGAATCAATTTAATATGCAATGCTAAATGACAAGAATTTAACTTGAATCCTTTTATCCATTAGGTAACTTATATTGAAATGACAAATGGATTTACAATTTGAATAACTTGATAATCACTTGAATAATAATCACAAGAAGGCTATCACATAAAATTTATGTAAAATAAGTGAAAGGAAGTTAATAATAAACACATAATAAATAAAATGGGTTATGAAGTTGTTAGCCAAGTAAATAAATAAGAGAGATGTAATGTTAAACAAAATCAAACTTAAGCAACCTATATGAAACTTTCAGCCAAGGTGATAAACAAGTGATATTCAAATGATTAAGCACTAGAAAATTTTAAATCTTTGTAAGAGCTTTCACCAAACAAGTAAACAATGAATAGTGAAATGATTAAGCACAAATTGAATTGAAATCCTTATGTTAGCTTTTGGCCAAACAAGAAAATAATGGAATATGAAATGATTAAGCACACAATAAACTAATATAACTTTATGTATCTTAAAGCCAAGAAGAGATCAAAGTAATATAAAAAACTTAACACCTTAAGAATTGATCTAATTATTGAAGTTCTTGGGAAAAAGAGAGAAACACACAAATCATTCACTTTTTCAATCAATCTTCAAGCCAACTATTAGTCCAAGGGAAATAGAAGAAATATGAGGTATGTTTGCACTTGATCACAAAGATCTCCAAGATTTTTGCTTTAGCTAGAATCAGCCAAGGTGGAGAAGGTGAGCAAGAGAGAATATTAGCTTTTTTTTTTAAACCTTTCTCAAGATAAAACAAGCCTCTAAATAGAAGAGGGAAGAGTCTAGGATTGGCCAAGATATGAGACAATGAGAGGGAAATAAAATAAGTAACTATTTGAATTTCAAATCCAAAGAATATTAGATCGGACAAAAAGTTATGCAAGAGGCTCCTTTGCAAATTTGAAATAAGCCAATATGGAATAATTTCAATGTTATTCACAGCAAGAATGAGAGGAGAAATCCTATGGAAAATTTGGCCAAGGAGGGTCCATGAATATGATATGAACGATGGAGTTTTGAATAAAATAAATCTTGGAAAAATAATTTAGGAATTTCAGCAAGGGAGTTTCCTAAAATAAAAAATTCTCAAATTAATATAGTGAATCAAATTGAATCTAATTTGATTATATTATGTATTATTTGAATATTAAATTAATCAAAATTAATTTAATTTTGAATAAGTAAGCCCCCAAGCACAACTTCTTAAAATGAATATTAATTAAAAAGGTTTTGTTTTAAATAAGGGCTGATTTGAATTTAAATTTAAAATGACATATAATAAATTAATTAAGCTCTAAATAATCAAAATAAATCATGCTTGGGACGTTCAAAATGTTCCATAAAAGATTTGATTTAATTTGCTAAGAATATGTTATGAATGAAGAAATTTTAATTCAAAATAACTCAAATTCAAAATTCAAATTAATGAATTTTTAAAATATGAAAATTGAGGGAATATTATATGGAAATGGTTTAAATGAAATTCACATATTTTATCTAACAACATGCATTAAAAACTTCGGCCAAAATAATGTGAATATGAATATGAGAGAGAAGAAAGAATAATAGCAAAGAGAATAAGAATAAAAGGGTAATTTTAGCATAGTTTAATTTTCATGTAATAAATATACGAATAAAAATTATGATTGGCATGGGAATTATTTAATGAAGTTTAAACATAATTTATGTTACTTGAACACACATTTAATGGAACTTATCTCATGCACTTAGTTCATATTATCCAAAATGGATAATTTAATGAATAATTACAATTTTAAGATATAGAAAATATAAATGATTTTAGAATGGTGAATTTAAAATTGAATGAATCATTTATTTTATCTTCTTGAGCTTTTTATTAAACTAAATATGGTAATTACTAAAAAAAATTTCAATCAATTCAAGTCTAATAGCTTTTGCATTCTGAATTGACTGAAGAAGCTTGAAGTGAAGAATTTTTCTGCACACTTGAATTTAAAGTGATTAATATCATTTGAACATATGTTTGTTATCATTAAAATAAATCTCATATGTTTGTTTGAATTTCAATCAAAGAATTTTACATTTGGATTGGTTATGAAGAAATAATCTTCGACTGAAATTGAAATAATTAAGTTTTCAAATTTTTTTTCAAGGATTTAGTGATTAAAACCTTAGAAAAAAACTTGTATTAAATAAACACGTATGTTAAAAAAATTGGAGAATGTTCTAAATTTTTGTGGAGTTTTGATACATCAAAAAACAACTTTGAAGAAAACTAGGTCAATAAAAGAAAAAAGTTTGACTAAAATTGTTAATATATGTTTAAGATTAATTTTTGTGAGAACTTTTGATGTAAAATTATAAAAAAACACATAAAATATAGAGAAATAACTAAAACACAAATTAAAACATATATTAAGAAGAATAGCCAATGAAATTTCAAGGTCTACTCACCACAAAGTAAATTTCCAAAAAGATAAAAAATCTATCTTTCTTTATTTGGCTGGCCACCAAACAACCCAATGGCGATAAAATTATCTCCAAATTTATTCTCCAAACTAAAAGTAAACTTCATTTCAAAAAAAAGTTTCCTTATACATTTTACACATACATTTCCAATTTTAAACTTAAACATTTTGAAAAGGGAGGGAAGGAGGAGATGGGGTGGAGCCATCACTTTGACCACTCCTTTCATGAAATGCCCTGATCAACCTTTAGAATATGAATGTGAGTTTTCTAGTTAAGACCCCCACCCCACACCTTTTAATTATAAAATTAACATTGAAACATATTAAAATTATAGAAACACTAACATTACAACATAAACATATGAAAAGTAAGGGAGTATACAACATAGACAAAAAATGTCTTCTTTAGTATCCTTAAGCTTCCTTTTTGTCCTTGGGGCTTAAAATGCTGCATTAATTTTTCTTTGATTTGGATCTATGATTGATTCATATCCTTTAGCAATTTTATGTGTCACATCAATTTCCTTAGACCTCAAGTAATTCTTCTCCTAAAGAGTTATTGTGGAATGCAATAGGTGGTGGAGTGCTTGTAAGTATAGGTATATCTTATTATGGTATCATTATGAAAATGATCTCCACATTATGCAAGTCGACTAGCTTAAAACATTTGAGAGAATTCATTATTATTATTATTATTATTATTATTATTATTATTATTATTATTATTATTATCATTTTCATAGTAGCAATCAGCCAACTAAAAGTAATACAAAGCTATCATAATTATTTTGATGATCCTTTGCATTATTTTAGGCTACATTGATAACTATATTAGAAACTAAATTATATTTAATAGAGGCTTCAAACTTGTGCATTGAGGTTTAAATTTTATTTTATGTGCAATAGGATCAAAAGGATATTCACTTAATTATAGGTTACTAATATTTTTTAATGAATTCCTAAGTTCATTTATATTTTCTTTAAATTCATTTCTAAGGCTAATTATCTCCTCATTTACATTTTTTAATATACATTTTTTAATTTAATCAAATTATGATGTAGGGAATGCAATATAAATTGATTTATAATTTATTTAATGTAAATATAAAAATAAATAATAGTAAAGCTTATAATTATTTTCTTGCCGCAAATGTTGTCCACCAATTAAACAAAGCTATGATTCCAAAATTTTGTTGTGTCTTAGGGTTTGTCCACTTAGATGACCCAATTTAGTTCGTGTACTTCCCTAATATGGCAAAATATATTAGAGAATAAGGTGAGGCTAATTAAATAAAGAAACTCATCTAGTAGAGTCGAAAGGGTCAGCCAACACAATAAATTGCAAGCAAGATAACATCTACAACAACCAATTATTTATATTAGTGTGGCATTTACAAAAATCCAAATGAAACAAATTCAAATGCTAATAATAGAGACCTAAGTCTACATTAATTATAATACATTTTATAAATTTTAACAAAATTTTAGAAACTTTTTCTATAATTTAAATTGAGAATGGTTCATAGAAAACCCTCTAAAGTCAATATGAAATTATGGAGTTTGGAATTTGAATTTGAGGATTTAGTAACTGAAGCAAGATAAAAACACTTGTAATTAATAAAAATAATATGTTAAGAAGTAAACTAGAAAATCTTATAAATTTTTATGGAGTTCTAATTTTCGAAAACAACTTTGAAGCAAAGTAGGTCAATAAAAGATAAACTTTGACTAACACGATTGAAGTATGTTTAGAATGGATTTTACTAAGAAAAGTTTGATTTTAAAATTTTAAAATACATTTAAGATATAGATGAAGAACTTTAAAATGCAAATCAATAGAAGTTCTAAAGAAAATTCATGGATATATTATAAGATCCACTCACCAAAGTAGATCTCTAAAGAGGATCATCAAACCTCTTTATTTGGATATCCACCAAGCCACCCAATGATAATGGAATTTTCTCCAAATTGAAAATCTACTTCATTTCAAAAAAAATAAAGTGTCTTTATATATTTTAGACAAACCTTTTCAATTTAAAATAGAAACATTTGAAAATGGAGGGAAGGAGGAGAGAGAGAGAGAGAGAGATGTAGTGGAGACTACCCTCACTCCAAATCTTTTCACTAAATTGAACATCTACTTCATTAAAAAAAGTTGTCTTTATACATTTTACACATTCCTTTTCAATTTCAAATTGAGAGAGAGAGAGGTTGGTCTCACTCCAAATCATTTCTCCACATTAAACATCTACTTCATTTTAAAAAAATAAAGTGTCTTTATACATTTTACACATACCTTTCCAAATTAAAATGTTAGTTACCTATAGTACCCAAGAGGGGTGAATTAGATTTTAAAAATAAATTTCAAAAAATTTAATTTTATCTTTTATAAAGACTTAAATATTTAATAATGATGCTTTAGTAAAATAAAATAATACAAAAATAATAGCAGAAAAGTAAAGAAATAGAACACAGAGATTTTTACGTGGTTCGGCCAAATCCCAAAAACCAGCCTACATCCACGCCTAGCCACATAGTCTAGGAATTAACTAAAATAAAGTTGAGATTACAACAAATCTCCCGTATTCTCCTTCATGGGCAAGTACAACCTAAGATGTACTCTTCTTAATAGACAAGTACAACCCAACATGTACTTTTCTTAAGAAAATACAACCCAATAAGAAATCAAGATAAGGCAAGGAGAAAGACACAAGTCAAACTCTCAATTTTAAAATGTTTTTGCACTCACAACCCAATATATACTAATATTAAGGCAATTGAATATTAATGAAAAAGAGAGATCACTTTTACTTTAAATTGAAATTAAAATAAGATCTTCAATAAAGTATTTAATATAATTAAATAACTTAATGTTGCTTTGAATGATCTTTAAAAAGATTGAAATGAATTTCTTGTATGACTTTGAAATGCAAACTAAAATGTAATCAGAAAAACTTACTTTGAATTCCTTTCCACACAAACTAACTTTTATACAAATGATAAGTGTATTTGCAATTAGAATAACTAAATAATCACTTAAATAAAAGTTTGAATGTTACAACAAGAAAGCTATCAGATAACCAATATATAAAGTAATTAAAGATAACTAATCAACAAACACATTATACTTTATGAAAGAGATGAAGTGATCAGCCAAATAGATAATTAAATGAGATAATATGTTAAGCATGATCAAATTTAACCAACCTATTTGAACCATTAGGCCAAAGTGATAAATAATGGATATTCAAATGATTAAGCATTAGAAAATTAGAAAATTAAAAAACTTTAAAAGAGACTTCAGCCAAATAAGAAACAAAAGGATTATCAAATGATTAAGCATAAAATAACTTGATCTCTTTATATTAGCTTTAGGCCAAACAAGAAATCAAAGGATTATCTAGTAGCTAAGTCAAAAAAATTGATCTTCTTATGTTCGTTCCTGGCCAAACAAGAGCTAAAGGTTATAAAGTGAATTAACACAAGATAATTTAAATAACCTTATAAACTTCAAAGCCAAGAAGAAATAAAAGAAGTATAAGAACTTAACACCTTAGAAATTCAAGACCAATGCTATGATGCTTTCGGACAAGGGAGGAAACAAACCAAATCTTCAATTTTCCCAAGAAATCTTCAAGCCAACTAAATGTCCAAGGGAAAGAGAAGAATGATGAAGATTGCTTGCACTTGAATCACAAAAAATCTCCAAGTATTTGCTTTTGCAAGGATCGTCCAAGGTGGAGAAGATGAGCAAGAGAGAATATTAACTTCATGGAACCTTTTTAAATTGGAATAAAGGCTCTTAAATAGATGAGGGAGGAGTCTAGGTTAGCTAAAGATGATCCAATGAGAGGAAAATGGATTAGGCATCAATTTGAATTTCAAATTCAAGGAATGAAGGATCGGCCAATGAGATCATCATTAAGCTCCTTTACAAATTTGTTTTAAGCCAATATAAAATATTTTCTATGTGATTAAAGAGAGAGGGAATACTATAGGAAATTTGGAAAAGGAGGTTTTAATATGAAGGAGGGAATTTTGAATAAAATAAATCTATAGAAAATCAATTTAATACAACCAGCCAGAGTTTCCAAAAATAAAAAATCCTCACATTGATGTGTGAATCAATTTAGATAAAGGCTGATTATATTCTATGCTTATTAATTATTTAAACACTGTATAAATTATTAAATTTAAAGAAAAGTAGCTAGTCTCCTAAAACTTTCCTAAAATAGATCAAATTAAAAAATTATTTTGAAAAAGATGGCTTATTTAAATTAAAAATAAAAAGTAATAGATTAATTTGGCTCTAAATAATCATAATTGATTATTCTTGGGAAGTTCAACATATTCCTTAAAAAAATTATTTATATTTAGCAAGTATATGTCATGCATAAAGGCATTTGAATTAAAGAATAATTCAAAATAATTCAAATAAATGAATTTTAAAATATAAAGAATGAGGGAATATAATATGGAAATGTTTTGAATGAACTCACACAATTTATTACAAAAATGCATTAAAATACTCACCAAAATAATGTTAAGATGAAAATGATAATAGAGAGAGAAGAAAGAATAATAGAGAGAGAGAATAAGAGGGAAAAGAATAATTTTAGGATAATTCAATTTCTTTGCACTAAAAATATGAATAAATATTATGAATGACATGGAAATGATTTAATAAAATTTAAACATAACTCATCTTTCTTGACCAAACATTTAACAAAACTTATTTCATGCATTTAGTTTATACTATCAAAAATGAATAACTTAATGAATAATTATAATATAGAAAAATATAAATAGTTTTAGAATGATGAATCTAAAAATAAGTGAATCATTTATTTTATTTTAGTAAGCTATTCAATTGCCTTAATATGGTAATTCCTAGAAAAAATTCTCACAAAGTCCATGTCCAATAGCCTTAGCATTATGATATAACTGAAGAACTAAGCACTGAAGAATTTTTCCTACAACCTTGAATTTAACTTGATTAGTAGCATTTGAACATGTGTTTGTTATCATCAAAATCAATCTCATATAAGATGGGGCTCATGGAGTCAACATAAAACATAAACCTTTTAAAAATAAAGGGAAGGAGGAGAGAGAGAGAGAGAGATAGGGGAATACCCTCACTCCAAATCTTTTCTCCAAATTGAACATGTAATTTATTTTAATTACTAATAACACTTACATTATAACCATAAACACATAGGCATGTGAAAAGTATGGAAATGTACAACATAAAATAACATACATCTTCTTAAGCTTGCTTCTTATCCTTATGAGTTAGTTTACTTCTTTAGTCTTTTTAAATTTGGATCTAGTGATTGGTCCATTATCTTTATCGCCTTGATGTGCCATGTCAAGTCTTCATCTATAGCTACTACCATACACGTTATACACTCACTTGATATCACACATGGTCAGAGTGCTCATCTAAAAGAGATGTTTCATCATAAATCTCCATTACTTCATCATCCATACCAACTTCTTATTTCTCTTTAGTCTCATCTAAAAACATAATCTTTTTCTTATATTGATTTTCCATGTGTCTCATCTTATGGCATTTAAAAGTACCACATCCATTATTTTATGAGATGGATCAATGACATTTTTATAATTCTTGGTACTAGCAGATGATGGACCAGGACTAGTAGTTGACCTTTGGATATAATAGAATAATGATTGATAGAAAGAATTTGGACCTTCAGATGTAGATGAAATGGCTGCTTTCTTATGAGTTCAAAGAGCAATTATAGTGTAAAGGTTTTATCAAAAGTTTATAGGTCTTATAACTCCACCATATTGCTTATGACATTCCAAATATGAATAAAAAACTTATGACTAATCATCACTCTTGGCCAGTGCAATTGCACCTAGCTATCAAATCCCCAAAAATATTCATGTATTGAACCATTTGCATAATTTATTGCCATAGGGTCATTAACTATTCAAGCAATTTCTTCTCATGATTTTAAGGAACGTATTTGGCCTTAAGAATCTCATTTATCTCAATGCAAGGATGTGTTTACCTAGCCACACTTTCTTAGGTCAAATATTATTTAAAAAGATTTTAGTTTGGCATATAATTTTTGTTTTGGTAAAAGTAGTCCTCTGATAATCATCTATTTTGTACCAATCAAAGAACTTATCTATCTAGGAAAGCTAGTCTAAATACTTATTAGGATCTTCGATCATGGACTTCATCATATGTAGAGTGATATGTGTCAAAGTTGTACCCCTTAAACTACATTTTTTATTTTACAAGAGATTTTTTGATTATAAGAAAATTATTATACTAATCACAATATTTTCTTAATGTAATGAAAACTTTAATATTGGTGAATTTCAAGTGTTTGATATAAAAAAGAAGCAAATTTGAGGTCATTCAAGCACTTGACATGCATTCTAAAGATTTTGCCTAAGGCTTAAACCATGTGCACTAGGAACTTCCTGAAAAAAAAAAGAATGTATGGAGCCCAGGCGCCAACTTGATGGTTATTATGATTTGCTTTATAATTTCATGAAACTCTTACTATTTTCAGAGATTTGATGCTACTTAATTTAAGCAAATCATTAGAAAAAAAAAAGGGTATATCTTTATTATTTTTCTCAGTTCTTTGTGGAGTCCAACAAGCAGTTTCATGGAGGCTTCTTAAAGAAGCATTCAAGGTGATCTCAAGGGCAAGGAGACAAAGAGATGAAGAAGAGTTTCTCTTCATGCTTCACCTAAGTGTTATCCTTTACTTTCTCTTTTATTTTTTACACTCATATTCATGTATCAATCCTTTATGTTGTTCTTCTATTTCATCATGAACTAAAGTTTCATTTCTAGAGGTATGATGTAACTTTGTTGTATTTGTTTATTGTTTGAATTTTAATAAAAGTTTAGAGTTTCATTTCATCAATTATCAAACATTTTATTCTATACATAATTGACTATTGAATTGATTGGCCATCATTTTAATATATTAGGAAGTCCATTTGGAACAAAAAGATAGAAAATGAATCCATTGTGGATGAAATACCATGGTGATGGGTCGTAAGTTAGAGATGATTATGATGAAACCATGTAGTCTTTTTTAAGATTAAATTAATTTGATATATTTATTATCATTGAATTTATCACCAAGAGGTAGATAGGTTGTACATAAAAAATGAGGATTTTTATCTTTTTAGAGAAAGGTAGCATCCACCTTGATTGGAATTATATTCAAAGCAACTTACATTTTGACTAAAATCAATAACTTCATAACTAAACACCAAGAGGTAGGCAGGTTGCACATGAAAATGAGGATTTTAGGCTTTGTAGAGAAAGGTAGCATCCACCTTGATTGGAATTATATAAAAACTTATATTTTGACTAAAATCAATAACTTCATAACTAAACATAGTGAATTCTAATCTTTAGGTTTATTCATATTGAGATTGCCCTTATGAATTCTTGAGCTTATTATTTCACTAATCTTTTTGATAGATTTAGATGTAGTTTTAGTTTCTTTAGTACCCAATTTTTTATCATCCAAATAATAGAAACCCAACCATATTTCAGTACTAGGTGTTTCAATCCTCATGAAAGATACTCTATTCGCTTTACTACATGATATGATTGTGTGATCTTACAATTATGGTTTACTTTGCACTACATCAGGTGGAATCAACCTAAACCTTTTCAAAGGTGGTTCATTCAAAACCTTAGTGTTTTTATGGTGCTCATTCTTAATGGGATTCTTTAAAAGATGTCTCCTAGTGGGCTTGTGTTCCCTATGATTTATTATGAGCTTTAACTAATATTATTATGTTAACATTATTTTTTAACTATAGGTTAGTTTGTGCCCTAATGTTCATATTTTGAATTTGGGTGTCTAGGTTTGTGATTATGCTTTGAATCCTTTTAAAATTATCTTTATTTTAGAAAGAGAATTATTCTACTATCTTATTTGAGTTATCTATTAATCTTGGTTAACTTATTTAGGAGGCATGTTGACATAAATGAAGATGTAATATGAAACTTGATTTTAATCAATAATTTTAAAATATGCAATGATGCTTACTAATTTTATGATAAAGTGAATTTAAATGACTAGCAAAATTACTTGTAAAAGCCTTCACTATAATTTAAATGCAAATGAAAGCAACTAAAATAAAATAAGTAAATTAGAACTTGAAAAAAGATACTTACCATTAGTTCCTCTATGTTAATATAAATCATGATAAAATTTTAATTAATTTAGTGGACCAGTCTCTCATTGATTTATTTTCATTTTAAGTCAAATTAGGTAACGGTAAGTTTATGGAAATTAGTTAGGTAAATAAAAGTGGCCCCAACTAATAAAAATGTACAATGGTTCATAAAATTAACTTAAATATGTAATATGCCACTTGAATTTGCAATGACAAATAAAATACCAAAAAAATAACTAGAAAGTCTAAGTGCATGAAGTCACCTCTTTTGAAGTCCATCCTCTACAAGCACTTTGTTAAGTACTCCAATCCTCTTCATGATCACCTTTCAAATCAATCCACCAAATCTATGCTTATAACATGGTATGGGCTAGAGTTGGGTAACTTTGGGTGTCCTAATTGGTAAAAAAGGTCTCTCTTGTGATACCTAAAAGAGTAGAGAAAGTCTTAGTATGGTTTAGTTTGGAGTGGCACTAGAGAATGGTTGGAAAACATAAGATAGATAGTAGAATCAATTCTAGACACCCAAATTCAAGCAACTAAAACTCTTCTAAAATGCTAAATCACATGAAATCAAAGATGGTTTCTAAAAGTATTTTACTTGTTACATGGAAACTTTCATGCAATTTCATGGGGTATAGGTATTTTTTTGTGAATTTTTCTTAGGCCTAGTCATAAAAAAATTTGTATAGCTTACTAACTAAAATGACACTTTGGTTAATTAAAATTAAGGAAGCAGTGAGATTATACACTAATTAATAGTTGTATGCAAAAAATTGATGTCAACTATAATTCTAGAGATTTCACTCGATATTAGGGGGTTTAAATACAATAAATGAAAAACAAACTAACTAGACTAGGTTGCTTAAGCTAGAGATCTAGCTGAGCACAACTAGACTCAAATGGAAAGTCTTTTTGTGAAGAAAGTTTTAAATTTTAAAAATTTTTCTAGATAGTATAATACATCCAAAAGATAAAGACAAATAACATGTCATGTTTATGTTGCATTATTATGTGAAATCTATATCTTAAGTGTCTTGTATGGTAAATTAATCTTATGTAATGAGAAAGACATGTAAATTTGTAATTTGTTATAATTAATTAATACAAATGTAGAGTGCCTATGACTTATGAGTTGGAGTACTCACATTTTCCTCCAGTATGTGAGTTTGAATTGTGTAAGATGTATAGTTTGTATCATCTATTGTAAATGTTATTTACTTGTTATTTCAACTAAAATTAGAAGATGAATTCTCCAAGTATTATGGTTTGGTGGCATGCAAATAAGTGAATGATGGGTTTGATGATCTTTTCTACAAAGCTACTTTAGTGAGTTGTTTAAATTTTATTTGTTGATGTTTTATGAATTTTTTTTACATTGTGTTGTTGATGTATCTACTATCTAGAACAAGTAATCATGATAAATTTCTCCATTGAAAGGCCTTCAATTTGAGTATAATTTTGGATGACAAGATTTGGGATTGGGAAGACATAATCTAGTTAGTGTTGTTATTTTGTGTACTTAAATCTAATGAAACCTAGTGAAAATCTTAAAAAGTATAGTTAACATCTTTGTTTTTAACAAATAGGGTGTTTCCTACTCTTCTAAGTATCTTAGGAGAGCCTCCATCTAGCAATTGGGTTACTCCTAATACCCAACCACTGCCCACACCATAAATACTTGTCATTATACGAAAAAGACACTTAGATGTGATAGGTAATGGAGTGTGATTCACCTAAATTACATGAAATGATTTAAGATAGGTTTTAGGCTTAAGGTTTACTTTAGAAAGGGCATGGGTAGATATGACATTTGGGGGACTACCCCCATTTATTACCAACATACATGACTTTATCCAAAGCAATTATCATGCAACTCATACCACACACTTGGTCCCCAAATGCTCTATGTGTTCATTCAAAAAATGGTTATCATTATGGAACTCTTCAACTTCATCATCTACTCTCACTTCCTCTACTTTTTAAGTCTTATACAGAAAAATAATTTTGACTTTACAATAATTTTGCATATGCCCTTTATTATGGAACTTAAAGTATATTAAGCTCTTATTGTCTTAAGAATAGTCAATGACACACTTTATTTGGTTAAGTATTAGAGGATGAAAACCTAGGTCTAGTAGTTAACCTTTGACTATAATAAGAGAATGATTGATAAAAGGAATTTGGACCCTTGGATTTAGAAGAAACTACTTCCTTATACTTTTATAAGAGAATAGCATAATGAAAGAATTCAAGAGTATGAGGGTGGTCCATTAACTCCACCTCATTCTTAGTGTCACTCCTAAGACCAATGACAAATTTTTTTGTGAATTACCAATCTTGATTAGTATAATTGGTACTAGCCACAAGGTCATCAAATGTGTTAATGTATTCTATTAATTACATGTTGCCTTGCTTAATGACTCATCAATTGCTCATGTAATTTATTTACATGATTTCTTAGATAGTATTTATCCATAAGCATTTTCTTTATCTCTTTCCATGTGTTGATTCTTCTACCAATTCTTTCTTTCTTTAGCAAAATGTTGTTCCAATAAACTTAGCATGTTCTACAAATTTTATTTTGAAAAATATGTTTTCTAACATTCTTCCATCTGATATCAATCAAAAAACACATCCATCAAAGTAAGATAATCTAAATCCTTATTAGGATCATGGACTCTATAATTAGTTAGGGAATTAATCATAAAAATTTTAATTATTTCATTCAAAGCCTCAAATGTGCTTATGGTATTCATTCTTATGGGGATATAATAAAGGATGTTGCTAAGGATGTAAATGTTCTTTAGGATTTATTTATAAACCATTCTCTTAAGGTGTCAATCTCTATTAGATTCTAAATTAATGGTGGGTTTATGCTCAAATATTCAAAATTTTGACTTGGCTTTTTCATGAGTAACTCTTGGATCTTATTAAACTTTTCCCAATTTCAAGCCAAATTTACCTACTCCCTGATTCAAAATATTTATTTAATCTTGGCTATCATATTTAGGAGGCATCATATCATAATAAGAAAATTAAATATGAAAATAATTTTTATTTTATTTTAAAATATGCAATTAATGATTCACAATAAATATTAAAGAAATAGATGCAAATGAATAAACTAAATTTATTCTAGAAGCCTTCACTAAGTGCAAACATAGTAGGAACAAACTAACATAAAATAACTTAACTATAATTTAAATAAAACACCAAATAGTTCAATATAGGTTCTTCTATTTTAATTGAAATCAAGGTGTTGGTTTAAATTATTTTATGGAATACAACTTTAATTCGAAGCCTCTCATTAGTTAAGTTAGAGTTGGTTTAAAGAAAATGGCTAAATTAATGAAAATAATGCCAAATAATTAGTAAAAGTATAATAGTTTGTGGACTTGCTTAGATCATATAATTTACCACTAAATTTTATAATAGAAGAAAAAAATATCATGAAGAAAAATTTAGCAAGCCGAAGAATAGAGTTGAACCTCTTATGATGTCAATTCCATCATTTGTAAATTCCTTACCAAGCTATTAACTCATCTTGATGATCACCTTCCAATGATTTTTCCAACCTAAGCTCTAATACAAAGTGTGGTTTAAAAAATGTTTGCACAAAAGTGTAGTTTTTATTTAGAATGTTTCACAAAATTTTATTAAGTTTAGATATTTATTTTAGATTTTATCCTAATATTGGTTAGGTGAAACCCTCTTTGTCTAATTGGCTAATTATTCACTATCATTAAAAACATTTTATTATAATGGAGGAAAACCCAAATTAATATTTGGAGATGGACTATTAGAATGTTTACTAAAATATTGGAAAGTTTTATAAAAAATTGTAAAGCTTACACACACTACACACCAACTAGAACATTTGATGTGGTTTAAGTAAACCATAATATTGTGATAATTAGAGAATTTAAAGCGGGAGAATTGTGTGAAAAGATTTTTATATAGATTGATGATGACAAAAATACAACACCATAGGAATAAATTTTAATAAAAATGATGACTTGAAAATTAGGCCACTCACCAAAGTAACTTATGCAACATGATCACCAAATTACCTCAAAATTTGCTGAAGGACCACAAATTCACTTCAATATGGTTCGATGACTACCAAGTGTACAACTATCTAAAATTCTATCTAATTCCTTTGCATAAAAATCACCAAAATATTCTATTATCAGCCACAAAAGAGTTTTAATATAAACATCAAGTTCAACTTGAAAATAGTGGGTGAAGTTAGATGATAGGGGACCGACTCACACATTCCTAATTACTCACTACAACCTCCTCCTTCATTTAAAATTATTTATTATTTATAGAATTCACACTTCACATGTGTGAAATAACATAACTCTTATATATAAACACATAAATATGACATACAATTATTTTTTTCATGGAAAGCTAGGATTTCATTATTAAAGAGTAAGGTTACAAAATAGTTCCTCTAACACAAAGCAAGCCCAATTATCCCCAAAAATAAAACATTTTTTTAAATTTTAGTAGCATGGAAGAGATGGTGGTAGACTATATTAGTTCCCTTGTTTAGATAAGTGATCAACTTTATTTACTTCATGATAAATTTGAGTGAGGGCAAAATTCAATTGAGAACTTATGCACCATATGTTTTGAAGAATGTGTCGCTTATTTGGGGTCTGTTTTTTGAAAGATCTAATTTAGTATTTGGGAATTATTTTATATCTAAATGAGGTTGTTTGAAAAGGCTTATGAGATCTTAAGTGCAAAAGGTAGAGCATCATCCTCATCATATAAAAAGTTAATTGTCATGCATTATTTGTGAAATGTATAATTGACCTTCTATTCTAATAGAATCCAACTGAACTAGATGTCTATTAATTGGTTTTGAATGATCCATCAATATTAAATTTCAACCATGGTTCTCTTAGTTTGAATCAATAGAACAATGTGTGGGTAATGTGATGCTTTTCTATTAATCTGCCTCAGGAACCACATGCTCTTTTCTCTTTTCAAATATAAGCTACTAAGGATTCCATTACTTTGTGCTTTCTAGAGGTAACTATAAATTTGGTGTGGGTTTCTACTAATGTTGTTATGCTTAGAATCATTCTTGTAAAACCATATGTACCAAAATGCCAAGATTGTTATTAAGATTCTAATGTGCTTACTTGAGTTGTGATTTATTAATCTCTTCCATAAGAAGAAAAGCTAGGAAGGGTTTAAAAGCTTTTACTTTTCCAAAAAGTAGAATTATATTGTAGCAAATTATTCAAAAACAAGAAAGACTAAAGGGGTTTATGAAACAAAGAACCCCTTAAAATAGTAAATTAACATTGTCTATGTATCAATTAAGATGTAAACTTATCCGGCATCTTAAAATGTGTATTCTATCTAGTGCAACACTTGTATTTTGCAAGGTGATGCTAGTCTATTTCCTTCCGATGATATGTGAGAAGTTTAAATGCATATTTGATGAGCATATCTCAATCTCTTTACGATGATTGATTAAGTCCCAAAGAGTTGAGGAATCTCATTGGAGAATATTTAGTAGTTGTAAGGAATCAATTTCAATCTAGATCTTGGAAGTCTTCATAGCTTTTACAATCTTCAATGCACTCAAGCAAGCTAACATTTCAGTATGGAGTATAGATTGGGTATGGTAGGGTATAGCAAATATAAGTTGACAATACCAATCCCTACATTATGATTAGCAAAGTGAATGCATCCATCAATATTGATTTTGATACATTTGATTTTTTGGTTTTTCCCACTTGGCAAGAACTAGAGATGGTGTAGTGGTTCCAAACTTGTACTTGAAAAATTGAACTTGAGTGGCTTTGTTGATATATAAATATACATATCTGACCACCTAACATGGCAAGACTTTACAATCTTCATGCTTTATAGCATTCTGGGCCATCCATATGAACCATGATACAATTAAGGGTATAATAACTAAATGTTTTGTTTGAATCTATTGCCACACTTTGCAGTCTTCTAAGCATATGAACTACCAAATCATAAAATATATAATTTCTTAATTACAACCGAAAGTCTATCTCCAATTGGTTATATATCACGTACATTAAAAGGACATTGGTAAAATAAATGTTGTATACATATTGTCTCTTATAGCACAACAAACATATAGAAGGAAGTCTTAATCATTTCAATTTCAAGATATTATTTGGGGTAACATATTATGCGTAATCTAATTGAAGGAGGATATAGATAGTATCAATGCTATTAGATTTTATTTCCCCAACTAATATAGATGTTGCTTTTTTCCTTAACGGACATGTGAATAGCCTTAGAGAAAAACATTAAGTTCATGTCTAAACTTGACTACAAGTCTATCCCATCTGTCATCTATTATGGGAATTTTCAAAATTTCCTATGCCTATTGTTGATCTAAGTATAGTTTAGTTTAGGCTCATCCATTTCCAAGTTAAAATTTGCTTGTCCAACTCTCAAATCCCATAATATGAGTTTTTTAGTTGCTTCTCAATTTTTTTTAGCATAGTTTTCCATGTTAAGGAATTATTCTTTTTTAGCTGGATATGTTTTAAATGAGTATTATGGTAGTATTTTCTCTACATGAAATTAGCGAATAATGATGAATTATTCCATAAGTTAATCAACAATTTAATGTGGTTAAATAGAATTGAGCCCTCTAAAGTTCTAAATCATAGATCACCTACCTATTTTGGTTTGCACATCTTTTTCCAGCTTGTTTAATGAATATATTTGCCTTTGCCACTCCATATGACCTTGTTGAACAATCTCTCCAATTTATTTTTGGTGGTGGTAGGTAGTTTAAATGATTGAATGGTGTAGAGAATAATTGATGTTAAAACACTCTTGGTTAAATAAATTCTACCCGAAAATGAAAGAAATTATTTTCCTAAGAGTTTATATGCCTATGAACATTTGCAGTAATTTCCTCAAAGTATGCTGCTTTGGGTTGGCCTTTAAAAATATTAACACCAAGGTATTCTAATGGGATGCTTGATTTTGTAGATTATGTTTGTTCAATCCAAGAAACTTTTACTTGTTGGCAATATTTCTAGCTATAAAGAGACAGTTGGCTTTACTAAATTCTAACGTCAATAGCTCCGCTAAGCTTGTAAGTATTTTGATGATGGTTTGAATGGATCGCTAACATTACAAAAAAATCAAGATATCATTATAAAACATTAAATAAGAGAGTAGTATAGTTATTGTGTACATTATGACACTTACTATAGCTTTCATTCAATTTTCCTGAAAGGTAATCAATTATGTTAAGAGGATATGGCACCCAAGAGGGAGGGGGGCAGGGGGTTGAATTTGATATTTTAAAAGATTATCAAATCAAAACATAGTTTTTAAAACTTTGTAAAAAAGTTAGTTAAAAATTATATAATATTATTTATAATGAAATATTAAAATGATAACCAAACTAAATGTAAAAAAGTAAATACAAAATTAGCTATGTTTTAGTCACTTTCGGACTAGGAAGTCGCTAATAAAATGAGATTACAACCAATCTACCGTACTCTCCTATATTGGGCAAGTACAACCCTAACATGTACTTTCCTACATGGGCAAGTACAACCCAACACTGTACTTTCTTACACGGACAAGTTCAACCCCAATAGAGAATAAGAGAATAAAAGAAGAAAAGATACAAAGTATCTAACTCTCAATTTAATAAGATTTTGCACTCAAAATCCAACTAACAGAATATTAAGATAAATCATAAAGAGAGATCCAAGTGATTAAATTTCTTATTTAATTAAATTGAAATTAATAATATTGGCTTTACATGAAATAATTAAAGAAGATAAGTTTTAAGAGAAATTATTTTACTTAAAAAGAAATGAAGCTTGAAATGAAAGAGATTAAAGTTAAATGAAATCAAATCACATAGATGATGAAAATATTTGCTTTAAATTATAATTCAAATACGCTATGCAATAAATACTTTCAAACAAACAATCTAAGATTGACTTCTTATTTATGAAATCAATTTAATTAAACTAAATAAAAAATCTTTCAAATCTTTTGAAAGAAGAATGAAAAGAGATCATGCTACCTTTGGAAGGCCCTTCATATGTTGGTGACCTCTCCAATAATCTCCCCACCAGTGACTCTACTGATCCCTCCATCAAGCTCATCTTCCAACAATCATACCATGACAAATTCTATGAAGGTGGTGAGATAGGATTTTATTAAAAAGCTAGCAGGAAAAATGGTAAACCTACTCTTTTCTTATCTGATTTTGAATCTGCTCAGTTGGCTGAACCCTCAAATTTAACTTGGTTGGCAAGTTCACTTATAGACATCCAAAGATGGACATCATTTGGAAACATTTTGATGAATTGAAGTTTCTTGGAGATTGGAATGTAGGCTCCATGGCACATTGAAATTCAATTAAATAAGGAAGAGAACTTTACAAGGCTATTTTCTAAGAAACTCTACCACATTGACAATATCCCATGAAGATACTCAAATGGACTCCAACCTTTGATTACAATATTGAGCCACAAATTATTGCGGTTGAAGTTTCCAAATCAAAAGCTTCACTTTTTCAATAAACAAATTCTTTACTCCCTAGATGCATCTTTTAGCACCTCTTAAGCTTGAGTTAGCTACCTTCAACCTCTAAGGCCTTCTATCATGTACTTATAGAAATAGACATCATAGCTCCCACTTGATGAAATTTGGATTGGCACCCCAACCAATGGCTTTTGGCAGGTTACCATTGAGAAAAAAAACCACATTATTGCCCAAATGTAGGATGTTTGGGCACCTCCTTGAGAATTGTTACATAGCTAACCCTAAACATGGAGTTAAAACCCAAAGCCAAAGCTAATGATGAAAATGTATTAGGTCTCAATAATGACCTATAGATGTTGCTACTAAATAGAAGGACCATATTCAAAATACTAAGCAATTTAGGGTTAATATAGTGGAAACAACTCTAGAGGGAACCTGATGATTAAGGAGATTCTACCAATTTCTACTCAACCAATGATTCCATATGTAGATGCAACATCAAATTTAAATGGGGTAGGTCATTTGCATTAATGATACAATGGGAAGGAAAATTTAGTCTGCACAAAACTCAAACAAATATTTTCTCTCCATTTCACCCACATACTACAAATTCTAAAACTTAACAATACAATATAAGAGGAAGAGGCTAATCTAGAAAGCCAAAATGAACAAACACAAAAGAGTTAGAGAACTTAAGCACATTAATCCAAATGTGCATTCTTTTAGGAAGTAACTCTACAGCTAGAATCTTAGCAAATTAGGATGAATGTTTAGATAAAATTACCACTAGAGCCTCTAGTTGCTCTTACTCCAAACATGTTTAATTTTCTTATGGAACATTAGAGGAATTGCATATCGATCCTCTAATATGCTTAAAAGCCTTATTAAGACACAAACTTCATATTTTTTCCATCCTAGAACCACTCATACATCAACAAAGCTTTAACAAATTCAAAAGGAAATTCAACACTTTCACCATCTTACAAAACTATAATAATAAGATTTTATTATGTTGAAAAAAACTTTTCAAGTAAACCTCTTGATGGATGACCCTCAATTTATACATACACACATCTATTATAGTGGTTATTCCTTACAAGCAACCATTGTGTATGCAGCCTGCACTAGGGAATCAAGAAGGAACCTATGGAATAACATTATTAGCATTGGACATAGCTATCATCGAGTGGTGGTTGGTGGAGATTTCAACATGATCACCTTGAAAAAAAAGAGGAAACCCAATGAATCAAGAATGAGGGAATTTGCTTATTATATTGAAGATGCTTTGCTTATTGACCGATTTCATAGAACTCCTTATACATGAAGTAGGGTAGGGTCTTTGAACAACTTGATCATATTTTACTTAACTCCCACTAGTTCACCATCTTTCAGAATGTTGTTGTAAAGCACTTAAGCATAACAGGCTCTGATCATTCTCCACTGTACTTATCTATTCATCAAATTCCTAACCACTCTAAACAAGCCTTTAGATTTTGGAACATGTGAACCCAACATGATCTCTTCACTAACTACCTCTTGGAAGCTTGGAAATAAAATGCAATTGACCCATGGATCAGCTTATGGACTCTTCATAGAAATTTAATCAAAGCACTAAATAGTGGAATTGGAATGTGTTTGGAGACATTCACCATTAGATTGGGATACAGGAGCACAAAGTCCTCCTTCTTGAAAGCAAGTGTATTGAAGACTCATCAATCCAAGCTAATTAAGATCTTAGACAAGCTAGAATTACTCTCAATCCCGTAATTGATATGGAAGAAGATTTTTTGGCACAAAAAGCTATTATCATTAATCTTAGAGATGGAGATTAAAACACTAAATACTACCATTTTTTGCATAAAAGTGAAGATATTATTGATTACTCAAAGAGTATAGTAATCCAAAAAATAAAAGAAAGTGATGATTAGAAAAAAATTGATCTAATGTATGGTAAGTCAACTTGTCACTAAGTACAAGTAATTTAAGCTCTATATCAAGGTACTTGGAAAAGAGAAATGTTGAGTTGAAACCTCATTTTCTAAGAGGTTAGTAGGTCTATTCCCATCCCTCCAAATATGGGAGAAAGTTTCTTTGAGGTTCCTCTTTAAGTTTATGGTTTTGAGTAGGTTGATGATGAGTGGTTATTACATTTGTTCTTCCACAAGGGTGATAAGAAGCAAGTCGATTCAATCTAGTGGTTAAGTTGAGGCTTTCTTAAGGCAATAAAAAATGCAACAGTTTCAACATGGAGTGTAAAAGAAGCATCATATGGCATATAGAGGAAGAAGATGCAGTCTCCCTCACAGTTCTTGAAGATGTCTCCGATTCCAACCTTGTTGTTGGTGTTAACTACCATATTGATTTTGATGGTGTTTTAGGCTAGTTTGTTCTAGAATACAAGGTTCCATTTTGGAGTTCTATTGATTAGAGTGTTTTTTTGTTGCAGTTGACTTTTGATCCCTTTTATTCACTTGCTATAAATGTGATCTAATTTTGAGTGCAATGGAGTGGTGATGTTAGAGTCATTATGTTTGATCTCATATCTTGTAGTGCAGTTGAACCAAGGATGATAAAGATTGCATTTAATGTTATTGTGGATAGATTCCGTCTTCTATTGGGAATTATCCAATAGGTGGAGTAGAGTGGAATGTCCATCACCGTTTGCCCATTTGTCTATTCAACATACTTATTCAAGATTGAATTACTTAATTTGATGAATATGTAGGAGTCCTTCTTCTTCTTATTTACATAAGGGGAACCTTGAGGAATCTTAAGACCCTTGAGTTTAAGGATATCATCAAGAGGTTGGAAATGATGGAAGAGTCTAGAGAAGGCAATTGATGGTTTGATGTTGTGATTCCATATAGCTTTGCACAAAAGGACTGATATGGTGTCTCTCCACCAAGTGAGATATAGTATCTTGTGGAAGGAATTGTATGGAGTTTTCCCACCAAACTATCTTGTTTATCAATATTGATTGGTAGATGATAGATCTTATTACATGTGGGGAAGAAGAACATTGTAGTTATTCTTTGTCCCATTCAAGATCTTTCTTGAAATCTTTAATATGGTAGGATTATAGGGGTCTAGTTCTAGCAAATTCTAGGTAGAGAGGCTCATCCCTAAGCTAATGGTCATTCCATAGGTCAATATAGCCATCCCCTAGATCCCAAAAGATTTGATCTTCAGCAGCCTCCCTGTGCAAAAGCAACTTTTTGTAGATTGCTAAATCATTTAGTTTTTTGATAGTTGTCATATGTGAGGCCTTGGAATATTTTCCTAGCATATAATTAGACTAGAGTGATTTGTTTTATCTCAATTTTATCCAAAGTTTGTAGGCATTGCATTTGATGTTCTCTATGGTTTTGAAGCCCATCCTCCTTTATTGGTGGATTGCATAACTTTTTCCAACTAGTCCAATGAACTTTTGCTTATGGCTCTAGATAAACTTGTTTAACATTCTTTCAATCCTCAGTTGGATCATTTTTGGAATGTGTTGGACTTGAGTAGTATATAATGGGATTGGATTGAGAATGCTTTTGATAATGGTTATCCTCCCACCAAAGGAGAGGAAAAAGTTTTCCCATGTGTTGATTTTATTTTGGATTTTGTCAATGAACTCATAGAAGAGAGAGGATGTGATCTTTCCTTTGTATAGATTAATTCTCAAGTAGGGGATGGGGAAAATTGGATGGAATGAATCTCATTCTTTCAATGATCCATTTGAATTTGGATTTATTGATTTGCTTTCTTGTAATAAAAAGACATTTGTTAGAGTTTAGCTACATACTAGAGAGGTTCATGAAGTTCATGATGATTTCCATATAAGTGTTGATAGCTCTCTTGCTCCCAATACTAAAAAGAAAAAGGTCATCAATAAATGCCAAGTGGGTAAAATTGATGTTCTTAGTGGAGTGGAGGTTGATATTCTCTTTTGAGTTTGAGCTGCTATTCAACTTCCTGGAGAGAATGTCTAATGTCGAATTGAAGAGAGTGTGGGAAAGTGGATCACCTTGTTTCACTCCATTGTTAGCTTGCAAAAGACCACTAGTTTGCCCATTGAGTAATAGTTTATAGTGGTTGTTGGAAAGGAGTGTCTCCACTAACTTGCAAAATTTTTGGGAGAAACCAATTTCTTTTAGAGAATTAAGTGAGAAATCCCTGCTAAGATTGTCAAAGGCTTTTTTAATATCAATCTTCATCATTACATTACGACCTCTACCTTTTCCATCAATGTCTTTAATCAACTCTTGGGCCGGTAAGATGTTATCAATAATGTTCTTGATTTATGAATGTGTCTGGTTTAGGGAGATGAGTCTTTGGGAGGATCTTTTGAAGCTTATTGGCTATGATTTTGCTAATAATTTTGTTGCTGATAGGGGTTAGAAAGATAGGTATAAATTTGTCCTAGGTATGGCAATATTTATCTTTGGGGATCAAGATTATGGATGAAGTGGTGAAATATTTATGACAACTCAAGTCCATGAAAAGGTTTGAATGGCTTTAATGACTTCCACCTTCATGACATCCCAAGCTTTCTGGTAGAATAGAGCAGTAAATCTATCTAGTCTAGCTATTTTATATCTATCCATTGAATTAAGAGCATTTTAGATTTCTTCCTCCGTAGGGGTTGAGGTAAGAAGTTCATTGTTTATAAGAACTTTCTCAAAATCAAAAGAAATCTCTGGTTTTGTGGGAATTTTGATGTGGTTCGGGTTGGCATAGGGTACTACTAAATTAGTTAGTGCAATCTTCCATAATTCCTTCTTGATGAATAATCTAATTACTATGAGTATCTTTGATTTTATTAATTCTCTTCTCTCTTCTTCTTTATGCAAGCATGAAAAAATTTGAAATTTTTGTCACCATGTAAGTAGTTTTGAATAGCTACTTTTGCCTAAGGAAGTTCTCCTCTCTGTCAATAAAGCTTTGGAGATCCTGTTGAAGAGTCTCCAATTGGTCTTCAAGGATAGAAATATCACAATCCCTCATGTGAGCCAATACTTGTTCAAGGTTGTCAATTTTATCTTCGATTGGTTTAACTGGTGAATGTTGCCAAAGACCTCTTTATTCCATGTTTTAATCCTTGGGCAATGTTCTTGTGAAGGGCCCATAAATTAATCCTAGGGTTATTATATTTAGTACTTTGCCAAATCCTTGTAATGCAACTAATAAACTCAAGATGGGGTGTCCACATATTGAGGAATCTGAATGGGTTGTATATTGGTTTAGTAATATGGTTGAAGCTGACCAACAAAGAATGCTTTGAAGTAATTCTAGCTGATAATGAACCTCCAAAGTGTAGAAGAAGTTGTTCCATTGAATTTGTTGATTCCAATCTTCCCATGTTCTCCCCTCCTCCAAGTGAATGGTTTAGCTTTGTGTTGATCTCATTTTAGAATGAGCTCTCAACCTCTCCATATTACACATAGAACTCCTCTTAGACATTAAGAGTTTCTTTAGTCTTAAGACACTTGTAGTGATTAGGTGAATACTCAACTAACTCTAGAGACTTAGAAGAGTTAGCCATGGGAATAGGTCATGCCTTTGTTAGGAAAATTTGCCTATCCTATAGCTTGAATTAAATCCTCACTTCCTTCCTTCAAGTCAAATTTCAAAACTCAATCAAACTCAAATCAATTCCAAACTTAATTGATTCTCAAATCAAACCAACTTCAAAATCAAATCCATTCCAACTTAATTGATTTTCTTAAATCCAAATCAATTTCAAATTCACATCAATTCCAACTTAATTGATTTTCTCAAATCCAAACCAACTTCAAACTCAAATCAATTCCAACTTAATTGATTTTCTCAAACCTTAAATCAATTATAATGGATTTTCTCAAATCATGAATCAATTCCAAATGATTGAAACCCATCATTGAAATCCATGATTGAATTTCAATTCCTAAAAATATTTCCTACGCCCTTTGATTTCATCTTATGGACTTAGCTCAAATCAAATCCAAATTAAATCAAATTCAAAAGATTTTCTAATAACCCATCTATATTCTCATTTATATTCACAAATCTAAATGAAATATAAATTCAAATACCCAAAACTAAATTCAAAACTCAAGCCTAAATCAAATCAGAATTCAACCTAACCCTTCGAGTCAAATTCTTGAACTTAGCCAAATCAAACTTAAATAAAGCCAAACCCTTGATTTTCTTCATGATTCAATCAATCCTTCAATTGAAACCAAATATAAACACAAACTTCAATCATCAAACTAAATTCAAAATCAAACCCAAATCAAACTCATGTTCACCCTTTGAACTTGAAATTGTCAAATGAATCAAACCCATTTGACTCCAAATCACTTGCAAATGGATTTATATTTCAATCATAAGTCCATATGTGAGTTCAACCAAACTTGATTCAAGCCTTGATCAAGTCAATTAGCCCACTTAGGCTCACCCAAAGTGACCTAAAGTACATTTTGAGCTAAATTATAATCCTACCCAAATTGGATTGAACTAAGCCCACCTAAGCCTCACATTGTGAGCAACAATCATCATAAGATGATCAATCACTCAAATTGGGTCAAACCAAGTCAAACCTAAATGTTGACCAAGTCAACACTTAGCCATAATGAAATCTAAACTAGCCAAAATCCACCATAGGCCAAATTGATTAAAACCATTGATCAAAACCAATTCATGATCATTGTTTGAGCTTGACCAAATCATTATTTGAGCCTAACTTAGCCCAATTGGCTACTTGAGCCAAGTTGACCCAATTTGACCTAAAAAGTCAAAAGGTATCAAATCTTGATCTAAGCCAAATTGATTGAAACCAATGGGTCAAGTTCATTCTAAATCACTTATTGAACTTAACCAAAGCCTCAATTGGCCAACTAGACCCAACCTAGCCCAATTGACCATGAACCCAACTTGACAAAAGGTCAAATCAAGCCAAAATCAAACCTAACCAAAATTGATTGAAACTAAAGCTTGCAAAATATTTCAAAAGACCAACCAAACTTAAACCAACCCATGACCAAAAATTGGTCAAATGGGTCAAATTGGTCAACTTGACCTATTTGACCTAAATGAATTCAAATGAACCAAAACCAAATACAAATCAAATTGAACCAAACCAATGATACCAAAATATTTCAAATGGTCATATGAACTTGACCCAACCCTTAGTTTGACCCAATTTGACCAATTGGTCAACTTGACCCATTTTGACCTAAATGGGTCAACATGAAAAATAATATCAAATCAACTCTAAATTTCTTGAAATTTGAACCAACCAAATTTCAAACTATTTCAAATCAGCCTAAATTAAAATCAAAGTCAAATGTCCATTTTACCCCTAGGTCAAGGGTATGTAATAATTCCACTTAGAATTTGGTCAAATCCTTTTCATGGCCACTTGGCACCCTCTTAATGGACCAAGTGGACACTAATGAGTGTGGTGCACATGACTCAATGGGTTTGGGTCAGCTAAACCCAACCAAGGCTAATTGAGCACCCAATAGGAAATTCTCCACATGGAATCACTCCTCCACTCAAATGAGCACATGGAAACTTCACCATCTCCTCTGCAAAATCAAACCATGTGGAGCTTAAAATGACCACCAACCCACTCATTGTGATCAATTTGATCAAAATAGAGATTAACTCAGACTCGATCCTTCTAAGGGGAGATATACTCCCCCTAATTTTATTTGAATTCCATTCACTCACACTCGATTGAGCCAGAGGAACTCAGAGCAACCTTATCCAAGTTCCTCCAAGCTTCCTCAAGCTATTTGAATTCTCCATTTTTGGGTTTCTTTAAAGCCAAAATAGGGGAGCTCATTAGAAATTCCACTTTGCTCACTTCACCATCATAAGCTAAATCCTCTTGCAAGCACCTTCAAGGCATCAAGTCAAGTTCACCGTCAAATCCCAAGCTCTCAAGCCACGGAAGGGAGCTAGACCAAAGATGCAAGCACTTGAAGAGAAGTTTGGCCAATAGGAAGATGCACTCCACCTAAAGCCTTCAAACCTTCAACAGGGCTTCATATCCACTAGATGAAGCTACCTCGATGGTTGGGAGCACCGGTGATAGCCTATGACAAGGTATGGATCAAAACTGAGCTTATGTATAGAATTCTTTGGTTCTTTATGAAGGGAACTTTAATCCCAAGTGAATTCCACCATTGGATGTCTTCCTCTTTGCTCTTAGATGGTGTGTGTTCAATCCCCACTGAATTTGAGCTCAAGTGAGCTGGGATCAAGCCTTAAGAGATGGACGGTTACAGTCTCCCATAGGTGAGGGCAGGGATGAATCATGGACCATCCATCTTGCATGTTTTGGATGGACGGTCTTGATTAATCCACATTAGATCTTGCAATTAATCCCTTTGATACCGTGGGCTTGATCTTGACCATCCAATCTTTGATCATACAATCTAAGTAAAGCACGTAGCACCGCTGGCTGACTGTGCAGCCAATTTGACAACTTAAATAACCAATCCGATCACGCCACATGGAAAGTAGACGCCGCATCAGCGATCCACATGGTGCCAACAGGATTAGTTATATAATTAAGGATTTAATGATCTATTAATCATTGAAACTTTAAAAATACATAACTAAATATAGAAAAATCAAAAAATATGAATGAGGGCTCATTTTAAAGATAATTAAAGGGTGAATAATATAAAATTAATTTTGAACAATGGGTTTTCCTTAATTTGGATTTATTTAAAATCTTAA
This sequence comes from Cymbidium sinense, assembly GCA_021442155.1. Classification (NCBI taxonomy): domain Eukaryota; kingdom Viridiplantae; phylum Streptophyta; class Magnoliopsida; order Asparagales; family Orchidaceae; genus Cymbidium; species Cymbidium sinense. The sequence goes on from CM038214.1 coordinate 23,362,556, forward strand.
TAACCCTAATTACTCCTTAATGACTTAATTAATTAATCCCAAACTTCTTAAGCATGTTTTGGGGGATGACCTCTGCCTCCCCTAATTTTCTTGGAATTTATTAATGGGTTAATTAGGAAATCAATTAAAGAATCTCTAATCACTCTCTTAATATAATTAATGATAATTAAGCATGTGAATAGTGGTTTAATCATTTAATTAAGATAATTAAATATTGTTTAAGGGATCATGAGGTTTATGAAATAATTTTGGGATATTTTCTTAAGCTATTCCTAAACCCTCTTCCTTAAACCTAATTAAGGGTTAATCCACTAATAACCTTCTTAATTAATTTAAATAAATTTTTAAAATCAATATAAACTTAATCAATCCTTTGCTAGGTAGATATTTAGGTGTTTAATAGCTTAAGTAAGCTTAAGGAAATCAAATCCAACCTACATGTGTGGGAAGGGTTACAAAAGTACTTAGTTAGATCTTTTAGCTTAATTAATCATCAATTATGAGCTAATTGCATTAGACACTTTCTTTCTTAGGGTGCATTTCAGATTTAAATTTAATGTGGTTGCATGTCATATGTTGGATCACAATTATTTAAATAATTATGTTAAGGAGGTGCAGGTAAGGGGTAATTAATGAACTTAATTTACACTTAACCTAAAAAACATAAAATTAATCTAATAGTTCTAAAATTAAAATAAAACAACACACACATGTGGGAGATGGGTTAGACCAGCAAACCATTTCACATTTCCTAAATTCAAATCAAACTCAAACAAAACTAAAATTTCTTTAAATAATTTGATTCACTTTAAATGATCTTATTCCATAGGATTGTCCTTAGAAATTAATTAAGGTGAATCAAATTACATGCTTACATCACTTTATTTCATTCCTAGCATGCTAAATATGTATGTCATATGAAATTCATGCATTCATGTCTTTTTAAAAATCAAATAAAAATGAAATATTTCATTTATGTTATATTGCATGTTTTGTCTAAAGTAAGAATATGAATGGCTATTATCACTACTAAATCCAAAATTATTTTCAAAATTTAGAAATCAAATATTACAAATGAAAGGTATGCTACTTATAATTACTTATAAGCTTGCATGTGAGTATAATATAAAATGTGCATTATGTGACCTTTCCTTCTCTTCTCTTTTAACATAATTTTGAATAGATTTGCAAAGTGTATAGTTCATTTGAAAAGAACAACTTGCTTAAATCTAGTTCCTATTCATTCCTATGTTATCAATTAAGAAGGATATTCACACTTTCACATGTAAATTGCATAAAAAAATCAAACAAACAAACATAAACTTTTTTGCATGTCTCTTTTTTCCATTCATTTCTTTTTGTACATGCACATGTATTTAAGAAAAGTGGTATATTAGTCTGGACATCTTGGGGTTGCAAAAATTTAAGTAGCCCCAAATAGGTCTTGTACCTTATACCCCTGGTGTAAAAAATAGTGGTGTCGTACTCACTTATGTCTTTCATACATGTAAATGTGCATATGAATAATGGATAAAAGAAACCCTTCTTTTCTACTTAACAAAAACATGCATACATGAAACATTTCAAATTTTTTGTAAGCAACATCTCTTAGCATTCATCATGAATGTGTGCTAAACATCTCCACTTACATGTATAGATATGCTTAGGATTCATCCATATGCATGTTACACATGTTGGGAAATAAAAAGTATGTGTTTTGTGATAGTAATTCACTTTACTTAATCTTAAAATGCATTTCTTTTTTAATAGGTTTGTTTAGAGAAAATCTAAACTTAGGATTAATTAAAACACATAACAAAACATTCACTAAACAAAAATCAATAATAAATATACTTTAGAAGTTACTTAAGGTAGGGAGGAAAGAGAAGTCCTCTTTTCTTTTCCTCACTCTACAACATTTAGTAATTAATTGTAGGTTCATTCAAACCAAATTAAATCATGAAATAAAACTTAACCAAATCAACTAAAACACTTAAATGAAACCACTCTCTAAGTTGAACCCTTCATACTTAGAAAACTCTAACATTAAAGCCTAGCTAAGACATGCCACACAAACCTTAAACGGCACACACATTAGGCTAAGTCACCATTTCTAGTCCTATGTTAGGGCGGTGCATGGTTTGATGCTTGCTTTTATTTTGTGATGTGATATTTTAGTCTAGATGTTAGGATATATGTACGTATATTGAATGGTAGGATGATCTTATTCTAATCATTATCTTTAGCAGCGGATTGTGCTTAAGGGGCAGTGTAATAAAAATATAATTACTTTTATTATGCAGGTTGCTTATACCCCTAACCATAATCCAAAATAGGTGGGTGGACTTGGTTACCTTTGTGTGGGGTGTTAAGTCCAATTTATTCATATACATGCTTGGGATTATGTGGTTTGTTGAGCTAATCTCTATTTTGTGTTTTAGTTACTTTTCCCATTTTCATGCAATTGCAATTAGGATTTGGAATGATTGTTATGGGGTATTAGGATGAACATTGATCATAAGACTATGTCTTATGTACCATGTGAAGCCTTTGGAGGAAACACATCCCATCCAACCAAAAGAATAAAAAAGAAAGAAGAAAGAAGAAAGAAGAAATAAATAATGAAGAATAAAGACCCCCCATAGCATGAATTCCTTCTTGATTGTAATTAATTCATTTGTAATTCGGGTTATATAAGGGTCGAGCTCGGCTACCCAATTTGTTTTTAGGTTTGTGCAGTGGAGCTCGACCATAAATGGCCTCCAATTCTTTTGCACTAGCTTTATAAATTGTTTGATGTCTGTTTAGCTTGTGCATTAAGATGGCATGTTTTCCTTATTTCTTCCTTGCTTTGATGTATGTCCTCGATGATGATTAGGCTCTTAGAAAAATAAATTTTCTATCCAACTAATCAATTCAAATTAAAAATAAATAACTCATAACCTCACCTAAATCCAAGGTTATAAAATAAGATAAAAGATTTAGCAACCCCTTAGTTGGATGTTGTATATTTTCACATCATGCATAAAAAATCATCTTATCTCACTCTTATTATGGAGGGCTTCCACCTTTGTCAGAGAACTTGGCTTGACCTTTGAGAGGTATGGTGGAAATACACCTCCTTATCTTGTTGATTTTGCCCATAATCTAATTTTTCATGCATTAGGCATATGAATCCTAAGCCTATGTCAAATTGATTATCCAAAATAAAAATAAAATATAAAATTTAAATTAGATTTAAGTCATTGATCCTACATGATCTAGTCTCTTAGGAGTGTGTTTAAGGACTTAGTCTCTTTCTAAATAAATAAAAGCTAACTCTTGCAAAAGCATATGACTTTACATGTATTTAAATGCTTGGGAGGATTTGGTTGGACCACCCCGTGATTGTAAGTCTAACAGTCGGGTGGTTTATCCTCTCTTGTAGAGGTAAACAAAATACCCATTTTTACCTCAGATTTAAGTCATGCTTTTGGCACTCGCCAAAGCTTACTAGATTTAGGTTTAGAGGATGCTACTTCCCTATGTAGGCCATAAGTATAAATCCTCACCTCTTAGGAATTTCTATGCTCTTGTGTTATGGAATTGTAAGTCCTAGATTTCTAATAAAAATTCAACTCAAACAAATAATTCCCCTCAATTTCAAAAATATAAAGCCCAATTATAGGATAGTTTGGGATGCTTACTAGGCTTCCTAGTATTATAAGCATCCCATCCCATCTTTCTTTGGCTTCAATAACTCCTCCTCTTGATCAATCCCACTTGATCTTCTAAAAATAAACCAATGATTGATAGTCCTATCTTTGAAATCTTTGGAGACAATGATCATTTACCTTAATTGAGAGTATTCCTAAGGAATCATGTTCCTTAGGATGTAATTAACTATGGGGACTTGCCTCCATAGAGAACTTAACAAACCCGATTTAAAATAAACCCTGCTTTACTTTTCCATGTAAAGTATAAAAAGAATCTCTGGTACATCTGAAGTTTCGTAGTCCTTAGGAGTCCTTATTAAGGTGATTAGGTCTATTTATAGGGTGGTGACTTCTATCTTTCGAGGTAATATATCATTCCTCAATGCCATACCCGATCACCCTAATAAGAACATCTGCGGATCTGCATGGTGTCCAACACAAGAAGTGTTTTGAGCATTATTTTTTGGTTCTTCATTTATACCTTTTCTCTCTCAAGGAAAGATTAGATGAAGAATTAGGAAATAAAATTTCACCACACTTTGAAACTGGCATTAAATAAGTTTTCTCCTTCTATACATTTAGTGAATTCAGAGATGATGGAAAGGTTGGGTTTTTTCTGCCCTTTTTTCAATTGGTCTTGAAATCATGTTGAGATCTCCTCTTGCTAACCAAGGATAAGAGGTGTGCATGCTGATTTATTTCATATCATTCCATAGTTTTAATCTATGATAACATTTACATAACGCATAGATGACAGTGGAAAATATGCTAAAATTTGTATATTACAGGTGAAAATGAAGGAATTGGTCAAAATCAATAAGGATCTGAATTTGAAAACTTGGCTTGTAAAAAAGAAAAATTATGTTGCTGGTATTGGCTATAATGTTGAATTTAGAGAATCTTCTATTAATTCTTTGAAGATTATGGCTTTGGATAAGAGGCTTTATAATGGTAAATAGTTCTAGAGAGTGTGATCTTATAAGGCTTTTAAGTCTATTAGTGGCATTGGTCTTGTTAATGCCTCTAATATTCCAAATCAAAATATTAGTCATTTAGGTGTGGAGTTACTTCTAGTGGGTCTTCTAGAAGTGCCTTCATCCCATAAGTTGGTTCCATCATTTTGAAATTTGTTGGTTAGTAAGTTCTTTGACTCCTTAGATCCTCTTTACATATGCTTTTTGTTTATAATTGTGTGCCATTCATCCATAGATATGTTTAGGATGTCAACATAATGCATCTCTTCATGTGAACTAATTTGGTTGTGAGGTTCAGTTGCCAGGTCTTGGCCTACATCAGACAATGTTTATTGGTTGGAGGAGCAGTCATGATCAGGTGGTTCAGTAGCCACATTCAGTCTTTCATAGTAAATGGTTTCCATGCTTAGATTGTTGGTGATATCCTCAGTAGGGAGTGTGTTGCTAGTTCTTGGATTAGAGTAGTCTTTCATATTATCCTAAATGTGGGATAGTAGATCTATTCTATTTATATCAACCATTTGTCTATTCTCTCCTGGATAATATCTGATTAAGCTATTATTAGGTTCAACATTAGATTGTTACATATCAGGGTTGACTCCCTAAAATTGATGCAGAGTTTCTATTTCTTTTAATCCAAGAGGATGGGGTTAATGTTATGGATTGTTCTAATATGAAATTGGAAGGAATCTAAGTTATCTTGCATGGGAGTGTCCATTGGTTGCTTGGTTTTAATAGTTTTGTTAGTTCTCAGTTATGGGTGAGCAATGTATTTGTCCAAGTTATGTCCAAACATCCTACATTTACCATAATACAAAGGTTTTTGTTCAATCTCTATTCTTTTACAATACCCATTTGATTGAGTTCCAATCCAAATTTTCTAGATGGAGGTTTATATCTATTTCCACCAAGATCCTTGTGAAGGTCTTATGAGGTTGAACTTAGGTGTATCCAGTGGTCTTCGATAAATAGTAGCTATGGAGTAGAGAATCTATTTGTTGAAGAGGTGTAGCTTAAGTCCGGTAACTTAATCCAAATAGGGGCAATGGCTCAATGCTATAGTTAAAAGGGAGTCCATTTCAAAATTTTACAAGAACATTCTTAATATGGTAAAGCTTTTTTGAGAAGAGTCTAGCATAGTCTTCCTCCTTGGAGAGTTTGATGATATCCTTTTCATCTAGAAGTTCAACTTTCCAATCCCCCACTAGTTTTAGATCAATGAAATGGTTTCTAATGGTATTCATCTTTAGGTTCTTATAGGTGAATTTTCCAACTAGTGTGAATTTGAAGGGTATGGCCAAAGTCCAAGTTTCATATTCAAAGAGTAGGTGAGCTAGTTTTTCATTCTTCCTAGCAGCCTTTCTTAAAAGGGTCAAGCTGGATCGTTTAGAAAAAGATAGTCATGGTAGGACTAAGGGAAAAGAAGTAAGTTAGGGGTCAGGAGGAGGACTTTTAGTCAAAGAGCCACCAGCCAGCACATGAGCATAAGATTGGGGGATCCATGGATGGACAGGAGATGGAAGAAACACCATGAGAGAAGAGTTGGAAAGCTGGAATATTAATGGAACAATAATTTAGGTTGGACAAGGAGACATACTAGATAATGGTGCCATCTTGATTGATCCACTAGCATACTACCCAAAAGATGATGAAATATGGATT
>CM038214.1:23368986-23495302 GCA_021442155.1 Cymbidium sinense
AAGGCTTGAATCAAGTTTGGTTGAACTCACATATGGACTTATGATTGAAATATAAATCCATTTGCAAGTGATTTGGAGTCAAATGGGTTTGATTCATTTGACAATTTCAAGTTCAAAGGGTGAACATGAGTTTGATTTGGGTTTGATTTTTGAATTTAGTTTTGGTTTGATGATTGAAGTTTGTGTTTATATTTGGTTTTGCAATTGAAGGATTGATTGAATCATGAAGAAAAATCAAGGGTTTGGCTTTATTTAAGTTTGATTTGGCTAAGTTCAAGAATTTGACTCGAAGGGTTAGGTTGAATTCTGATTTGATTTAGGCTTGAGTTTTGAATTTAGTTTTGGGTATTTGAATTTATATTTCATTTAGATTTGTGAATATAAATGAGAATATAGGGTTAAGAAAATCTTTTGAATTTGATTTAATTTGGATTTGATTTGAGCTAAGTCCATAAGATGAAATCAAAGGAAAATATTTTTAGAATTTGAAATTCAATCATGGATTTCAATGATGGGTTTCAATCATTTGGAATTGATTCATGATTTGAGAAAATCCATTATAATTGATTTAAGGTTTGAGAAAATCAATTAAGTTGGAATTGATTTGAGTTTGAAGTTGGTTTGGATTTGAGAAAATCAATTAAGTTGGAATTGATGTGAATTTGAAATTGATTTGGATTTAAGAAAATCAATTAAGTTGGAATGGATTTGATTTTGAAGTTGGTTTGGATTTGAGAGAATCAATTAAGTTTGGAATTGATTTGAGTTTGATTGAGTTTTGAAATTTGACTTGAAGGAAGGAAGTGAGGATTTAATTCAAGCTATAGGATAGGCAAATTTTCCTAACACCCCTAAGGCATGACCTATTCCCATGGCTAACTCTTCTAAGTCTCTAGAGTTAGGTTGAGTATTCACCTAATCACTACAAGTGTCTTAAGACTAAAGAAACTCTTAATGTCTAAGAGGAGTTCTATGTGTAAGATGGAGAGGTTGAGAGCTCATTCTAAAAATGAGATCAACACAAAGCTAAACCATTCACTTGGAGGAGGGGGAGAACATGGGAATGATTGTACCAAATCCTAACAAATTCCGAATGGAACAACTTCTTCTACACTTTGGAGGTTCATTATCTAGCTAGAATTACTTCAGAGCATTCCCCTTTGTTGGTCAGCTTCAACCATATTACTAAACCAATATACAACCCATTCAGATTCCTCAATATGTGGACACCCCATCTTGAGTTTATTAGTTGCATTACAAGGATTTGGCAAAGTACTAAATATAATAACCCTAGGATTAATTTATGGGCCCTTCACAAGAACATTGCCCAAGGATTAAAAACATGGAATAAAGAGGTCTTTGGCAACATTCACCACCAGGTTAAACCAACTGAAGATAAAATTGACAACTTAGAACAAGAATTGGCTCACATGAGGGATTGTGATATTTCTATCCTTGAAGACCAATTGGAGACTCTTCGAGATCTCTTAGACAGAGAGGAGAACTTCCTTAGTAAAAAAGTAGCTATTCAAAACTACTTACATGGTGACAAAAATTTCAAATTTTTTCATGCTTGCATAAAGAAGAAGAGAGAAGAGAAGTGGGTTAATACAATCAAAGATACTCATAGTAATTAGATTATTCATCAAGAAGGAATTATGGAAGATTGCACTAACTAATTTAGTAGTACCCTATGCCAACCCCTGAACCACATCAAAATTGCCCACAAAACAAGAGATTTCTTTGATTTTGAGAAAGTTCTTATAAACAATGAACTTCTTACCTCAACCCCTACGGAGGAAGAAATCTAAAATGCTCTTAATTCAATGGATAGATATGAAATAGCTAGACTAGATAGATTTACTGCTCTATTCTACCAAAAAGCTTGGGATGTCATGAAGGTGGAAGTCATTAAAGCCATTCAAACCTTTTTCATAGACTTAAGTTGTCATAAATATTTCACCACTTCAGCCATAATCTTGATCCCCAAAGACAAAAATTGCCATACCTGGGGCAAATTTATACCTATCTTTCTAACCCCTATCAGCAACAAAATTATTAGCAAAATCATAGCCAATAAGCTTCAAAAGATCCTCCCAAAGACTCATCTCCCTAAACCAGATTCATAAAAGATCAAGAACATTATTGATAACATCTTACCGCCCAAGAGTTGATTAAAGACATTGATGGAAAAGGTAGAGGTCGTAATGTAATGATGAAGATTGATATTAAAAAAAGCCTTTGACAATCTTAGCAGGGATTTCTCACTTAATTCTCTAAAAGATATTGGTTTCTCCCAAAAATTTTGCAAGTTAGTGGAGACACTCCTTTCCAACAACCACTATAAACTATTACACTAGTGGTCTTTTGCAAGCTAACAATGGAGTGAAACAAGGTGATCCACTTTCCCACACTCTCTTCAATTCGACATTAGACATTCTCTCTAGGAAGTTGAATAGTAGCTCAAACTCGAAAGAGAATATCAACCTCCACTCCACTAAGAACATCAATTTTACCCACTTGGCATTTATTGATGACCTTTTGCTTTTTAGTATTGGGAGGAAGAGAGCTATCAACACTTATATGGAAATCATCATGAACTTCATGAACCTCTCTAGTATGTAGCTAAACTCTAACAAATGTCTTTTTATTACAAGAAAGCAAATCAATAAATCCAAATTCAAATGGATCATTGAAAGAATGAGATTCATTCCATCCAATTTTCCCCATCCCCTACTTGAGAATTAATCTATACAAAGGAAAGATCACATCCTCTCTCTTCTATGAGTTCATTGACAAAAAAAATAAAATCAACACATGGGAAAACTTTTCCTCTCCTTTGGTGGGAGGATAACCATTATCAAAAGCATTCTCAATCCAATCCCATTATATACTACTCAAGTCCAACACATTCCAAAAATGATCCAACTGAGGATTGAAAGAATGTTAAACAAGTTTATCTAGAGCCATAAGCAAAAGTTCATACATTGGACTAGTTGGAAAAAGTTATGCAATCCGACCAATAAAGGAGGACTGGGCTTCAAAACCATAGAGGAGAACATCAAATGCAATGCCTACAAACTTTGGATAAAATTGAGATAAAACAAATCACTCTAGTCTAATTATATGCTAGGAAAATATTCCAAGGCCTCACATATGACAACTATCAAAAAACTAAATGATTTAGCAATCTACAAAAAGTTGCTTTTGCATAGGGAGGCTGCTGAAGATCAAATCTTTTGGGATCTAGGGGATGGCTATATTGACCTATGGAATGACCATTAGCTTAGGGATGAGCCTCTCTACCTAGAATTTGCTAGAACTAGACCCCTATAATCCTACCATATTAAAGATTTCAAGAAAGATACTGAATGGGACAAAGAATAACTACAATCTGTTCTTCTTCCCCACATGTAATAAGATCTATCATCTACCAATCAATATTGATAAACAAGATAGTTTGGTGGTCAAAGGGAAAACTCCATACAATTCCTTCCACAAGATACTATATCTCACTTGGTGGAGAGACACCATATCAGTCCTTTTGTGCAAAGCTATATGGAATCACAACATCAGACCATCAATTGCCTTCTCTTGTTGAGACTCTTCCATCATTTCCAACCTCTTGATGATATCCTTAAACTCAAGGGTCTTAAGATTCCCTCAAGGTTCCCCTTATGTAAATAAGAAGAAGAAGGACTCCTACATATTCATCAAATGCAAATTAAGTAATTCAATCTTGAATAAGTATGTTGAATAGACAAATGGGCAAAATGGTGATGGACATTCCACTCTACTCCACCTATTGGATAATTCCCAATAGGAAGACTGGAATCTATCCACAATAACATTAAATGCAATCTTTATCATCCCTTGGTTCAACTGCACTACAAGATATGAGATCAAACATAATGACTCTAACATCACTGCTGACTCCATTGCACTCAAAATTAGATCACATTTATAGCTAGTGAATAAAGGGGAAGATCAAAAGCTGAACTGCAACAAAAACACTCTAATTATCAATAGAACTCCAAAATGGAACCTTGTATTCTAGAACAAACTAGCCTAAAACACCATCAAAATCAATATCGATGGTAGCTTTAACACCAACAACAAGGTTGGAATCGGAGACATCTTCAAGAACTGTGAGGGAGACTGCATCTTCTTCCTCTATATGCCATATGATGCTTCTTTTACACTCCATGTTGAAACTGTTGCATTTTTTATTGCCTTAAGAAAGCCTCAACTTAACCACTAGATTGAATTTGACTCCTTGCTTCTTATCTAGACCCTTCAGGAAGAACAAATGTAATAACCACCCTAGCTCATCATCAACCTACTCAAAACCATTAGAAACTTAAAGAGGAACCTCAAAGAAACTTTCTCCCATATTTGGAGGGATGGGAATAGACCTACTAACTTCTTAGAAAATGAGGTTTCCAACTCCAACATTTCTCTTTTTCCAAGTACCTTGATATAGAGCTTAAATTAGTTGTACTTAGTGACAAGTTAGACTTACCATACAATAGATCAATTTTTTTCTAATCACCACTAACTTTTTTTTGTTGGATTACTATACTCTTTGAGTAATCAATAATATCTTCACTTTTATGTAAAAAAATGGTAGTATCTAGTGTTTCAATCTCCATCTCTAAGATTAATGATAATAGCTTTTTGTGCCAAAAAATCTTCTTCCATATCAATTGGAGAGTAATTCTAGCTTGTCTAAGATCTTAATTAGCTTGGATTGATGAGTCTTCAATACACTTGCTTTCAAGAAGGAGGACTTTGTGCTCCTGTATCCCAATCTAATGGTGAATGTCTCCAAACACATTCCAATTCCACTATTTCAGTGCTTTGATTAAATTTCTATGAAGAGTCCATAAGCTGATCCATGGGTCAATTGCATTTTATTTCCAAGCTTCCAAGAGGTAGTTAGTGAAGAGATCATGTTGGGTTCACATGTTCCAAAATCTAAAGGCTTGTTTAGAGTGGTTAGGAATTTGATGAATAGATAAGTACAGGAGAATGATCGAGCTTATGCTTAAGTGCTTTACAACAACATTAAAGATGGTGAACTAGTGGGAGTTAAGTAAAATATGATCAAGTTGTTCAAAGACCCTACCCTACTTCATGTATAAGGAGTTCTTATGAAATCGGGTCAATAAGCAAAGCATCTTCAATATAATAAGCAAATTCCCTCATTCTTGATTCATTGGGTTTTTTTTTTCAAGCATTGGTGATCATGTTGAAATCTCCACCAACCACCCATTTCGATGATAGCTATATCCAATGCTAATAATGTTATTCCATAGGTTCCTTCTTGATTCCCTAGTGCAGGCCGCATACACAATGGTTGCTTGTATGGAATAACCGCTATAATAGATGTGTGTATGTATAAATTTGGGGTCATCCATCAAGAGGTTTACTTGAAAAGGTTTTTTCAAAAGAGTAGAATCTTATTATTATAGTTTTGTAAGATGGTGAAAGTGTTGAATTTCCTTTTGAGTTTGTTAAAGCTTTATGGATGTATGAGTGGTTCTAGGATGGAAAAAATATGAAGTTTGTGTGTCTTAATAAGGCTTTTAAGCATATTAGAGGATCTAGTATATGCAATTCCTCTAATGTTCCATAAGAAAATTAAACATGTTTGGAGTAAGAGCAACTAGAGGCTCTAGTAGTAATTTTATCTAAACACTCATCCTAATTTGCTAAGATTCTAGCTGTAGAGTTACTTCCTAAAAAGAATGCAGCATTTGGATTAATGTGCTTAAGTTCTCTAACTCTTTTGTGTTTGTTCATTTTGGCTTTCTAGATTAGCCAGTCTTCCTCCTTATCTTATATTGTATTGTTAAGTTCTTTAGAATTTGTAGTATGTGGGTGAAATGCTGGAGAGAAAATATCAGTTGTTTGAGTTTGGTTTGTGCAGCCTCTAACTTTCCTTCCCATTGTATCATTAATGCAAATGACCTAGTCTGGTACCCCATTTAACTAATTTGATGTTGCATCTACATATGGAATCATTGGTTGAGTAGAAATTGGTAGATTCTCCTCAATCATCAGGTTTCCCTCTAGAGTTGTTTCCACTGTATTAACCCTAAATTGCTTAGTATTTTGAAGACGGTGCTTCTAGTTTGTAGCAACATCTATAGGTCTGTTATTGAGACCTAATACATTTTCATCATTAGCTTCAGTTGGCTTTGGGTTTTTAACTCCATGTTTAGGGTTAGCTATGTAACAATTCTCAAGGAGGTGCCTAAACATCCTACAATTTGGGCAATAATGTGGCTTTTTCTCAATGGTAACCTGCTGCCAAAAGCCATTGGTTGGGGTGCCAATCCAAATTTCATCAAAGTGGGGAGCTATGATGTCTATTTCTATAAGTACATGAGCAGTAGAAGGCCTTTAGAGGTTGAAGGTAGCTAACTCAAGCTTATGAGGTCTGCTAAAAGATGCATCTAGGGAGTAAAGAATTTGTTTATTGAAAAAGTGAAGCTTTTGATTTGGAAACTTCAACCAGATTGCAATAATTTGTGGCTCAATATTGTAATCAAAGGTTGGAGTCCATTTGAGTATCTTCATGGGATATTGTCAATGTGGTAGAGTTTCTTAGAAAATTGCCTTGTAAAGTTCTCTTCCTTATTTAATTGAATTTCAATGTGCCTGCCATCAAGGAGCCCTACATTCCAATCTCCAAGAAACTTCAATTCATCAAAATGTTTCCAAATGATGTCCATCTTTGGATGTCTATAAGTGAACTTGCCAACCAAGTAAATTTGAGGGTTCATAACCGAGATTCAAAATCGATAAGAAAAGAGTAGGTTTACCATTTTTCTGCTAGCTTTTTAATAAAATCCTATCTCACCACCTTCATAGAATTTGTCATGGTATGATTGTTGGAAGATGAGCTTGATGGAGGGATGTAGAGTCATGGTGGGGAGATTATTGGAGAGGTCACCAACATATGAAGGGCCTTCCAAAGGTAGCATGATCTCTTTTCATTCTTCTTTCAAAAGATTTGAAAGATTTTTTATTTAGTTTAATTAATTTGATTTCATAAATAAGAAGTCAATCTTAGATTGTTTGTTTGAAAGTATTTATTGCATAGCATATTTGAATTATAATTTAAAGCAAATATTTTGATCATCTATGTGATTTGATTTCATTTAACTTTAATCTCTTTCATTTCAAGCTTCATTTATTTTTAAGTAAAATAATTTCTCTTAAAACTTATTTTCTTTAATTATTTCATATAAAGCTAATATTATTAATTTCAATTTAATTAAATAAGAAATTTAATCACTTGGATCTCTCTTTATGATTTATCTTAATATTCTGTTAGTTGTATTTTGAGTGCAAAATCTTATTAAATTGAGAGTTAGATACTTTGTATCTTTTCTTCTTTTATTCTCTTATTCTCTGGGGTTGAACTTGTCCGTGTAAGAAAGTACAGTGTTGGGTTGTACTTGCCCATGTAGGAAAGTACATGTTAGGGTTGTACTTGCCCAATATAGGAGAGTACAATAGATTGATTGTAATCTCATTTTATTAGTGACTTCCTAGTCTGAGTGACTAGGTGTGGACATAGGCTAATTTTTGTATTTACTTTTTTACATTTAGTTTGGTTGTCATTTTAATCTTTCATTATAAATAATATTATATAATTTTTAACTAACTTTTTTACAAAGTTTTAAAAATTATGTTTTGATTTGATAATCTTTTAAAATATCAAATTCAACCCCCTGCCCCCCTCCCTCTTGGGTGCCATATCCTCTTAACATAATTGATTACCTTTCAGGAAAATTGAATGAAAGCTATAGTAAGTGTAATAATGTACACAACTATACTACCCTGTCTCTTATTTAATGTTTTATAATGATATCTTGATTTTTTGTAATGTTAGCAAGCGATCCATTCAAACCAACATCAAAATACTTACAAGCTTAGAGGAGCTATTGACGTTAGAGTTTAGTAAAGCCAAATGCCTCTTTATAGCTAGAATATTGCCAACAAGTAAAAGTTTCTTGGATTAAACAACTAACATAATCTACAAAAGCAAGCATCCCATTAGAATACCTTGGTGTTAATATTTTTAGTGGCCAACCCAAAGCATCATACTTTGAGGAAATTACTGCAAATGTTCATAGGCATATAAACTCTTAGGAAAATAATTTCTTTCATTTTCGGGTAGAATTTATTTAACCAAGAGTGTTTTAACATCAATTATTCTCTACACCATTCAATCATTTAAACTACCTACCACCACCAAAAAATAAATTGGAGAGATTGTTCAACAAGGTCATATGGAGTGGCAAAGGCAAATATATTCATTAAACAAGCGGAAAAGATGCAAAACCAAAATAGGTGTGATCTATGATTTAGAACTTTAGAGGCTCAATTCTATTTAACCATATTAAATTGTTGATTAACTAATGAAATAATTCATCATTATTCAAAAATTTCATGTAGAGAAATTACTACCATAATACTCATTTAAAACATATCCATAAAAAGAATAATTCCTTAACATGGAAAACTATGCTAAAAAAATTGAGAAGCAAAAAAACTCATATTATGGGATTTGAGAGTTGGACAAGCAAATTTTAACTTGGAAATGGATGAGCCTAAACTAAACTATACTTAGATCAATACAGTAGGAAATTTTGAAAATTCCCATAATAGATGACAGATGGGATAGACTTGTAGTCAAGTTTAGACATGAACTTAATGTTTTTCTCTAAGGCTATTCACATGTCCGTTAAGGAAAAAAGCAACATCTATATTAGTTGGGGAAATAAAATCTACAATAGAGCATTGATACTATCTATATCCTCCTTCAATTGTAGATTACTGCATAATATGTTACCCCCAAATAATAACTTGAAATTGAAATGATTAAGACTTCCTTCTATATGTTTGTTGTGCTATAAGTAGACAATATGTATACAACATTTATTTTACCAATGTCCTTTTAATGTACAGATATATAACCAATTGGAGATAGACTTTCAGGTTGTAATTAAGAAATTATATATTTTATGATTTGGTAGTTCATATGCTTAGAAGAATGCAAAGTGTGGCAATAGATTCAAACAAAACATTTAGTTATTATAACCCTAATTGTATCATGGTTCATATGGATGGCCCAGAATGCTATAAAGCATGAAGATTGTAAAGTCTTGCCATGTTAGGTGGTCAGATATGTATATTTATATATCAACAAAGCCACTCAAGTTCAATTTTTCAAGAACAAGTTTGGAACCACTGCACCATCTCTAGTTCTTGCCAAGTGGGAAAAACCAAAAAATCAAATGTATCAAAATCAATATTGATGGATGCATTCACTTTGCTAATCATAATGTAGGGAACTCAATGGTGATTGTCAACTTATATTTGCTATACCCTACCATACCCAATCTATACTCCATACTGAAATGTTAGCTTGCTTGAGTGCATTGAAGATTGTAAAAGCTATGAAGACTTCCAAGATCTAGATTGAAATTGATTCCTTACAACTACTAAAATTCTCCAATGAGATTCCTCCTTGGGACTTAATCAATCATCGTAAAGAGATTGAGCTATGCTCATCAAATATGCATTTAAACTTCTCACATATCCATCGAAGGAAATAGACTAGATCACCTTGCAAAATCGGTTGCACTAGATAGAATACACATTTTAAGATGCCAGATAAGTTTACATCTTAATTGATACATAGTGACAATGTTAATTTACTATTGTTAAGGGGGTTCTTTGTTTCATAAACCCCTTTAGTCTTTCTTGTTTTTGAATAATTTGCTACAATATAATTCTACTTTTTGAAAAAGTAAAAGCTTTTAAACCCTTCCTAGCTTTTCTTCTTATGGAAGAGATTAATAAATCACAACTCAAGTAAGCACATTAGAATCTTAATAACAATCTTGGCATTTTGGTACATATGGTTTTACAAGAATGATTCTAAGCATAACAACATTAGTAGAAACCCACAAATTTATTTATAGTTACCTCTAGAAAGCACAAAGTAATGGAATCTTTAGTAGCTTATATTTGAAAAGAGAAAAGAGCATGTGGTTCCTGAGGTAGATTAATAGAAAAGCATCACATTACCCACACATTGTTCTATTGATTCAAACCAAGAGAACCATGGTTGAAATTTAATATTGATGGATCATTCAAAACCAATTACTAGACATCTAGTTCAGTTGGATTCTAAGGTATTAGAATAGAAGGTCAATTATACATTTCACAAATAATGCATGACAATTAACTTTTTTATATGATGAGGATGATGCTCTACCTTTTGCACTTAAGATCTCATAAGCCTTTTCAAACAACCTCATTTAGATATAAAATAATTCCCAAATACTAAATTAGATCTTTCTAAAAACAACAGCACCCCCAAATAAGCTGACCTACATTCTTCAAAACATATGGTGCATAAGTTCTCAATTGAATTTTGCCCTCACTCAAATTTATCATGAAGTAAATAAAGCAGTTGATCACTTATCTAAACAAAGGGAACTAATATAGTCTACCACCATCTCCTTCCATGCTACTAAAATTTAAAAAAATGTTTTATTTTTGGGGATAATTGGGCTTGCTTTGTGTTAGAGGAACTATTTTGTAACCTTACTCTTTAATAATGAAATCCTAGCTTTCCATGAAAAAAATAATTGTATGTCATATTTATGTGTTTATATATAAGAGTTATGTTATTTCACACATGTGAAGTGTGAATTCTATAAATAATAAATAATTTTAAATGAAGGAGGAGGTGGCCGCTTTGTAGTGAGTAATTAGGAATGTGTGAGTCCCCCTATCATCTAACTTCACCCACTATTTTTCAAGTTCGAACTTGATATTTATATTAAAACTCTTTTGTGGCTGATAATAGAATATTTTGGTGATCTTTATGCAAAGGAATTAGATAGAATTTTAGATAGTTGTACACTTGGTAGTCATTGAACCATATTGAAGTGAATTTGTGGTCCTTCAGCAAATTTTGAGGTAATTTGGTGATCATGTTGCATAAGTTACTTTGGTGAGTGGCCTAATTTTCAAGTCATCATTTTTATTAAAATTTATTCCTATGGTGTCGTATTTTTGTCATCATCAATCTATATAAAATCTTTTCACACAATTCTCCCGCTTTAAATTCTCTAATTATCACAATATTATGGTTTACTTAAACCACATCAAATGTTCTAGTTGGTGTGTAGTGTGTGTAAGCTTTACAATTTTTTATAAAACTTTCCAATATTTTAGTAAACATTCTAATAGTCCATCTCCAAATATTAATTTGGGTTTTCCTCCATTATAATAAAATGTTTTAATGATAGTGAATAATTAGCCAATTAGACAAAGAGGGTTTCACCTAACCAATATTAGGATAAAATCTAAAATAAATATCTAAACTTAATAAAATTTTGTGAAACATTCTAAATAAAAACTACACTTTTGTGCAAACATTTTTTAAACCACACTTTGTATTAGAGCTTAGGTTGGAAAAATCATTGGAAGGTGATCATCAAGATGAGTTAATAGCTTGGTAAGGAATTTACAAATGATGGAATTGACATCATAAGAGGTTCAACTCTATTCTTCGACTTGCTAAATTTTCTTCATGATATTTTTTCTTCTATTATAAAATTTAGTGGTAAATTGTATGATCTAAGCAAGTCCACAAACTATTATACTTTTACTAATTATTTGGCATTATTTTCATTAATTTAGCCATTTCCTTAAACCAACTCTAACTTAACTAATGAGAGGCTTCAATTAAAGTTGTATTCATAAAATAATTTAAACCAACACCTTGATTTCAATTAAAATAGAAGAACCTATATTGAACTATTTGGTGTTTTATTTAAATTATAGTTAAGTTATTTTATGTTAGTTTGTTCCTACTATGTTTGCACTTAGTGAAGGCTTCTAGAATAAATTTAGTTTATTCATTTGCATCTATTTCTTTAATATTTATTGTGAATCATTAATTGCATATTTTAAAATAAAATAAAATTATTTTCATATTTAATTTTCTTATTATGATATGATGCCTCCTAAATATGATAGCCAAGATTAAATAAATATTTTGAATCAGGGAGTAGGTAAATTTGGCTTGAAATTGGGAAAAGTTTAATAAGATCCAAGAGTTACTCATGAAAAAGCCAGCCAAGTCAAAATTTTGAATATTTGAGCATAAACCCACCATTAATTTAGAATCTAATAGAGATTGACACCTTAAGAGAATGGTTTATAAATAAATCCTAAAGAACATTTACATCCTTAGCAACATCCTTTATTATATCCCCATAAGAATGAATACCATAAGCACATTTGAGGCTTTGAATGAAATAATTAAAATTTTTTATGATTAATTCCCTAACTAATTATAGAGTCCATGATCCTAATAAGGATTTAGATTATCTTACTTTGATGGATGTTTTTGATTGATATCAGATGGAAGAATGTTAGAAAACATATTTTTCAAAATAAAATTTGTAGAACATGCTAAGTTTATTGGAACAACATTTTGCTAAAGAAAGAAAGAATTGGTAGAAGAATCAACACATGGAAAGAGATAAAGAAAATGCTTATGGATAAATACTATCTAAGAAATCATGTAAATAAATTACATGAGCAATTGATGAGTCATTAAGCAAGGCAACATGTAATTAATAGAATACATTAACACATTTGATGACCTTGTGGCTACAATTATACTAATCAAGATTGGTAATTCACAAAAAAATTTGTCATTGGTCTTAGGAATGACACTAAGAATGAGGTGGAGTTAATGGACCACCCTCATACTCTTCAGAATTCTTTCATTATGCTATTCTCTTATAAAAGTATAAGGAAGTAGTTTCTTCAGCTAAATCCAAGGGTCCAAATTCCTTCTATCAATCATTCTCTTATTATAGTCAAAGGTTAACTACTAGACCTAGGTTTTCATCCTCTAATACTTAACCAAATAAAGTGTGTCATTGACTATTCTTAAGATAATAAGAGCTTAATATTTTTAAGTTCCATAATAAAGGGCATATGCAAAATTATTGTAAAGTCAAAATTATTTTTAGATAAGACTTAAAAAAAGTATGAAAGAGTATGATGAAGTTGAAGAGTTCTAATAATGATAAAGTCATCAGTGTAATAAATGGGGTAGTCCCCAAATGTCATATCTACCCATGCCCTTTCTAAAGTAAACCTTAAGCCTAAAACCTATCTTAAATCATTTCATGTAATTTAGGTGAATCACACTCCATTACCTATCACATCTAAGTGTCTTTTTCGTATAATGACAAGTATTTATGGTGTGGGGGTGGTTGGATAGAGTAACCCAATTGCTAGATGGAGGCTCTCCTAAGATACTTAGAAAAGTAGGAAACACCCTATTTGTAAAAACAAAGATGTTAACTATACTTTTAAGATTTTCACTAGGTTTCATTAGATTTAAGCACAAAATAACAACACTAACTAGATTATGTCTTCCCAATCCCAAATCTTGTCATCCAAAATTATACTCAAATTGAAGGCCTTTCAATGGAGAAATTTATCATGATTACTTGTTCTAGATAGTAGATACATCAACAACACAATGCAAAAAAAATTCATAAAACATCAACAAATAAAATTTAAACAACTCACTAAAGTAGCTTTGTAGAAAAGATCACCAAACCCATCATTCACTTATTTGCATGCCACCAAACCATAATACTTGGAGAATTCATCTTCTAATTTTAGTTGAAATAACAAGTAAATAACATTTACAATAGGTGATACAGTCTATACATCTTACACAATTCAAACTCACATACTGGAGGAAAATGTGACTACTCCAACTCATAAGTCACAGGCACTCTACATTTGTATTAATTAATTATAACAAATTACAAATTTACATGTCTTTCTCATTACATAAGATTAATTTACCATACAAGACACTTAAGATATAGATTTCACATAATAATGCAACATAAACATGACATGTTATTTGTCTTTGTCTTTTGGATGTATTATACTATCTAGAAAAATTTTAAAAATTTAAAACTTTCTTCACAAAAGACTTTCCATTTGAGTCTAGTTGTGCTAGCTAGATCTAGCTTAAGCAACCTAGTCTAGTTAGTTTGTTTTTCATTTATTGTATTTAAACCCCCTAATATCGAGTAAAATCTCTAGAATTATAGTTGACAACACTTTTTTGCATACAACTATTAATTAGTGTATAATCTCACTGCTTGCTTAATTTTAATTAACCAAAGTGTCATTTTAGTTAGTAAGCTATACAAATTTTTTTATGACCAGGCCTAAGAAAAATTCACAAAAAAATACCTATACCCCATGAAATTGCATGAAAGTTTCCATGTAACAAGTAAAAATACTTTTTAGGAAACCATCTTTGATTTCATGTGATTTAGCATTTTAGAAGAGTTTTAGTTGCTTGAATTTGGGTGTCTAGAATTGATTCTACTATCTATCTTATGTTTTCCAACCATTCTCTAGTGCCACTCCAAACTAAACCATACTAAGACTTTCTCTACTCTTTTAGGTATCACAAGAGAGACCTTTTTTACCAATTAGGACACCCAAAGTTACCCAACTCTAGCCCATACCATGTTAGGTATCAAAGCATAGATTTGGTGGATTGATTTGAAAGGTGATCATGAAGAGGATTGGAGTACTTAACAAAGTGCTTGTAGAGGATGGAGTTCACTTCAAAAGAGGTGACTTCATGCACTTAGACTTTCTAGTTATTTTTTTGGTATTTTATTTGTCATTGCAAATTCAAGTGGCATATTACATATTTAAGTTAATTTTATGAACCATTGTACATTTTTATTAGTTGGGGCCACTTTTATTTACCTAACTAATTTCCATAAACTTACCATTACCTAATTTGACTTAAAATGAAAATAAATCAATGAGAGACTGGTCCACTAAATTAATTAAAATTTTATCATGATTTATATTAACATAGAGGAACTCGTAATGGTAAGTATTGGTCTTTTTTCAAGTTCTAATTTACTTATTTTATTTTAGTTGCTTTCATTTGCACTTAAATTATAGTGAAGGCTTTTACAAGTAATTTTGCTAGTCATTTAAATTCACTTTATCATAAAATTAGTAAGCATCATTGCATATTTTTAAAATTATTGATTAAAATCAAGTTTCATATTACATCTTCATTTATGTCAACATGCCTCCTAAATAAGTTAACCAAGATTAATAGATAACTCAAATAAGATAGTAGAATAATTCTCTTTCTAAAATAAAGATAATTTTAAAAGGATTCAAAGCATAATCACAAACCTAGACACCCAAATTCAAAATATGAACATTAGGGCACAAACTAACCTATAGTTAAAAATAATGTTAACACAATAATATTAGTTAAAGCTCATAATAAATCATAGGGAACACAAGCCCACTAGGAGACATCTTTTAAAGAATCCCATTAAGAATGAGCACCATAAAACACTAAGGTTTTGAATGAACCACCTTTGAAAAGGTTTAGGTTGATTCCACCTGATGTAGTGCAAAGTAAACCATAATTGTAAGATCACACAATCATATCATGTAGTAAAGCGTGAATAGAGTATCTTTTTCATGAGGATTGAAACACCTAGTACTGAAATATGGTTGGGTTTCTATTATTTGGATGATAAAAATTGGGTACTAAAGAAACTAAAACTACATCTAAATCTATCAAAAAGATTAGTGAAATAATAAGCTCAAGAATTCATAAGGGCAATCTCAATATGAATAAACCTAAAGATTAGAATTCACCTATGTTTAGTTATGAAGTTATTGATTTTAGTCAAAATATAAGTTGCTTTTATATAATTCCAATCAAGGTGGATGCTACCTTTCTCTACAAAGCCTAAAATCCTCATTTTTCATGTGCAACCTGCCTACCTCTTGGTGTTTAGTTATGAAGTTATTGATTTTAGTCAAAATGTAAGTTGCTTTGAATATAATTCCAATCAAGGTGGATGCTACCTTTCTCTAAAAAGATAAAAATCCTCATTTTTATGTACAACCTATCTACCTCTTGGTGATAAATTCAATGATAATAAATATATCAAATTAATTTAATCTTAAAAAGACTACATGGTTTCATCATAATCATCTCTAACTTATGACCCATCACCATGGTATTTCATCCACAATGGATTCATTTTCTATCTTTTTGTTCCAAATGGACTTCCTAATATATTAAAATGATCGCCAATCAATTCAATAGTCAATTATGTATAGAATAAAATGTTTGATAATTGATGAAATGAAACTCTAAACTTTTATTAAAATTCAAACAATAAACAAATACAACAAAGTTACATCATACCTCTAGAAATGAAACTTTAGTTCATGATAAAATAGAAGAACAACATAAAGGATTGATACATGAATATGAGTGTAAAAAAAAAAAAGAGAAAGTAAAGGATAACACTTAGGTGAAGCATGAAGAGAAACTCTTCTTCATCTCTTTGTCTCCTTGCCCTTGAGATCACCTTGAATGCTTCTTTAAGAAGCCTCCATGAAACTGCTTGTTGGACTCCACAAAGAACTGAGAAAAATAATAAAGATATACCCTAATTTTTTTTTCTAATGATTTGCTTAAATTAAGTAGCATCAAATCTCTGCAAAATAGTAAGAGTTTCATGAAAATATAAAGCAAATCATAATAACCATCAAGTTATGGGCTCCATACATTTTTTTTTTTCGAAGTTCCTAGTGCACATGGTTTAAGCCTTAGGCAAAATCTTTAGAATGCATGTCAACTGCTTGAATGACCTCAAATTTGCTTCTTTTTTATATCAAACACTTGAAATTCACCAATATTAAAGTTTTCATTACATTAAGAAAATATTGTGATTAGTATAATAATTTTCTTATAATCAAGCAAAAATCTCTTGTAAAAATAAAAAATGTAGTTGGCGAAGGGGTACAACTTTGACACATATCACTCTACATATGATGAAGTCCATGATCGAAGATCCTATTAAGTATTTAGACTAGCTTTCCTAGATAGATAAGTTCTTTGATTGGTACAAAATAGATGATTATCAGAGGACTACTTTTTCCAAAAAAAAAATTATATGCCATACTAAAATCTTTTTTTAATAATATTTGACCTAAGAAAGAGTGGCTAGGTAAACACATCCTTGCATTGAGATAAAGGAGATGCTTAAGGCCAAATACTTTCCTTAAAATCATGAGAAGAAATTGCATGAATAGTTAATGACCCTATGGCAATAAATTATGCAAATGGTTCAAGACATGAATATTTTTGGGGATTTGATAGTAATGCAATCGCCAAGAGTGATGATTAGTCATAAGTTTTTTATTCATATTTGGAATGTCATAAGCAATATGATGGAGTTATAAGACCCATAAACTTTTGATAAAACCTTTACACTATAATTTGCTCTTTGAACTCATAAGAAAGCAGCCATTTCATCTACATCTGAAGGTCCAAATTCTTTCTATCAATCATTATTCTATTATATCCAAAGGTCAACTACTAGTCGTCCATCATCGCTAGTACCAAGAATTATAAAAATGTCATTGATCCATCTCATAAAATAATGGATGTGGTACTTTTAAATGCCATAAGATGAGACACATGGAAAATCAATATAAGAAAAAGATTATGTTTTAGATGAGACTAAAGAGAAATAAGAAGTTGGTATGGATGATGAAGTAATGGAGATTTATGATGAAACATCTCTTTTAGATGAGCACTCTGACCATGTGTGATATCAAGTGAGTGTATAACGTGTATGGTAGTAGCTATAGATGAAGACTTGACATGGCACATCAAGGAGTAAAGATAATGGACCAATCACTAGATCCAAATTTAAAAGACTAAAGAAGTAAACTAACTCATAAGGATAAGAAGCAAGCTTAAGAAGATGTATGTTATTTTATGTTGTACATTTCCATACTTTTCACATGCCTATGTGTTTATGGTTATAATGTAAGTGTTATATGTAACTTTGTGATGTTTAAAGGCTAATTTAGTAATTAAAATAAATTACATGTTCAATTTGGAGAAAAGATTTGGAGTGAGGGTATTCCCCTATATCTCTCTCTCTCTCTCTCTCCTTCCCTTTATTTTTAAAAGGTTTATGTTTTATGTTGACTCCATGAGCCCCATCTCATATGAGATTGATTTTGATGATAACAAACACATGTTCAAATGCTACTAATCAAGTTAAATTCAAGGTTGTAGGAAAAATTCTTCAGCGCTTAGTTCTTCAGTTATATCATAATGCTAAGGCTATTGGACATGGACTTTGTGAGAATTTTTTCTAGGAATTACCATATTAAGGAAAATGAACAGCTTACTAAAATAAAATAAATGATTCACTTATTTTTAGATTCATCATTCTAAAACTATTTATATTTTTCTATATTATAATTATTCATTAAGTTATTCATTTTTTATAGTATAAACTAAATGCATGAAATAAGTTTTGTTAAATGTTTGGTCAAGAAAGATAAGTTATGTTTAAATTTTATTAAATCATTTCCATGTCATTCATAATATTTATTCATATTTTTAGTGCAAAGAAATTGAATTATCCTAAAATTATTCTTTTTCCCTCTTATTCTCTCTCCTATTATTCTTTCTTCTCTCTCCTATTATCATTTTCATCTTAACATTATTTTGGTTGAGTATTTTAATGCATTTTTTGTAATAAATTGTGTGAGGTTCATTCAAAACATTTCCATATTATATTCCCTCATTCTTTATATTTTAAAAATTCATTTATTTGAATTATTTTGAATTATTCTTTAATTCAAACGCCTTTATGCATGACATATACTTGCTAAATATAAATAATTTTTTTAAGGAATATGTTGAACTTCCCAAGAATAATCAATTATGATTATTTAGAGCCAAATTAATCTATTACTTTTTATTTTTAATTTAAATAAGCCATCTTTTTCAAAATAATTTTTTAATTTGATCTATTTTAGGAAAGTTTTAGGAGACTAGCTACTTTTCTTTAAATTTAATAATTTATACAGTGTTTAAATAATTAATAAGCATAGAATATAATCAGCCTTTATCTAAATTGATTCACACATCAATGTGAGGATTTTTTATTTTGGAAACTGGTTGTATTAAATTGATTTTCTATAGATTTATTTTATTCAAAATTCCCTCCTTCATATTAAAACCTCCTTTTCCAAATTTCCTATAGTATTCCCTCTCTCTTAATCACATAGAAAATATTTTATATTGGCTTAAAACAAATTTGTAAAGGAGCTTAATGATGATCTCATTGGCGATCCTTCATTCCTTGAATTTGAAATTCAAATTGATGCCTAATCCATTTTCCTCTCATTGGATCATCTTTAGCTAACCCTAGACTCCTCCCTCATCTATTTAAGAGCCTTTATTCCAATTTAAAAGGTTCCATGAAGTTAATATTCTCTTGCTCATCTTCTCCACCTTGGTCGATCCATGCACAAGCAAATACTTGGAGATTTTTTGTGATTCAAGTGCAAGAATTCCTCATCATTCTTATCTTTCCCTTGGACATTTAGTTGGCTTGAAGATTAATTGGAAAAATTGAAGGTTTGGGGTGTTTCCTCCCTTGCTAAAAGCATCATAGCATTGGTCTTGAACTTCTAAGGTGTTATGTTCTTATAATTCTTTTATTTCTTCATGGCTTTAAAGTTTATAAGGTTATTTAAATTATCTTGTGTTAATTCACTTTATAACCTTTAGCTCTTGTTTGGCCAGGAACGAACATAAGAAGATCAATTTTTTTGACTTAGCTACTAGATAATCCTTTGATTTCTTGTTTGGCCTAAAGCTAACATAAAGAGATTAAGTTATTTTATGCTTAATCATTTGATAATCCTTTTGTTTCTTATTTGGCTGAAGTCTCTTTTAAAGTTTTTTAATTTTCTAATTTTATAATGCTTAATCATTTGAATATCCATTATTTATCACTTTGGCCTAATGGTTCAAATAGGTTGGTTAAATTTGATCATGCTTAACATATTATCTCATTTAATTATCTATTTGGCTGATCACTTCATCTCTTTCATAAAGTATAATGTGTTTGTTGATTAGTTATCTTTAATTACTTTATATATTAGTTATCTGATAGCTTTTTTGTTGTAACATTCAAACTTTTATTTAAGTGATTATTTAGTTATTCTAATTGCAAATACACTTATCATTTGTATAAAAGTTAGCTTGTGTGGAAAGGAATTCAAAGTAAGTTTTGATTACATTTTAGTTTGCATTTCAAAGTCATACAAGAAATTCATTTCAATCTTTTTAAAGATCATTCAAAGCAACATTAAGTTATTTAATTATATTAAATACTTTATTGAAGATCTTATTTTAATTTCAATTTAAAGTAAAAGTGATCTCTCTTTTTCATTAATATTCAATTGCCTTAATATTAGTATATATTGGGTTCCCCCCCCCCCAACCTCTCTCTCTGTTTGAAATTGAAAAGGAATGTGTAAAATGTATAAAGACAACTTTTTTTAATGAAGTAGATGTTCAATTTAGTGAAAATATTTGGAGTGAGGGTAGTCTCCACTACATCTCTCTCCCTCTCTCCTCCTTCCCTCCATTTTCAAATGTTTATGTTTTAAATTGAAAAGGTATGTCTAAAAGATAGAAAGACACTTTATTTTTTTTGAAATGAAGTAGATTTTCAATTTGGAGAAAATTCCATTATCATTGGGTGGCTTGGTGGATATCCAAATAAAGAGGTTTGATGATCCTCTTTAGAGATCTACTTTGGTGAGTGGATCTTATAATATATCCATGAATTTTTCTTTAGAACTTCTATTGATTTGCATTTTAAAGTTCTTCATCTATATCTTAAATGTATTTTAAAATTTTAAAATCAAACTTTTCTTAGTAAAATCCATTCTAAACATACTTCAATCGTGTTAGTCAAAGTTTATCTTTTATTGACCTACTTTGCTTCAAAGTTGTTTTCGAAAATTAGAACTCCATAAAAATTTATAAGATTTTCTAGTTTACTTCTTAACATATTATTTTATTAATTACAAGTGTTTTTATCTTGCTTCTTACTAAATCCTCAAATTCAAATTCCAAACTCCATAATTTCATATTGACTTTAGAGGGTTTTCTATGAACCATTCTCAATTTAAATTATAGAAAAAGTTTCTAAAATTTTGTTAAAATTTATAAAATGTATTATAATTAATGTAGACTAAGGTCTCTGTCTTTTTAGCATTTGAATTTGTTTCATTTGGATTTTTTGTAAATGCCACACTAATATAAATAATTGTTGTAGATGTTATCTTGCTTGCAATTTATTGTGTTGACCCTTTCTCTACTAGATGAGTTTCTTTATTTAATTAGCCTCACCTTATTCTCTAATATATTTCTAGCCATATTAGGGAAGTACACGAACTAAATTGGGTCATCTAAGTGGACAAACCCTAAGACACAACAAAATTTTGGAATCATAGCATTGTTTAATTGGTGGACAACATTTATGCAAGAAAATAATTATAAGCTTTACTATTATTTATTTTTATATTTACATTAAATAAATTATAAATCAATTTATATTGCATTCCCTACATCATAATTTGATTAAATTAAAAAATTTATATTAAAAAATGTAAATGAGGAGATAATTAGCCTTAGAAATGAATTTAAAGAAAATATAAATGAACTTAGGAATTCATTAAAAAAATATTAGTAACCTATAATTAAGTGAATATCCTTTTGATCCTATTGCACATAAAATAAAATTTAAACCTCAATGCACAAGTTTGAAGCCTCTATTAAATATAATTTAGTTTCTAATATAGTTATCAATGTAGCCTAAAACAATGCAAAGGATCATCAAAATAATTATGATAGCTTTGTATTACTTTTAGTTGTGATTTAGCTAATGAAAATGATAATAATAATAATAATAATAATAATAATAATAATAATAATAATAATAATGAATTCTCTCAAATGTTTTTAAGCTAGTCGACTTGCATAATGTGGAGATCATTTTCATAATGATACCATAATAAGATATACCTATACTTACAAGCACTCCACCACCTATTGCATTCCACAATAACTCTTTAGGAGAAGAATTACTTGAGGTCTAAGGAAATTGATGTGACACATAAAATTGCTAAAGGAGATGAACCAATCATAGATCCAAATCCAAAGAAAAATTAATGCAGCATTTTAAGCCCCAAGGACAAAAAGGAAGCTTAAGGATACTAAAGAAGACATTTTTTGTCTATGTTGTATACTCCCTTACTTTTCATATGTTTATGTTGGTAATGTTAGTGTTTCTATAATTTTAATATGTTTCAATGTTAATTTTATAATTAAAAGGTGTGGGGTGGGGGTCTTAACTAGAAAACTCACATTCATATTCTAAAGGTTGATCTGGGGCATTTCATGAAAGGAGTGGTCAAAGTGATGGCAGTGCCCCCACCCCCATCTCCTCCTTCCCTCCCTTTTCAAAATGTTTGAGTTTAAAATTGGAAATGTATGTGTAAAATGTATAAGGAAAATTTTTTTTGAAATGAAGTTTACTTTTAGTTTGGAGAATAAATTTGGAGAGAATTTTATTGCCATTGGGTTGTTTGGTGGCCAACCAAATAAAGAAAGATTGATTTTTTTCTTTTTTGGAAATTTACTTTGTCGTGAGTAGACCTTGAAATTTAATTGGCTATTTTTCTTAATATATGTTTTTAATTTGTGTTTTTAGTTATTTCTCTATATTTTATGTGTTTTTTTTATAATTTTTACATCAAAAAGTTCTCACAAAAATTAATCTTAAACATATATTAAAAATTTTAGTCAAACTTTTTTCTTCTATTGACCTAGTTTTCTTCAAAGTTGTTTTTTGATGTATCAAAACTCCACAAAAATTTAGAACATTCTCCAATTTTTTTAACATACGTGTTTATTTAATACATGTTTTTTTCTAAGGTTTTAATCACTAAATCCTTGAAAAAAAGTTTGAAAACTTAATTATTTCAATTTCAGTCGAAGATTATTTCTTCATAACCAATCCAAATGTAAAATTCTTTGATTGAAATTCAAACAAACATCATGAGATTTATTTTAATGATAACAAACATATGTTCAAATGATATTAATCACTTTAAATTCAAGTGAAAAAATTCTTCACTTCAAGCTTCTTCAGAATGCAAAAGCTATTAGACTTGAATTGCTTGAAATTTTTTTTAGTAATTACCATATTTAGTTTAATGAAAAGCTCAATAAGATAAAATAAATGATTCATTCAATTTTAAATTCACCATTCTAAAATCATTTATAGTTTCTATATCTTAAAATTGTAATTATTCATTAAATTATCCATTTTGGATAATATGAACTAAGTGCATGAGATAAGTTCCATTAAATGTGTGTTCAAGTAACATAAATTATGTTTAAACTTCATTAAATAATTCCCATGCCAATCATAATTTTCATTCGTATATTTATTACATGAAAATTAAATTATGCTAAAATTACCCTTTTATTCTTATTCTCTTTGCTATTATTCTTTCTTCTCTCTCATTCATATTCACATTATTTTGGCCGAAGTTTTTAATGCATGTTGTTAGATAAAATATGTGAATTTCATTTAAACCATTTCCATATAATATTCCCTCAATTTTCATATTTTAAAATTCATTAATTTGAATTTTGAATTTGAGTTATTTTGAATTAAAATTTCTTCATTCATAACATATTCTTAGCAAATTAAATCAAATCTTTTATGGAACATTTTGAACGTCCCATGATTTATTTTGATTATTTAGAGCTTAATTAATTTATTATATGTCATTTTAAATTTAAATTCAAATCAGCCCTTATTTAAAACAAAACCTTTTTAATTAATATTCATTTTAAGAAGTTGTGCTTAGGGGCTAGCCACTTATATTCAAAATTAAATTAATTTTGATTAATTTAATATTCAAATAATACATAATATAATCAAATTAGATTCAATTTGATTCACTATATTAATTTGAGAATTTTTTATTTTAGGAAACTCCCTTGCTGAAATTCCTAAATTATTTTTCCAAGATTTATTTTATTCAAAACTCCATCGTTCATATCATATTCATGGACCCTCCTTGGCCAAATTTTCCATAGGATTTCTCCTCTCATTCTTGCTATGAATAACATTAAAATTATTCCATATTGGCTTGTTTCAAATTTGCAAAGGAGCCTCTTGCATAACTTTTTGTCCGATCTAATATTCTTTGGATTTGAAATTCAAATAGTTACTTATTCTATTTCCCTCTCATTGTCTCATATCTTGGCCAATCCTAGACTCTTCCCTCTTCTATTTAGAGGCTTGTTTTAGCTTGAGAAAGGTTAAAAAAAAGCTGATATTCTCTCTTGCTCACCTTCTCCACCTTGGCTGATTCTAGCTAAAGCAAAAATCTTGGAGATCTTTGTGATTCAAGTGCAAACATACCTCATATTTCTTCTATTTCCCTTGGACTAATAGTTGGCTTGAAGATTGATTGAAAAAGTGAATGATTTGTGTGTTTCTCTCTTTTTCCCAAGAACTTCAATAATTAGATCAAATCTTAAGGTGTTAAGTTTTTATATTACTTTGATCTCTTCTTGGCTTTAAGATACATAAAGTTATATTAGTTTATTGTGTGTGCTTAATCATTTTATATTCCATTATTTTCTTGTTTGGCCAAAAGCTAACATAAGGATTTCAATTCAATTTGTGCTTAATCATTTCACTATTCATTGTTTACTTGTTTGGCTGAAAGCTCTTACAAAGATTTAAAATTTTCTAGTGCTTAATCATTTGAATATCACTTGTTTATCACCTTGGCTGAAAGTTTCATATAGGTTGCTTAAGTTTGATTTTGTTTAACATTACATCTCTCTTATTTATTTACTTAGCTAACAACTTCATAACCCATTTGATTTATTATGTGTTTGTTATTAACTTCCTTTCACTTATTTTACATAAATTTTATGTGATAGCCTTCTTGTGATTATTATTCAAGTGATTATCAAGTTATTCAAATTGTAAATCCATTTGTCATTTCAATATAAGTTACCTAATGGATAAAAGGATTCAAGTTAAATTCCTGTCATTTAGCATTGCATATTAAATTGATTCATATTACATTTTATTTTGTATTTTAAAGTTACATAAGAAAATCTTTTCAAACTTTTTAAAGTTCATTCAAAGCAACATTTACTTACTTACTTGCATTAAAATATTAAATTGAAGACCTTATTTCAATTTCACTTTCAAATTAATGTGAGCCCTCTTTCATTAATATTTAATTTCCTTAATATTGGTTTAGTTTGGGTTGTGAGTGAAAAAATCTTTTAAAGTTGAGAGTTACATATTTGTATCTTTTTTTCCTTGTCTTAATTTGTGTTGGAGTTGTACTTGCCTGTTGTAAGAAAGTATGTGTTGGGTTGTACTTTCTTGTGTAAGAAAATATGGAGTTTGGTTGTACTTACCCATGATGGAGAGTATAAGAGATTTGTTGTAATCTCATTTTGATTTAGTGAATTTGTAGCTTGGGTTGCTAGCCATGGACATAGGCTGGTTTTTTGGATTTGGCTGAACCATGTAAAAATCTTTGTGTTCTCTTTTTACTTTTTCAACATTGTTACTTTTCCTTATTGCTACTTATAATCGCAATGGATAATTAAGAACGTTTTATTTGCAATTACATTTTATACAAAGTAATCAAATTAAGTTTTAATTTGAAAACAATCTTAAATACCACCAATTCTGGGTGCCATAAGCATAATAATTTTTGCTTTTTTTAAATCTCATTTGGATTTCTAAACTCAAATGGTTGTTCTAGAACTCAACCTATTTGTTTGGTGTGTTGGTTGACCTTTTGACTTAGAAGTGAGTTCCTTTACTTGATTAGCCTCACCATCTTCTCCACCACATTCATAGGCATATTAGGGTAGTACAAAACCAAATTGGTTACACCAAGTGGACTAATCCTAACCCACACCAATACTAGAGATAGATGAATATTTTCACTATGTTTGTTATTTGTAAGGAGAGGAGGTATGAGTTAGTGATAGATAGGAGTAGTACTATAAATGTCACTTCTACAAACACTCTTTTTAAGTTGAATCTCAAACAAGAACTACATTCTAATTTTTTTATTATGAGTTAGACGAATCAATCCTCGTTAAATACCAGATATAGGTTGCTTATCCTTATAAAAATTGGTAGCTATGAAGATTGCATTTAATGTGATGTATTATCTATGGACATAACATATATCTTGTTAGGCTCCTTAGCTTTATATTATATATAATGTTATTCATTCATTATGATCAAGAGAACATATATATATATATATATATATATATATATATATATATATATATATATATATAATGAAAAGTCCATAAAATTAATTTTTGGAATTCCAACTAATAAATAGTCACCCACTATTCCACATAAGCCTAGTTTTAAGATCCAACCAAAGCTTAATTAGAAGAAGAGTGCAAAGATTCAATTGATTATACAGTCATCCCCTACTAATTGAGAGACTACTTGTAATCTAGACTTAGTGAGTCCTATCCCTTGGCATTTTTTTCTCAAGCATCAAAGTATAGAAGGTAAGATTTAACATATTGTTTAGATAGTTCCCTAATCCCATATCACACTACCCTACTTCCAATGAAGAAAGTTGTAGAGGTGCCACCTATATATCACAATCCTAATATTGCTCCTCCTCTTTTATCTAAGTTTAAACACCCATAACAAGATGGTTTTCCATCCATGAAAGATATTCAACATGATAAAGTGTTCGCAGAGATAAAATCATAATGGATAGAGGCAAAAAGATTGCTTGAAGATCTTATACTCACCAAAGTTGAAGACATATGATAAGTTCTACTCCAAGTAGAACAATAGCAAAAAAATCACCAAATCCTTAGGATGGTCAGCCACCAAACTCTAACCAAAGAGGCTTCACTCAAAATTTCCACACAAACTAGTCTAATCATTTGTATTAATTTATAATAAGAGTATATTTAAGTTAAAATAACCTAAGGGATGTTTCCCTTTAGAAAAAATACTGAAACCTAAAAAAAATTAAAACCTATCATTTCGTAGTGTTGAGGCATCATAGGCCAACGGTTAGGCACTAACATCTTTATCCTGACACCCTATAAAAAATTCGACATCGTGCCATGGTGCCAAAAAGTTAGCTCTAGGTGTTATTCTGCTAATGCACTTATGACAAAAAATACTAAATGATTTCACTCACAACTCTCATACATCATTTAAATATATTCAAATGCATCCACTACTATATAATACAACATATGGGACATCAACATAAAATACCACAACACATAAAGTATAATAAAAGTTCTTATAAGTTTAAGCTTTTAATTTAAGTCCTTCTGATAGGTCTTTTCCTCCTTTGATGTGCTACATCAACTCTCCGAGACCTCAATGAACTCTTCTTTGAAGCGTTAAGATTCTAAATGTCTTTAAAAACTTTGGGGACAAAGGTTCATGTTCTTTTATGATCATTCAAGCATCTTCACTTAGTAGCTTGTCTTTCCACCTAATTAAAAATATTTAAATGGTATTATCATATGTTGTTGTTTCATCTATGATGGTGTTCTCCACCTTAAAGAATGTTGGTTGAATAGGTACCTATAAATAATTTATAACTCATCTTATAAATATTTTCTTCTTTAAATTTGGAGGTTGGGTAACTCCTTTAAAAGTTATTAAATCATCCACATTGAAGATAGGGAAAATAAACATGTGAGGGGGAAATTCAAGAACATAAGCATTATTACTAAGTTTCATAATAAGTTTAAATGCCCACATGCTCTTACTTGTAACTTGTTATATTTTATGGAAATAAATCTATTAGGATGAATATGAACCAATACATTATCACCTCTATCATATTCTTTAAAATTTTTATTTTTATTCTTTTGTTCAGTACTTAGCATTTTGTATTTTTAATTGTTTTTATATCTTCATGAAGGCTATGAAAATCAGATGCAAATGTATATGTTGAGTAAAAAAATGCATGAGTAGGTATATTAGCTAGATAGGCATTTTAGGGTTGTATCTATAAACTATCTCAACAAGAGTTTGTGAGTTGATCTAAAAATGAAACTATTGTACATAAATTTAGATGTAGGTAATGTTAGATCAAAATTTATTGAGTTTTTTCTAATTTAACATCTTAGTAAATTTTCTAATTTTATTTTGATGACTTCCATCTACCCATTAATTTATGGATGTAATTTAGAGGATAATTTTGGATGTGTTCACATTAGTATCCATAAAATTTCTTAAACTTAAATATAAATTTGACATATCTATCAGAAACTACTATGAATGGGATTCCATGTCTAATAATTTTTTAAAGAACAATCTTGCTATGTGAGATACATCATTTAATTTTAAATAAAGTATAAAATGTGACATCTTAAAAAATCTCTCTACAATGATAAATAAACTATTATGTCTATGAGGTGCCCAAGGTAAACTTAATATATAATCTATGGATAGGTCTCCCCATGGTCTAGAAGGAATATGTAATGATGTGTAATAACCAACTTTTCTTTGATAGTTTTAGCTTAATGATAAGTGTAACTCTAGACTATGATACGTTCAAAATCTTCTCATAGAGATAGCTATTAAAATCTTTGCTTAAAATATACCAAAATGTCATAATATAACGTCTAATTATAGTTCAAATACAAACAAATTTCTTAGAGATGTT
The DNA here is from genome assembly GCA_021442155.1 of Cymbidium sinense. Classification (NCBI taxonomy): domain Eukaryota; kingdom Viridiplantae; phylum Streptophyta; class Magnoliopsida; order Asparagales; family Orchidaceae; genus Cymbidium; species Cymbidium sinense. The sequence continues at coordinate 23,397,754 of CM038214.1, forward strand.
TTAAGAATACATAACCTTTTACTTGTATAAATATATACATTTAGCAATATAGAGGAGCTATCGAAAGTCAATGGCTTGTATTCATGTTCCAAGTATATCATATAAAAATCAAGGCAAAATTTGTAAACATCTTTTAAAGTCTTAAATCTTAGGATTTGAAATTTGAAGGATAAAACCATTAGAGATAGTTTAGATAGAGCCTCTGTTAGTTTATTTTCTATTCAAAGTTTATGTTTAAGCACAAAAGAAAATTCTTGAAGGTATTCTACCCATTTAGCTTGTTTATAATTTTACTTCTTTTGAGAGTTAATAAATTTTAGTGCTTGATAATCTATATTCAAAATAAACTCTTTATATAATAGATAATATCTAGAGTGCTTAAGAGTTTGAATAATCACAAAAAACTCTCGATCATATATAAAATATTTTTGTCTAGCATCATTTAATTTCTCACTACAAAAAGAAATTGGATTAGTTTGTTAACTTAGAATTCTACTAATTCTAATACATGATGCATCATAAGTCACCTTAAATACTTTATTAAAGTAAAGAGGTCTTAATATAGTTGAAGAAGTCACAAGAGTTTTAATTTATTTTACGACACTTTTATCATCTATGGTCCATATAAACTTATCTTTCTTAACATGTCAATGATACTGAAGCTAAAATTTCTTATGAACTAAAAAAGTAGCTAATCCATGAAAACTTCTAACATCTATAAAAGACTTAGGAGTTGGCCATTCTATAATGAACTTAATTTTTGATGGGTATACTTTTAATCCATCAGCAGATATAATAAAACCTAAGTAGAAAAAAGTTTTTTTAAGATTTACATTTAATTTTACTACTCTTAATTTTTTTAAGAGCATTCTTAAGTGACATAGATGCTAATTTCTCTCATCTAAACTATAAATAAGAATATCATCAAAATAGACTACAAAACATTGACCAACAAAAAGTTTCAATACATCATTCATTAGTCTTATGAATTTACTAGGTGCATTTGAAAGATCAAATGGCATGACTAACCATTCATAAAGACCATCAAAAGTTTTAAATGTTGTCCTCCATTCATTGCCTGGTCTAATCATTATCTAATGTTATCCACTTCTCAAATCAATTTTAGAGATTAAAAATGAACCTAAAATAAGATCTACAAGGAATTGAACAATAAAAGGTTTAAGTCTAGTGTTTATTAGTCTCATGAATGCACTTAGTACATTTGAAAGACCAAATGACATGATTAACCATTCATAAACCTTTCAAAGTTTTAAATGTTGTCTTCCATTCATCACCTAGTCTAATCCTTATATGATGGTAAATACTTCTCAAATCAATTTTTGAAAATAAAGATGAACCTAAAATATAATCTAACATATCATCCAACCTAAATATAGAAAAATTATATTTTATTGTAATCATATTTACTACTCTATTATATATACACATCCTCCAACTTTCATCTTCATTAGAGTATAGACTAAGGCTTTGTTGGATAAAACTCTTATTCAAGAGTTTGTCTACTTATTATTTTAATTTTACAAGCTCAGTTAGATTCATCCTATAATAGGGTAAGTTAGGTGTCTGTGAACTAAGAATCAGGTCTATATAATATATCTCTTAATAGTGGCAGTTTATTTGGCAAGTCATTGGGAATTAAATCACTAAATTCAAATAATAACTCTTAGACCACAATAGGTAAGCGGTGATCTCTAACATTAATGGAGACTTCTCAAAGGTACAAGATAAATAGAAGAATAGGATCATTGAATTCTCTAACTTAGCATCTAAATTCTAAGGTTATGATTTAAATTCCAGGAGATTCTCACATATTAAAATGTATATTAGATGTATCCTCTGTATCACTGGATGCTGATATCACTAACAACTAGATTTTACATTTTTCTCTTAATTGGGTTTGGGTTAGAGTTTAGAATTGGGTTTAAGAGGTGGTGCAGAAAGAATTCTATTTATGAGTGTAATTGACCTTTTTCTATTAGGTTTCACGAGGAATAATTTGATTATTTTTTTACTATGTTTGAATACATAAGTATTTTCATGACCATAATGGATTACATTAAAATCATAAAGCCATAATCTTTCTTATGGGATATGAGTTATTTCTATTGGAAGAACATCATGTTAAATTGGATCGATATAGCTACCTATCTTAATTGAAATAATACATTTGTTTATTGTAGGTAGAGATGTGTGATTTACCCAACTGACTTGGAATGGTTCTAGGTGAGGTTCAATCATAAGGTTTGCTCTAGTTATAATATTAGTTAATATAATATTCATAACACTCTATTTATTACTAACTTAAACCTCTTTTCCTTATATAAGATATACATTAAGAAAATATTTCTTCTTCTCTAGTCTTCTTTTTCCTTGATGCGTCATAAACTTCATGATTGATTGAATTATCTATATATTGTATCCACTTCTTCATCTGATAGTGGTGTATCATTATGTATCTCATTAATATCCTCTTCTCTCTAAATCTTTCAATTCATCTAGGGCATGATTTTAACTCTACATTAATTTTGCATATGACCCTTCTTATGAAATTTGAAGCAAACTATTTCATACATTTTAGAAGTAGATTTAGTGGAGGTCATATTAGAAGGGTTATTCAATGTAGAAGGATTAGGTCTAATAATAGACTTTTGAGATTGAGATGTGGGTGAATATTTGAGATTTTATCTTGGATGTTGATGCATCTTTCTTATGCTTTCGTAGTAGTAAGGTATAGCGATAGGCATCCTCTAGGGTCTAGGCATCATGAAACTCTACCTTGTTTCTAATGTCTCCTCCTAAACTAATGACAAATTTAATTCTTACTTGCCACGCTTGATCAGGGTTGTTTGTTCTAGCTATTAAATCCTCAAATGTATTCATATATTCTGCTACTAGCATATTCCTTTATTTGAGAGTAGTTAATTATTCATGGAGCCTTTTACCATGATTTCTAGGAAAATATTTAGCCCTTAAAATTTCTTTCATTTATACCCATGTCATGAAGTTTCCATCGAATCTCTCTTCTTTAGTTAAAATGTTATTCTAATTGATTTTTGAATTACCTACTAATTTTATTTTAGTAAGCATAGTTAATTGATAATCATCCATGTGACACCAATAAAAGAAATCATCAATTTGGGTTAACCAATCTAAAATTTTATTAGGGTCATGAACACAATCATACATTGGATCTCTTATCTTAATTTGTTGTGTTGGTTCATGTATGGTTTCATGGATGCTAAGATGGTCTTGTCTAAGGATTTTAGTAAGCAAGAGTTGTGTTGTAACTAGTGAAGAAGAAGTACCGCTGAGTAGAATGAAGGTGTGGGTTTATGAAAAGAAGTTAAAGGTTTAATGGATCATAGGGAATTCTATTTAAAAATTTTTAAAAGATTATAATAGGTTACCTTAGGTATTAGAGGCAAAATAAAGAAACAAATATTGGATAATTAACACTCCTACTAAGGATTACAAAGGTTTCGCCACTAGCTCTCAAACCACAAGAAAAAAAAACTCAAATTATTTGTAACTTCTAAAGATGATTTTCCATTCTAGCAAAGGGATTTGTTTATAACAATTACAATCATCTTTTAAAAAAAAAGTGGAAACATGGAGGAAAATATGGGTGGTAACATTACTGTATAGCATTTAGTTACCCTATTATTTTATTATATCTATCCAATTCACATTTTATTATTTTATGTAGATTCAAACACTTCACATTAATTTATGCATTAAATTTTTAATCCAAAGTTTCAAATTTAGAGTTTTAGAAACAAATTAAAAATGACATGATTAAAAATAGAATTATAAGATGGGCCTTGGTGGGCTAGTGGGCAAAAGCTATCATATTTCATAAATTATCTTAGGAATTAGTTTGATATTTATCAAATTGTCTTCTCATTTAAAGATTTTGGTAATTTTTGGTGGGCTTCTGGTTAGCCAAATGCAAGACCCCATAGACTAGGTCTTAGAAACCATAGGCCAAGGCTAACTTTTTCAAGTGGAAATTAAGATGGATTTAGAAAAAAATGAGGATTTTGATTTTTATATGGTAGAATAAAATCTCAAGAATAACCCACAATAGAAAATTGTAAGAAAAATAAAACACATAAAATTAAAGTAAGTAAAAGCACTACTTACCAAAGTAGCATTGGAAGTAAAACCACCAAACCATCTCCCTTGACAAGTGGCCAAGCTCCAACCATATGAATTTCCCACTCAAATATTATTGAAAATTACACATAATATTTAACTAACACTAGAATGGGGTTTTAATGCAAGAGATCCTTTCAAATTTTGAATTTTGAGGGAATAACTTAGAGAGGGTAGGCCTATCCAGCCCATAATAACCACTTCCTCCGGGAGCTCTAGAACACTCTTAATTAATTATTTAATTATGGCTAATTAAATTATCCATTATTATAGTTAAGTTCAAATCACACTACATATTACATAGTACTACATTATTAGACCAATTACATGAGATAAAGAACATTTGCATGACATATAGTAAAATATTATATAACATAATAAACACTAAATAAAATTACATCTTCCTAGTGGTCTGCATGCATCTTTCAAGCATAAAGTCGTTTTAATGCTCTCTTACTCCTAGTGGTGGAACTTCCATGAGTAACCTTAATCTCATTGTTGTACCTCTAATCAAGTGACTTTATGCTTATGTCATATCAGTTTTCCATGACCTTAAAAAACTCTTCACAAATGAGTTGAAGTCCACGTAGTTAGTTTTAAGCTCAATCTTGGTGCTAGCTTCGCAAAGACTTTCACATAAGCTAGTTATCTTTTTTCAGTCTCTTATCTTTCAATCTCATAAGAAAACTATGGTATCTAACACAATCTTCTTCTTTTATGATTATATGGTACACTTTGAAGAATGAATGTTGGTTTGGCCCCGAATAATATGATTTTGTGTTCTTAGAAAAGATTAATCATGTGCATGTGGAGGTGTACACCTTTATATGGTATAAGATCTTCATATTAAAAAAATAGGTTAATAAATATGTCTTTAAATAATTCAATAATGTATGCATTCATGCCACTTTTCTTAATTATCTTAAATGGCCTAGATGCCTTAGCTAGTAATTTTAAAATGATGTGAGTAATACCTCTGGATGGATTCTTATTAATGTAGAATCCTCTATATTAAATTCTTTAAAAGTTTTATCATTAATTTTAGGTTCAATATATTTTGTCATAGTGAATTTTAATTATTTTTACTTCTTCATGATGGTTTTATAAATATTATGTAAACATAAATAAAGAATCTAAAAATGCATATAGTAGGATGCTAGCAAGATCAATTGATTTCTTAAGATTATAACCATAAAATATTTTAAATGGTGTTTGTTAGTAGTCTTTGAAAACTTATATGATTGGTAGTATTGTAGAAAAATAGGATGAGAAAATCCCAATCCTAAACTAATGGTTGAATTTGTTGAATCTATCTTGAAAGCTAGACAAAGTGATGTAGGCTACATAGGATGTAATTTCACATGTAAAATAGGAAAAGTCCAAGAAGATTGCATAGTCCTATTAAATACTGAATGGGGATCTCATGTGCAAGACACTATAATTCATCATTTATCGAGACTCACTTCAGACCATGCCCCTTTGCTGATCAACATTGAAGCAATCCCAAGATCTACATAATCCTTCTTTAGGTATTATTATATGTGGGAATAGCACAAAGACTTCATACCTTTCCTAAGGAGAATCTAGATTATAGATAATGTGGATAATAGGATCAAGCTATCGAAGCTACACAACTCCACAACCAAAGAATTCAAAATCTAGAATAAGTTTATTTTTGGGAAGTTGCATTCTTAGATCAATGGGGTTGAGGAAGAAGTTATTAATCTAGAAACATAATTGGCTAGTAGATATAATGAATCTATTACTTTAATTGGAAGGTGCATTAGATGTGCTAGAGAAGAAATTAAGGGTGGAAGACTATTTTAGGCCAAAAAACTATAAATTTGGATTTTATGGTTGGAAATAAAAGTTCTTAATTCTCCCATGCATTGTTTAACTGAATAAGAGAGCATATTACCACTATCAAGATGAAGAACCAACAAGATCAGTGGACCACCAATCACAAGGATATTGAAGAATCTGTGGTGTCATATGTATGCAATATAATGGCACTTAAAAAAATAAAAACACATTTACAGTGAATCAAGATCTATTTGTCATAAATTAATATCAATTCATTAACTTATGTAGAATTCTTTATGATAAAGAGATTAAGGAGGATTTTTTTTCTTAAACAAAAATAATCTTACATGTCCTGATGGCTTTCCAACATGCTTTTACCAAAGTAAAAAAATAATGTAACTAAGGCCATTAAAGACTTCTTGAAAGGATAACATATGCCAACTTGTTTTTCTTTCCAAAAATCATCTCAATTTTAAAACAAACATATTATCACAAATGAATTTAGAATAATTATCATATTTATAACAATTAACAAGATTATCCGTAAAATTGTGAATAATAAAATTCAAGAGCTATTACTTGATCCCATATCTCTTAATCAAAGTACATTCATCAAAGGAAGGGATAATTGAGAAAATGTTCTACTTCCTCAAAAAATGTTAAAGGATTAATGCAAAGTGCATAGGGAACAATGCTACAATCAAGTTAGATTTGAATAAAGCCTTTAATACCATCAATTAGAACTTCATCCATCAAGTGTTATGCCTAATGATTTAATTCTAAGTCATGTGCTGAACTAATAACCACTATTCTCTCTTTATTAATAAAACTAAAATTGTTTCTACAAACTTAAGAGGTGTTTGAAGAAAGGTGACCCCTTTCCCCTACTAGTGATAATTGCCATGTATGCACTTCTTAGCCCTTCTTAATGAAGCATTTCAAGTAAGTCTTTGCACTCAATTTTATACAAAAGGTGGCATATCTCTTTCTCATCTCATGTAAGGAGATGACATTCTCATCTTTTGCAATAATCATGTTTGGGCAAGCCATAATCAACTTAGAAAATTATTTATATACTCTCTCTAAAGCATTCTACAGGTTGATTAAATCTAATAAATCATGCAATTAGGGAAACCTATTATAGCACCAAAATTGTAAACCATCATTGTCATTTTTTTCATTGATGACCCTTTAACAAGGCCCTACCAACTAATGGTAGGTTGACAGAGAAAAAGATAACCTTAGTTTTCAAATGCTAACATTGCCTCATTGCTGAATCCATAAATTATTTATTTTCACATTATAATAAAACTGGTGCTATTTCGAGAATACTAGAAAGGCTCTTTGGTATCCAAAATTAGAACTACACATGGATAGATCCTACACAACTCTTGCTAGCATGGAAGAACTCAAAAGAATGTAGCTCAAGTGACCACATAAGAGTTCTAATTACCATCATTTTCTTCTAGTTTACTTTGCTTGATAGGAATAATTCTAAACATAGTAACATAAAAGAAAGACCCAAGACTTATTGTTCAACTGGGTTTGCAAGATTTTGAATTATAAAATTTAAATCAAGAGGTTAAATACATATTGTTTTACTAGATAAAACCCCATGGTCCATGGGTGAAATTTAATTTTGATGGCTCGTTAAAAAATAACATTCAAACTACTAGATTGAGATGAATTATAATGGATTGGAATGGAAAATTCATTTGTGCTTTTACAAACCATGTAGGGCTATGAACTCAAACTAAAGCTAATCCATTATTATTTGCACTACAAATATAGCAATCCTTCCACAATAACCCTATGACCCTCCTCCCCTTATATCCATGAATAAATTTAGAGAATTATCCCACAAGTGATTATGATAGTCACTCACATTTATAAAGAAGGCAACATAGCAACAGATTATCTAGCTAAATAAAGAGAGATTAAACAAATTATCCAAATCATTTTTCCCTCAAATGATGTTATAAAGCAACTTGCTTTTGGATATAGCTTTGATTTTCTTTATTTTAGAGACAATGTTTTGTAACCACTAAATATTTTATCGATAAATTCTAGATTTTTATGAAAAAATTTATTATAGGAAAACTTAATTGTAAGAAGGTGAAGATTCAAATTACCTAAGCTTCTATGCACAAAACTTTTAAGAAGATTTCTAAATGATCTATTGGTGACCTCAATTTGACTATCAATTTGTGGGTGAATGGTTGAAGAAAGGTCAAGTGTGGTGCCCATCAATTTCAGCAATATTTTCTAAAAGTGTGATAGGAATTTGACATCTTTATCTAAAATAATTATGAAAGGATGCCAATGCAATCTAACTATCTCCTTGAAGAAAAATCTTCTTATATGAAATGCATCATTTTACATAGAATTAAGTAAGAAGTGGTCCATTTTTACATTTTTAAGAATTTATCAAAAACTACAAAAATATTACCATGACCTCTAGGAGTTCTGAGATGACCTAATACAAAATCCATGAAAATGTCTTCCAAGGTCTAAAAGGAATAAGCAATGCACAATATTTTCAACCTTTTGCTTTATGCTTTTGGCCTTCTAACATGTCTAATATTAAGTCACTACTTTTTCTATATCACTTTTTAATGATGGTCAGTTAAAGATTAACATTGAAACTACTTTAACCTTACTTAATATCAAATGGAAGACATCAATGATAAATAAATATGAATGATTAAATTAAATCATTAGATTTAAATAACTTAAAAATAATAAAAAATGGCCTAAATTAGGTTTGGCACCTAAATAGTTCATTCCTTTAGATATCGTATGCTACAATCAATAGTTTAATATTAATAAGCAAGGTTTATCTTGAGAAATTTTATCAAACAAATGAATTAAATATGCAATTACATTCATGTAAATCTAAATGAAACAAATCACTTGAATAATGAAATCAATGCCTTTAAAGTAAGCTTAAATTAAACATTAATTTTTAATAGCTTAGATCATTCAAATTTAATAAACATTAACATTAATGAAATAATTGAATAACACTAATGAAATCAAAATCTAATGAACTAAACCAAAACATGTGAAATTAGTAACCAATATACTCTAAATCTTAATCAAATCAAAGAAATATAAATTAAATATAAACTTAAATTATGAAACTATATATAATAATGTTTATCTAAAATAACCAACATAAAATCTAAATAAACAATAATCAGCCAAATGATTAAACTTTTAATTGACTATTTTAAATTCTAATAAAAAGTTACAAATTGGTTAAATCAGGAAACATTAATAAAATTTAATAAAATTTAAATAAAAAAAGAATAAAATCTTTAAATTCCAACAACATTTAAAAATAATTAAACAACATATACTTCAAACTCAAAGAAGAAATTAAACATTAATCAAATTAAATCTAACTCAAATAAATCATTCAATCAAATTAAAAAAAGGCTAGTTACGATACTTAAGTTCTTAGTTTGATTGCTAGAATGGATCTTTATCTTAGGATGAAAATTTTATTATATTAAGATTAAAATGTTAAATGAAATGGGTTCTGCTCAAAGTATAATTTATTCTATTCTTCATTCTTTAAAAACTTAAACACAACTTCAACACAAATATAACCATCAAGTTGGAATAAAATCTAAAAGTAATTAAATTCTTTAAATTGATACTTCCCATAGAAAATTGAACAAATCCTAAAAATAGAACAAAGAAAACTAATTTAGATAATTCATTAAAAAAAACATTTCATAATAAGCTATCATATGGTATATACTCTGTTCGAGATCATAGAGCTACTAGTCCAAAGAAGGTGTTGATACCTCAAATCTCTAGTTTAACAATGACACATACCTATGAAAGAAATATTATGAAAAAAACATAATTAATTTTTAAACCAGAATCAAATTCAAACAAAACTTAATGTAGCCATACCTACAAGCCCCTCTCTTGCAAACAAGATTACTAGGTCACTGATCTTAGATTTAAGTTAGGTTGATGATCTGTGATGTTCTATGATGTGAAATATTTTTCCTATTTTGTGGTAATATTTAGTATATATCTAGAAATTGTATGCTTGTGTAGTGAAAAATTTCTATAAAGTCACCTTTCAAATGTTGGGAGAAAAGAAAGACAAGACTATAAGAATTCATCTTTTTGGGATGCCACGTAGATCCACGAATATGCTTTTTGAGGTGATCGGGTACGACATTAAGGAGAGGTTTACTATCTCGAAAGATAGAACTCACCACACTACAATGGACCTAATCACTAAAATAAAGACTCTTAAGGACGTTGGGTCTTTGATGTTTACTAGAGATTTTCCCCTACTTTACATGGAAAAGTAAAGCAGGGTTTATTAATTTCCCTACAGGGGCAAGCCCCCATAGTTAATTACATCCTAATGAATGAGGATTTCTTAGGAAAACTCTAGATTAAGGTAAATGATCATTATCTCTAAAGATTTTAATAAGAGAGGTTTATCAATCGATTGGTTTATTTTTGAAGATCAAATGGGACTGATCAAAGAGAGATTTATTATCAAAGCTGAATGGAGATAAGTAGGAGATACTCGCAATGCTAGGAAACCTAGCGAGCATCTCAAACTATCCTACGATTGGGCTTTATATTTTTGAAATTGATTTAATTTGTTTGAGTTGGATCTTTCATTAGAATATGAGGGCTTATAATTTCATAATACAAGGTTATGGAAATGCTTAAGAGGTGTGGATTTATACTTAGGGCCCACAAAAGGGAAAAGCAACCTCAAAACATAAATCTAGGGCGCTTTGGTGAGGGCCAAAAGCACAACCTAAATCTAAGGCAAAAAATGGATATTTGGTTTGCCTTCACAAGAGAAGACAAACCACCCGACAGCTTGGATTTACAATCGCCTAAAGGTGGCCGCCAACTAATTCCTCCTATGATTTTAAATTCATGTAATTAAGTCATATGCTTAATGCAAGATAGTTAGGCTATTATTATTTAGAAAGAGACTAAGTCCCTAAACTCACTCCCTAAAGAGACTAGATCATGTAAAAGGCATGCTTCAAATGACCTAAATCTAATGCAATTAAAACTTTTTTTTTATTATTTTAGATAATCATTTTGACTCAAGATAATAGGATTCATATGCGTAATGTATGAGAAATAAAGTTATTGGCCAAAATCAGCGAGAAGGGAGGAGGTGTGTTTCCACCATGTCTCTCACAGGTCAAGCCAAGTTTCTCTCGCAAAGGTGGAAGCCCTCCAATCAAGAGTGAAATAAGATGCATTTGTGCATGATGTTATAAAAGAAATACTCATCTAGCTAAGAGATTGCTAATTCTTTTATCTTGATTTTAAACCTAAGCTTTAGGTGAGATTATGAGTTATTTATTTTTAGTTTTGAAATGTTAAGTTTGGTAAAAGATTTATTTTTTCCTAAGAGCTTAATCGTCATCAAGGCCATTCATAAAGCAAGAAAGAAATTAGGAAAAGGATTCCACTTAAATGCATAAGCTAAATAAATCATCAATCAATTTATAAAGCTAAGTGCAAAGAATAAGAGGTCAATTATGGTCAGGCACCACCACATAAATCCGAAAACAAATTAGGTAGCTGAGCTATACACTTATACAACCCGTATTACAAATAAATTACATACAATTAAGCAAGGAACTCATTATTATAGGGGTCTTCAAGCTTCATTTCTTCATTCTTCTTTTCTTCATTTTTCTTTGGTTCTTTCTTTTAGATGGTTGGAAGGTGGATGCTCCAAGGCCTCACATGGTGTATAAGATAGGTTCTTATGACCAATGCTCATCCTAATCCCCATAATAATCATTCCAAAATCCTAATTACAAAATTTACATGAAAAGGAAAAGTAAATCTAACTAACACCTGTAAAATAAAGGTTAGCTAAACAAACCACCAAATCCCAAGCATGTATATTGGACTTATCACCCCATACATGGGTGACTAAGTCCACTTAGCCTATTGGATTATGCTTAGGGGTATAAGCACCTGCAAGCAAAAGCATAATATATTTTAATTTATGATAGTGCCCCTTAAGCACAATCCCCAGCAGAAAATAATGGTTAGGCTAAGATCGCCCTACCATTCATTCTACGAGCATATAGCCTAACATCTAGTCTAAAATATATATCACAAAATAAAACAAAGCATCAAACCATGCACTTTCCTAACCTAAAGCTAGAAGTAGTGACTTAGGCTAATGTGTGTGCTTTGAAAGTTTGTGTGTACACTTTTCTATGGCTTTAAGTTAGAGTTTCTAAGTGTGAAAATATATTCAACTTAGAAGAGGGTTTTATTTAAGTTTTTTAATGGTTTTGCATTGATTTTATTTCATGTTTTGATTACGTTAAGATATGAATTAAGCAAGTTAATTATCCCTTACCTACACCACCTTAGCATAGTTAACCAAGTACTTATGAGCCAATTAGATGACTTAAAATCTCACAAGAAATTTAAATTTGCAATGCACTTAAGAAGAAAAGGGGCCTAATGCAATTTGGCTCATGATTAATGGTTAATTAAGCTAAGGGGTTTAGCTTTCAAAAACACCCTTCACACATATGAATTGTGTTTTGATTTCCTTAATTGAATTTATGCTATTAAACACCTAAGCATCTATGTAAAGTAGATTCATTAAGTTCTAAAAGTTTTTAAAATTTTTAAAAATTAATTAAGGGGATAATTAGTGAATTATCCCTTAATTAATATAAGATTAAGGAGAGAAAAGGGGGTTTATGGAATAGCTTAGGGGAAATGCCCCAAAATTATTCCCTAAACCTTCTTTTTACTGGATCTGACTTGAATCAACTCTAATCATAGATTAAAACCACTAATCACACCTTAATTATCCTTAATTAGATTAAGGGAGTAATTAAGAAATACATATGTAATTCCCCTAATTAAGCCTTTAATAAAACTTAAGAAAATTAGGAGAGAGTCATCCCCAAAACATACCCAAGAAGTTTGGGATTAATCAGAGCTTAATTAAGAGGTAATTAGTAAAATAAAATTTCCAATAAAACCTAAAATCAAAGAAAAATATAATTCAAAATACATTGAAATTATTTTTAAAATATTCTAGGTTGAATTATCTTTTCATAAGATTTTACCTCATATTTTTATGAATTTTATTGAGAGAGATATGAATTTTAGAAGATCAATAGATTAATTAGCATTAATTAAAATCCTTAACTAATCCTTTAGATCACAGCATGACATGTGGCGATGGCAGTCAGTGTACTTTACACACATCGCGTGGTGAGCATCCCACTTAAACATCCCATCAAGTGGCGGTGTGATGGGATGCGCTTTGATCTCTACCGTCCGATCAAAGATCGGACGGCCAAGGATCTCCCGTGGTTTTAAAAGGGATAAAAGAATTTCTAAACATGGGAATAATCTCGATCGTCCATCCAAAATGCATGGATGGATGGCCCAGATTTCTTTAGTTCTTCCCCTAGGCTCAATAGAGACCATCCATGATCTAGGGGAAGATCCGAGCTCGATTGAGCTTGGATTAAAATAAAACTTTACACACACCATCTAAAGCCAATAAGGAACATATCCAACAGTGGAATTTGTATGACTTGAAAATTCCTTTCACAAAAGACCAACACCTCCTATGCTAGGTGGTCAGAAAATTCCATACCTCACCGAAGGTGACCACCGGTGCTCGAGATCGATGAGGTAGCTTCGTCTAGTGGAGATGAAGCCCTGTTGAAATTCCTAAGCCTTGGGGTTGAGTGGTTTGCTCTATGAACCAACACCACTTGATGTCATGCTTTGATCCAATTGCTTCTCTCCTTGCTATGGGAACTCAAGTGGATGCTTGAGTGTGCTCAGATTGATCCTTATAGGAAGTGTGTAAGAGGAATTGGAGTGGTTTTTATTGTGGAGAAAGTTGGAAGTTCAAATGAGCTCCCCTATTTTCTAATGGAGAAAATTGAGAAATCTCAAATTCAAATCCCTCTTAGAATGCTTAGGAAGGCTCTCTGATCTTTCCTAACACTCTCTAGGGCTTGATCAAATTGGGAATGATAGTTTTGAATTGAATTAGGGGGAGTATATCTCCCTATGAAATCAGCGACACCTCCCTTGCTATTTTGATTCAATTGACACATTGGAGAGTTTGTTTAGTCTATTGGCACATGGTTGGTTGGATGTCTTGAGTGGATTGTCCAACCTCCATGTGCATTCAAATGGGTGGAGGGATTTGGAATGAGCTAATTTGACCCATGGGGTGGGTTTAGCCTTGGGTCCATTTGGGCTGAAACCCATTGGGTTGGGAGCACCACTCTTCATTAGGTCCCCGTGAGCTATTGTGAAGGCCTCAAGTGGATATGAAGAGGGCATGACCAAATTGCCCATAGATTAGGCCAAAATTTGTTCTATGGATTAAGGTTAGAATAGTCATTTTGTTAATTTATCAATTTGGATAAGTTGGGTATGTGGAGAAACTAGGGTTGGCCAGGTTTCATGAGATTTGGAATTCATTTGATAAGGTTTACCTCATGTTGACCAATTTAGGTTAAAATGGGTCAACTTGGGTCAAGTTGACCAATTGGTAAAATTAGGTCAAACCAAGGGTTGTGTCAAGTTCATATGACCATTTGAAATGTTTTGGTGGTTTTTGTTTGGTTCAATTTGTTTTAGTTTTCAATTTGGCTCATATGACTTCATTTAGGTCAAACGGGTCAAGTTGACATATTTGACCTATTTGACCTATTTGAGGTAGGTCAAGGGTAGGTCTAGGTTTGGTTAGTTAAATGGAGTGGATTGATATCTTTGTTTCTAATCAATTTTGGATAAGTTCAAATTTGGCCCAACATGACCCCTCTGGGTCAAGTTAGGTCTAAGGTCAATTGGGCAAGGTTAGGTCTAGTTGGCCAATTAAGTATTTGGTCAAGTTCAACAAGTGATTTGGAATGAACTTGACCCATTGGTTTGAGTCAATTTGGCTTAGATCAAGTTTTGACATATTTTGACCATTTAGGTCAAGTTGGTCAACATGTGGCCAATTGGGCTAGGTTAGGCTCAAATGTTGACTTGGTCAAGTTCAAACATAGGTCATGAATGAACTTAGATCAATGATTTCAATCAATTTGGCCTATAGTGGATTTTGCTATGTTAGGTTTCATTTTGGTTGTTGACTAACCCTTTGGTTTGATTTGGTTTGGCCCAATTTAGTTGGTTGATCATCCCATTGATGATTGTTGATCAAGATGTTAGGCAAAGATGAGTTTGGTTCAATCCAATTTGGTTAGGATTAGAATTTAGCTCATAAGGGTACTTTAGGTTACTTTGAGTCAAGTGAGCCTAACTGGGTCAAATGGCTTGGCCAAAGCTTGATTTGAAGTTGATTGAACTTGTATATGGATTATGATTGAAATATAAATCCATTTGTAAGTGGTTTGAAGTCAAATGGGTTTTGATTCATTTGACAATTTCATATTCAAAGGAAGAATAAGAAAGGATTTGGGCCTTGATTTTTGAATTGGATTTTGATTTGGTAATTGAAGTTTATGTTTATATATGGGTTCATGATTGTAGGGTTGATTGAATCATGAATGGAAATCAAGAGTTTGTCTTGATTTGAAGTTGATTTGGCTAAGTTCAAGGTTTTGACTTGAAAGGCTTAGATTGGATTCTGAGTGGATTTGAGTTTGATTTTTGGAATTGGTTTTGATTGTTTGAATTTATATTTCATTTATATATGTGAATATAAATGAGAATATAAATTGATCATAAGAAAATTTCAAGGATTTGAAGTTGTTTAATCATGATTTGGGCTAAGTCCATTAAAAGGAATTTAAAGGACTTAGGAAAATTTAGAGTTTGAAGTTTGAATTTTTGATTTGGTTTGATTGATTTGAATTAATATTTCATTTATATATGTGAATATAAATTAGAATATAAATGGATCATGAAAAAATTCCAAGGTTTTGAAATGATTTGATCATGATTTAGGCTAAGTCCATTAAAAGAAATTTAAAGGACTTTGGAAAGATTTTAGATTTGGAATTTGATTTAATTGATTTGTATTTATATTTCATTTATATATGAGAATATAAATAAGAATATAAATGAGTTATGAGAAAATATCAAGGATTTGAATTGGTTTAGATCATGATTTAGGCTAAGTTCTTAAGAAGAGATTAAGGACTTAGGAAAATTTCATGAATTGATTTGAAATTTTGAGTTTAATTTGATTGGTTTGAATTTATATTTCATTTATATATGTGAATATAAATGAGAATATAAATGAATTATGAGAAAATTTCAAAGATTTGATTTGGTTTGATCATGATTTTGGACAAGTCCTTTAAGGAAAATTTAAAGGACTTATGAAATTTTTGGATTTAGGAATTTCATTCATGGGCTTCAATCATGGATTTTGATCATGGATTTCAATCATGGATTTTGATCATATGGAGTTGATTTGAGTTTGGAGAAAATCAAATAAGATTGATTTGGAATTTGAGAAAATCAATTAGGATTGATTTAGAGTTTGACTTGAAGGAAGGAAGGTGAGGAGTGGTTCAAGCTAAGGGTAGGCAAATTTCCTAACACCCCTAAGGCATGACCTATTCCTATGGTTAACCCTTCTAAGTCTTCTAGGTTGAGTGTCCACCTAATCACTAGATGTGTCTTAAGACTAAGAAACTCTCAAAGTCTAAGAGGAATCCTATGTCTAAGAGGGAGGTGTTGAGAGCTCATCCTAAAAAAGAGGTCAATAGCTTGTTAATTTGACTATTAGGGCATTCTTTTAGGATAACACTATTTTCTATAAGGGATTGTGCTTAAATGGATCATTTAAATAAAAATAAATAATTTCTACTTGCTTGTAAGTGAAGCTTAAGTCTTTAAGCGTAGCTCAATAGGATAGGTTGGCTTGGTATACATTAGTGTTAACCTTGTATGTTTGGGATATAAATTGCTAGTGTGTTGCATGTATTTCTTGATGGCTATTTTGTAGGGATTAATAATTTATTTTGAAATTTTAAAATGTAAATTGAGCATAGAATTTGGTTATGATCTACAGGGTCTAGGAATAGTAGGAGCTGACTTTACAGTTGGTGGTCCACTATGAAGCTTGTGGAAGTTCCTAAAGAAGGTGACAATCTTAGATGAAAACCCTAATAGATCAAAATTTTTAGTTGTAAGCCAAGCAGTATAAGGGTAGATCTCAGCTGTCCATTTTTCTTTTTCTTCCAGAGTGTACAACGGCACCTGCCTATTTTATTAATTTAATTTGGTTTGAATTATTTTAGGTTGTGTTATAGAAATGCATTTTTTTCTAAGTTTCTTTCTGTGATGTGTTATATGATAAAAAGCCTAGAAATTTTAGAATTTTAGAAAAATTAAATTTTCTATCCCACTAAATTAAAATAACTTAAAAATAAAATACATATTTATAACCTCACCTTATTTAAAGCCTTAGGTATAACTTAAAAATAACTACAAACAATTAGCTATTGTGAACCATATAAGCATATTATTCATTTCTCTTGAATGTGGCCCTTCACCCATTACATATAAGTGGGCATCTAACTTTTGAGGATGACCACCCTTGATGGGAAAGTGTGCCTTCTTGTTTTGATTTGGCTCATGACTGCTTTCTAACTACATCTCATTGTTGGCATGAATTGCACAGTTAGGCTTTAAAAAATGAATTATGAGTCAAACTACATAAAAGATGAAATTTGTTGCATTAGTTAGGTACGTAATATGCCAAACATCATCTTATGGTTAGGTAATGAGTTTAAATTCCTAGCTTCCTCTCTAAATCCAATAGCCCAACCATATTGCATATATAACACTACAATCATAGTTTTAAAATCACTTAGGTGGCAACACTTCTAAGCAGGTAATATGTCTAGAAGAGTTAGGGATAGGTTCATTTATCTCTAGTAGGAAAAGAACCAATAATTCCCATAATTTACATTAGGTCTAGCTTTTGACTTATGTTAGAAGCATTTTAGACTTAGGATCTAAAGCATCATGTTTGAATAAGTCTTCAATCATTAGATGTTTCTACAGTCTTGTGTTATCAAAATCTAAATCATAGATTTCTAATAAAATGCAAATTCAAAATTTTATTAAATTTAATCTTAAGAATATAAAGCTCAATGATAGGATAGTTGAAGTGCCTACCAGTCATCCCAGTATCTATATGCTTTTTCTACTTAATCTCTATTGGCCTCAAAAAAGAACTCTTCCTCTTTGAAGCATTCACTATTGAATTTCAAAATTAAACATTCACATTCTTTTAAGAAAAAATTTGAAATCCATTGAAATAGAAGTTAATTTCTTTAATCAAGAGTGTTCTTAGAAAGAGATCCCTTCTTCATAAAAGGTAATTAACTATCGGGGCTTGACCTTATAGGGAAATATGAACCTGACCTAAAATAAATCTTGTTCTACTCTCTATGTAGTTCAAGGGAAAAACCCTTGGAATATTAAAGACCCATTAGCATTAGGAGTCCTTATCAACAAATCAAATCCATTTTAGGATAACCTTTTTTCATGGAAAGGAAAACTTTACTGATCACTTTAAAGTACAAGTAATCCAAAAAATAAAAGAGTAACTAAGTGTTACTAGTTGATAGTTCTAATGTAAGGTAAGTTGATGTTTTCAATGTCCACAAGAAATTTTAGTTGTGATCTATGGATTTTGAAATGCATAAGGATTGTGTGGAGGCTGACCTCTTGGCCAACATATCAGCAAAATGGTTTCCCTTCTGATGAATATGTGAAATGTATATGTTAAGCATTTTCAACATCTCCTTTAGTCTTTTGATCTCATTAGTTAAGAACAAAGGTGTGTTGTGATCATTGCTCTCTTGAAAATGTAGATAAGTGTTTTAGAATCAGTTTCCAACTAATAATGTGTCAATGGATGGATGGAGGCCATTTAGATAGCATGGCTATAGGCTGCCACCTCAATATGAAGAGGGGAATGACCAATAAGTGGAATAAAAAAAGGAAAAGATCTTCACCTTTGTGTTTCAAAAAATTCTCCTAATGACAACAATACCCATCTTATAATCATAGCTTCTATCAATATTAATCTTGATCCTTCTATGAGTCAGTTTTTTCCAAATCACTAGTTCCTAGATTTTCTTGTTTCTCTTTTCACGTTCTCTTGGTTTGCTAAGGCTCTGCATTCCCCGAATGAATTTCTAATTCTTTATAGTTCCATAGCTAATTACCTTCTTTAGATTGGATTTAGTATTTATGATGATAAAATATTGTACTCATTCCTAGCCAACCAGATAAATCATAGTATAATTAATGATGTGACCAAAGAGATGTTAACCTGCCATGTTTCCTTAGTCTGCCAATGCTGAAGTAACTCTAGTAGCGATTTTGCATTATAGGTCTTATCAAATGGAGTAGATCAACAAAATCATTCCATACGTTTTGATTAAACTACAATGGATAAAATAGCATGATATGCTTTCTTCCTCATTCCTATAGAGAAGGTAGATTGAAGGTAGCTTTAATCTCTTGAGTTTGAGAATATTATTCATAGGGATTAAGTTGTGAATCAGTCTCTAACAAAAGAATGAAATTGAGGGTTTAATAGTAGAATTCTAGATCTCGTTACCCCAAGGGAAAGTTTTCTCTCTCTCCACTAGCTATTATTGATCAATTTAGATATGGAAACTAGGTTGGTTTTACCTTTAATAACTAATTTATCCTTTTGGAAGCATCATTTGGTATAGTGTAGATTTCTTCCCAAATTTGTAGTGGGAGATGTTCTCTTAACATTGATTCATTCCATTTTAGACCTTGCCAAAAATTAACCACACTCTGAGAAGTATTTGGTCTTTCTACTAACAACCGTTTGAAATGAGCATCTTCCCCCAGCTAGTGGTCATTCCATAAGTCAATCATACCATCACCGAAATCCTAGGAAATAAGATCTTTAGCTTCATCTCTTTTAGCATCCATTATTAGATAACATGTTTATCTTTCAAGATAATATATTTATTCCTTATTATCTTATTTGATTATCTACATAAGAAATTATTAAAATCTATGTGGTGTCATAAATTTTCCTCACAATAGTCATCTCTTACCATCTATAAATGGAAGATTTTAAAGAAAGGTTACTCATAAAAAATTATCTTCTACTTTGCCTTTTAATTATTGAAATCTTAATATATGACTTCTTTTAGGAAGAGAAGTTACAACAATCTTAACTTTATTCCTATTGGACTAACTCCAAACCAAAAATTTTTTGGAATACATTTAGTTGTTATTCTTATCTTTATAGAGGGCTTAACATTATAGAATATGTGAATCTATAAGAAAATATTTTTCCTTCCACTGAGAAGTTAGAAGACTAGCCTTCTATGCTTGACTATGAACTTAATGTTGAGACACTACAACAATAATTTTGTAGAATCCTTAACCAAAAATTATACTTCAATCTCCACTATAGTTCCATTTAATGTTAGAATAAGATCCTCTAGCATACATTGTTATAAATCATTTGTTTTGATTGCAAGATCCAAAGATCTTCATCATTATGGATGAAGTTTAAGGCATACTAATTTAAAATAAGATAACAAGCTCAATTAGTCAAATTCAATTGATTGACGAGTTGTATTTAAGATTAAAAGTAATGTTGGCAACATATTTTGCAATTGTCCTCTTAGGAGTTTAGTTAATGTATGCAAAATAATAATCTAGTCAAAGAATGGCATATACCACAAGCTCAACTAGCTCTTGGCCCACCAAATAGGGAAAAATGAATCTACCCTACTAGTTTCTAAAAATGTGATTACTTCATTAAATCTAGTTGAGACTTACTAGCAAATGTATATATTTTTTCAAGGGAATAAGAAATTTTATTGATTACTTAAGGTACAAGTAATCTAAAAGGACAAAAAAAAGTAAAACAAAACTTACAAGTATTTATTTTAATGTAAAGCATGTTTAGGTTATCACCTTTGAGTAGTAATTGTAAGCTTTTTCTAGTGAAGATGAGATAAGAAAAGCATCTTTTAGAGTGCCTTCCTTGGCCAAGAAGTCAGCTAGTTTATCTCCTTCCATGTGAATATGACTACTAGTGAGAATAAAATTTTCCATGAGCTATTTAATTTTCTTTAAATTTGGGGCGGGGCAGGAGGGGCAAGAGGGGTGGATTTCATTCTCATTAGACTCCAAAATATTGAGAAGAATTATATAGTTTGATGTAAGCCAAATATGGCATGATCCAAGAAATTTGCAATCAAAAGTGTTGTTAGATGGTCTAACAATTTAGCATGGAGAATAGTGTGAGCCAAATAAGGCATGTAAAATAAGAGAATACACCTCTCCTCATAGTTTTTTATTACAAATCCAATAGTTTCTGATTACACATTCATTGGACAAGCAACCAAGCAATAATTTTTAGAGGGTTATGTAGGCCGCAATTTGCAAATAATGATTATTCCCAATATATGTGGTTGTTTGTTTGGCATCCAAAATGAAATGCCTTGTATATCTAACTCTTGATCATAATAAATGTTTCCTCCACTTTATGCCTTGTGATGTTGTCCTTATGATTGCTCCTCATGACCCAAATCAACAAAAAATAATTAAAGGAGTTATAGTTCTAATATGTCTATTTAGATTTAGAGTGTTGGTAGGTTTCCAACTCATTATTATTTCAATAATGGAGTGGCATAAGGATTTTCATATAGGAATGTTAAACAATTCATAAACTTTGTCCCAAAAAAACCTACTATGCCTGTAATAAAGAGATGTTATATTATTTCATCCTTAGCTAAACAAATATAGTAGATTGATGTTAATTTTAATCCCTTGAGCTTTAAAATGTCATCAATTGGGAGTAAGTTATGTAGAATCCTACAATTGAAGAAAAACATGGATGGTTTTAAGATGTTATTACATATGAACCTTCCCTTAGAAACTAAATGGTCCACTGTGTTCATCTTATTATATAAGGTTTTTTTGTGGCTAATGATGTTTTCCTTGTGCATTTTATGAAAAGCTTGTCTAAATTGATGATGTTGATTAAATTGATGTAATTTGTTTACAAATGGCTTAACCAGAATGGTTTGAGTTTTTTATTGTCCCATGATACATTACACCAAAAATTAGACACCAAATTATCTTTAAAGTTTACTTCCAATGCCAAAGTTAAATAATGATCTATCACCAAACCAATGATCCTTCCAAAAAATTGATATTCCCATGACCAATATCCCAAAAGTGAGGCCTTTCATAAGATTCTAGGTTTGTAAGTCCTCCATGAGTGGTGACTTTTATTGGGTGTCACCTTCTATAATATTTTAGGTGGAAAATGTTTGCCCACCAAAGTGAGTCGTTAGCTCTGAATCTAATCTATAGTTTAGTGATGTTACATTTTATATTATCAACCATTATTATGAGACCCAAACCACCATTATCATATAGTTAGCATATTGTCTTTCAGATGGCCCAATGAATAGTATTCCTATTTGGACTCCATAAGAATTTATTAAATATTTGTTCAAATCCTATGGTGAATAGTAGTAGGAATTTTTCTACTTGAGACATATAAAGTGAGAAATGAGTTAAGGATACTCTTAATAAGGGTTAGCCTACCTCCAAAATATAGAAATTTGTTTCCATGATTGAATTCTTTTTTGTATTTTGTTAGTAAGATCATCATATAGATTATAAATTATTCCACTATTCAATGAGATACTTGATTGGGAAGTCACCTTTATAAAGCTAGTGTAGTCCTTAATCTAATTAATCTTTTCCAAAAGATATTTTTTCTTGGGAAGAATTGGCATTTTGATTTGTTGAGGCACATACCCAACACTATTTTAAATTCCTTGATAAATTTCATGATTCTTATTATTTCTTGCTACCACTAAAGAAAATGAGTATATCATTATCAAAAGCAAGGTGAGAGAATAATAATATGAGCTTTAGTAAAGTAGCGAGACTATTACTATCTTTGTAAGCTTAAATGAGGATTTTTGAACGGTGGTCAAGTGCTAGTATGAAGAGAAAAGGTGCTACATGGTCTCTTTGTTTCACATCTCTATTAGCTAGAGAAATCCATTAAGGGAACCATTGATAATAATGGTGTAATGATTTTCTTCAAGGAGTTTTAATGATGTTGCTAAAACCTTATATTTTTTAATATATCTAGATAAAGTTCCATTTGATTTGGTCAAATTCCTTCATAATATCTAGTTTTATAATCAAATTAACTCCCATACACTTCCTATCAACTTTCTTGATGAATTCTTGAGCAAGAAAAAACATTATATTATTAGTCCTTTAATGAAGGTTGCCTGTTGAAATAATGGATGGGATAAGATGTTGGATGCAATCAATAAGGATTTTGAGAATTAACATGCTTTTTAAAAAAGTCATGTTGATAAGTCTGAATTTGACCTAGGCTTGGGTATCATTTTCCTTGGGGATGAGAATAATAGATGATGTAGATAAGTAATTGTGCAACTTTCTATTAATCACAAAGTATGGAACAATAGCTACAACATCCTTTTTCAAAATATGCCAAGAACATTGGTAGAATATGGCTAAATAACCATCCGAAACAATAACTTTATATCCATCAATAAAATCCAAGGTTATTTTGATTTTTGTTTTGATTACATAATTTGGTGAGGTGAACATTTTGAATTCATATTCTCTCTTCATTAAAAAAAAATGAGCAAGCAAGTTGGTGTTTTGGGTTTGTGTTGATGTGGAGATTAGTTGTTGAAACATATTAATGTAGTTGTCTATGATGTCCTCCTATATGTGAATCTAGCCACTCATCTTATCTTTGATTTTGATAATTATTTTGCCTTCTCTATTTTTCTTAACATAGGCATGAAAATTTTCAAATTCCCATCTCCCTTAATATAATTGTAATTATTGGTTTTTGTCCCTATAGAGCCTACTCTCTATCAATAAGATTTTAAAGATTGCAATCTTCAACTAAAAGCAAAATTTCAATTTCAATGGAGTTTATTCCATATAGTTTTCATTCCAACTAAAAAATCTTTGATTCTATTTACTAAATTAAAATTTTCAAGTCACCAAAAAATCCCAATTCCATTTCTTATAAGAAACAACAAGTTTTTTGTGTAAGTTCCACAATATTAGCCAAGGTTCAAAATTCCATTAATTTAATTTACAACAATAAAGTTTTAGAATTCACGATGAAGAGTCCACATATTTAAAATCTAAAAGTGTTTTGGTTTGGGGATTAAATTGGTTGTGATAAGAGTAGAGCTTGATTTAAGGCTATTCTCAATAGATGATGTATGCAAGTGTGTTGAAAAATGTTGTTCTAAATATAATTGATTGGATTTTTATCCAATCTTTCAAAGGTCCTTCCTCTACACCAAGTGAAGGAGTTACCAATGTAACCTAGGTCACAAAGACTAGCCTTAATAATAAAATCAACCAATTCTTGGTTAACAGACAAGTTTGGTTTTGTTTATCCTTTCTTACATGTGGACTTTCAATCATGTTGAAGTCCTAATGGATGATCAAAGGCCAAATTTTTTTGCTCTAGTAGAAATGATTTTATGCCATAGCTCTCTTCAAGGGTCCTTAGTACAAGCTACATAAGCAAAAGCTATGAGTCAGTTCACGTCTAATCTAGATGTATAAAATTTTTGGGTCATTTAAGAGTAACACATAAAACTCCCTCCAAACAACCATATTTCATTGCAATTAGTCATGTGTTTAAATTTGTTGAATTTCTTCATGATTCTAGAGATATTGCTAATGCTCACCATTTATTCCGACACAATAAAAAAGGTCTAATTTATGTTTTCTTATTAGATTATGTAATTTGTTAGAGTCATTTTCCTTCACAATTCCTTTTATTAGAGTCATTTGCATTTGTAATTTCCCAAATTTATTGGCATATGTTATATCGATGTATGTGGTGTGATGAAAGAAATAAGTAAATATATCTTTAAATGATGGGTATACAAATTTTGTTATGTATAAGGTACAACCTTTGACTTTTACCCTTTTATATGCTTCAATAAGGGAAAATATATCTTATTCCTCTAATATTTTGGTGCAGGGAATAAAATTTTTTCATGAGAGCTGAGTGTACCAATCTTGCCATGTAAAGGGTACTTTTATATATCCTTATGATGAGGAATTATGCCATATTTCTCAAAAGCATATATATATATATATATATATATATATATATATATATATATATATATATATATATATATATATATATATATATATATATATATATAATATTATGAGATTCTAAGAAAAATAATTCAAGACATACTCAAGCTTTATTGAAAGTTCTACAAATTTGATTAAAACTTCTTGTTCCTCCAACACGAAATACATAAGCTAATCATATAAAATAGGGGATTTTCCTTATGAAAACTTTCCAATGTTTGTCAACTAAATAGTTTTTAAACTTTTACTAATATAGACCCTAATTCAAACATCAAATTTGGGTTTTACCAATGAAAGCTTCATGCTCACCCATAAAGATGAATGTGAATACAAATTTTCTTTATTAATAATGAGTCTGATTTATTAAAACTCATTTATGACACAACGAAATCATCTAATTATTTGATAGTCTTCAAATTCCATGAGACCTTGGTTTTTCTTAAAGATGTTTGGATTACCAAAACATAGTTGTTACCAAATAAGGTTAATATAAGAATTTAAAGGCAATTAATCCTTACAACTTATGCAATGATGTAGTACAAAAATTATTGTCCCACCATGCCTTTAAAAGAGATAAAAACTTAGGTGCTTGCTACACAAACATAAGCCAACATGCTCACAATCAATTTGTGGATAATATTAAACATAGAATGGCTAATACTTTTAGAATTTCATTTCTCCTAATCTTTTTTTTATATAAACTACCATCATTCAAGAAAAAAGAAAACATTAAGATAGAGAGATGGCACTCTTCTTTCTTCTCTAAGCTTAGGCACCTAAGGTTACTATTCCATTAGATTACAAGGCATAGACTCTTTTCATCCTTTATGGATGGTGAGAAACACTCAATGCTCTCTACAATGGGTATTCTAACATTCCAGGACTTTACATCTTTCCCTCCTTTCTTTTTTTAATGGTTACTCAAATGACTTTGACCATTTCTTACCATTCATTAAACATATTTCCAAGAAATAAGGTAAACCATCTATTTTCTTAAATGAGGAAGAGGTTGGATTGTTAGCTGGGCCTTTCAAGTACACTCTCATTGGAAAATATGCTGCAAAAAGGATCACTCTAGCTGAGGTTAGAGTTTTCTTCAATGACTTAAACTTGGGCGATAACTAGACTACAGGTTTTCTTGACCATAAACATTTTTTCATCTAATTATTCCATGAGAATGACTATGCTAAAGTATTTACTATGCATTTCTACTGCATTAATGATCTGCCTCTTAAAATCATGAAATGGACTACTAATTTCAATCCTAAGGCTAAGTCATCTATTGCCATAGTATGGATTCAACTCCCGAGACTTAAAGTACATTTCTTTAGTAAATAATTGCTTTTCTCTATTATTAGCATCAATGACAGGCCCTTGAGAATGGATATCCCCACTCAAACCTCAACAAGCCTTATATAGCATGAGTGCTCATAGATTTTGATGTCACTTCCTAATTCAATGACATTGTTTGGATAGGAACTCAAAAAATTTGTTATTGGAAAAGCTTTTTTTTGGAAAGTGTCCCAAGTACTATATTCATTGTAGGAAATTCAATCATACAATTGATGATTTCCTCTAAGAAATCACAAAATAGCATGGATTGTGAACGCCCAACCAACTAATTAAACAACCCAACTAGCTTTAAGAAACTCAAGCTAATATACCTATGAAGCCTCAGCACCACCAAATTGGGATATACAGATGGACCTACTTAATGAATCCACCAACTTACATAGCAACACCTTCATTTCCTAATTAAAGCCCTTGACAACACACCAAAGTGGGAGGTAATAGATGGACCTTCCGAAAGCCATCCGCAATCCAACCACCAACTATTACATCATTCATTGGATGGATCCACCTTTATTAGTGATTCAACTCTTAATGTAATCCACCAACTTACACAATAACCACAACCATGTTTGGAACTACATCCATGGGTGATAAAACTTAATGAGATACATCAACTCACATAGTAATTGCAATAGAAAGAACAAACTATTTTTCCAAAGGATCTCATGACACTATCTTTTCCTTAGAATAACAAGACAAGAACTGAAAGGCAAGAACGTGATGGAGAACTATGCTAAGGATGACCATACTAGAGATGCTCAACACTCCAGCTAGTGGAAAAGCACCTTTAAAATAATTGGAAACGATGCAAATGAAGGATGGATATAGATTAGAGAGCTAAAGAAGCTAGAGAACTTAGGGGTTGCTTAAGGATTACCCAATCAAAATTGTAAGGTCCAACAATGCTAATAATCTATCAAAGTTTGATAGTAGGCAACCCTTTATGCCACCTCCATAAATTTCTTGATTTGGAATGTAAGGGGTATAACAAAATCTCAATCTAAGGCAAGGCTCCATCACCTTATTAACTCTCACCAAGTGAGAATCATTGGCCTACTAGAGCCTATGATTATTAACCCCCAACCACAAAAAATTTTGAGAAGATACAACATGCAAAGAATACACACTAACTACAATAACAAAATCTAGTTGTTGTCGAAGGCCCCTTTCATCTAACTATCTTGGATCACTCACATTGGAATCACTTTGGAAAATTTTGAACATAAACTCAAGATGGAATATGGTGCAAAATCTACTCAAAATATTTTCTTAAAGACCAATTCTTCCATGATTTAATTAAAGAAAGGAAGAATATTTTACCATCTGGATGGACAAAGACAACATATGGATTCGAACTATGATGTTAGAAGCTTTGAATGAACTTTTACAAAAATCTACTATCTTTAAAATCTACTACAAATGGTCAAAAGCTTCTCAACTTTGGACCTATTGATATCAACATCATCTAATAAAGAAGATAAAACAAGATTTTTTCCTTCTTAATCCAACAAAAGCTCTAGGGTTGGATTTTTTTACTTCTATCAAATTCATGGAGATTATAAAACTAAGGTAATTACATTCAAGAATTCTATAAATATTTTGAGTACTTCTCTAAATTATCTATCTAAAAAAAAAATCCAAGTGGAAATGTTTACCATTAGACAAGTACCATGAGCAATGTCATTAGTAAGATCATTTTTTAATACTTCATTTAAAAATCATCTCACTCAATCAAATGCATTCATGAAGGAGAATTTAAGAAAAATGTTTTCCTTGATGAATTATTAGAGATCTTAACTATCAAATGTAGGTCACAACATATAAAGTTTTGACATATTCAATGGACTTCATTAAATATTCTTGAGGAAAGGTTTCACAAATGATATCACTCTCATTATAAAACCATCAAACAACAATTTAGTATTGGTTAATGGAATCAAGTAGATACTTTTAAATCCAATGAGCTTAACAAGATCATTATCCCCACTATCTTCATCATTGTATGGATTTACTTCTCCATGATCTTGAACAACTTGATTAATGTCAACCCATCCATCAATACCATCTAGGGGATGTCTCATCTAATGTTTTCAAATGACATCCTTATCTTTATAATGGTGCAAGAAGTTTTACAGAATATTTATAAATCCATCATGGCCTTTGAAGAAGCTCAGACATGGTATTTTGCTTATCAAGATATTTTCTTAGAAATAAAATAAGCAAACAATAATGCAAGATGGATCAAAGCACATTCCTTAAAGTACTTCAATTCCCAGATATCATCAACACCATCTTCACTTCAAAATTGAATCCTCTCAATGATATTATCATTAAAATTCAAGATAAGCATCCTATGGAAAAATTTTTTTTCTTTCATGAGGTGAACTTAATCAAAGAATCATACCACCTTTCATATCATTCCAATACAAATATGTTGATTGGTATCCAAAGAAGAAACAAAAGCACTTTGAATGCTTCCTCAAATCAATGGGAAGGAATATCATTAGACAAATAGAGGAGAGCTTTATAAATAAAAATAAAAATCATGACTTTGGTTTCAAATCAAGCAAGATATTATAAATCATTCTATAAAGTTATGGATTAAGCTTTAACAAAAAATACACTTTAGACCAATTCAAGATGGAAAATTGGGAAGGAAATGTTATTTTTTGGAAGGATATCATTCCAAGATGAACCCTTGTCCACCCAGCTTAAGCTAACAAAAACAACTAGTTAAAAACTTTTATCAATATATGGATGGCTCCACCACTTGGAATTAAGAGGAGTTGCTTTTAGTCCTCTCTATTATTGTGTTATACATTCCCATCATTACAACTACAAGGGACAAACATTTGATCACATTGAATGATGTTAAACCCCTTATAGCATGCTATACAAAGCTACAAACAAAACACTTTCCCCTAGTGAAGACACATTTGGCATAAAGCTACAAACCCACCTTCTTATTTGAGGCTCTTCAAGAGCTTTACCCCTTGAAGACAACCTCAAATTGAAGCATCCATGGCCACAAAGTCTAACAAACAAAGAGATGAAGCTATTGAACACTTACACATTTGCCATACAACCATAAGGAACAAATGAGTCCATATCTGAGTTTGAACCTTATTCAACACTCATGTGATACAACTCAGCTTCATTTCTCTTGGACCAACTTGGGAAAGAATATACATCATAAATTTCCTTTTAGACTCATCCCAATCCTCACTCTTTAGCACATTTGGCTAGATGGCAATGAAACTAAGCATAACAACAAAATGAGACTTTATGCCATTATTCAATAAATTCTCACCAACATTTAGAAAGCCCAATTCTATTGCACTTAAGTTGAATATATTGAGAAAGATTGTCAATTTACCATGAAGCCCTTAAACTTATTTTTTTGAATCAAGCCAAAACCCCTTGGCTCCAATTCAATATTGATGGTTCTTTCAATCCCATTAGCACATTTTTGGCTTGGGTGGAATCCTCAGTCTTGGAACAAAATCTCATCTACACCTTTTATAAGCAATGTCAACCCATTAGCTTATTATATTAAGTGATGGCACACTTTCACTCAAGATTTCTTTTGTAATCCCTATTTGGATTGAATAAAATTCTACAAACTTGATTTCATCAAGAATCAAGAAACCTCTTGGAGCTACATCTTTACCTCCATTTGGAAACTCAACATACATAGGATGATGTTATCTCACTTTTTTTTTAGGGAGGAAACAAAGTAGTATACCATCATGGTAGGCTTGTTGAATCTTCTTAACTCACTTCCATTTCCTATTGTGCTTCTAATTTTTTAAAACCTTTAATTGTTGGTAATAATCTCAACTTACCTTATTTTAGAGGTAAGGTTTTATATGAAGTTAATGAAACTTTTGCTTTTCATGAAAAAAAATTTACCATCCTTCAAAGTATCATCTAGCCTCCTCCTTCTTGGAAGTTAGAATATGAGCTAGCCAAGGTTACACTATACAATACTTTAAATTCAAGATAAGATAAAGTTACTATGACTCTAAAATGTTTTGTAATACAATATCCCTTTTTGGTAGAGTCTAGGTCATCAAATCTCATGATGTTATTATGACACCTCAAATAGTTTGTAACTTAAACTTTTTTGGATAATGTTTGAGTCATAAAACCCATCCTTTTAGTAAGGCCATATGATTGAGTTTGGTCATTAAAGTCATTCATTATATCTCAAACACATTAAGGTTACCATAGCATCATCGATGATTGGTAGCCTTATTCCCTAGTTAGGTTTATAGGAGAGTTTATGCATTTAAGAGCCCATAAAAGGTGGTTACTATGATGTACTAAGTAGTTTATAATCTCACCTAGGATGGGTTTGAGTCACCAGAAATCTAAGGAATGGTTTTGCTAAAATCTACTATAGTTTACAACTAAATCGATAAAGTGCTACTTGATCTCAAGTGAGCTCCTTAATGTGTCATCAACTACTTCTATTTTATATTCTAATCATGTGCACATTTATATCCACCAAATTAGAACATAAACACAAGTGAATAGTAAGTCTCATAATGTAGAGTACTCTTCTACCATCCTTAAGTGTACCTATTTCCCTTTTTCCTTTTCTTTGATATGCTCCATTAGATCAAATCACATAGTTAAGAAGGGATTATCTCCATGATACTTTTTATGGGTGTGTTTTGGAGTAATGCTAAACTACTTGGAAATGATGATTCTCCTTCTAACTTATATTGTATATTTTAAAGTGATTAAATTACTACATTGGTGGTATAATAGTTAATATCAAATTTTAAATCTAATATTGCCCACTAGTTCATGTGATTGGGACTACATATTAGATAGGTCTTCTTCTATAATTTTCCTGGATGAGCAAGACTAAAGAGTTTTGGATATAATTCCTACTATCCTCTAATAATGACATAAGAATTAAAACTTGAATTTAATAAACCACCTATCAAATCAAGATATTGACTATAAGCAGTTAGTCTTGTAGTTTAATTTAAATCCACATGCTTAAATATAATATTGTAGGTATGATTGACTATAGTTATAAAGGTTTTTGAGACTGAAATAATAACCTAAGCTTGAAAGACTTGCTCAAAATGATAGAATGAAAAGATTACCTTAAGTTCTTAAACTAAGTTTAAGAAATATATTCTACACATGTCTAAGAGTTTGTTTATCAAAATGAGAGTAATGATAGGGTCCCATAATGCTGACATATCCTATGGGTAAGGCTCCCTTTATAATATGTAAGTTTTCTAAATGTGTTAAGAAACAACATTTAGTATGTAAATCTATTAAATGCATTACCATAATTATATTTTATGTGCTATTGAAAGGTTGAATCAAAAAGTTCAGGTTTGCCTTTCCTTCGACTAGAAAGTACTAATTGACTACTTTCCCCAACTCACTTGTCAATTGGAAAGAGTGATGAATGAATTGAACTTCTAGTTTTGCATAAAAACTAGAATATCTTTTGGTTAACACACTCATAGATGCTACTTAGAGGATATAGTGATTAGCCCACCTTATAGAGTCATCCCACCTAGAGGTTGAAAAATCTTGAACCTCTAAAAGGAATTGGAACCCTATTGTGTTAAATGATCATAGGGATATGCTTAACTTCATAAAGATGATAGTTTGATTAAGTTATCTACTAGTCATTAAATGATTCTTAGTTTGGAATTTTCTTGAGGAGTCCAAGTCTAAAAAAGACTCCTAAATTTTCTACCGACTAGAAAGTTTTAGTTGAATGCTTCTTGGTCTAGTCTAGCCATCAAAACTTACTAAATAAAAAAAAAACTTATTCAAACATTTATAGCATATCTAATTGATATATCATAAATATTGGAAATCCTTTGTTGACATAAAAAATGTTACTAGAGTCAAACTTAAAATCATTCCAATGTAGCCAACATAACAAACCTAATTATTTATTAGTTTAGCTTAATAAGCCTTAATAAACCAAGTAGGAAGGTCTTTTATTAAATCTTTCCAACAACCTAGACTCTAGTTGACTTTAGGGTAGACTTATTTCAATGCTTAGGTTTATCAATTCTTTGATGAATATAAGTGTTGAATCTAGGAAATCAAATCCATCTCCATGGTCTAGTAGTACTTGCAATTAATCATGATTTCTTATTGAACCTCAAATGCTTCTTTTTTGATTTCGAGTTGAGTCAATATAAAGTCATAAATGCTCACATTATGCCTAGATTTATAGGAGTACACTCCTCCATCAACTTATGAGTCCTTATGATGAATTTCAATTTAAATATTTTTCTCCTAGATGCTCAAAATAGTTGACTATAAGCTTTGGTTCACCTTGAATCAAGAAATCAAACCTTAGTTAGCATAAGTCAAACATATTCCAAGCACCCATTTAATATGAGTTGACTTGACTTCATTGGCTCATTCATGCATGTAATTAGACACTTCATATATTTATTGATAAGTTTACCTTATTAGATCAACCTATCAACTTGGATTTATTAGATTTATGACACTTAGATAGACTTAAACATTAGGTTGATTAGTCAAAATTGGATCAAATTATTTCTCTTGATAAATGTGTTTTCATAGTTTTCTTAGCCCAATCATTCTTTTTTGAAGCCCTCAACTAAGGCATTTAATGAGAAGCTTATTAATGGACTATTTCTAAATAGGATTAGATTGATTAAGTTGTAAATATTTGGTTCAAGGGATGAAATGAGTTTATGTGAATCCCAATCTTCTTTATCCCGAAAATCAAAGACCAAAGAAGCATTAGAGGACTTATCAGTGGATACAAAATTTGAATGAAGTTTAGCACCAAACTAATGATCATTCCAGAAAATGATTTTCCCATAACTTATATTTTAGAAAATCAACTTTTCTGACTCATCTCTATACTTGGTAATCTATTTCAATGTGATTGAATCATCTTGATGGCATTGAATTATGATTGTCTGGTTGAGTTTACAACATTTTAAGCATGAACTTAGTGTAGGCGATTTAATCCAAATCTAAGCCAAAGTTTAATAGTGATGCATTTAATTGAGTTAGTAATGGATCTAAATTCTAACCTCTGATTGGTTTTCTAATCTTCCTCAAAATTCCAATGGATAACTTTAGCCTTTGGACTCCATATAAATTTATTGATTAGCCTTTCAATCTTATGTTGAATAGAGTTGAAAATTTTCTACACTTGAGAAATGTATAGAGGTAAAGAGCGGATGCTTTTGGAAAAGGATCACTCTACCTCCAAAAGAAATAAAGGTGTTTTCACATAAAAAATTTTGCTTTGAATTTTTCTAATTAGATCATTATAAAGGTTGTTTGTTATTTTACTTTTATAGAGATAAATTCCCAAGTAGGTTAATATAAATTTTGCCTTTTTGAAGTTGGTGAAGCACTTAATCCATTAGATCTTGTCCATAGTGATGATTTTACAAAGAATAAAATGTCATTTTATGGTTGAGGCACAATCCATATGAGGATTCAAAATCTTAGATAGACTTCATAATTGTTCAAATAGATCTCTTGCTACCATTGCCAAAAATAGAAGTACATCATCTTCAAAGTGATATGAGTGATCTACATTTTGGCCTTATTAAGAAAACTTATATCTTTATTATTCTCAAATGTGATGTTCAGAAGTTTGGAGTAGTCAAGAGTTAGAATGAAAAGAATAGGAAGTAATGGGCACCTTACTTGAACACACCGCCCCCCGTGCAATTAGCATTGAGGAAACCATGGGTGTAACAATTAACAAGGACTGTATCACAGTTAATCGTCAGAAGTCTATCTGCAAAATTACAAAATTAGTTAGAAAATTCTTTAATTGTAAGTACCTCAATGATAGAATCCCATTTAATTTGTCATAATCATTTCTAATAACAAGCTTCATAATGAGGTAGCCCCTCTTATAGCTTTTATCTGTACTTGAAGTTATTTAGCTAATGAGATGTTACAATGATAATACAATCTTTAACAAATGTTGCATAGTTATTGGATATTATTGATGGGTGTAAGTTTTGAACTTGATTGGCAATAATTTTGTTGATCAATTTGTTGATAGTAAAAGTGATACTAATAGGGTGAAATTTGTCCCAAGTATATGTATCCCTTTCTTTTGGGATAAGCACAATTGATGTTGTGGAAAAATAGTAGTAAATATTTTTTAACTTCAAACCTTAAATTAGATTAACCACATCAGTTTTGATGACTTCCTAAGTTTTCTTATAAAAAAAGAGCAAAAAATCCATTAGGTCCTACAATCTTGTATCCATCCATGGAGTCTAAAGCTTATTTAATTTTCTTTTCACTAGAAGTAAAGGTAAGGTCCTTTCCTAGCATGAGAGGTCAACAAAGAAGGAAAGCCTTCCCCCAATCCATAATTTTTAGGTGAAAAGAAGATAGATGATTGAGAGTCACAGGATTTTGAAAGTGCCTCAACAACTTCTTCAAAAGTGAGGTCAGATATGGAGCAGTTACCACTTGTAAGCTCATTCACCAACTAGACTAGGCCATGAGTTTGCTTTCATGAGTGCATGAGCAGAAGCAGAGCTAGAGTTGTCCCTCGATCTAAGATATTAGTGAGATTAGCTACACACCACCGAACTTACCTTAACCTAAGAAAGTGACTTCGATAGGCCTCCTTTCCTTCCCCCTTCACTGCGTGAAAGTAAACTAAAGGTCAGCAAAGCAAAATGTATGATTTAGAGCTATCATCCCAGGACCTCTTGCTTATGAATACCAACTTCTTTCTTTCATTCTTCAAGATAGTTGGATGGTACTTGGTTGTTCCCTAAAGCATTTCACATCCGTCCCTAGGCTTCATTCAATCAAAATATTTCTCTAGGCTTCTCGCCTACTCCTACTCTTTCTACTTCTATTTTTTGCTTCACCCATGCTTGCCATTTCCTCTATTAGGTGTACAAAAAAAGTCATCACTTGTCCTCTTGTTAACAGTGAGCCTACTACCTAGGAGAAGAAAGAGCTCTTCGATGACTTGAGCTTGGTCGGACTTTTCCAAGTCAAGGATTGAGTTTACTGGATGTGAGAAATCTTCTTACTCTGCTCTTCATTGCTTAAGAAGAGTTCTTTCTTCTTGCACATGCTAGCTTTCCAACATTAGCTTCTTCTGAGCTCTCAACATGGCATGGCAAATAAAGATAATTTGGTATGGACCAGCTCAACGCTTTCTTTGTAGGGTCAAAATGGCATCTGTGTAGTGCATCATTTTCACTCACCGTGAACATAAGGATTGGATGGATGACCCACTCTCTCTTCAATGAGATGTCAAGTCAAACAGCACCGGGGTGCCCCTGATGAAAGTACAGACCTATCGTAGGTTGACTTTCTAGTCACATAGGCAACATATGCTCTCTATATGATCTATGACATATGAGTTCTATCATGTATAGAAGTGAAATAGAAATATATATGTGACAGTCAAGCACTGGCCAGGAAAGTGGAAAGTACAACTCATCTAATTGGACCAAACTCCCCCACTCGACTAGCCAAAGAAGAAAGAATATCCGATCATCTTTCTTCAATCAGGAATCCAAGAAAGATTATCCAAACTTGAGCGACATCATTCAATCACTTTTAAACTTTTTTGTCTAACTAGTGGGCTTTTCATGACCCTAGTTGAGTAGGGTCGGAATAGGTAGGTAATCAAATCCAGTCTTCTTGGTTCAATGCTCAGTTCTACGTGGAAGGCTTACCATTGGGAAAAATAGTTACATTTCTATTTCATCTCAAAATTTGAGGAGTTGGGGATCGCGACTTTTAACAAGGTCAGTTGAAGGTTATGAAAGAAAAGTAGGAAAGCCTACTTCATTATCAATGAGATAGATAGCCCTACAAAACTTCTTCTGTCAAATAGCACATTGAGCAAAATAAGTGGATCTTTTTTTTACTATATAGGATGTCATAGAGAAAACCTTCTTGTTCTAAGTCTAATACTTGCTCGAACATTGGTCGACATTCTTCTACTCTTTTCTTGGTTGGTCTTGTGTCCCATCATGGAAGTACTTTAGATTTTCTTCTCTAGCAACTAAAAAAACCTAATTTGTGTGACCTTATGATACCACCAATCATTTAATAGAGCTACAAGAGTAGTCATTCTTTGAGTAGGTGACCGAGTGTTGTTTTTCTAGTTCAAAAGTGACCTCTAGAACTCTTTCATAGGACAAGGTATCTTTACCTTACTTCAGAGTGTACCATTCCTTTATAGCGATCTCACGTGTTTCTCCATGTGACCCACAAATTCCACCCTGATCAAAGAGTTGTAAACAAAAGTGAAATATTGAAGTTAGGTTGGAAGCAATTAGTGGTTAATCGCTTGGAACCTTAAAGAGTTCTAACTCATATACCAAAGTAGAGTTGTTAGTTCTTGTGTAGTGTACTAATATATCTTAGTCTTTGTCTCACTCATGCCAAATACGACACTAACTAGAGATAGAATAGGAAAGGCTATGAATGGGTAAAGTGAGCTGGGTAAGGAGTCACCAACCTTCTTCCACTACATAAGAAGAATCATGGAAAGAAAGATAGTATGAAGTCTTATTGAATGTTATTTGAAGGGAAATATCCTCCCACATGAACTAGAATACCATCTTTAGTGAAAAAGGACCTATTTACCTGTAAAATAATCATACTAATCATTTTTGGACCTTGGACCCTTACAGATCAAAATTGAACAGAATAGAGGAAAAATTCACAATGAACTGTCAGAGCATTGAACCATAGTGCCCTCCCTTCTCAATGTATCTATGAAGAAGTCCAAATGTGAATAGGCACTTACTTGAACTAATAGAACATATAGTTTGACTATGATCCATTTTTCTATTTCATTTTTAGTATCATTTAGTATCGGGGTGTAATTCATAGCCAACCAAGGCTGTATGTCAGAACTATGGATTGTTAGAATCGTACTAGTAAAGCCTTAACTAGTGAAGCTTCGCATCTTACCTAATGCCATTTTCTTTGAGGTACTTACAAATCCTGGGTAACTAACTAAGTTAATAGGTGAACCAAGACCCTGAAGGTTGCCCCTTCTGCCCTTGCACCAAGATAGCTTTCGATAAATGGGCTTCGTAGCTAGTGCAAGTAGTCATGTACTACTCTTTTCCTAAAGATCATTTTTCCTAGACTCACATGTTTCCACTCCTAGTAACAGACTCAAATGTACCTTTCTTGCAAGTATAGATCATCCTGATCGAGCTTACCAACTCAACTAGAAATGATAGCTACCTTGAGCTATCAACCAACAGAGAAGAAAGATCCTTATCTATCTTCATATTCATATATCTATAAGAGTATGAACTACTAGCTAGTAGGGGTAACCGGCTTTCCATTCCTACCTTCTGTCCCTTAATCAATGTATCCCTAAATTTAATAAGTAAAGGGGGTTATAGGGTTTCCTAGTGGATCACCATTGCCATATCGGTTAGTGGTGGAAGTTGTATAAGCCCAATTTCCCTTTCCTTTTGGCAAAGAAAACTATTGCCTTTTTCCTCCCATTCTTTTGTCTCCCTGGTATGAAGTACATAGTGTCGTATGACCACATGCCAACACCCGAGCACTTTAGCCGGGTTCCCTCTCACCCAACATAACCAAAGAAGCTACATACTCCTGTTATACCTCATTCTTCTATGAAGATAAAGGTTCCCAACCCAATTCGAAGGATTGATCACCCAACTCGATAGTTAGCCATATTTAGTGGCTTATTCTTGAATATGATTTGTTGGGTTGTCAAAGCTTCTGGATGGTAAAACGATTGCCCTTTTGGGGCGGAGGTGTGTACACATAATTGGAAGTTTATCATGTTCATAGATTTAGCTTTGTTTTGAACCCCTTCACTAAAACTTCCATTGCTAGCTCATGAGATAGCATTGGCTATACTTTAAAAACAAAAACAAAGGTGGTGAAAGGAAGAGGCATTGATTCTCTTTTAGATCTATGTGGGTACCTAAGACAGATGCACCTTAATCTGAACAATGAAATCAATTGCATACAACGAAGTAAGGGGGTTCCATCTAACACAATGAGACAACGGATTTGGTTCCCTTCACCTTTCTCAAATTAGAATAGTAGATCCTAAAAGTTATGTTTCTTTCAAGCAAAAAAAATCTCGGATCATGGGTTATGTGCCCAACAATGCTCCCTTTGTCCATTTAGTATATCCTCCCCACAAAAGCAAGATCATAGTGAGAAGAAACTTCAAGGGAGATAACTTTGGCATAGACACTTACTAGAGTCTATCCAGGTGAGCTCAAGTTGTAGAAGAAAGTTAGCTTTTCTGGTGAGCACCAGATCTGCACATTAGATCAGAGCAAGCCCAATGGCACAGACACTTACTAGGATGAGGCATAGCAGGAATTGAACCCACATCTCATTGAGCTACTCCAGTAAGCACCTTAAAGCTCAATTTCTAGGACTGGGGAGAAGACTCGTAAGCATGCAGGCATTTTGAGAGAGCAAAAAACTCTAACTTTACTAAGTCACCAGAAAAAGGGTTATGAAGGGAAGAGGTGGTTTAGCCAAAGATAGAACATGCAAGGGTTGGATTCATCAAGCTCTTAGAATAGATGTTCCAATCCAAAGGCCAATCCCAAGCTTATCTTCTCCACTAGATATACATAAGGCACTAGTCAGCCTATTTCAATCGTTCTTGTTCTTTAGCTTCTAATGGATTTGCTTCTCTACGAACAGAGGAAGACATTCATGAAGTCGATGAACTTGGTGAAGAAGGTTCTATGGGAACCCAGCCCATGAACTAGATTTAAAAGGAAATACCTACTGGTTCATTGACTAAGGCTTCTCCTAGGGCAGAGGAAAATTTGCATGATCTAGAAGAAAACCCTACTGAAGGTGGTCTGGCCAAATGAGTCTTTTCAAAGCCAAAAGGGTGAGTAAAGATTCCATCACTCAAACTATCTTATGAAGGTGAAGGTTGTAGTCTGGAATGTAAGGGGAAACATAAAAGAGAAAAGGAAAGAGTTGAGAAAAGGTGATGGTAGAGATCGACTACTCGGAATTTTGAGAATTTGAGCTATTGAGACAAAAGTGATAGAATCCAAATCATTCAAATAATCTGGGTGGCCAATCCACATTGATTGCCTCTTCTCTACCTCAAAGAGGAAATTCCACATTCAAAAGTTGAAGTAGTCCAATCCTAATTAGATCTTTGGACTTGACTCGAGAGGATCAAACAAAGACAACACCATGTTAATGCAATCACAAGACAAAGAAGCAGTGATCATAACATGAATAAAAAGAGGGTTTTCATCACTTTTCTCATATTTTGTTGGGACTAGTCAAATGAAAGTGGAGATTGAATGCTAGAAGGCACAAATAGGAACTATGAGCACAAAGCACAAGGCGAGCGAGTTGTGTTTACTTAAAGCTTCACTTCATGTTTTATTTTTGAAGTGGGAAATGTATAAGGAAAGAGATTTGAAGACATAGCATAGTCTATAATGAGAGTGAGATGGGGATGGAAAGGGTTCCCCCTCTCCTATAGTAGTGAACCAGCCAATCCAAAATTTGAGAAACCATAGCCCCAACAATAAGTCCTCAAAGAAATATAAAGAAGAAGTCCAATGGTGAGTGAACTAGTGAAAACACAAATCCTATAAGGCTTAAGGCATCGATAATCCAAGTATAATACAACCCACTCCTTTTTACAAGCCAAGGAGAGATTGGGGTCACATCCTCAGATGAAGAATAGGTGGCCCCACTCCTTCATGTGTACTATCCTTTGATGAAGCATTGTGTATGGTGCCCTTTAGTACTGAAGGAGTAATCCTATCATCCTTTTTCTTTTAGGCTACCTAGCACCTTGTATGCTGCTTCATTACAGTCACTTTTTGTTAATTCTTTTCTTTTACATTTTATGATACCTGAAGGTGCCCCTACCTACTTTATCAATTGATAGACTTCACCAATGAGAATGAGTGAGTGAAGGGCTGCTCGTTTGATTCTCATTTTTTGAACAAAGGCATGGAGCATTCAACTTGTAGAATAAGGTAAATGGGTGAGGGTATTATTTGTTTTTATTCTTTTTAGAATGTCTTCACTTCGCATGTCCTTATCCATAGTACTTCTTGTTCAATGTAGCTTTGTTAGTTCCTATTTAGATGATAGTAATTGAAAGGCTAACCCATTGATCCAGGAAGATGAAGTGAAGCTTTTTTCTTTCAATCATCTCTTCCCTTCTATGACAATTTCCTAATGGCTCTCCCAGCCAAGCCTTCCTCTCCACAGAAGTCTTGAATCCATAAAATGAGTTTGCTTCATGGACCTCTTGCATGTACCATTTTCTTCTTTACTTGGTGGGGAAAGAACAGCTAAACAAGGAGTGCTTGACTGAATGAGTGAAAGTGGAGGACCTCACCCTATAGAAGACAATACTTTTGAGTCAGAGATTCCCGAGTTTGTTCTTGGATCAGTCGCAGTTGAATGATGTTCACAACCATCTGGACTAAGTAAAATTCCCTACGACCTTTCCCATGTCTGCATAGAATAAGAGATGAATATAGAAGGATGGTTGATGGATCAGAGTGTACACCCAAGAGATAGATAGGTTATCTCTATCAAAGAAAGGTGCATAGTAAAGATATACAAAGACGGGGTTACACTTTGAGGGCTTGTATTTCCCTTTCATCATTTCTCTACTAAGCAAAATAGGAAAACTATAGGCACTAAGGTCAATGAAGTATGTTAGCACCATTGACATTTGACTAGTGAAAACTTAATCTCATCTCTAGTTGTACCAATGAGGAGGTTCAATCTCAACTACACTAAATGAGGATTGAATTGAAGTTGTAATGCCCTGGGTATGAGTGCTAAAGAATCTTCGGCTAGCTCTATTAATGATGCTATAGGTTATGGATTTTATGATATGTTTACCCCTATCTAGTAGTAAGGCCTTTGCAGCTAGCTTCTAAAACAAATGGGTTCCAAACCTTTCTAGAAGAAAGAACTCTTGCCTTCAACTTAGAACATAACATTCCTTCCCCAAGACAAAGTCGATATCTTTCATAGCGGATGAGTTTGATCCATTTGTTTCTTGTTCAGAAAAGAAACTAAAGAGATAGAAAACACCATCTTATAGCATTCTTGCTTCCACTCTTTTTTTACATAGCCAATGATGGATTTTGTGCCATGGAATGAATGAGAAACTAAAAATGTTACCAATATCGACAACTGCTCCCACTGAAGCAATTGTAGCTACTCTGACACCCATTGATTATTATTTCCCTCCCTGAAAGATACTTACATAAAGGTACTATGAGTTGGGGGTTTGCTTTTATACAATCACTGTGTGCTCATAGTTTTGCTTCCATATTTTTAATCTCTAGATCCTTGATGATTATGTTCACACACTCATCAAGGATCACTTTAGTTTCTAGGTCATTGGGATTTGAGAGATGGTATTTTTGTTTCCCTCAATCACAAAAATGATGTAATTGCTCCCATATTAGAGTCTTAAGTTATCATAGTCCCTCTGATAGCGGTTGGGAAATTTCTTGACAATCTGCCCCACCAAGGTTGTGATGTTGTCGCTTCCAAGGACCGGATCTTCTATCTCTTCAACCACATTGGAGGAACTCGGGGCAGCATTGGGCATTTTGACTTCATCCAAGAAAAGCTCAGAGAGAGCTTCATCAAGATTTTGGAGCTCTGATGACCTTTCCACCTAATTTTACTCCTTCATGCTATTCACATAGCAACTTATGGCCAAATCAGACAAAAAGGAAAGAAAAGAGTGCTCCAATAAGACCTCCCTCCCAACTAAGTCTCAAGAGAATAAGAGAGAGCAGCTTCTCCATAATCATGGAAGGATCAAATCCTAGCATTAGATAAAAGAAAGCATAGAAGGATTACAAAGCAAATGAAGAAGACTCAAAATCATTCTCATTTCTAAATTGTAGAGAATGGCTTATTATAAGTTCTATCTTATGAACATAACATGACTTGAATATGAACAACAATTTAGATCAAGTTTGATCGAAATTTGATTCCATTTTCTTCTTTCGAAATTAAACTATTACTTTTTTGTTTTTTAAAAAGCACTCCCGAATATGAAAAAGTGGATCAGGTAAATCTACTAACTATTGAAGCTACTGCTCATGATGATGATAGTGATTAGCAAGATGTCTTACTTTTCTTATGCAACATCTTTTCCATATTCTCCTTCCATGACATGCTAGCTCCAACTCAAAAGAAAATCTGCTAGTAATGTGTGTCCACTGTGAGGGTCACCCCATCCCCATTAAAAAAGGATTCCCAAAGTAAATCCTGAGGCACATTATTTTTACAAGAGGGGAATAGATTCAAGAGTCAGAGTCTCTTTTACCCCCTTCTCTGATACCTACCCATAAGATGAAGATTCCTTACCCTCTCTTCTAGTTGGAAATGGAAGACTTTTGAGATCATGATAGGAAGAATTTAATGTAGGTAGAACCGGGAGAGCTTTCCTCTAGCAAAGAGGCAAAGAGCTTAAGAATCGACAAGGATCTTTTGGTTTAGCCAATTGAGTTCCACTTGCAAAGCCCATAGCTTGAGAAAGGCCCACGTAGGGATGGGAAGTGGCAAGAATAGAGGTATCTAGAGGAGTAGTAAATTTGGTTGATCTAGTAAGAGATGGTTAGATGGATAAGGTGAGCAAAGTATCTTATAATCTCACCCACAACATAAACATTTGTAGTAAAGTCTTCATGAATTAGTGGTTAGCACCTTAAGAAGCATATCAATGAGTTTCATACCCCATTTTCTTAGTAAGAGAGGGCTTAATCTTGTAGAATACCTTTCCATTGATTGATAATACATGAAACAATTCTAGTTCCTTTAGCTACCTTTTCCTCTTACTCAACCACACAAAATGACATTCTTTTGATGGATGTGATGTAATTAGAAAAGTCTTCAATGAGATCTTTGCTAGCATCTTCTTAGAGTGTTCTCAGTTCGGAAAGGAAGATTAGAAATTCTTTTCACATGTAACTGGGGAGATGTTGAGCTCATTCAAGCGGATGTCTTTGGTAGAGAAAGTATATCCACTCCATCATGCTTCTAATTACTCACACATGATGCCACTTTCTTCTATTAGTATTTAAGGGAAAGGTAATACGAAGCTCTTCAACTAACTTGAATATTAGCAAAGTGACCCTTACAACTTCAAAGTAATGAAAAAGAATTTTAGAAATAAGCTTTCCTATAGCTCACTTGCTTACCTTAGATCAAACCCAGCCCCATTAGTACGACTGATTGATCATGAAATGATCAAAAATTAGAAAAAACTTTAGCATCACTCCAAGGAATCCAACTCCATAGAAGAAAATAAGAAAACTTGGTTGGCATGCTACGGTCTGATGGAACCTAGTGATTGGCTATGAACTCCTCTTAGCTAGACTGTAAGCACTAGTGAAAGCACTACGGTGAATGCCATTACTGCAACTCCTACTTGGGCCTCTTCCCCCAATGGCACTATTCACTAAAGGCTCGGTAAAAAGCATATGATTTGAGAGTCAACCTTCACCCCAAAAACCATTCTTGCTCAAAACCTCAAACTCCTACAGAACCCTCAAATTTTTATCATTGCCCTTAACATGTTTAGTGTTCATTTTCTCCTACCTACAAAAGAATTTCTTCTCATTTCTTTACTACTATGTATCCAAAGCCTCCTCTACATAAATTTCTTCAAATGAGTAGTATGCCCTTCAATGTATTCTTTCTTTTTGTCTATATGTGCAAAAATTGTGCCTTTCAACACTTTTTTCTAGTTGTAAGGTATTTGGTAATTGAATTCTAGTCAAAATGAATTGAATGGAAAGTTTGTCTTTTTTAATAGGCTTTATTTTAAGTCAAACAAGCTTTTCTTCTACTCTATGTTCCAAGGTTGCTGAGAGAAAAGATAAAGTTTGCAATAAGGAGTTTGAACTTGGAAATTATGTCACGATTTTCTCTTAATGCATTAATTTTAGTTAGATTCTTTCATTGTACATTACATAGAGAAAAAGAAAATGTTGATGAACCTTGGAGTTCACTATTCTAGAGTGGAAGAGTGGAGGTCTAAGGACTATGGATGTGATGTGTGTACCCAATATATGAATGAATACATCCTATGAATACTTAGCCAAAAGGAGCTCTAATGACACACGCTTGAAAGCTAGACTCTACCTTACAAGTTCATTATCCTACAATTCTCTTCTTCTCTTCCACCATCATGTTGTAGGCTTTGAGATGAAAAATGACCATAATTCTTTCAGTTCTTTTTTTAGGACCTAATTCCCTTCGTGATAGTGAAGCAAATGAATTAGAGTAGCTCTT
The DNA here is from genome assembly GCA_021442155.1 of Cymbidium sinense. Lineage (NCBI taxonomy): Eukaryota > Viridiplantae > Streptophyta > Magnoliopsida > Asparagales > Orchidaceae > Cymbidium > Cymbidium sinense. The sequence continues at coordinate 23,442,607 of CM038214.1, forward strand.
ATGGTTGGATGCTTGAAAATTGGACAATCAATTCTTTGTCCAAGATGTACTATTAGGTTTCCTTTTTCTTCAATGGTGCTGGTGAAACTTTTTCACCGATTGCATAAGAAACATAAGAAATATGATTCGACACTAATAAAGAAACTATTCAACCCATAGGTAGGTAGGCTCCGAATCTCTACCACAAACATCGAGCTATCGATCACACTCACCGGAATACTACTCACAATAGGAATTCTCCATCCATAAAAAGGATTGTGTTTTGTAGAATAAATGGTGAAATCGCTTCACTGATCTGGACCTTACACTTCTCCTTCTTTGGCTACTCATCCTGTTGAATCCAGCCTCCCCCTTAACCACTTCAGCCAGGCTAGAAATTTTCACTTTGTAAAGGTAATTTCAGAATATTGATCAAATATGAAACATCATACTATTGTATGAACTACCTATAGAAAGTAGAACACTCCCCACACCCCCGAGGTGCAGAGCAAAAGAAATGGTCTGCTAATTGGACCACAGAGAGTGAGGTTAGTCACCATAGTTCTGAGAGAAGGATGAGTTGAAAAGTAAACTAAAGATAAATAACAAATGAAATGAAGGATGACTCTCTACAACTAGGTAGTCATCTCATTACTAGTAAGAGCTACACAATTGATAGATAAGGAACATAGTGTCCCATGAACTACTTTTCTTCCGACACTACTTCCTTTAATCATCTAACTAGCTATCTGGTTGATAATGCCACTCTTTGATCAAAAGAGCTTTCTTCTTCCTTTTCAAGTTTTGAAAAGCGATACTCTGGGCTCCTAAGGATAGTCTTGAAAGAAGTGATATAGAAAGAAAGAAACACTTATCTAATCATATCTACAAATTCAAGAAAGTAGCGGTAGCTACTTCATTTATAATTTCTTGACTATCCAGTAAGTATAGCTACTTCTTTCATTTAAAACTCTATTTCCCTTTCTATAGATAAAAGATAGAATTTTCTATTCCCCATGGGAAATTGTAGAAAATGTATTTCTTTACTTCAATTTGGACAAGGTTAGGTTTTTTACTGGATATCATCTTGTCATTCTTTGTGGACTAGGAAATAGAGTATATGATTTCTTTTCAGTATTAGATATGATTAGAGAACACAAAGAAGTAGTTATATTGTTCCGTATAGCCTATATACTTGATTGAAAGGAAAGTCTATTCTATCCTTTCACCTCTCCTTTTAGTCGAGCCAATATATACCTCCTCTCTTTTCAAATTCTTTTTTCCGTATAGCCTATATTCTTTTCAAATTCTATTCTATCCTTCCTCTCTGAAGAACCACACCATGTCAACATTTCTTCCAAGGAAGAATAGTACAGTTTTGTATCCCTTTTGAGAAAGCAATTTGGTAGGAAAGGTATCAACAAAAGGGGCAGGTCAAGAAGGCTAGCCATTGTACTCAAAAAATTTTGGTATGACAAGTAGGTTTTCAGAGTTCAGTCCCACAATGAAGGAAGTACTCATTGTTATGCCTCTCTAATGAGCCTTTCATCACTTTGCTGACCCGTACTCCTCCAGTGAACTACCAACTACTCTCTGATTCTTTCTCTTCTTTTTGTGTTTCATTTTCAATAGATCAATGATGAGCCAAAGAAAAGACAATAGTGCACAAACACTACTTTTCTTGCAGGGAAGACTAAGCTCAGCCTAGATTGAATCTATCACTTTTGGCAAAGAAGGGGAAAGGAAGTAGGTAGAAATTGATCGTTGCACTAATACGAGTGTAATATATCTTTCCTGCCCTTAAGGAAAAAGAGCTTTGGCAAGAGCAACTTCTATGCCATCAACATGTCAAGCCAATTTTACTTAGGTGAAGAATGAAAGATTGGAGTCGCATAATATCAACTCTACCTTTCATTTCAACACGTACAACAAGCTTTACCTTTCAAAGATCTGAGCCTATAGCTTTTTCTCTATCCCCTTGATCGAGCCCTTTCCAGACTTAAAGTATATCCTGAAGCCACTTTTCGATCTTCCTTGGGTCTGCTTTGAATGATCATTTCTTTCACTCTTCCAAGGTGGATGAAGTACTTCAATTCAAGGTCTTAGACGGAAAGAACCTGCCAAGAATGGAATGCATTGATTTGGGACACTTCTTCTCCTAATTTAGCTTTCAAGTGGGAGGGACTTCCATAGAGTCATTTATGTGAACCCTATTAGTACATTTTTGAGTAAATTCACTGTTCTTGCAATAGGGGTTCTAGTCTACCTTTTTGATCTTATCGGTGCTTTAGTTGCCATCATTTCTACTGCTAGTTCCATTTTTAGAGCTTAGAGTTCTCATTGCATCTGTTCATTTTTCTTGTCTTGTAGTGGATGAAGAAAAATTGGAACTAATGGGCAAGGCTGGTGGAGAGTTCTATAAACTCCACCTCACTAATGAACTGAAGAATCATAAAAAGTTGTTTGGTAGATTCTTTATAGACAGGATTGCCACACTCACTTGCTTCAAAGAACTTCCTAAATAGGTTCTTTCATTGACATTGAAATATTGACATTGCTTTAGGCCTAGAAAATGTGTTGTCTTCTCTAGTTGAAGGTAGCCATGGGTTTATAGTGGAAGTTGTGGGAATCTGCCAAAGAAAAGAATAGGAAGTTGTTGCATGGTATGGTGTTTCTGGTCATAGAATAAAAGAGTGAATAAGTGGATCAAACTCCAAGCAAAGTTTTAAGCAATAAAGTAAATAGATAGATTCTCCCCCTTTGTATGCCAAAAAGATGCTATTTTCATTCAACTGTGCTTGAAAGATAGAGGTGCTAGAATTGGTAAGCCCAAATGCAAATTTTAGAATAAATAGAGCGCTCTTCTCTAACATTCAATTAGATTTGGGTAGTAAATTCTGGGGCAAGCCAAGAAGCTAGAAAAGTAAGCAAAGCAAGAGCTCTAGAGAAAGCAAAAGCAAGCAAGTAAAAGGACAATAGGCTAGGGATGAATTGACTATGTCTGAAAGATATAGGGTGGATACGGGTGGCTAAGCAAATCAGTCTTCTTGGTCCCATTTCAATCTTTTTCATCTATATAGTCATAAGCAATGGATGTTGTAACAAGAAAACAAATTAGTGAATCACTTTCAATCTAATCTAGCAAGAAATGCTTTCCAGATAAAGTCAAGAAGAGATAGTAGATTCTTTCTTAGTTGTCCCAAAAAAATTGGACTCATGCCAAAAGAAGATCTAGTATCCAGTGGCATTCATCAGGGAACCCAAGATTCCATCGAGGAGGATTGGGGGATCACTCAATGTCTATAGCACTCATAAGTTTAGATTGGGTAGCATGAAGGAGATATTTGAAGCAACCATAGAAACTAGTTTATCAGGTATTCTGAAGTACAAATCTTCTCACATAATGGCATTCTTAGTGAATATGATTGTTCTAGTTATTCATTTGACAACTACAGTGGCTAAATATATGGTATAGCATTTTGAGTTGGTGAGGGTGAGCATCATCATTCCCTTTGGTGAGGTGATATCGATTGCTTGAGTAATGGGAAAAGACCTAGTCCCTGAAAATGCTCATTTGTTGGGGCTTATAATTTTCCTTGGGACTTTCTTTGGATGTTGATCTATCTCTCTCCTTTCAATCCTCCTTGTCAGAGCCTCGACTAGCTTCAATGAAACATAAATCCTTCCCTTGAGAGGCCCTTATCTCAAATACATGGTGCACTTCTCCAAGTCATGTGTCATTATTACTATATAGCTTTGTAGTCCTTTCTAAGTGTCAGTCTTGCCACAACTATAGAAGCCCCATCTCTTCTACTTTTTTTTCTTTTCTAGTCCTCAATGTCAGGAGAGGAAAGGTATAACTTGGTGAGACTAAAAGTGAATGTGAAGTTCAGATCAGTTATACCATTAGCAACATAATGGAAAGCTAAGAGATAAAGTCCCCATAAACATAAAAAAGAAACTAAAAAGAAAATAGATGAAAGTTTTACTAGGACTCTCTCCATTGGAAGAAAAAGAGAATCTCGAGATTGGTTGAATCTCACAGATTGCATCACTTTCTCCATAGCCTCTATTCTTGGAATGCGGGGAATGCCCACTCTCTAAAAAGCCTCTTGTAGTAGCTAGACAAGTCTTGGTCTCAGAGTAGTAAATTGACCTTACTGGCATCATGGTAGAGTTGGTAGTCGATTATGTAGGGTTGAAGAGCTAGCTAAATGGAAAGGCTAAATGGTCTCACGGGTTGGAAAGCACAATAGCACTAGAGCCTTTTGACCAATCTTAACACAAAGAAAAGAGGGTAGTCAATTTTTTAGGCTAAGAAAGTCCTCTATTTCTAGCTGAAAGTGAAAGCAGAACAAACACATCTATGCTAGACCACTTCCTTATAGACCAAGAAATGGATTGATTTGGGAGACAAATCATAGATGAAGAGTAACAAACCCCGGTGATACCGAGTTAACAACAACTTTCTAATCCTCCTCAAAGCTCATCTTAGCAACCATGAGAAAACTTTGCATAAAACCATCAGACCTAGAGACTTCTTCCTTTTAGATTTTTGTTGAATCATGCACAATTGAAGTCTTGAATAAAACACACCTCATGTTGAATATTTATAGGAAAATGGCTTGAAATTGCTATTGAGATCCACAAGTCTTTGATAGCATCATCTCTAATTAGCACTTCATCGAAGTGGTGCACCCATCATGTCAATCTCCATTGAATTCAAAAGCTCTAATCTAAACAAACAAGTGAAAGAATCTAGTACCACTATCATCGGTGCAACCAATTGATTCAAGATTTCTAATGCCTTCTCCCGAATGAGTTCAGCTGGAGGATCATGCATTCTTTGATCACTGGATGGATGCAAGGGCCTCAGCCTTTCACATAGTGAATTTGCTATGCTGAGAGATGACCAAATCTATGCCTACTCCATGGCTTCAAAGCTACCTTCAACACTTTCAACATTTTGTAGAAATGAATTATGGGGTCCCCAGTTGCACCCACACTCCACAGTTCATGAATGACATGAAAAAAGTAAATCTCATCGATTCAGTGGTTATAAAACTTGAACCTCTTAGTGTGTTGGACTTTCCCAGTGCTACTCATAAGAATCGAAGAATGATCAGAGATCTTAGGTAGAAGAAAATCCCTACGAGAATGATGAAATTTTGTGTCCCAAGTTCCCAAAAAATAGAAATTACTCCTATCTCTCATTCCTCGCACTTTTGGACCAAGCAACCTTTCATCGGGCTATCATCTATAATAGGTTAGGTTGAGAAATTCTAAGAATGATTTGATTTCTTCTTTGGGTTAAGGTTTTAAGATTAGGCATCAATTGAAACTCCATTATAAATTGCATTGACACTACTTCCCACTTTTCAAAATTTAAATGAGATTTGAGTGCTTTTGAAAAAGAGTAGTTGTTCTCCTTTTGTCTAGAAGAAAACCTATCTTTATTTAGCTCAAGCTACATCTCTGAGTTTGATTGGGGTCAGCAGAGTGAAAAATGAAATTGATTCAACCATACCCTTCCTCTCTTACCCCTCCTTCTATCCAAACGATGTTCCATCCCACCCTCTCCCATTATCATCATGAATTGCCCATGGTAGGGGCTATGGTCTAGTTCCTATCTAGTTTTAGGGCTTTCCAATATGTATATGTACTCATATACTCTTAGAAGAGAAGATCAAAAAAGTTGGATAGTCCAGTTTTCAGTGAAAGTTAGAGTAACTTGGTGCCTTGAAGATCGGATTGGCGGTTTGGATGGTTTTGAAATGGTGTTGAAATAAGACTAGTTGGAATAGGAGTGAAAGTGAATAAAGTTTTTTCAAGAATGGATGGCATGTTAGGTTTCGAGGGAGGGACTCAGTACATCATTCTCTCGTACTTTTGTTCCTCTCACTTTGCTCTAGTGGGCTGATGGCTCCTCCTTTCATCGAGTCTCACGAAGTGATCATCTCCTTTCGGTGACACATTATTCTTTTTCTATATATTTTCTTTCTTCTGATATATTAAAAAGAAACCTAAAGTTCCCTTCTTTTTTCTTCCATGTTCAGTCAAAATTGCACTGATCACATGGCACTTTTCTTTCCTTATTCAGAAATTTTCTAAAACCATAGCCCGTCTAAGTGCATACCACATACCGAAAAAGTCAAAAAGTTCTAAAGATGAAGCTCATTATATAAGAGAAAGTATCAAAGGAAGCATCCTTGCCCATTTGAAACCCAACATCAGTTTACCTCAATCCCATTATAGTTCTACCTGTTAAAGATGAAATCTTAGATCGAGATCGGATCCACTCATAAAGAGACAAAGGAGAATGTTGAATTGAGAATAGGGTAGGAATATTCTAATAGAATTGGGAATATGGGGATCCATTGATTAAGATCTAGCTCAGATGCTACTGGTAGCTAAGCATTCAGATCTGTTACTCAGATTGCAAGTGATAAAAAAAATTGGGGGTTCTTCAACTAAATCAAAAAATAAAATTGGTAGAACTACAAGTGAGTCAAATCTTTCAAGTACTGCAACTTTTCTTAGGCACTGAGCTATGCATGGATGCCTATCGAGCTTCATTTGACTTGACCCTCCACTAGATATATAAATATAAAGAGAAAATAGATCATTGACTTTGTATATTATACAATTGAAAGGTTTTTATGGACAAAGGGTAAACCATATCTAAAAGGTTATTGCACATCTTTTGTGAGAGAGGGATGTTAAGAACAATAGGCAATGCACTTTATCAAAACATAGCCTTTTCTCATAACATAACTAGAAACTAAGAACTAGGATCTATAATGGGATTTGGATTTCTTTCAAATGCTTCCCTCGACATTGATTCATTGATATCTAAAACTCCCATTGCTACTTCTAGGTCAACTTCAATTCTTCTTCCTTCCTCACTACACTTGCCTCACTAGGCCTTGATTGAAATGATGTAGAGATGGTGGTGCCTTTTGATTGCTCTATTCTTCATGTATGTAGCATGCTTGTTCTTTTTTTTTTTTATGTGGTAGGTGTGCTTACTAATCTATAGAAGTGAAGCATATGAAGTGCAAAATGTCGATGTCATCTGTGAGCTTTGAGGAAATAGAATCTATGCCATCCTTCTACGGTTGAAAATCCATTTCAATGTCAAGTGGTGGATTATGGGATGAAAGTCCCAGATCTTGCCACTCATCCGACACTAAAAGGAAAAGAGTATTGACAGTATTCCCATTAGCCTGACCTCCTCACCTATCAGAGAGATAGTAGCAGGGAACATGAAGAGTACATATGTAACCCACATAGGGAAAGATGGCAAAAGGATGATTGAGGACTCAAGGATCAAAGGCCTTTCTCAAGAAGAAAGATAGCACTACTAGACATAGTCTATGAGAGTGTTTACAACAAGTCCATTACAACTGCTTACAAGCCTATCTAGGGTTTAAATCAACCACTTGGAATAGATCAAAGCTATAATATTCCCTCTATTTGATATCTTATAAGTGGATGGTGATGCTGCTCATTTAGCTTAGCTCATTGTGATGACCAAAGGGAAGCCAACATTCTAACCTCAGGTATTTGAGAAGTGATTTTCTGAAACAACTTCAATCATGTTGAATTACTCATTTGATATTTGTTCATTCTTTCTTTGTTCATTTATTTGTTTGTGTATTCCCTAATCTATTTTTTATACCAGATCATCATAGTATATCTTATTTCCAGATTAGTGACTACTTCTACATGTTATTCATTTTTGAAGTGAATAATTGTTCCTCCCCTGGGCCTTATCCTAGATCATATATGATCCACTTGGTAGAATCCAGAAACTCAAATTAGAATGAGAGTAGTAGAGAAAGAGCCCTTAGGAAACACATTTTGGTAGAATAGGTTCAGAAGGGCAATGCCACTTGTAAAGATCTTTCGCTGTCTCTCTCTTGATGTTCCAAACCTTTGAATCATAAGAAATTTCCTCTTTGTCTTTGGAGCTTAGTTGCCTTTCAATCAAAAGTTGCTACAATGCATGGTTGCTATTAGCTTCTTTCTTGACTTGAATTGAGGCATAGGCATAGGGATAGGGCTTTGGTAAGCGAATGATATCTTTCCTACAACCTTTCCATGGGTGAAGAACATGAACAATCCTCATCCTTCATGTTGTCTATGTTTTTCACCTTCCCCAGTTCCTTGAAAAAAACCGGCTCGATTCAAAGATCATGTTTGCTTCCTTGATACACTTGGTTCATTTTAAAGACCACATCATCACTAACATATGCCTTTCACCTTTCTTCCTTATGATGTGCTAGTTGTATTATATGATACTAAACTCTCTCCTGAAATCTAGTCTAGAATCTTCTTTCTTGTAGAGAGCCCCCGCTCCTTAGAAGTGAGTCTCTTTGGAGAAGACAAGAGTAAGTGGCACACTTTTGAATGTGCTTCAACAGGGTGCTCTATGTCAATACCATTTGAGTCTTTCATGAACTCAAAAAAGAATAAGAGCATCTCTTCTTCACTCTAGATCAAAAAATTCTTTCATCCTTGTTTGAAAGGACACCTTTATTACATTTTCCATTTTGAGCTACCCTGGGCCCCAAAGTCATGCTGTAAACACTTCCAAATTACTCTTTTGTCACATGGTTAGATCGGTTCTTTCTCATTAAATTTGAAGTGTCATTCTTCTATTTCCCAAAGATTTCAAAATTTGAGTTTGAGAACTTTTCTTACTCATTGACTATATTATCCATATGCAAAGTTTTGTATTTGAATTACTTGTGTAGGTGGGAACTTTCAAATTGGATGAGTTCTCCAAGTGAGTTTATGAAAAATAGTTAGCATGATGATATTCCAACTCTTATTTATGATGATATTCAAACACTTATTTTCAAAAAGAAGAAAGAGAAGTTCTATTCCTCAAGCTTGGAGCATTCCCTATATGGGAATGGTAGGTACCCCTTCTATGCTTCTGACAAGATAGTCTCATAGCAACTGCGAATGCATGCTTCAGCAAGTAAAGCTTACTTTGGGTCCCTAGATACTTGATTGAGTAGTGAAAGAGAAAGTATCTTTTTTTTTTCAACCAATCAAGACTCACTTAAAAAAAAATTTTGGAGGCTAATAGAAGGGGTATAGGTTGAAGAAGATAGAGGCTCACCCAATAGGGAGCCAAAAAAATTCTATCAGAGGCCGTTGCTCATCCTGAATGGAGAAGGGATATGGTTGAAGAGGAGGAAGAACTTCACTTGTTCCATTGCTTGAAGGGAAAGGCCCTACTTATGATGGGGGTAGAGGATGACCCATAGTTGGAGGGGTGTATACTCAAATAGTTGTTTGATGGATGATTGAAAGATAGAAAACTATCTTGTTGCAAAGGGATTCACCCATGAACTAGACGGCATATGGTCTCATGATTTGATACCTTTGCTCATTGCCAAACTTCACTCTATCCACATTTGTCCTTTCCATTATAGTCAACAAACACTAGCCTTTTCACCAACTTTTGTAATGGGGAGAAATTCCATTATGAACATTTCTTCCTTTCCCTTTAGTATGCTAGCATGTAGAGAACTTCAGTAGGACCATAGCATCAATGCACCTTTTCATCGATACTTATTGACATTGTATGATGAGATACCATAGTTGGCTTCTGTTAGCATGAGAGATAGATATGAAATGCCTCTTTTAGAGTATCTTGAAGTGAGAGTGTCTCCAGGGAAGAATAGGTGAGGAAGAATTTATATCCTTCTTTGAGAGATTGGATACTCACCATTACTATTAATTTGAAGATTTGCTCATCCAGCCTTCCAACCCAACTTCTGACTTCACTTTCAGTAGCCTCGTTATGCAATAAGTAAATGATCTTGCCCTTATATTTCTACCACTGAGGGATGAGTGCGTGATTTTTTCATATAGTCTTGAAGTAAAGAAAGGGACCGAGTTCACGACCTTTAAATAGGCATTGGGGGCAGGCAGTCCATTTTTATTAGATTCTTTTGACCTTATGAATTCAAAATTCAGGGCTAGTTTCAGATAGGGATGAGAGATGGAAACATTTTTTTTTCTCTTTATAACACTTAGTTGCTAAGTAGTATATGAAATAAAAAAATACTAAGCAAAATTCTCAAATCAATTAAATCACTTTAAATGAAATAAACCTCTTATGATTAAACATCCTTTCACACTTAGAACATTTTAACCTTGATTCCTAGTAAGGATATACCACACAAGCCTTAAGCACACAATAGAATGCTAAGTCATGACTTCTAGTTCGAAGTTAGGATGGTGCATGGTTTGGTGTATATTTTGTTTTATAATGTAATGTTTTAGCGGATGTTAGGTGTATGTTGCATAGACTAGATGTTAGGGTTGTTAGTCTAATCATATTTTCTATAGGGATTATGCTTAAAGCATAGAAATAAATATAAATGTTTTGCTTGCAAGTTGCTTAAGCCTCTATGCATAATCTAAATTAGAACAGGTGGGCTTAGTTACCCATGTGTAGGTGCTAAGTCCAAATTATACTTAGGTTGTATATGTCACTAGCTAACATATGTTTTGTAGGTGTAGTTAGATTTACTTTTCCTATTTTTCATGTAATTTTACATTAGGGATTAGGATTAGTGATATAGATTAGAATGAGCATTAGCCATGATTCCTGGGTGCCATGTGATGCCTTGAAGCCTACCACATCAAAGAACCAAAGACATGTTGAAAATCAAGAAGAGATGAAGACATGAAGATTTGAAGACCCCATAGCATTCATTTGTAAATTTTAATTATTATTTTAAGTACAGATAAGAGTAGAGCTGATAAATTTTTTTTTGGTTGTATGATTACAAGACCTTTTATTCTTTTGTGCTAGTGTTATATTTTTTTTTGATGTTGTGTTTAGTTTGCACAATAGAAATGGCATGATTTTCTTAGTTTCTTCAATGTTTGATGTTTGAATGTCTGGATATGATTAGGCTCTTAGGATAAAATCAAAATTTCTATCCTAATTAATCACTCATAACTAAAATTTTCTACAATTCATAACCTCACATAAAGCTTAAGACATAAATCAAGATATTTCAAAGATTTAGCAACCCCTTAGCTAACGTTGTATGTTTAATATCATGCATTCATATCATCTCACTCTTATTCAGAGAAGGTTCCATCCTTGCATGATAGTGGAAGACTTGACCTTTGAAGTTCTCCTCTGTGTTGAAAAACATCTCTTTCTTACAGATTTATCCCATGATCAATTTCATCATGCATATAGGCATATAAAATCCCAAGCCTTTGTTCAAATGAAGTGTCAAAATTGAATAAAATTTGAAAATATTTTGCATATGAAGTCATTATTCATACCACTCATACTAGTCTCGAGAGTGGGTTTAAGGACTTTAGTTTCTTTCTAAATAAAAACAACCTAACTAATCTTGCAAATCATATGACCATACTTCATGGTACATGAAATTGCATACCTAAAGCCTTAAACAAAATTGTGAGTCAAAATACATTAAAAATAAAAATTATTGCATTAATGAAGTGCATAACATACCAATCATTATCTTAGGGTTTGATAGCTATTCTATGTTGATACTTTAAATGCCAAACTGGTTAGACCAAATTGGTAGATGTTTTATCCTTTCTACTTTGGGCTCATAACAACTCTAACCTTTGCCGCTTAGTAGACCCCATTCACCTTGTTGCATAAAATATAAGAGGTACTCATGGAAATGAGCTCACTAAAGAGTGCTAACACTCATCGAGACTTATCAAATGGAGAGCAAGTAAGAGAATCAAAGTGAGAAGATGTGCTTGATTGGAAGAACTCTCAAAAATGCAAAGTTCACGAGATAAGAAAGAAACCAAGATTGAATGACTGGATATAACTTCTGAGGGTCTCATCCTTATGCTCATCTTAATTTTTCTGTTATCATAAATGTTTTTATAACTTTGCCTAAAGAAGTGTTTTTTCCTTATAGTTCTTGATATGCACTCATCCTTGAATAAAAAAGAGAGAGATTGAGTGTGTGTGCAGGATGGGTGAATAAATCCCCAAAAGGACCAACACTCAGTATGATTGACAACTCAAGTGTATGACCAACTCTTTGCAATTAGCGACTAAAGTGTATGACCAATACTTTGTGCAGTAAACTATAAATAAAAGACTAACACTTTGTGTGATTGACAACTCTAGCATAAGAGCAACTCAGAGGTGTCTATTAAAGTATAAGACCAACACTTGTGTAGTTAGTGACTATAAACAAAAGACCAATGTGGTGGTTGACAACTCAATAAAAATATCAACACCTCATGGTTGGACTATGAGTAAAAGACCAATTCACCATAATTGGTGATTACAGTGTAAAACCAAAACCTCAAGAAGCTGGTAACTCATTGAAAAATTAGAACATCTTGTTGATGGATAAAGATAGCATTTTCTTGACTAAGTATAAGATAAACAACATATTCATAGAAATAACAATGCATTCTCAAACCCCATATAAAAAGGACTTGAACAATAGGACGTAAACCACAAAAAAAAAATGTTGCCTTTCATTTGAAAAGGCTTGTTTACATGAAGTGAGTAGGAAAATGTATAAAATTCCTATATAAAAAGGTCTAGCTTACTTGCAGGTACTATAAAAAAAATTACAAGGAAAATAGAAAATGAAAAGGCTAACTAGTGCTACTCATCATCATTTGTATCAAAGTCGATCTAATCGTCATTTTTTTAAGATCCAAGAACATGACATCCAAATGACCATGCTATACTAAATGAGTAATGACAAATTTGGGTCCTCCTTAACTTTTCTACAAGATCGATTAGAATCTAGAAAAAAAGAAAACTCTAGTTCCTTCTAAAACTCCTCGATGGTGGAGATCTCCTTTGAGCTCTTGAGCCAATGACAAGTGAGTCAATTTCACCACAACCTTTTCTTACCTCTTCTTGCTCAATTTCTGGCTCACCTAGAGTTTAACTAATTTGGATTCGGTGTGGACAAGTTTCTCCTTCAACTCAATAAGCTCTTAGAGCAAACCACCAATAACTTCTCTTTTCCAAGAAAGAATGCCTAACAAATATCATATGTTGATTGCCAAGATATAGCTTGAGCAGTCATCACCGAATATGATAATCTTCTAGAAGGAAATGACTCCAAAGTTTTGTCCAAGTCGATGGAGAAAATTTCCACCAAGGTGAAAGGCCTCATTGGTCTTGGCCTTGTTTGCAATATGACTCTCAATCTTCATAAGACTCTTCACTGACTCCTTGTCTTTTCTACCTTTTTTTTCTTGAAAGACAAGGAGCAGAATCTTTTTTCTAGACTTTATGAGGTTGAAGTTGACCCACTTCATCTTGCTCACCTCACCAACCTCAATGGGTAAGGTCCCAACATCACACATGTCTAGGAAGCAAAGAATTATTGAATTCATGGGAAAGAAGGCAGAGTTGTCATCTCTTGACAAACACAAAAAAATTGATATAAGGAGTAGGCAAGATAGATAATAACTAGAAAGCGAGTCAACAAGAGAAATCTTACTTTAAAAATGATCATGAATCTTGCCATATTGGAGAAAGGGTGTGATGTTCATTAACTAGTCTGTGATCTTGGTCATGAATTTTCTTCTCTCATCGATTCACATCTGGCACAAATGCTTTATCTGATGAAAAGGAAATTAAGGTAGTTGGCACCAACCTCTCACTTGATAACTTAACAAAACAAAGTTAAGAATGCCACTCCTTAACTTTGTTCGGAAAGTCAACCACTCATCGAGCAAAAATGAACTTTTGCCACGCATCATAGAAAAACATGGAAAAATAGAGTTAAACTCCATTCGAGCTCATTCTACATCAAATACATCAGGAAGTGATGTTTTCCATAAAATTTGACAATATTTTGGGTGAGTACCCCCCACCCACTCAAAGTGCAATGAGAACGACAACTTGAACCATAAATGGGGAGCAGCATGCACAACTCATCCGGCCTCGATGTATTTAAGTGCTCATTTGACAAAATTTTGATCTCATCCCAACGTTATCCCCATATAGAAGGTTGTATCGAGAGTGTTGGATTTTCTCACCTCTAAAAAAGTGGCATGGGTGGTGTTTGCAACATTGTGGCCATATGTCTTTAAACCTATCTGTTTGAAAAAGCATGCATAGACCTTCGAGTATCTACACAACTTAATTTTTTATTTAGATTTTAGTTTTAAGTTTTAGGTTCATTTTATTTTTGTTTATTTTAGATCCTTTGTCATTGTAATATCTAAAATATTTCGATAGACTTCTGGCATTATCCCTATACGGGGCTACATTGGGACTGTCGTGCATGCCCATCATGCCAAGAAAGGTGTGTATGGGTGGTGTAAACACTTTGACCAAAATTTATCATCCCATCACATCAAGAAATGCATATATCTTCATACTTCCATAAAATATTAATTTGCTCTCTCCAAGAAAGGTGTGTACATTATTTATGTATTTGCAAGCAAATACAAGTTTCCTACCATGTCAAGAAATGTGTATGTACTATTTTAGTAATTGACACCCTAAGATGCCAAGAAATGCTTTTTTTCACAAAAAATATAAATTTTCTCAATGAATTGGAAAAATGCACTAGAGTACTTAATTTATATTTTTCTATCATGTTGTAACAACATGTGAGTACATAAGTGATTTCAACATTTTCATGTTTATACCTTTCAAAAATTTATAGGTTGTGATGCCATGCAGTCATGAGTTTCAAGGCAATGCAATGTATCGAGGGGGAGAAATTTTTCCTCTCCTTATCTATTTTGGTTGGTGGATTTCTAGAGAGATTAAGTAGGAGAGAGAGAGAGAGAGAGCTAGAGAGAGATGGAGGGAAAGAGTAAAATTTTTCTCTATTAGAAAGAGAATTGAGGCAGAGTTTGGTGGTTTTAGATTTGGTAAAACATGAAGATGATGAGCTTGGTTAGTGAGGTGTAAGTTAGTGTAGCAAGTGTTAGAGAGATGGGTGGGTGGTGTGTTCGTGCCAAGTACAAGAGGGAGGAATGTGACAGGTGATCGAAAGCAAGGCCATTCACCATCGAGTTTCACAAAGAGTGAGATGGGAGTTCTGATGGTATAGGGAAGAATAGAGATGATTGAGGGAGAGAGGGATGCCAGCATGGGCTGGCCTCAAGCTTTATGAACGGATGGAAGGTCTCCCTTTTTTTTGGGAGATGGGGAAGAGATTGGTGCTTAGTGGTTAGTGTGAGGTTGAGCAAAGGGGATGTGTGCATGAGATAATGGAGGAGAAAATGGTGAGGGTGTGAATGAATGGGAGAGAGGAGGTCAAGCATTTTGAGTGATGGAGGCATGATGTTGGATGTTACATGAGGTATGTGAGAAATGAGATTCAGAGTTCACATATGGGGTGAGATGGATTTATGATAGCCTCGATTTGTGCAATATTTGCCTTAAAATGCATATGATTTCAACAAAATTTTTCATGCAATAATTGAGGGTCATATGGGTGTCTACTTTAGGCAATTTCGACCTTTTAGTCACAATAGTGTGATGTTTGCTATCGATGCCTTTGGGTGATTTATTCATCAATCGAGTGATTTCAGCTCAAATTGTACAACATCACATTCGTTCACTCTCACATGCCCAAGTTTAATCGAATTGATTATAGATGGTTTGATTTATTAGATTTTGACATTTTGACCATATTGGTGCAATCAATTTAATGAACAAAGGTTTTTTGGATGTTGTTGTGGCCTCCTAAATTCCAATATGTTTGAAATCGTATCAATGACTTATTTTCTCCATCCATCGATGTCACATTGTGAGATGTACAATTTAGTAAATTATGATTTTTTGGATGCAATGAGAGTCATTTATTAATCAAGTCATTTCAATAAGTTGACAATTGGGTATTTCATTTTGATTTGCAAAACATTTCATCCATACTCGAATTTTCCATCTATGCCCAATTAATTTATGGATCATATGGAGGTCAACATTGGTCTACATTTGTGTGCTACAAAAGGAGAGGGATGATGAGTTAGTTTTGTGAGAGAGGAGGATATGTGCTAAGAGATGTGGGATGAGGTTATGTGTAAGAGAGAAGAGTGAGTGATTTGCAGAGAGTGGGAGGAGATGATGGTGCTACAAGGGCTTCTATTCTAATTAGGAGAGTGATGGAGGACAAACCCGAAGATGTCTAGAGTTAAAGAGTGATGTGAGCAATTGGGTGCTACAAGAGAGAAATAGCTAGGAAGAAGATCAAAAAAGGCTTGGATTGAGATGAGAAAAAAAATGAGAAAAAAAAGAATGGTTTTATTTTTGTTGTTGTTATGAGAGAGTTGTTATTTTATTTTCTTGATTGATTGAAAATGAGCTAAAGGATGAAAGAGATTTTAATTGATAACGAGAAAAAAGAAATGATAGAGTGGGATAAGTAAATATGTGAAAACATAATTTTGTAGCATTCTTAATATAATCATATATATAGATATTTATATGTAATTAAACAAAAAGATCACAATAATTATAATATATGCATAGTTTTATATTATATATATAATAAGTTTAATTAGACATTATATGCATATATAATAATTATATCTTATAGTTATATCAATTTTCTTATTGTTCAAACATATAAATTTGCTATTGTTGTCTTGCACATCAGTGAAATTTTGATAGATTGATCAATTTTTATTATGATAAAACATTTTTAATTAATTATATAAATTTCTTTGCTGTTTATCATTAACAATTCATGCATTAACTCAAAAGTTATATAATTTAGTATATGTATATATCAATAATGTTATTTTAAGAAAGTATAATGAGGTTTTATGCTCTAAGAAGCTAATGGTAGGATTCTCAGGAATGTTATGGTTAAGGCATTTTAAGGCCAACAAAGAGGTTTATGTACAACAATATAATGCCAATGTATTCTAAGGTTGAGGTCACTTGATGTTAAAAATATTCTAGATAGAAATTGAAGTCAAACTAAATGGATTTCTTGGAATTAAGAATAATAATGAATTATCAATAAATTTTTATTATCATATATAAATAAAGAATGGTTTTATTTTTCTTTATCAGTTTAAATTTGCTTTATTTTATCTTCTTTGATAAAAGTAAGCTAAAATGGGAAATGAGATTTAAGTAATAAAAAATAAGAAATGGAATACTAGAGAGATAAAGGAAGATTGAGTAAATATTTGTAATTTTATGCATTATGGAATATCTAAGATAGTCATAGTGAATGTTGAGAATGTTTAAACAATAAATCTCTCTTCTTTTCAATTTTTTAGTTAGTTTTCTCATTTGCATTTTTCATTTGTTTATGTCTTCTCCTTAAGCATTCAAGGGCATTTGCATATAGTACCTTTTTCAAATTCTCTTATTAAAGAACTCATGATTATTTCTTTGATTGTTTCAACATCATTTGATTGTTAAAATAGTGATGGTCATGGATGATTCTTAAATATCCATTGCTATCATTACATTAGTAATTATTTAATTTGAAGATATTAGATCATTTATGACATTGTTCTGATTTCAAGGTTTGAACGTCATACTAAAGCTAGATATTTTAGAATATTGATACTTTAAATGCCAATATGTTATTTTCAATATGAGTATAATTTTGTTTCTATAAGGAAATCTTCTATAATTAAAAATCTATGATTCTATCTAAAATTTAAAAAAAGTATGTTTGATAAATATTTTTCCATGATCATTCTATTTATAAAATGAACTTATAAATCTTATAGAGAAAAATCTTGGTTTTTTAATGTTTAATTTCTTTCAACATATTCATTGTTTGATTACCAATTAGTCCTTTCTATTGAATGGTATAACAAAATAATAGTTATCAAACTAATGAATAGCTATCTATGGTGTAGATTATCATTTTGATTTTAAATGCTATCAAATCTAAGATATTTTATATGACTTATTTTGTGCATCTCATGTGACATAAAATTACATACCTAAAGTCTTAAAAAAAAAATGTGAGTCAAAATACATTAGAAAAAAAATTATTGCATTAATCTGCATAACATACAAATCATTATCTTAGTAATGAGTCTATTTTTCTTTTAAATGCAATAGTAGCCATTCATATAATAAATCAGATTTTAAAATCTATGTGGTTTAAAGATTTTAATAAGTCTAAAGAGTCAGATATGTTTATTTTTTCAAGTGCTAAATAAAAAAATTTTGAAATTATATCAAGCCTGAATTCTAATGTAACTAATTTTTACTAGATTTTAAAGCATTTTACATAAGTTTTCAACTTCTAGGTGTTTCTATACTTATGTATAATAAAACCCAGATTTCTAATAAAATGTAAACTCATAATAACTAATTTCAAAAAAAAAAAAAGTAATATCTAACACTAGATAGTAATTATTTTACTAAATATCTAAAAAACATTTCATACTTTTAATTGGTCAAATAGAAATCTTCTTTTAAGTGTTCATTTGAATTTCTAAATTAACAATATAAAAGCTTTAAAATCCATAGAGATAAAAGTCAATTTATTTAATCAAGATATTCTTAGAGGTATTCTTTTTCTTCTAAGATAAATTAACTAAATTTGTCCTTAGAACTATGAACCTTATAATAAAATAAATTTCTCTTTTTTTTTTATGTTTTAGGGGAAAAAACATTTAAGACCCATCAACTTAGTAGTCTTATGAAGTATCAAATTTATTATAGATAATATATTTATCTTTGAGATGATATATTTATCCTTAATGACTATGATTACTTAAATAAGTATCAATATTAGACTTTCATAAATTGTTCTATAGATTTTTTTTTAGACAGAGAGAGTTCTCTATCTTAAGGTATCTTTATAAGACATCAAGAATGTACTTTTCTTGTTATAAATTTCCTTTTTCTATTGCACTTGATTTCATTCTTGTATATACAAACATCTATAAAGAAATAGAAATTGAAAATATTTGATAAAAATTAAAATAGATGGGTATAACTTGGAAATATTCAAATGAAAATAAATGTTTCTTCTAAAAATTTTTACAATAAAAGATGGCAATAAATCTTTAGAAAATAAAAAGATTTTGAATTTATCTACTTAACTTTTTATAACTTATAGAATTTTTTTTATAAAAGGTTAGAAAATTTTTACTAGAATAGGGTAAAAAGAAGTAGACTTGATATGTATAAAATAGAAATGGCTTTGAAGAAAATATCATGATAAATACCTTATCATCTAATAATGCATTTATTAAAGAGAAAATTTAACCCTATAGACTCATACTTTAGTAGGTGTCTACAAAAATAACTAGATTAAAATCCCATTGAAAGAAAATCAAATTGTTGTTAATAAGCTCTCCCATCACTGAGGAGGTTCCATGAGCCTCCCATGATCATAAAAAAGTCAAAATATGATAGAAATGGATGGCTTAAAAAAGACATTAAAGAAAGAAAGAAAGGACTTTTACAAAATGAAGAATTAGACAGAGTTATAATTTATAGCTTAGGAGAAAGTAGATGACCCTTTTCTATAAAACAAGATGAAGATGTATCTAATAGAAAGTATCTAATTCATTTATAAAAGAAAGATTTTAATCTAAAAAATAAAGAAGATCAAGGTACATAGAACTATGGTCTTTTACAAAAAAAAAGTTACTTAAAAAAAGGAGAAAATCTAAGTGAGAGAAATATAGAGAAGCTATGATCATCCAAAATAAAGAAAAAATAGTTTCAAGAGAGAAGAAGATTCCCATCCATGGATGATGGAAGATTTTGGGGATCATCATGAAGAAATAACAATGACATAAAACAACCTCAATGGAAATAAGTGAAAAGTTTATGTGAGAAATACCACGATTCCAAAGGGTAGACCTTGCCTTGAATATGATTATGTACCTTATTTAAATTTTTTTACCTCCTACTTTCAAAATATTTGATGGGATAGGCAATCCTAAATACTTTTGTCACATTTATGCAGTTGCTAATATAGGAAGTGATACCTTATTATTTAGGCAATTTATTTATAGTTTAACAGGGTCCTTTAATTAGTATGTGGAATTGTCAAATGGTTTAGTTCACACATTCACTAAACTTGAAAACTTATTTGTGAAATGATTCGGTACTTGACATCATAATATAGTAGGTGACTTAGTCATCAAAAAAAATACGACCTAGTGAATCTCTCATAGATTATATTATATATGGGCTCTGAAGATCCCTTTGGAATGTTAGATAGATTTAGATTGATGTCATGGTGAACATGTAGATTGTACTAATATCCCTTTGGAATTCTATAATTATAGAGGTGTTTATAGATTGAATGAATAAATTAGACTTACATACCTTTAGAATGCCAAAATTATAGGGTGTTCATAAAGCAAATGAATAGATTGGGCTTATATCCTTTTGGAATGCCTAGGTGTTAATGGGGTAGCACATAGAAATTAATGGGGCAACACTTTGGCACTGAGAACTTAGTGGCATAAGTTTAGGCCTTTAAACCAAAAAGGGTAGTGCCACAACATTGAGCAAAAAAAAAGAGTGATGCAATGTTTAAAATAAAGGAAATCATGTTGACTCATTGACCAACATCTAGGGGCTACCAAAATAGCATCATAGTGCTAGTAAAAAAGTAGTTCAAAAATACTGGTAGGTGGCGAATGCATTTAATAAAAGAGACAAAAGTTGTGTTAGAGCATCGAGATGCTCCATCAATGTATGATGCACTTTACGTACTAAGTTACTTATGCAATTAATAGTAATAAATATTCTAAATGCTATTTTTGATGAGAATAGTAACTACATCAATTGGCTGACTGACACCTAAGCATTGTATGTGGAGCACCATAGTGTTGGTCCTCATTATTAAAATCGAGGGACAAGTTGGTGGAACATGGGCTTAAAATCGAAAAGGTAGTGGTTAGGAACCGTAAAAGTGGCACGTGTTTCACTTTCATGATAGCATGCAAATGGGCATTTTGATGTTACAACTCAAGAATGTAGGCCATTGGTTACAACACCTTAGTGCTATGGGTAGCACTATGGTTCCATGAAGTGAAGCACCGAGGTCCAAAATTCGAGAGTTAGCTGGGGATCGGTTGTAGTCCTATGAGACTTGAAACTTTTCTTTATGGCAATTTTCTTGTGTAGTTTGATAGCTCCCACAAAAATTTTGTTAGTATAATGGCTTAGCATTGCTAAATTTTGAAATTTGTTAGTGCAACATGCACTCTTCTCTCTTGTTCCGATCCAAGATCAATGAAGGAGGATTTTCATCTCATGTTGTAACCAAGATTGACGATAGAGGCCTTCATATTTAAAACTTATGATCTAATGATCTCAATTTCAAGTTAATTTTAATTTTGATAGAGTTTTATCCTCGCAATGACTAATATTTTGTAATTAATGAAATCATGCTCTTCTCCCTTGCTCTAGATCCAAGATCGATGGAGAGAGGACAATTAACTCTCAACGGATCCAAGATCAATGGTGGAGATCTTGAGAAATTTTTTATGGGCCAAGGAATCAATTACATTAAAAACTTTAATTTCATATTTTATCTAAATTTATGCTTATGAAGTCTTATCTTTCTCTTCAATTGTCTCTTGCAAGAAGGAGATTATTCATGTGAGAGGAGGGTATTTCCAATAGGATGATAGATAGAGTGCTTTAAAGAGTGTGCAAAGTGGCTAGAGAGAGTGGGAGAGAGTGTTTAGAGAGTATAAGAGAGAGAAGTTAGCCCTCCCCTTTTAATAAGAAACTATTCTCCTCCTCACTCTCTTTGGGTTATTGCTAATGGGGATGGTCATAAGATTCTTAAGATTTTTTTTTTAATTTTTTTTTATTTTTTTGGAAGCCTAATTAGGATTAGAAAATGATTAATCTATGGTTGATTTATAAGAAAATCGTTAATATAGAAGTAGAATTCTCAAAATTTGACCAATCTTTGGAAAAGAACATGTGATGAGGGACAGTTAACATGACCCCTACTTCTAATTTGGGAGATATTAGTCAATCTCCACGTGAGAAGGTCTTACCACCTTTCCTTCCTTCCTTTCTAAGGATAAAGGCAAACACATTATTGACTAATGTCTTGAACCCTTTATAAAATGATTCAGTAGTTAAGCTGCTCCTAAGGTCAACTATAATGTTTTAGCTCAACTTAGGAAGCTACCTAATAGGCTAAGCATTTATGATGCCTTTATTCTATCTAAAGAAATGACAAAATTATTAGTTCATGTATTACTCAGCACAAAGATATGCCTGCATAGCTAGCAACATCTTCCTTTGATGAAGCTTGTTATTTTAAAAAAGTTCCCAAGATAACATTCTCAGATGAAGATTTATTTTTGGGAATGACTGACCGTTGTCCACCCCCTTTACATTTTAATCAAGGTGGAAAATTATAGAAGAGTTCTTATTAATCCTAGAGCTTGTCAACATTTCAAAATATTATCATTTTGAAGATTAACATGAAGACTTAGTTGACAAAAAATGTAATTAAGGGTGTTTAATGAAATGAGAAAAGGCTTTTAGGTTCGATCACTCTATTATTAGAAATATATGGGTTCAAAACTAAAGCAATATTATTGATTGAGATATCTTTTAATGCTCTTTTAGGTAGGCCATGGATACATGGATATAGAATGGTTCCTTCATCATTCCACCAATGTATTAAATACATAAGAGATGGAGTGGAGTTTACTATAAAAAGAGATATACAATCATTTTCTATTCATGAAATTGAGCTCTACAAGATGAAGCTAATTATATGCTGTGGTGTTTAATTTGGAGTGAGGAAACCTCACATCATAGGGTATACTTATAAAAGTGATTAGTATGATATTAAAACCTAAAAAATAAAAAAATAAATAAAGAAACCTAAACCTAAATAAAATAAAATAAATAAAAAATAAACTAAAACCTAAACTAAATATAAACCTAAACCTAATTGTAAAAAAAAAATAAAATAAAAATAAAAAAAAATAAACTAAATAAAATAAAATAAATAAACCTAAACTAAACAAAAAAATAAAATAAACCTAAAAATAAAAAAATTTAAATAAAAAATAAATGTAAAATAAAAAACTAAAATAAATGTAAAAAAAATAAAACTAAATAAAAATAAACCTAAAATAAATAAAAATAAAAAACCATAAAGTAAAAAAAAACTAAATGTGAAATAAACAAAATAAAATATACCTAAACCTAAACTAAAATAAACAAAACTAAAATAAATAAAACCTAAACTTAATAATGAAATAATCTTAACCTAAATCTTAAACTAAATAAAATAAAAATAAACTAAAAATAAACTTAAACCTAAACCTAAAAAAAATATAATTCAAACATAAACCTAAACCTAAAAATAAATGATAAAACATAAACCTAAACCTAAAAAAACAAAAATAAAAAACATAAAATAAATAAACTAAACTAAAAAAAAAACCTAAATAAAAATAAACATAACATAAACTATAAAAAATAAATCCGATGCTTATGGAAGTCTTTATAGTAGAGAGTTCTAGTTATCTAGGGTTTTGATTTGCTCTATTTGCTCATTTTTTATCATATTGTTTATGTCTTAGAAAACTTGGTATGATACTTGGTTGATGAAATTGAAAGAAGAAATGTTGAATCATAACATATTCTCTCATAAAAAAAAACCAAAACCCCAAACTAAAACTGAACCCTAGACCTAAAACCTAAAGATTAAACCCTAAACTCTAAACCCTAAAAAAAATCCTAAACCCTAAACCTTAAACCTTAAACCCTAAACCTAAAACCCTAAAAAACCCAAACAAAACCCCAAACCAAAACCCTAAACCCTAAACAACTAACCCTAACTCTAAAACCATAAAAATGCTAAAACCTAAACCAAACTAAATAAAACCTACAATTAAAATAAATAAATAAACATAAACAAAATAAAATAAAGAAAATAAATAAATAAAACCTAACTAACTAAGTCTTTAGGGAGAGTTGACATTAATTTTCTTTTCTCTTTGTTTCCACCATTCTTTTCTCACATAGTTCTGAAGTGATAGCTTTTAAGTCTAGGAGGTTCTAAGCTTGCTCTTTTAGATGAAAGACTTTACATCTTCATATCTTCACTTCATGTATAGCAAATGGTTGTATATAATGATTCAAAACTTTCTCCATCTAAGTCTTTATGCATTGGTATAGCAAACATGACCATCCCAAACTCAGAAGCCATGTTGATGAGAAGAGTTCTAAATGAAGTATCTACATGATTACATAAATTTGGCTTTTCTATGGAGGTTCCCAAACTTGAGTGGTAGGACAAAGGATCCTATTATCTTATCTTTTCATTGAACCCATGCACCATAGCTTCTAAGATGAACGTCAAGGGATAGCCTCTTAATGCTTTCACAAACTCATGAGATTAATATAAGAGCCTGATTAATATAATGAATCATAAAATTGTCATTCTCTGAATAACTTATAAAGGGTGATTATTCTAATGTTGCATGAGATCTTTTCTGAGATGAAGGTCTGAGCTTGTATGACTTCTATCATGAATCACTCAACAGTATGTGGTAAAAGTAGTAAGACACAAGGTAGCTATATTAAGACTCAAATTTTCTTAATGAAGATGGAGAATCAATGGAATTTGATTTGGTTCCTAAAATAAACTAGAACATTGAAAACACAACTACTATATATATTGATAACAGTAGTAGTACAATTAATTTTTTTATTCTTGTTTGATGTTATTCATGACATTTGTTCTTTTCACTAGACTCCAAATTGATGTCACATGGACTCAACCAAATATCAATTGAATGAAGTGTTCTATGGATAATGTTCAAAAATTTGTGGTATACCACAATTTATGCCAATCATATAACTTGAGAAAGGCTTTGCATGGATTGATAGCCAAGCATAATTTTCTTCTTTTTTTTTTCTATTTATACCTGTATTTTAATTAGAATTAGAAAATCTAAATCTTTTTTTTTTCTTTTCTAAGATTAGACTTAGAAGAATGTAACACATATGCAATTCTACTATATTTTGAATAGAAAACCAATGCTTTCATAGAATAGACTATATATATTCTAGTAGTTCTAATCCCAATTCTACTAGTGTTCTTTATAATAAATTGAATGAAAGGTAATGGGATCAATGAAATGATGAATTGCAAATGTAATTTTTTTTCTGCTCTACTAGAACCATTTGAGATGCTCTCAAGCTAGTAAAAATTCTTCCATCACAAGTACAAAGAGTCTAAGCTTCAACACATATGGTTATTGTGTTTTAGTTTTCTAGGTGGTGTAATTCTTCTAGGATAAGGTCAAGCACTAAGTGATTTCAGGGAATTCTATATTCACAAAGACTATCATTGGAGTATATGGTATTCTATTTGGGAATTTTAGCTAATTCTAAATATGCATTCCTTGGATCAGATCTACTAATCAAATGATTAGTTCATAACTAATATAATGAAAGTTCTAAAAGAATCCTACTATGTAGTTACTTTCAACATTTCTAAAATTATTGAAGGATAACAAAGTGTTTGGTATATTGTTCAACTACTACTAATTTTCTTCTTTTTCATTTTATAGTCTTTATTTTCTTTATATAGGTAGCTATATGCTAGATCAAAAAAGCTAGTATTATTTCATGGTAGAAGTATTGAAATTTTCTAAATCAAAGCTCAACAAAAAACCTTATCCACATGGATACAATAATTGGTGTGCTCATAAGAAATTTGAGATTATCAAATTCCATTAAGAAGAATAAGTAGAGTGAAAAAAAAGAACTTTGTTCTTTATTAGTCCTATTATAAGGGGAGATATATGGAAAAGAAAAGATTCTTTATTTTGTTGGAAGTACAGGAGTTTTGAGTTTCAGAAATCAAAGAAATCTTAGCATGGTTGGTGTATTGATTTTTTTTGAAAGGAGTTTGTAAAGTTATTGAAAGAATAGGTTGGATTTCATACTTTTTTTATTTATGTTTCTAGCAAAGACTCATATAGGTCATTTCCTCATACATGACAAATGGCAATAGTGTATGTGTATGGTTTTGAATTGAGATTGAATTGATATGGTAATTTAGGATATGGAAAGAAACTTTTCTGAATCAAATTGAATGAATGATGAAATCAAAAATTTAGATTCCAATCTTTTTTTTGTGAAATGAGTTAGTTGATGGAGGTGGTATTTGACAAAATAGAGGTTTGCATGAAAACTCTACTCTATACCACAATTGGATCAAGGATAGTTATGTATCCTATTTTCTTCCTGTCATGACAAGGTTCAAGAACCTGACAAGAGTAGTCATTGGGAGCTGGGAAAAAGTATCAATCTATTCTGCTCTTCTTTCTTCTTTATAGAAAATAGACAACAAGGAGATTTTGGTCTCAACTTCTAGTTAATCACATCTTCATAAAATTACAATTCTAGAGAGAATGAAAGACAAATCACACTTTCTTTCTACCACCACCACTACTCATGGAAAACAAGTGTGAGTTAAACTTGTAGAACAAGTGAAAGGAATAGTCTTTTCTTTAGCTAACTACTTCTTAGAAGAATTCTCAAGAAAAAATGGTTAGCTCACCAAGAAAATTCATCTTCTTTATCTATTAGTAGATTCATCCTTACCAAATTGGTTTAAAGAACTCATTGATCCTTCAATAGCTACATTACTATCTTCATTTATTCTTTTTTAGAGGTGTGGAGCATTTTTCTCTTGAGGTACTTGTTTGGCAAAGTCTCAATTAATTTGATCCTTGGAAAACAAAGGCAATCTTACTTATTCATGGTAGTTTTACCATTGATGAGTCATAACTCAACCTTAAAAGGACTAAGGAGCGGCAAGAGTCTTCTATGTGACTTTAATATGTAAAAGTATTTGTAATTTCATGAGTCATTTGTTAATGCTACAAAACATAAGCAAGGATGGAATTAGACCTAAATGTAGAAGATCATAACATGAATGACTCAAGATTTGGATTCTTCCACTATGTTTCTGAATCATACAATTCATATAAGATCCATCTATCTATATCATCATATACAGAAAGTCATGCTTTGGAGAAGCTTGAGCTTAGGAAGGGATTTTGATTGAGAAAAAGTCAACCATATCCAAGCATGGTTTAACATAGAAATCATACTTGGAAAGGGTGGACAATTAGCTAGCAAAGCATTAACTATTAAAAGAGGGTAAGTCTACATTCATTATCATTTGAGGTCCATTTGATATCCAAAGCTAGAATCCATGGGTATATTGGGTGAACCAAAGTTTGGGTAAAATGGATCTAAGTGTTACTAAGCCTCTTGTAGTCGAGGAAAGTTATAACTCTTAGACCATCCCCATCTGTGAAGGGAAAGCCCCAATTAGGAAAACCCACAAGGGTTATCTTCAAGAAGTTGAAAAGTGGAACCTATTTATATCAACTCATTTCCACTTTAGAATTCATATCTCACAAAGTGAGACAAGAGAAAAAAGAAATATTGTTTTAATCTCTAGTAAGTCTTCATGTAAAAGAATTATCTAAGATTTAGACTTCTAGTCTTTCTTATATTAGTATATGTATATTTCTTTTCACTTTTGAGTATAAAGACATAGACAATTATAGTCAATGTAATGTATTCAAAAAAATGGAAGTTTGACCTATTAATATCTATCTCACCATCAAGAATGAATTTTTTTTTCTTAGAGTTCGGACACTTGATCGATCCACTGACTTCTATTATGTCAATAATAATTACTACTGTTGGAATCATGGTTTTCTTTCTAATGACAATTCTATGCTACCAATTGAGATTTCAATCTTTTTCCAATGCCTCAATATTGGGATTAGTTATTAGTCCAATTTGATACAATTTTTTAGAAAAGTGGGAATGTGGTCTCTTTGGTTCACATGACCCATCATAGAAGTGCTTGTCAAAAAATTTTGTAACCTAGTCTATTGAATTGGTTTCTTATTAGAACCTAGATTTGATTGATAACTGGTAGTTTCAAATTTTTTCTTGATCCATCAAATCTTCTTTAATGCCTATTTTTTTCTTTGTTGTAGAAAGAATATTCAGCATGGTTGCGATGCCATGAAAGGACTCACTCTTTAGTTCTTATACATCTTCCATGGTACCAATAGAATTTGTCTTGTATCAGCTTCTTCCTCTTTCATAGTAAGATATAATGAATCTAACTTATTTAGTATCTAAGTACAATCCTTTAGGAGCTACTTTAGCTTACCAAATTTAAAGAAGTTAGCTTATACAATGTCTCAATAGGTTAGATTAGTTAGCTCTTTTCGGTTCTTATCGATGCTTTCATTTGATCACCCATGATTCTAAAGCTTTCTTATTTTGGGATTAGATCCATTCATCATTCTATTTATTGTTGATATTCAGAGAAAAGTCAAAGTATTATTCTTATGGGAGGTTTAACAAATATGTATACAATATTCTTGAAAACTCAAGAAAGCAAGTTTTGACTAATCTTTAATCCAACCATTTTTGGTGAAGCATTGATCCAATAGAGAAAGTAGGCAAGAGAAAGATATGCTTAGTTTGAAAAAAGAGCATTCTTCATCTTGTTGAACTTTCTTATACTTGACCCTTCTGCCACTAAAACTCAATGATGGAAAAAAATAGTGCCCCTCATCTCAAGCATTTACCTATTTTCAAAGAAAGGAAGACATGGTCTAATAGACTAGCTAGTAGCTGGATTTAGCTTCTTGATGTTCCTCTAAAAATAAAAAATCTTTTCCACCAAAGATGGAAGAAAAAGTGATGGGTTTCAGTTTCTTTCTGGGTACTCAATTTTTCTCTTTTTTGTTGATTGGTTGATATCCAAGGGATTTTTTTCTTGATTTCTTTAGATAAGTTCTACATATTTCAAACTTTTGATTCCATGGAACCAAAACCAATGAAGTGATGATTCACCATAGAGTCAACAAAAAAAAATGAAAAATATATATGAGTTACCATAGAGAAAAGATGAAGTGAAAGAATTGGACCATTAAGTCTGAACCAAGACAAAAGAGATTAGTGTTTTAGTATCAAACTCAAAGCAAGATCTTCCATTTTTCTCATCAGTTGGATTGAAGTTTATGTTTTGTTATTCATCTTGCTTTTGATCCAATATAGAATACCAATTGACCTAGAGGGCCTAGAAATGCAATGATTCATGAATTAGTTTCTATAGATCATATGGAGATAAAGCCCTTTCTCTATCAAACTATTTCCCATGAAAAAGAAATTTCTTCTCTTCTTGAGATGCAAGAGCATGGAGCAAAAAGCAAAGGAAAAAAAGTTCAACATTCTTTTCCAATTACCTTCAAAGGAAAGATCTCATAGATGAAAACATTTCTCATGCATTTGAAGAGGAAAGTTTTCTTTTTTTATTTTTTTTTGCTATATATATATATATCTTCTTTTGATTCTTTCACTTTGACAAACTTAGTCTAGTTTATGAGTCTAATTAAGCACATAGACTTAAAGAACAGTAAACATGAACATGGTAATCTTCATGACTAAACCCAAATTTAAAGATTCATGATCCTTGCTTAAATTCATCCCATACCAGAAACTAGCATGGTGTTCTCTTCTACATGGTTCTCCATTCTGGAATTTAGAAAGAAACTTTCCAAACACAATCAAGATTCTCTTCATGAAAAAAAGAGAGTTTTAGAATGAGAATCATCCATTTTCTCATTTCTTGATCTTGGTAAGAAGACACTGCACTACACCATACTCGATGACTAGCATGGTTATTCCCAGCCATGTATCTAGGTTGAACATCATCACCATTTTTCTCATGGCCATGGTCTCAATATTTTCATAAGGTGCTATGCTCAAACAAGTGGAAATTTTGAGGAATGATTCTAGAGTAAAAAAAATAGGTAAGAGAGTGGTAAGAGGAGAAGTGATGGTGGTTTCTGAATCATAGTTAGTGTTTTCCTTTTTTTCTGTGAATTATACCTACAAAGATAGTTTTTCATAAGGTTTCATTCATTCTTCTCGCTCATTTCAAATGTATCTCCCAACAATATGTGAAAATGGATATACCAAGACACCATGGAGAGAACGCTACCTTCCATTTGATATTCATGAAGTGCACCAAAGCTAAAGGAGAGAGGTGATGGTCTAGATGAGAAAAAAGCAACATAAGAAAGTTTTGAGTCTAATAGTCAATTTTGAGGGATCAATTTTGAAGTAAGTGAAATAACTAGCATAGATATATAGAAAGCATTCTCTTCAAAGTCAAAGAGCATCTTCAAGTTTTTTTTTATGAAAGATACATAAAATAATATATGTTATCCTCTTTTGACATAATAGCTTTTGTACTATAGATCAAATTCTACATCAATATCCCCATAGAAGTGTAGTTTTCTATCGAAGATGAATCAAGACTTTCTCTATGAAATTAGTTTCTTCTAAAAAAAGTTCTAAATGAAGTGTGAAATTATTCTTGGTAAAAGAGTTGAATAGAAAATCACATGGAAAAAAGAAAATCACTTTCTAGTATACAAGGAAGATCATATGGCTCTTCTGGGGATATGATGATGCTTTTATCTTTTGTTTCATTATTCATTATGCTCTCATTGCTTCCAACAACTTTCTCTATCATCAAGGATAATAAACTAAAGTCAAGTTTAACTAGGTATAGTGTGGAGAAATTGAACTCCAACATGTTTTTCATCTATAACATTGTTTCTTCACAAGCTTGTTTTTTTTATTACCCAAACCAAAGAAACTCATCTATAAAGTTAAAGATATTTTTTCATCTTAATTACAAGGTGATGCAACTCTATACTGGGACTAACACCGATCATCCATAGATGTGATCTCCTAGTCAACATGTCACCCAATAAGATAAGATGATGAGTTGATACATTTCTTTTTGAGTTCATTGCTCATGAGTCCAAAAGTGCATTTGGCATATTGCCAACAACAAAAAAAGAAAAGGTAGCCCAAACACTAGATCAGAAAAGAAATGGAATATTGATTTGAAGCTTCAAATTTGCTTGCTATGCTTGAATAAAAGAAACCTAGCAAGCTAGCATGAGGAGGACTCGTAGCACCATCGAGCAAGTCAAGCATGGAGGACGCTCTTCTTTCTTCTTCTAAGAATGACTGAAAGCCTATCAAAGCCTCACTACAAAGAAGATAGATTAGTCATAGATTTGATCCCTACGCTCACTTTATACTTTAGTAAACATATAAAGTAACTTGAACTTCATCTGAATGAAAAAAATAGACTTACTCTTTGTACCAGCTGCAGAGCTTCATGAGTCACTTATGCATAATTATACTATTTTTCAGTGGACTAGAGGAAATGTGAGAAAAGTCAAGATAGAGGAAACTTTACTTGAAAATCTAAGATGATCCCAAACATAGTGAAGAACTAATACTTCTTCAACCTTTTTTGGATGTTTATCAAAAATTCTAATGGATGGTAACAAGATCTTCTTGAAAAGGAATCTAGAAAGACTTTTCTTTTTATGTCATGAAGTCTTTCTTTTCCAAATCCCAAGACTATCTTTTATAGAAAGTGCTCCCTCCTCACAAGTCCTCCATTAATTTTTTTGAAGGAAATAATGAATAGATTCAATTCATTGAATGAGAAGGCATAAAGAATGAGTAGGCTATCCTTTTATTCGAGGAAGACATCTTCTACAACACATGAGGTAGAATTTCTAAGTTGAAGATGGAATTTCATTAAGAAAGTCCCAGACATCAAAAAGTCTTTAGTCTTTAGGTAATTTAGGTAAAGTAAAGGATTCATCCTTTTGATAGCTTTCACCCATTCCTCTTCTAGAAAGGAAAGGTTCTAACAAGTGTGATTCTTTTTTACAAACATCTAGTTCTTAGGGTTTTAAACAAGAAATCTATCTAAAAGAAACTAGAGAACCAACTTTTGTGAAAGTTTGGTAAAAAAATGTCAAAGATCTACATATCCATATTAATATGAAGAGAATTGTTCTTGTGTTACCCCATCATTTTTGCATTGGGTAATGGAACGGATAGAAATGCTGCTCTTTCTCTATGCTCGCTATATCTTGCCTCGAAAGCTCGTAGTGAGAATGATAGGATTTGGATTGGATGGAGAGCTTATCACTCTTTGATGTATTTAAACTATAGAAGTTTTACTTGAAAGTTCTTAGCTACTGAAATGGATATTGTTCCATAGGGAATAGGTAAGAAATTGTATTGTCTGGTCAAGCATGACCATTGGCAAAATTATGTGGAACGCTTAGTTTTAGTTTGGTAAGTTGTTCAGTGAAAAGAAAATGACTTGGTTCATGACCAAGCCACCCTTCCTGGGTGAAAGCTTGTATGAGCTCACCCATGGCCCAAACATATAATTAGATAGCGACACCGATAAGTCAAGCTTCAAAATGACCAACGCTTATCTAATGGCCTTAGAAAAGCTATGATCGAACCACTAAAAGGTTCCAATAAGCTTGCTACATACCAACATAAGAGGTGCAACTCATTAGCCTTTGAGTAGTCATCTCCTTAAGCAAGGGACAATGAACTATGTATATTTGGTAATAGACGAGGTGAAATCTCTCCTTTCAAAGGGTGGTATAGTGATAGAGTTCATGAGATAACCTCTTGTTAGCATTCTACTAAAATTATGCACCAAAGTGTGCTAGTAAGTTAGAGTTAGATGATGATGTAGTACCCTTCACAATATCAAACTCAAAATCAAGGGCTCAACTCGTTATCTACAATGATGTATGGGTCGAGTGACAAGCTTTGTGAAGGACACCTAAACTGACATGCTTAGCGAATTTAGTGAAAAGATAGCTCTATGGACAACCCAATTTTAGATCACAGTTGTCAAAATTTTAGACATATCTGTTGGATCCCAATCCATCTTTGATGAACAAAAGTCTAACCTTACAACTGCCCATTTTTTGGATGAACTCCAAAGATCATAGATGGATGGGCACAATGAATTACATAGCATACTGGAATCACTTCTACCTTATCCTACCCCTATGATCATGGTCATGATTCTTTTGATCTTCGATCACACGGTTGAAGTTCATTCATTAGTTCTATTGCATCGTTGAAACCCTTGTTGAACTTCCTGCATCGAAATGGAAAAGGCTAAATGGAGATGCCCTGCTTTTTTTTTTTTTGAAACAACCTCAAATTTGTACATATCTATACTCATCCTAAGATGGACATAAAAGCTCATAGAAGACTAGGATCTATAGTGGAATTAGGGCAACCTCCTTGATGAGTCAATTGCATTTTGACTTGGCCCTTGGGACACCAAATCCTCTTCCAAAAAAGGAAGAGCAACATTCCCATTGATGAAAGCTAAAAAAAAGAAGGGCATGAAGTTCTTATACTTTTGATTCTGGTGGAGGCCACGAGTTCCATTAATTTCATTCTGCCAGATTGCGACAGAGGGATTCCAATGTGAATTGAAAGCTGAGTTACACGATCTATTCTACTAAAAATTCTTGGTGACATGGAGGGAATAATTGAAGTAAAAGCACCTTGGCCATGAATAAAGACATGAATCAAATGAGAGATATTATTCTATTACAATTCTACCCATGGAAGCCGATCATCCCAACTATCTTGACAATCTCAGCTACATGCCTGCAACATGTCCTCAAACAACTATATAGTCCTCTCCTTTCAGTCAAGTATATCAAGCTACACTATCTCTCTCTTTGCTCAAGTCAAGATAGACAATCCTCTTACTTTGCTCTAGTACTTCATTCTTTACATAAGATACATTCTGAAACAAAAATAAAGAAAGAAAACAAGCCTTTGAATTGAATCAAATAGCGACGATCGCCAAGAATGAAAGGACTAAGCCCAAAAGCATAGGATGAGACTTTTTCTTTTAGGCTTTAATTCATATCGGCTAAATGTTAGGAGCCCATCCCAAGATGTATTGGAGCCGATCTTGTCAACTCCACCAAATGAGGAAAGAACTTAGAGTATCCCAAGAGAGATAGACAGTAGTCGACTAGTCAAGAATTTATTCTCTTGCATATGCCTAAGATCTCTTTCTTACCACCGCACATTGAGATAAAAGATTCTAAAATCTACATGAAGATAACCCTAACTAAAAAATAAGGCAAATGTATCTTTCTTCAAACCAATACACCGCTATCAAGGACCACATAAGTAAATACTTAATAGCTTCTGACATACTCTTTTTTTTTTACTTACTAGCTCTGTTGTGCTTAAAACCTTATGTTAGCTAGAATTTCACTTAGGAAGGGAGGTAGTTCAAACAAGAGGAATCAGAGCTGACCGTAGGCAATGGCATTTCATCTTCTTATTGATTTGTATGCTTTTCTATCATCTGGGTAGTCATTAGTTTTTTCTTACATCTCCCTTGCATGTCCTCTCTGGCTCTGGGCCTTGAAATGAAGAAAGAATTGGATGTGGGAGCAATGTGTGGAACAACATTTCTAGTATGACTTGATGCTTCCTAGCTTACTATACTAAATGCATTGATGTTGTCCAAGCATTATAAGTCACTAGACTAGACACACCGTCGAGTATCCATCGAATGGTAGCCTTCTTTAGAGCCAATCTCTAACCAACTTACTTGGTTCTCTCGACAAGACTTGGTATCCACCCCTTGCTTGAGATGGATATATATGTTCACAAAGTGCTTTGCTTGTAATCAATGGAAAGACTAATCCCTTCTCTTAGCCCAATGCATTGGACAAGGGTGTTCCTTGCTTTTGCCACAAATGGCACCTATGGCAAGTTTTGGGGCATGCTACCAATCCCATATTTACATCTTGAGAATCCAATGGCTTCACATCTAGCCTCATCCTCAATGAGAGATTCCAACTTTTGTCTTTGAATTCCCATCTAAGTTATATTATGCTTTTCACTATACTTTCTATTCATTTTTTTTCTTTAATAAGAATGGGAGGTCTCAAAAGAAAGCTCATCTTAAGAAGAAGGAAGTTGGCACCACATAGGGATGGAGATCAGCCATCCCTCCACCGTCACGGACATGGCCTTTATTTCATACTTTCATTTCACCAAGGCTATTGAAAGGATTTTAAAAAAGACAACATTGTCCTAGTTCATATGAATTGACATCATTGAACGGTTTAGACTAAGCTTTAGAAATTTACACAAAGTGCCTAGGTATGATTGATTCCCTAGAATTTATGTGAATAAAGTAAACATATAAGAGAAAGAGAAATAACCGACCCAAACTGTGGGTATTGGTTGTATCTTATTGACTTGGTAAAGGTTGGGTTTTGACTAATCCCCATCAGTAGAACCAGTATGCTTTTGGATGACTCAAAGGTGCATAAAATAGAAAAGCTTAAGTCTTCTCGTCTCATGATAAGCCAAGGTAATCAAGGGCACAGGGGATAGCTTCCTTTTTCTTTGGTCCCTAGCATTTAATGATTCTTTCCCTTGGCTAATAGCTCCCTTAATCAATCGTCTATGATAAAAGCACCTCACCTATGTCTTTCATTTTTAATCTGATCTCTTCATTGGCCTAATTTAGGTGGGCACCTCTTCTCAATTCAAAGAAGTACTCAGTCCTGACTCCACTTCTTACTTTTTCAATGGAAGCTAGATTGCCACCTTCAAGGTCGAAGGTCATGTTAGAAGGTGATTTGGCTTCAAACTAGGCATTGAAAAGCAATCCACCCGAAAGCGTTGTCCGATGATGAAATTCTAACTATTGCATTTATGCTTGGTTTTGAGTTTGGCTCAATTTGACATATACGTCAAATTGGGTTCAAATGAGTTAGGTTGACCAATTGACCAAATTGGGTCAAGAGGGCCATTGGGTTATGTTCAAATGGTCATTTGGAATGCATTGGTGCAAGTGATTTGATTCAATTTGAAATGGATTTGGATTTGTCTCATATGGGTTCATTTAGGCTAAATGGATCAAGTTAACTAATTTGGTCAAATTGGTCAAATTGGGTGGATTGAAGGTTTGGTTTATGTTTGATTGATCAATTGAGATTGATTGGAGGAATTAGTTTGATTTGATTTGGATTAGAATGACTTTTAGTTCAATTTAACACATTAGGTCAAATTAGTTCAAATGGGCCAACTAGGTTGATTTGATTGAATTGACTTTAATTGGTGGTTGTTCAATACTTAATTTGTGATTTGTTGAAGGCATTGGTTGCAATCAATTTGGATTGTAATGATATTTGACCTAATTTGGTTTTTTAGGTCAAATTGACTTGGCTAAGTTCAATTGGTTGTAATTGGGTGATCAATGATGAGCAAAAATCACTTTGGTATAGATTGAGTGAATTTATTTGGTCTAATTTGGGTAGGATTAAGATTTTACTTAATTTGGTCATTTAGTCCAAATTGGGTCAAGTGAGCCAATTGATTGGGTTGAATTGAAGGGGTATGAAGGTTAGAACATTTTTAATGATGGATTGGGGGTTGATTGATGGCTTTGATTGTAATTGATTTGAGTTAAGTTGGATTTTTACTCATTTGAACCCTTTAGGTCTAATGGGTCAACTTGGATCAAGTAGGTTGATTTGACCACTTGGCTTGATTAAGTTGGTTGGAATGGATTGTAATGTTTAATTTGATGAACAATCAATCATAGGGCTTGTATCAAGTTAATTTCTTGGATCAAGTTGAATATTTTTTTTGCCCTATGGAGTTTAAATTGGTCAATTCTGGCTAAAGGCCAAGTTGGCTTGGTTTGGTTTAATTGAATTAAATTTAAGGTTCAATCATGTTTAATCAACATTCAAAAGAATTTGGATGGGTTCGATTTTAATTGGGTAGATTTGGTTCTGAGTTTGGCCATCTTAAGTTTAAATTAAAGTCTGGTCAACTTAGTCCTTTGATGAAATTGAACAAAAATGAATCATATTGAGCCTTGGTCAAATTGGCATTAGCTTGGAACTTGGTTTGCAATCATTTGGTTTAAGTTTGATCAATGGGTTTGATGTGGGATTTGGTTGGGTTTATGGTAGGTCCGCTTATCTTAAGATAAGATCTATCCCTAGGGTTGCATCAATGAATCTAGGCTTGAGCTCGGTCCTCCTAATTACTAAAAGTGGCTTAGCATTAGGAAGGTCTTAGTGCCTAGATTAATCCTAGGTCTAAGAAGAAGGTAGTTAACCACACTTCAAAAGTGAGGTCAACAATTAAAAGAATAAATAATTTTTTTATATTAATCTACGAATAAAGTCTGATATAATACAAATATCTAAATCTCACATAAATTTAGAGCACTTTATAAATTAGTGCTTCAGTTTAAAGAGAAAGAAGAAAATCTCATTTAAAATTGTAAAATAAGATGTAGGATAATCGAAGAAGAAAGTAAAGAGCACATCGAGTAAGTTTTGAAAGTTACACTCTTTGCAATCTTTTACTGCTTTCTCATAGAAATATCCAACATCCCTCACTGAAAATTCTTGATTATTGATCTTCTTCTCCACCTCTTGCTTAAGGTAAATAACACTCTCATAGCACTTGGAGTGTCCTCCAAGTGCTTCTCAAAGAGCTCATACACACACTCTCCCTCTTACCAAGAAAAATAAAAAAAAAATTAGAAAAAGTTCTTTTTTTCCTTAGAAATGTCCCTACATATAACTTAAATATAAGCTAGGTCAATTTCCTTAATGATCCTATCATAATTGCTTCAAAAATTGCTCAAAATTATCATGAATATATTCTATAAGTTGTAGCGCGTGAAACTATTGATATAACACTACAACAATATTGATCTAACATTGTAGTGTGATGCTTACTAGTTCCATTTCATATTTTTTTCTTTGGTATAGGGTTGCTACGCTTATGCAATGCCTATGTGATGAGCTTGCTATATAATTATCCTAAAATGAGTCCGATGGCACTGACATTCGATATATACACATAAGCATTGGCCTTACTATATAATTTCCTTAATTTAAGTCAAATCTAGTGCCATATTAAGCCAAAATTTCTTATTTTTAATTTTTTATAATTTTTCTATCTCAAAAAAAAATTTACTTAAAATAAACACATGATAAAGGCATTAAAATTACATGAAATGTTTACAACTTTAATACTTATCTCTCGCCCATGAAGATGAGATCATCCTAGCCAAGTGGTTGGAGTTTAGCAGCCTGCCTCATTTAAAGAAGACTCGCTCGAACTAGGGAAAATATAAGAAGATGCTTAAAGAAAGGTTAGTATTTAGTGACTCACCTCACATGCAAAAACTCGTCTACATGCTAGCGACTACATATCCAGAAACATGTCAAGCAACTTGCCTTATTAACACTAACAACCACAATTGGAGAACTCATTACTCGGCATACAACACTTGACTTTTATTGGTGAGTCCTTCCTCATGTGACCAACTTAGTTGATGTGTATCTTGCTTATGTAACCTCGCCTTGATCCTATAAATAGGGAGATTTTTAAAGAGGGGAGGAAATTTTGGCTTTTTTTTTACTTTCTAGCATCTTTGTACTCAAAGAGATTCTTGTACTTTTTTAAAGAGAGAGAAAGAGAAATTTTATACTTTGATCTTTTAACATAGTTGAATTTTTATTTATTTATTATGCTTTCTTACTTTAATTTTTTTGTCTTACTTATCCTAACCTTGCTTCTCAGGTGTCTAAGAGGTTTTGCATCATGTTATGGGTAAATTTGGATTCAATATTTTCTTAGGCTAGAAAGTGTGGATGAGGATGTGAATTAAAAGCCAGGTACTAAGAAGAATAGATCATTTGACGTTGGACAACTCAACAGACATGGATCAATAATTTGTCACATATTAAGAATTAAAAAAATATGGATGATAAAATTACTAACCCAATTCATGTGTCTATGGAAACTATTAAATCCAAATTTGTCCATTTATGGAGGAGGAACCTTTGAGATACTTAAGAAATAAGGTTGGATAAAGATATCATGAATAAGAAGACAAGAGAGTAATAAAATAATAAATAAATAATAATATTTATTCCACAAGATCAAAGTACAAAGACTAGGGTCTAGAGATAAAAAAGGCCCCTATAAGAGAGGAGTTTTCCTTTTATACTATTAAAGAGTGACTATACAAAAAAGTACATATTAGGAAAATTGAGTATAAGTGGGATCCTGCCCAAGCTGATGGCGAGTAAACTTGTGTGTTAGCATATATTTATCGATAGTGAGAGCAAGTCCTTCATCATTGATAAAAAAAGTTTAATTAAATTAACATGTAATTTTAAGTAAAAATTATTATTTTATGATTTATTTTCAAAATTTTAAGTGGTTATGACATGGAATCTCTTATTTGAGAAAGAAAGAAATGGTGAAAATACAAAATCATGGTACAACACCTTGGCATTACATTTATAATTCCTAGGTGCTAGTATTAGAAGAAAAACTATGCAAAAATATAGAAAACAACACTGTAGTGTCTGATTTGTAATGTTGAGAATCATTATAGCATTAAGGAAACAAAATTAGAAATTTGAAGTAAAAAATTAGAGAGCACAATGCTTAGGAGCTATAAAACCATCACTGAGGTGCTACAACCTAATTATAGTAGTTTTAATAGTTTCAGTAGTTCTAGAAAGCAATTGGAGGAATTTTTTAAGCAATTTCAAGGGGAAATGAAGTGAAACTATTAGAAGGACTTAATGACTATATAGGGGTGTTATGTTAAAGAGTTTTTTGGAGGTTAGTGAGTCTAGTGAGAGTATATTAGAGTGCAGTGACAACACTTGGAGAATGACTCCCCAAGAGCTATGTGTTTTCTGTATGTGTGTGTGTGGAGTGTGTGAGGGAGATCACAACGTTTATCAAGGAGAAGGATACACAATAAAAGAAGAGAATTTGTTGGTGCACTCTTTTCTTTTTTAATTTTTATTTTATTTGTATTTTCCAATACTTCTTAATCATATTTATGTATTACATTTATAATTTACCTTTTAAAATGTTGAACTAAATGTGTTAATATTGAATTTATGTGAGCTTTTGAATGTTTGTATTGTATTAGACTATATTTTATGGATTAATATAAAAAATTGTTTTCTCTTTTAACAAAAATGATATTTTGCTTTACTCCATGCTTCATTTAGTTGTGATTTGGCTAACTACAAAGTTAAATCAAGTGTGATCTAAAGATATTGATGGAGTCCTAGAATAATAATCAGGAAA
Organism: Cymbidium sinense; assembly: GCA_021442155.1. Classification (NCBI taxonomy): domain Eukaryota; kingdom Viridiplantae; phylum Streptophyta; class Magnoliopsida; order Asparagales; family Orchidaceae; genus Cymbidium; species Cymbidium sinense. The sequence goes on from CM038214.1 coordinate 23,482,655, forward strand.
AATGATAAATGAATATATTAAATAATCATTAATGTGCTAGATAGTCTATAAGTACTATTGACCTCACTTTTGGAGTGAGGTTGACCCCTTATCCTAAACCTAGATTCTTGCAAATATTAAGACTTCCTTAGTGCTAGGATAGTTCTAGTGGTTACCTATAAAGTACATCCCTAAGGTTAGAGCTTATCTTAGGATAAGTGAAACCTCACCTACCCAAAGGCTCAACCAAATTCCATATCAATCCAATAAACCAAATTCAAACCAACTGATTACAATTCAAGCTCCAAGCTAAATACAAACTTGACTAGGCTCAATTTGATTCATCTTAGTTAGACTTGGCTAAGTTAATCGAACTTAACCTATTTGGACTCAAGATGGCCAAACTCAAGATCAAATTAACATTATTGGAATCTAATCTATCCAACCTCATTTAAACTCCAATTAGATATGATTAAGCCTTGACTTTAAATTAATTGAGTCAAACTAAGTAAACTTAGGCCTTAACCCAAGTTGACCCATTTGGACACCATAAGGTTAAAACCATATTCAACCTGATTCAAGCCAATCAAACCTAAGACAAGCCCCATAATTATTATAAATGCCTAAATTAATATTATAATCCATTCCAATTCATGCAATTAATCCAATTAACCTAATTAACCTAAATTAAATTGACCCATTGGCCAAAAAGGGTTGAAATCGGCCAAAATTCAATACAGCTCAAATAAATAATAGTCAAGACCTTCAATCAACTCTAAGTTCATCCTTGAACACATTCTAACCTTCATATGATCCTAATTAAACCTGTTTAATCCAATTGGACGACTTAACCCAAATTGGCCAAAATGATCAAATTGGGTCAAACTTTAATCAAACACCAATTGGCATAAATTAATTCAATCAATCCATATTAAATTGATTGTCAATCATCATTGATCATCCAACTCCATTTAATTGGACCCAATCAATTTATCCATCTTGACTTATTAGACCCAAATTGAACTAAAGGGCCAAATTGGGCCAAATCCCATTCTAATCCAAATTGATTGTAACAATGCCTTCAATCAATCGAAATTGAGTATTGAACACCCAACCACCAATTGTAACCAATTTGATCAAATGAACCCAACTAACTCATTTGACCCAAATTGACCAAAAAGGTCAAATTGAATCAAATCTCATTATAATTTAAATCAATTCAAAATAATACCTACAATCACTCCCAAATGATTAATAAAATATAAATCAACCCTCACTCAAGCCAATTTGATGAATTTGACCAAATTGGTCAACTTGACCCATTTGGAAAAATGAACTATATGAGCCAAATTCAAATCCACTTCAAATTTGATCAAACCAATTGCATCAATCAAATACTAATTAAACATAATCCAATAGTCCTCTTGACCCAATTTGGTCAATTAGTCAACTTAGCCCAAATAAACCCAAATTGATCTATATGAGTCAAGTTGAGCCAAACTTAGCCAAACCAAGTCCAAACCCAACCAAACTTGGCATGACTTTTCCTTAGGTCCCCATTGACCTACCCAAGTGAACCCAACCCATGTGAACTGATTATGGTCAAAGTGAACCAAAGGTTCCAAATAAGAAAAAATCTTCATTTGGAAGGCCTACCCACCTCCTCTATCCATGGCAACTTAGCCCTCTTTGCCTATAGCTATGACCCAAACTAAACAAAGGCTGTTGGGTACAACCCTTAAGGAGAACCTCCTACCCTTGGTTGGCCATTGGTTCACCTTAAAAGAGGGTACACCCCATGGCATGCCACTAAACTCCCTCACTCAAGCACCTCCACATCATCCCCCCCAATGCATGCATACCCTCAGGTTATGGTCCACCTACTCCTTTAGATAGGTTAAACAAACCTTATTCTTTAAGAGGGTGATAATCAAAAAATCTTTAAGAATCTCTTAAAGAAACCTAATTTTTAGCTACCCGAGTAGGAAGCAAAGTAAAAGTCATGATTCAAACTTTTGCCCTACCACCATATGCTAGCCTCATTTTGGAGGATTGCTTCAAGGACAGCTTGAACAGTTTCAAGACCTATAGTTATCTGAAGGAATACCTTGGAACAACCTTCTAATTCCATTAGGGTAATCCTTGGGGACACAAGAGATCCTACAAAAACCAAAGAAGGTTGGGACATTTCTTTGTCTAAAACCTCTAAGAAAATAATTCAGAAGATCAAGAAGCTTTCCTTGTAGGTTCTTGAGTCACTCAAACCTTTAACACCAAGAAGGTTTGTAAAGTGCAACTCTAGGAAAGTGGGAGCTTAGTAGTAGTAGCAACATGTGTCAAGGGATAGCCCCTTAACACACCACCCAATCGGTCCAAATTCTAGCCTTCTGCAGGAGCTTTCTACCATTTCAACTAGCTCTTCTATTTCTTCTACTAGTAGAACTCTTGTATTAGAAGGGCATCAAATCCCTTACTCACTCACTCTACTTGACTTCTACATTATACCTCAAAATAATTCTAACAAATTGAAGAATAAAGCTAGTTTGAATTACATCTGTGTCTCTTCTGATGAGTTGTCTTCTTCTATTCCTAATGATAACTCTTTAAATTAATTAACTAATTTTGATCTTCCTTATTGATTTAGAGTTAATACTATGGGTTCACCTCTTGAGATAGACTTGGAATCATTCAATTTTGAGAGTCCCATAAGAGAAGTCAGGTGAGCTTAGTAGAACCTTCCACCACCTTGCCTCAAGAGATTACAAGTCAACCTCGAGTGGCAAGATTCTACCTCATAGGGTAGCACCTCAAGATAGAGGGAAAAAGTCACTGATACTGAAGATCGAGAAGCCCTTTCATAGGATGCTTCACCTTTGAATATGCTTGTGGAAGACTAGCTGAAAGTGGACTACAATGTCCTTTCTCATATAAGAAAGCTACCATCTAATCTAAGTATATATGATGCCTTTATCTTATCCAAAGAGATGAGTCACTAATCAAGGCACTCCTTGAGCTTGAAATATTCTTAGCTCAACTGGCTAATATAGGTGAGGAAGCACTTTATGCAAATGAAGCCCAAGGGATCACCTTCACAGATGAAGACCTTTTACTAGGGGACTTGGAGCACAACCATCCCCTCTACATCCAAATGACATGGATGTTCGCACCGGTTCTGGATTGATGCATGAACATTATGAGTCTAAAGACCCTTGCCTATTTGAAGATCACATCTCTACTCTCAAGGAGATAGAATGATGTTGAGAGGATTCAATGATAAATGTGAGTGGGCTTTAGGTTCCATAGTGTTATCTTTGGAGATAGGTGATTGGAAGACTGAAGCCAAGTTGTACATCATTGATTTGAATACTTCATTCACTACTTTTTTGGTTAGGCCTTGGATAGATAAGAAGAAGATCATTCCATCATCCCTTCATTAGTGCATCAAGTTCAAAAAGATGAAATTGAGTACCATCAACGGGATGAAAGCCATTGTTAGAGGTTGAGATTTATGAGGATCACCTACTATCTTCCTAAAACACCCTTTCTCATAAACTTGGATAAAATTCAAATGCAAATGTGAAAGAAAAGAAAATGAAGCAAAAGAAAAGAAAAAAAAAAAGAAAAATAAAAGTCCAAGTGAAAGGGGAATTGAAGAAGAAGTGGATCCAAGATATCATTCCACCCAATTCTCATTCCATCATATGGACATGTGGGTAGATGGCTCAACCTCCACCGTGTAGAAGAGGCAAAAGAGAGGTGGGAGACCCCTAGTTGGCCTTGACCAATAGGTCATTCCCATAGAGTACCCTTACTATTCATAGACTTGGAATTCAACTGAGGATGAGTCTAATGTGATTAGTATACCTAACCCTCTCTGTGGGTTCCTTCAGAGGTGACTTTTGATCTAGCTAGATGAAGACCATCCAAGCAAAGCAAAGTATTCAAATATGGTTTATGTGAAACTATTAGCAGGAAACCTTAACTCTAACCTCACCTACATCTTAGAAAATTAAAGGTTAAGGAAGTCCCTAAGTCTTCTAGTGACATGAAGTAGAAGAGGTTCTTTTTGGGTTCATCATCCTCAAGTCCAGAGCTTGATGTAGGGCCTGAGGAAGATACTTTTAAAGAATTAATGGAATTACCTTTTGACTTACTCACCTTGTGTTCAAAATATGATACATAAAGGTTTACTTCCTCACACATGGTCCAAGCACAGGTTAGAATATTTCAAAAAGTTATGGAATAACATAAGAAAGGAAGCACAATCAAGAGCAGGACTAAGATTCAGCACAGTGGGTCCGGTCAATGATGAAGATTATTTCCTAGTTGTTACCAACCATTTGGAGTCTGATAGGTTCTCACACATCTCCAACTCTTATGAGAATGTGTTTTTAGAAACTTTAGATGATCCAGATGATCTCCAAGTCAAAGAGGCACTGCCAAAATTTGAAGAGGAGATTCATTCAATGATAAACAAAAAAACAATCAGGGATAGAAGAAAATCCTCACGACATATATCTAGTTAGTTGAATGAAGATGAAACTAATGACTTAGTTAGGCTATTGATTGAGTTTAAAGATTTACATGGAGTTATGGAGAAATGCATTATCTCGACATAGTAATCACAAGCTGCATAGACCTAATAATTACCCTATTAAGCAAGCTCCTAGAGGCATGATTAGAAATTAAACAAAGGTTATTTTGAAGTCAAGAAATCGATGATGCTTTCATGGGGAAGAAAAATATCTACGTTAGCTATCATCCTAGTAAGAAGTAGATTGGCCAAATTCATATGCATCAATTTTAGAGACTTAAACAAGGCATTAAGGATGAGTTTCCTCTTCCTATACCGAATTAATTGGACATCACCTCATCTCATGCTCTTATCTTTCATGGATGGATCATTGGCTATAACCAAAATAAGATGTCTCCTAAAAAATGAAAGAAATACTTTTTCAAACCTCATTGGAATCTTTCTATATAGGGTCATGCCTTTTGGCCTTAAAAATATTGGTGCTATATACCAAAAGGCCATGACTCAGATCTTCAATGAACTCATCAATCATCAGATTGAGTACTACATTGATGATCTAATAGTCAAAAGCTTAGAATGGAAGACCACCTCTTTGACTTGAGAGTAATTTTTGAATTATTAAGATAATAAAACCTCAAAATAAATCCTGTGAAGTGTCCATTCGAAGTCGCTTTAGGAAAATTCCTTGGGTTTATTGTTCAACACTAAGAATTGAAATAGATCCTGTAAAGATCAAAGCTATCTTAGAAATGCCTCCTCTTAAGAGTTTAACTCAACCTTTTCAAGGATGGTTGGCATCTAAGATGCTTTATCTCAAACCTATCGAGATGCAACCCATTCTCGGACTTATCAAAAGGATGCCAAGTTCAAGTTGGATGATAAGTGCCAGCATGCTTTCGAAGACATCAAAGAGTACTTGGTGATATCACCAGTTCTAGCAGCCCCTATCCCAGGCAGGCCACTAATCCTTTACACTGCTGCATTGGATGACTCTCTTGGCACTCTGTTGGCCCAAGCCAATGATGAGGGGAAGGAAAGTGCACTCTATTACCTCAACCATCATCTGATTCCTATTGAAGCAAACTATCCACCTATTGAGAAACATTATCTAGCTTTGATATTTGCATCTCAGAAGCTATGACACTACATGCTTTCTTATAAGGTGAACTTGATCTCTCGAACCAATCCACCGCATGTACTTCATGACACGGCCAACGCAATCTAGATATTTGACTCATTAGTCCATGATTCTCTCATAGTTTGATATCACATTTGTACCTCGTAGAAAAAGGATAAGCAGCAAATTTCTTAGCAAAGACACCCACTTCTTGGTGATTCTTCTTAGTGATGATCTCCCATGAACAAATCTTGAACTTAGAGTCAACAACGCCGATGGGAGATGTATTTTGATGGTCTTCTTTTCTTAAAGGTGAAGCACCACGATCTATTCTCCGGAAAGAGGGGGAATAGTTCTTCTAACTCCAAACCATAATGTGATGAGATTCTCATACTATCTTTCCATCCCCTACACCAACAATGAAGCTTAGTATGAGGCTTTAATTGCTGATCTGGAGTTAGCCATCACTATCGTCAAGAGCATCAACATCTTTGGGATTCTCAGTCATCAAGATTATGAGTCCTACCATGTTCTCAAACCCAAGCTTCATTGTTTGAGTATACCATGAAGTTGTTGGCCCAAATTTTCAAAGTCACCATCTACAAGGTTCCCTAAGAAGACAATGCAATAGGAGATGCTTTGGCCAAATTTACCAAAGAATTGGCAACTTCGAAAGATGAGTCCATTTCAATAAGGGTCTAAAATAGGCAAGTCCTATCTCTTATTGATTCTAAACTCATCGAGAGACTTTTCTTGAAGGGGAGGTTGCCATTGCCAAAATGGACAAGGAGCTAGATTGGAGGCAACAGTTCATAGATTACTTGAACACCGATAAACTACCTCAAGAAAAGTCACAAGCCCATTAGGTGAAACAGAGAGCTCTTTTGTACGCTCTTGTTCATGGCACCCGGTACCACTGGTCCTTTGACCAAATGTGGTTAAATTGTTTAGACAAACATGAAGCGTGGCATTGTAACGGTACACTGCCTATGGAGTGCATCAATCGCCAAAGATGAAGACAAAGATCAAAAGACTTAGATACTATTGGCCTTCGATGATCATAGATTGCATGGATGTAGCTAGAGATGCCATGTCGTGCATGGTCCTCCACCAACCACCCAACATTCTACACCCTACTTTGGCTTCATGGCCATTTGAGTGTTACCACATTGTAGGTCGATCGATCCTCCTTCTTCCAAGCACCATCTTAGCCACCCGACTACTTTTCAAGTGGGTAAAAGCCATCCCTTTCGAGAGGTCACAGCTCACCATGTGCTTTTTTTTCAAGAACCATATCATTTATAAGTTTGGGTGCCTCTTGAATTATATATATATAATGGTACGCATTCAAAAGCATGAAGATCAATAGCGTAAGACACTATAGATTGGAGATACTCCACCATCTACTATCCTAGAGCAAATGGCTTAGTAAGCATTCAACAAAACTCTCATCTAGAACTTGAAGACTCTGATAAATAAATGGGAAGTGGTTGAAGCTTTGTGGGCCTACGCATACATACTGACTCCAACCCTACCCATTTTCTTAGTGTATGGGTCAAGCCATTCTTCCTTTAGAAGTTCAACTCCCATCACTAAGGATAAACAAGATCACTAGAGAATGCAAAGTTGCATTTAGAAGAGCTCAAAGGTTTGGAGGAGAGTCTCCTATGGGTGTGCTAGAACCTCGAGCTATACAAGGCCAAAATGATTCAAGCTTATAACAAGCTGGTCTATCCTAGGTCTTTCTTAGTAGGACAACTTGTGTTAGTCCTTAGGTGACCAATTATTCCCATCAAAGAAGGGAGGCAAGTTTGAACCCACTTGGGAAGGCCCCTATGTCATAGAGAAGGCTTACCAAGAAGGATCTTATCAGCTTATTGATTGTAAAGGGAACATCCATGCTTCCAATTAATGGGCTCTATCTAAAGAAATATTACACATGAAATAAATCATGTTTGAAAATAATCATTAAAAAAAAGAACAAAATCTACTTCCATTGATCAAATCTTCTCTTCTTTCAAAGTGTTGTTTGCTTGTCTTGTGAAACCACTTAACGTGTTTAGGGTAGGTGTAAGAGTCCCCAGATCTATCCCTCTTTCACAACACAAACACAATCTCGATGCTTTTAGAATAAAGAGAACCAGAGGCATCCTATTTTGATTAGCATAACTAAGATAGGTGTGAGAGAACCCAAGTGACATCCTTTCTTAGTGGAATTCTTGCTACCATCTATGGCATCATTCATAATTCCCCATCATGTTTTAAGGTAGGTGTAAGAGTCCCTTGGAGGCATCCTATTTATTTTAACACATGCACAAAATAAACACAAATTTTTTGTTTCGAGCTACTTGATGTGGGAGCAAGCCCTTTGGCACTCACACAATGCTCTAGGTCGGGTCTACATGCTACCTTTCTAGTATGTCACTCTAGTGGTCATTTGTTGGAAGATGAGAGTCCCTGTGATTTCTTCCTAACTTCATCATTACAAACTAATGAGCATCTTGTTAGTATGGTATGCTTCACTGCCCAACTAGTAAGCTATCTCATGTTGACTTTGTTTAAGAAGATGTGTGTCCTCATGCTTTTCAACTAGCCATCCTTTTCTAACTAGGAGTATATTGGAGGCTTAGGTAAGTCTCCTGAGGCTCCTCTTGACTACTCTTGGGTTGATATAAGTCCCAAGTGGCACTCAGAAGTCCCAAGGTCGGATAACGCCTATCAAGAGATCATCCCAGAATCTGCCATAGAAGATGTGAGTCCCTGAGCTTTCTTCCTAGGCTGATTGTTGCAAACCAACGGAAACCTTAGGTTGGTTGAAATTCACTATGTTGACAGTGACTCACCCGATGAGTACACCACTCTTGGCAGATATGAGTCCCCATGCTTTCTCCCTAAGTTGGACATTGAATACCTAATGGATTTATGACTATCCATGTCATTTTCTCTAGGGTATTGGATTAAGCTCTTAGCAACCCCATCCCCTGTGGGCACTCTATTTGGATCAAGTCCCTTGTGACCCTATTTAGACACTACCCAAGTTACTTTTTAGATTGGACAGTTCCCTTTTCCTAGTAGCCACCCCTATGGTTGGAAAATTTATTCAGCGAATGCACAGATTCTCCCTTAGTTCAGTAAATCTGAGATAGGTCTAGGCTAATATAAACTCCTTCTCAGTATGATCCCTCATAAACTAACAGGGTCCATGATAAACAAACAAACTAACTAAAATAAACATAAATTAATTCGCTTGTGGATTAGGAACTCAAGCCCCCAAAAGGGCCCCTTCTCCAAAGCAGGCATCCTATCTTTAGGTAGTGAGAACTCCATGTAGGAATTACCCGAGATAAATCCTTGATCTCACTGTAGCCCTTAGGTCAGGTTCAATATGTTTTTCCACAAATTGGTTACCCCGGCAGTCATTCTACTTTGAAAGATGTAAGATTATGAAGCTTTATTCTTAGTCGATCAAAACTGACTGCAGCTCTAGGTGTTCGATTTATTGCCTAAAGAAACCCATCACCCTAATGGTCTTTTCTGGTGAAGATGTGAGTCCCCATGCTTTCTTCTATATAATTGATCATTGCAAACCAAAAGGCACTCCTTTGGTCAGATATTTCTCCCATTGGCTGGGAAGCTACTCCTTTTGGTTCAAGAATGAGATAGGTCTAGGCTTATAAGCTCTTGTGATCCATCACAAACCAATGGAATCCATCAAAATAAATTAAAAATGAAATTAATCTTTGAATATCTTTGAGTTGATTTAAGTCCCCTAGTGGCATTCACTCAATAGTCACTCAGTGTGATTTGATTTGCCCAAAGCAACATCACCCCAATGGTTCCTTATTTCTAAGATGTGAGTCCATGCTTTCTTCTTAAGACTTGACCATTGTGTACCAAAAGGCATTTCTCCTTGGTTGGATAGTTCTACCTTGTGGTTGGTACTCTCTCTTTGAATTGATAACTGAGTTAGGTCTAGCCTCCATGGCCCCTACTCTGTTCATCAAAACCCATGGGATCCATCATAATCAAAACAAACAAATTTTTAAAATGAAATCAATCTTGATTATATTTGAGCTGATCTAAGTCCCCCAATGGCATTCACTCAATAGTTAGTCTTAGGTTGTTCTATTCTGCCAATAGATTTCCCCAACGACTGGTCCTTACTTTGGAAGATGTAAGTCTACTATGCTTTCTTCCTTGTACAGTTACTATGCACCGAAAGGCATCCCTTTGGTTGGCTAGCCCTATGATGTGTTTAGTAGACTACCCCTTTGGATTGGTAAATCTAAGTTTGGTCTTAGCCTCCATGGCTCCTACTTAGTGCATTCTGTTGCAAACCAAAAGGGTTCATCCTAAAAATTCAAACCTAACAAAATTTGAAACAAATTCAACCCTCTTCCTAGGAACAAATCAAATCAAACCTTTCATCTCTTTGTAGATGACTTGAACTTGCTTCCCTAGTGGAAGGTTCACACTCTATCCCTAAGTGGATTTCTTCCCTCTTATGTCTTGGACCTAGAGCCACATTGCACTAAGCTCTGATTCTTTCTTTCCTTGGGTAAGGATAGATTATTTCTAGTGCTTGTGATCTTTCGTTGTCATATCATTTCATGTCCACACCATACCTATTGGGCATATTTTTTAGAATGAGCTCTCAACCCTCCATCTTAGACATAGGACTCCTCTTAGAATTTAAGAAATCATTAGTCTTAAGACACATCTAGTGATTAGGACACTCAAACCTAGCCTTAGAAGACTTAGAAGAGTTAAATATAGAATAGGTCATGCTGGGTGTTAGAAAATTTCCTACCCTTAGCTTAAACCATTCCTCACTTTCCTTCTTTCAAGTCAAACTCCAAATCAATTCTATTTGATTTTCTCCAAATTTAAATCAACTTCATATGATTGAAACCCATGAAAAAAATCCAGCAAAAATTCCAAAGTCCAAAATTTGCCTAAGTCCTTAACCTTCCCTTAAGGACTTATTCAAAATCATGATTCAAACCTATTCAAATCTTTGAGATTTTCTCATACCTCATTTATATTCTCATTTATATTCACATATATAAATGAAATATAAATTCAAACCCATCAAATCAAACTCAAAATTCCAAATCAATTCATGAAAATTTCCTTAAATCCTTTAAATTCCTTTTAATGGATTTAACCTAAATCTTGATCAAACCTATTCAAACCCTTGGGATTTTCTCAAAACTTATTTGTATTTACATTTATGTTCTCATATATAAATGAAATATAAATATAAATAAATCAAATAAAAAGTACAAAATTAAATTCCAATTTAAAATTCCCTTTAATGGACTTAGCCCAAACTTTGATCAAACCATTTCAAACTCATGGGATTTTCTCAAAACTTATTTGTACTCTCATTTGTATTCTCATATATAAATGAAATATAAATATAAATCAATCTAATCCAATTCAAAAATTAAATTTCAATTTAAAAATTTCCTTAAATCCTTTAAATTCCTTTAATGGATTTAACCTAAATCATGATTAAACCACTTCAAATCCTTGAAATTTTCTCATGATCAATTTATATTCTCATTTATATTCACATATATAAATGAAATATAAATTCAAACAATCAAAACCAATTCCAAAAATCAAACCCAAATCAACTCAAAATCCAATCTGAGCCTTTCAAGTCAAAATCTTGAACTTAACCAAATCACTTTCAAATCAAGCCAAACCCTTGATTTTTCTCTCATGATTCAATCAACCCTACAATCATGAGCTCATATATAAATCCAAACTTCAATCATTCAATCAAAATCTAAATCAAAAAATCAAACCTAAAACCCTTTCATATTCTTCTTTTGAATATGAAATTTTCAAATGGATCAAAACCCATTTGACTTCAAACCACTTGTAAATGGATTTATATTTCAATCATGAGTCCATATACAAGATCAACCAACTTCAAATCAAGCTTTGACCAAGCCAATTGACCCACTTAGGCTCACTTTACCCAAAGTGACCTAAAGTACCCTTATGAGCCAAATTTTGATCCTAACCAAATTGGATTGAACCAAACTCATATATCCCTCTCATCATGATCAACAATCATCATGGGATGATCAATCAATCAAATTGGGTCAAACCAAGTCAAACTAAGGGTTGACCAAATCAACACTTAACCTAAAATGAAACCTTACATAGCCAAATCCCACCATAGGCCAAATTGATTGAAACCATTGATCTAAGTTCCCTCATGACCTATGTTTGAACTTGACCAAGCCAACATTTGAGCCTAACCTAGCCCAATTGGTCAACTTGACCCAAGTTGACCCATTTTGACCTAAAGGGTCAAAATGTGTCAAAACTTGATCTAAGCCAAATTGATTGAAACCAATGGGTCAAATCCATCCCAAATCACTTATGGAACTTGACCAAATCCTCAATTGGCCAACTAGACCTAACCTAGCCCAATTGACCTTAGACCCAACAATGACCTAAAGGGGTCATGTTGAGCCAAAATTGAACTTAACCCAAATTGATTGGAAACAAAGATACCAATCAACTCCATATGACTAACCTAACCTAAACCTACCCTTGACCTACCTCAAATAGGTCAAATGGGTCAAATAGGTCAACTTGACCCATTTGACCTAAGTGAAGTCATATGAGCCAAAACCAAATATATATATACCAAATTGAATCAAACCAAAGCCACCAAAGCATTTCAAATGGTCATATGAACTTGACCCAACCCATGGTTTGACCCAATTTGACCTATTTGGATGACAAAGATGAAGTCCCACTTAATTTAGTGAAATGGAAATTTCAATTAGCAAATTTAGGTATGCTAAATGAAATTCCAAATGGTGTGTTTTTAGAATTTTGATTTCATTTTTTTTTTTGAAAATGAAAACTTCTCCTTAGCAAATTTGGTATGCTAAGGGAAGAAGTTCCAAAGGTGTTTGAGAAATTTTTGTTTTGAGTTTGAAAACATCACTTAGCAAAGTTGAGTAAGCTAGGTGAGGTTCCAAAATGT
>CM038214.1:23495402-23809871 GCA_021442155.1 Cymbidium sinense
GCAACCAATGGCTCAAGTTCATTCCAAATTGATTGTTGAACTTGACCAAAGCCATGATTGGACCCAATTAAACCCAAATGACCTACTCAGCCCAATTTTACCTAAAGGTTCAAGTTTGCCTAAATCAAAACCAAATCAAAAGTAATAGAAACCAAAGCCTACAATCATCTTCAATTGGTTAACTAAGCTCAAACCAACAACTAACCCAAGCAAATTTAGCCGATTTGGTCAAATTGGTAAGCTTAACTCTTTTGACCCAAATGAATTCAAATGAGGAAAATCAAATCTAAGCCAAACTAAAACAAACCAATTGAACCAAAACATCCCAAATGATCATATTAACTTGACCTAGCCCTTGGTTTGACCCAATTTGACCAATTGGCCAACTTGACCCAACCTAACCCAATTTGACATAAATGGGTCAAATTGAGCCAAACCTAACCAAATCAACTCCAACTGACTTAAAATTTTGGCTAACCCACTTTTGGCTCATTTCAAATTTGCCCAAATCAATCCAATGCTAAATCATGATTCTACCCTTAGGTCAAGGGCATCACATGAGACAAATCACCCATGTAAGTGGCCATGTCCATTCCTTGGCCACTTGGTAATCTCTTAATGGTCCACCTAGGTACCAAGGACACCGCCTAACCTGACCCAAGGGGTGGTTGGGTCGACCATGACCCATGGGAGGTGAAATCACCTCACCCTCCCCATTGGAGCATTTGAAACCCATATGACACCCATGATTCCTCCTTGGTAGCCACCTCCAGACCTTCAACCAACCAAGCCAAGCCAACTCACCTCTGCCTTACCACCCATGACTCCCTGAGATGGCCAGATGGCTACAAGAAGCCAAACCCAATCCCACCATCCGATCAAGATGAAGGGGGGTATACACCCCCTTGGTTCCACTAAACACACACAAAAATCATTCCTTCGAGCCCTAGCTACCCAAGATGAGCTGTTAGAGCCATTCCCTAAGCTCCCAAGCTTATTCCTCGATTGAAAAATGTCATTCCCATCTATCATTAAACATGACACTCCCATTTTTTACTTAACTTCTTTATTTCTCCATCAAACTCAAATTAACTTTGCACACACCTTCCCTAGGCCTCATCAAGCAAGAATAAATAATCTCCCAAGCTTCTCGAACATCGGAGGTAGGACATCAATCAAAGATGAGCTCCAAATCATCTCTTGGCCTTCTAAGAGAACGTTGAGAAATTGATCCAATTGCTGCTCAACAGGGCTTCATCTCCACTAGATGAAACTTCCTCAATCATTCGAGCCACCGCCTCTTGAGCTCCTGAGGTACGCCTAAAATTGATCCTAAAAATGGGTTGGAGATTTTTGAAGAAAACTTGCATCTCGTGTAATCTTGACCATTGGATCCCCTCGGATCGATGTCGTGAAAGTGTGAGATCCTTTTGGAGTTGATCTGAGCTTAGGTAAGCTCGGATCAAGTAAACAATGGCGGATGAACTTCATTCTCCCTCACTCATGTGATGTTAGATCAGGCACCATCCATTCCACATGATCAAAATGGATGGTCGTGATTAGATCCACTAGATCAATCTGATTTAATCCTATTATGCTGTGGGATTAATCATAGCCATCCAATCTTAGATCAGATGGCAGAAGAGTACATCTGTCACCGCCATGTAGGTGCTGAGTCGGACAAGTTTTAAGTAGCCAATCCTACACCACCACATTGAAAGTGTGCCATGTCTGCCAATAGGATTAGGCTTTAATTAGGCTTAATTAATTATTTTTAATGGTTGAAACTTTTAAAAATCATGGAAAATCATAGAGAAATAAAAAATGCAAATAAATACTCATTTTAAAGGTATTTTAGAAGAGAATTAATTTAAAATGATCATAACTAATTTTGAATAGTAATTAAGATTTAATTTAAGTTTAATTACAAAATTAATTAGCTTAATTACTTTTTAATTACTTAAGTAATTAATCCCAAATTTTGTGAGTTAAATTAATGGGATGACCTCTGCCTCCCAAGATTTTCTTAGGATTTATTGCTCACTTAATTAAGAAAATTGACTAATTAAATCTTAACTACTCTTTTAAGTTAAGTAACCATGAACAGTAACAAATTGGTTAATTAAGTTTATTAATCATTGTTCAACAATAAGTGAACTAAGGAATATAGTTAGGACCCCTTTCCCTCAGTTCATTTCACCATTTTTTAAAATGAAATTAATTAAGATTTAACTAGAAATCATAATCATATCAAACCTTAATTAATTAAATCATGGGGTAGATCTTTAGGTGTTTAATAACCTAAAGGAGTTTAATGAAATTATGATTAGTCCACATGTGTCGGAAAACCATAAGAGTGATTAATTAAGTCCCTTAATCTAATTAACTATTAATCATGAGCCAATTACATTAGGCCCCTTTTATTTTCTGATATCATTGCAAGTTTATTTTCCATGCATATCATGTTCGCTCATAATTATTTAGTTAATTACTTTAAGGTGACATTAAAGGGTAAATTAATAATTCTAATTAAGGGTTTAACTTAATTAACCCATAAAATCAACTTAATTACATTTCCTTAAATTAAATCAAATCATTAATGTGGGAATGGGTTTAAAACAGTAAGTTATGATTTCACTTCACCTCTTTAAATCAAATCAAATCCAAAACTTAATTAATAAAGATGCGTTGGTTTGCTTTAAATAATCTTATTTGATTTGATTGTCATTAAGAAGTAGTTTGGTTGAATGAATCACATGCTTATATTTGATTGTCCTCTTTCCAATCTTGTTAAATTTGGTATGTCATTTGAATTCATGCATCCATCTTTTCAAAATCAAGTAAAATAAAATGGATTACCTTTATGTAAGCTTGCATGTGTTGATTTAATTTAATATATGCATGGCTATTATCACTATTAAATCTAAATGTATTTCTTAAAAGCTTATAAATGAATAGTAATATGTTTTATGATGCTAGTTATAAATACATAAGAAATGCATGTGCCTATAACTTAAGTGTATGCATGTTGAGTTCTCTTGCCTCTATTCATGTATTGATTTATATAAGATTGAATGGTAATGGGTATATAGTCTGGACATCCCGGAAACACGAGGCTTTAGCTAGCCTCAAGGAGGTCATTCGATTACCTCACTTCCCGAGTTTGTTACTTGGTTGATGAAATTGAAAAGAAGAAATGTTAAATCTAAATTTGTTCTTTCTTAAAAAAAAACCAAAACACTAAACCCTAAACTAAAACCTGAACCCTAACCAAAACCCTAAATCCTAAACCCTAAAAATGCTAAACCTTAAACCCTAAACCCTAAACCCTAAGAATTGGCAGAACCTTGATGGCAGGAACACAACCGTCAACTAGGCTTAATCTACATCTGGCGGTAGAGGCAAAGACCTTATCACGGTGGTGGTGATCTAGGTGCTGGTGGATATGGAGGTGGTGGTTGGAGCGGTGGTGGTTATGGAGGCGAGAGGAGCGATGGAGGTTACAGCCATGGTAGTAGCGGAGGGAGAGATCAGAGATATGATGGTGGATCTCGCTACTCGAGAGGCCAAGGTGGTTCTGATGGGAACTGGACAAACTGAAGAATGGCCAATCCAATCTGCTGCTTATGGAATTGTCTCATTACAGTAGATACAGTTCTAGTTATCTAGGATTTTTGATTTGCTCTATGCGTGCTCATTTTTTATCTATGTTGTCGCTTGTGTCTTAGAAAACTTGGTATGTTAATTGGTTGATGAAATCAAAAAGAAGAAATGTTGAATCTAAATTTGTTCTCTGTTGAAAAAGAACCCAAAAATCCTAAATCCTAAACTAAAACCTGAACCCTAAACCTAAAACCTAAACCCTAAACCCTAAACACTAAACCCTAAACCCTAAACCCTAAACCCTAAACCACCCTAAACCCTAAACCCTAAACCCTAAACCCAAAACTCTAAGCCTCAAACCTAAACCCTAAACCCTCTAACCCACCCTAACCCTAAACCCCAAACCCTAAACCCTAAAAGAAAACCAAAATCTAAACTAAATAAAACTTAAAATAAATAAATATTAAACCAAAATAAAAACATAAACCTAAACCCAAACCAAAAAAGAAAATAAAATAAAAAATAAAAACTGAACTAAAATTAAATAAATAAAATCCTAAACTAGACTAAAGAATAAATAACCTAAATAAAATGAAAGCTAAGCCTAAAATAAAAATGAAATAAACCTAAATTCAAATAAAATAAAAACTAAATAAAAACCTTAACATAAATAATAAACCTAAAAATAAATAAAAAATAAAACCTAAACCCTAAACTAAAAAAACCTAAACCTAAATAAAATTAAAATAAACCTAAACCTAAACTAAATTAAACTAAAATAAAATCAACAAAACCTAAACCTAAAAGAAACTAAACCTAAACCTAAACCTAAACTAAATAAAATAAAATAAACTAAAAATAAACCTAAACGTAAACTAAAAAAAACCTAAATATAAACCTTAAATAAAAACATAAAACCAAAACATAAAAAAATAAAATAAAAACCTAAGCCAAAATAACAAAAAATAAAATAAAATCTAAACCTGAAAAATAAACTAAAAATAAAACTAAGCTAAAAAATAATCATGAACCAAAAAAATAAACTAAAATAAAAACCAAAATTAAAATAAATAAAGCTAAAATCAATAAACTAAACTAAATAAAATTAAACTTAAATAAAAAAAAAAAAATAAAATAAACTCAAATAAATAAATAAAAATAAATTAAACCTAAGCCTACCAATTTACTTAATTTAAAAATAAAAGAAAACCCTAAACCCTAATCCTTAAACTATAAACTACCCTAAACCCCAACCCTACCCCAAATCTAAACCCTAAACTCTAAACCTAACTACCTAAACCCTCTAACCTACCACTAAACCTAAACTCTAAACCCTAAACCCTGATCCACATCACTCCTACCCAAATCTCCCTAAATCATCTTTCTAACCTCTTAACTGACCTAAACCACCCAAACATAAACCCTTCTCTGACTACTGACCCTCCCACACCCTCCTAAACCCTAAACCATAAACCCTAAATTAACACTAACCCTAAACCTAAAACCCTAAACCCTAAACCACTAAACTAAACTAAAACCCTCCTACCAACCCTAAAACTCTAAAACCTAAACCTAAACTAAACTAAATAAACTTAAAATAAAATAAATACAAAAAAACCTAAATAAAGTAAAATTATAAAATAAAATAAAACCTAAACTATAACCAAACCTAAACCTAAAATAAAATAAAATAATAAAAAATAAACTAAAATAAAATAAATAAAAAAAACTAAACTAAAATATAAACCTAGAACCTAAGAAAATAAAACTAAACATAAAATAATAATCAAATTAAGCTAAAAAATAAAATAAAAACTAAATAAAAACTAAATAAAAACCTAAACTTAAAAAGTAAACCTAAAAATAAATAACTAAAACCTAAACCCTAAACTAAAAAAAACATAAACCTAAAATAAAAATAAAATAAACCTAAACTAAACTAAAATAACTAAACTAAAATAAATTAGACTTAAACCTAAACTTGAAATAAACTAAACTTAAATCTAAGCTAAACTAAATAAAATAAAATAAAAAATAAACCAAAACCTAAACTAAAAGATAAAACCTAAAAATAAACATAAATTAAAAACCTAAAACCTAAACTTAAAAGAATAAAATAAAAACCTAAACCTAAACCTACAAATAAATAAAACTTAAAGCTAATAAATAAAATAAAATTAAAATTAACTAAAAATAAACCTAAACCTAAACCTAAACCTAAAAAAATAAACTAAAATAAATAAATAAAATAAAATAAACTAAACTAAATAAAAATAAAATTAAACCTAAATAAAAATTTTTGTAAAATAAACTAAAATAAATCAAAAATAAACTAAATAAACATAAACCTATGAGTTTACTTAATTTTTCAAAAGTAGAGAATAAAATAAAAGAAAATAAAACCCTAACCCTAAACTCTAAAAAACCCTACTCACTAACCACACACTCACCCTAACACAAACCCTAAACTCAGGCTCACCTCCTCCCTAAACACTAAACCCTAAACTCAAACCCAAACAAAACCTAATGAAACTAAACCCTAAACCCCCCAAACCTCCTAAACTAAACCACTAAAACCTAACCTAAACCTAAACTAAACTAAATAAAACTGGACTGAATTAAATAAAACTTAAAATAAATAAAAACCTAAACATAAATAAAATAACATAAAATAAATAAAATAAAAACCTAAACTAAACTAAAAAATAAAATAAACCTAAAAATATAAACTTGGATAAAATCAAACCTAAACATAAAATAAAACTTAAATAAACCTAGAATTAAATTTAATAACAACTAAATAAAAAACTAAACTTAAAAAAACCTAAAAATAAAACCTAAAAATAAATAAAAAAATAAAACATAAACCTTAATCTTAGAAAAAATCTAAACCTAAAATAAACAAAATAAAATAAACCTATACCTAAACTAAAATAAATTGAACTAAAATAAATAAACCTAAATCTAAACCTAAACCTAAGAATGGGAAAACCTTCATTAACATGACTTGATCAGTTCATAGATATGGCGACAGAAGCGAGCAGGTCATTTGGGGATCTGGAGGTGCTGGTGTATATGGACGTGGTGGTCGGAGCAGTGGTGGTTATGGAGGTGGGAAGAGTGATGGAGGTTATAGCCATGGTGGTGGCGGAGGGAGAGATCAGGATATGATGGTGGATCCGGCTACTCAAGAGGCGGTTTCTAATAGAATTGAAATTGAAGAATGCTCAATTTCTTATAGAACTATATGCTTTATTTAAAATAAAAACTTGGTGTGTTATTTGGTTGATGAAATCAAAAATGTTGGAATCTAAATTTTTCTCTGTTAAAAAAAATCCATAAACCATAAAACTAAAACCTCAACCAAATCCTAAACCTAAAACCTTAAACCTAAACCCTAAACCCCCCTAAACTTTAAATCCTAAAACCCTACCTTAAACCCTAAATAAAAATAAAAACTAAATAAACTAAATAAACTTAAACTGGGTTTACATAATTTTTTAAAAATACACCTACAAAGCTTTCTAAAACCTAAAACCACAAACCCTAATGCCTAAAAACTAAACCCTAAATCCTAAACCATAAACCCTAAACCCTAAACCCTAAACCATAAAACACTAAACCTTAAAACCCTAAACCCTAAACCCTCAACCCTTAAAACCTAAAAACCTAAAAATAAAATATATAAAAAAATCTAAACCTAAATAAAATAAAATAAAAACCTAAACTAAATGTAAACCTAAACATAAAAATAAACTAAAATAAACTAAGAAAAATAAACTAAAATAAAATAAATAAAAACCTAAACTAAACTAAAAAATATAATAAACCAAAGAATAAAAAACTTAAATAAAATAAAAAGTGAAAGTAAAATAAAAATAAATTAAACCTAAAATAAAATAAAATAAAAACTAAATAAAAACTTAAAATTAAAAAAATAAACCTAAATTAAAACTTAAAAATAAATAAAAAATAAAACCAAACCCTAAACTAAAAAAACCTAAACCTAAAATAAAAATAAAATTAAAAAATAAAATAAACCTAAACCTATAATAAAATAAACTAAACTAAAATAAATCAAACCTAAACTAAAACCTAAACTAAACTAAATCCAAACCTAAACCTAAACTAAATAAAGTAAAATAAAATAAAAATAAACCTAAACCTAAACTAAAAAATAAAACCTAGAAATAAACCTAAAATAAAAACCTAAATCTCAAAAATAAAATAAAACTTAATCTAAACTAATAATAAATAAAACCTAAACCTTAAAATTAAAAATAAAAAAAATAAAAATAAAACATAATAAACCTAAGAAATCAACTAAAATAAATTAACCTAAATTAAATAAACTAAACTAAATAAAAATAAAAAATAAAACTAAACCCTAAACTTACAACCCTAAATCCTAAACCCTAAACCCTAAACCCTCAAAAACCCTAAACCTCTAACCCCCTCCTCCATAAATAAAAGCCAAACCTAAACTTAAATGTTAAACCCTAAACCTCAAACCCTAACCCTAAACCCTAAACCCTAAACCCCAAACCCTAAGCGTTAAACCTAAACCTAAAAGTAATTAAATAAATTAAAATGAACCTAAATCTTAAAATATAATAAACCTAAACCTAATTCAAAACTTAAACCCCAAGAATTGGCAGAACCTTAACGGCATGAACATCACCATCAACCAGGCTCAGTCTCAATCTAGTGGTGGAGGCGAAGGCGGAGGCCACAATTATCACAGTGGTGTTGGGGGATCTAGAGGTGATGGTGGATATGGAGGTGGTGGTCGGAGCAGTGGTGGTTATGGAGGTGGGAGGAGCGATGGAGGTTACTGGGTGGTGGTGGCGAGAGGATATGATGGTGGATTCCTCGAGAGTCCGGTTGGTTATGATGAGAAACTAAAGAAACATCCAATCTGTTTATCGAATGTGTATAGTTGAAGTTCTAGTTATTTAGGATTTTAATTTGCTCTATGCATTTTTTTTATGTTGTCGCTTGTGTCTTAGAAAACTTGGTGTGTTACTTGGTTGATGAAATAAAAAAAAATAAATGTTGTTCTCTGTTAAAAAAAACCCAAAACCTAAAACCCAAAACTAAAACCTAAACCCTAAACCTAAAACCTAAACCCTAAATCTTAAAAACCCTAAACCCTAAACCATAAACCCTAAACCCTAAGCCCTAAAACCATAAACCCTAAACCCTAAACCCATTGAAACCCTAAACCCTAAAACTTAAAACCCTAAACCCTAAACCTAAACCCTAACCAAAAAACCCTAAACCCACAACTAACCCTAAAGCTAAACCCTATACCCCAACTAACCCTAAAGAAACCCTAAACCTTAAACCCTAGAGATAAAAAACCTAAACTAAATAAAACCTAAAAATAAAATAAACTAAAAATAAAATAAAAAAAATAAAATAAAATAAAACTATAAACCAAAACCTAAACCTAAAAATAAACATAATCCTAAACCTAAAAAGGATATAAGATAAAAAATAAAAACTAAATTAATAATAAATAAATAAAATCCTAAACTAAACTAAAAAATAAATAACATAAATAAACTAAAACCTAAACATAAAATAAAAATGAAATAAACTTATAATAAAATAAAATAAAAACTAAATAAAAACCTAAACCTAAATAATAAACCTATAAATAAAACCTAAAAATAAATAAAAAATAATACCTAAACCCTAAACAAAAAAGAAGTAAACCTAAAATAAAATAAATATAAACCTAAACCTAAACTAAAATAAACAAAAAATAAACCTAAACTAAATAAAATAAAATAAACTTAAAATAAACCTAAACCTAAAATACAAAATAAAACCTAAAAATAAACCTAAAATAAAAACCTAAAACCAAAACCTAAAAAAATAAATTAAAAACCCAAATTTAAATATAAAAATATAAAATAAAACATGAACCTAAATAATAAAGTAAAAATAAAACTAAACTAAAAAATAAACCTAAACCCAAAAAATAAAATAAAATAAAATAAACTAAAATTAAAATAAATAAACCTAAAATAAATAAACTAAAATAAAAAAATAAAAAATAAACCTAAATAAAAAATAAATAAATTAAACTTAAATAAATAAAAAATAAACTAAATAAACCTAAACCTACAAATTTACTTAATTTTTATGAAATAACAAATAAAATACATAAAAAAAAACTCTAACCCTAAACCCTAAAAACCTTCAAACTTAAACCTAAGCTAAATAAAACCTAAAAATAAAATAAATAGAAAAATCTAAACCTAAATAAAATAAAAAATTAAAATAAAGTAAGAACCTAAACTAAAACCTAAATAGAAACCTAAAAATAAAATAAAATAAAAAATAAAAACTAAACTAAAATAAAATAAATAAAAACCTAAACCTAAAAAATAAACCTAAAAAATAAACCTAAAAATAAATAAAAAATAAAAACTAAACTCTAAATTTTTTTAAAAAAAAACCTAAACCTAAAATAAACAAAATAAAGTAAACCTAAACCTAAACTAAATTAAAATAAATAAACCTAAAAATAAACCTAAAAATAAACCTAAAATAAAAACCTAAAACCTAAAACTAAAAAAATAAAATTAAAACCTAAACCTAAACCTAAAAATAAAAGATAAAACCTAAACCTAAAATAAAAAATAAAATAAAACTAAACTAAAAGTAAACATAAACCTAAACATAAACCTAAAATAAACTAAAATAAAAAACCTTAACTAAAATAAATATACATAAAATAAATAAACTAAACTAAATAAAAATAATAAATAAACCAAAAAAAATATAAAAAAATTAAATAAACTAAATAAACCTAAACCTACTAATTTACTTAAGTTTATAAAAATAAAAACCTAAACCCTAATCCCTTAACCCTGAACACTAAATCCTAAACCCTAAACCCTAAACCCTAATCCCGAAAATAAATGCTAACCTTTCCTAACCCTAACCTCCTAAATCCCCACCCTACCCTAAACCACACTACTCCAACCTATCACTAACCTCCACTTAAACCTAAATCATAAACCTTCAGACCCCACCCTAAACTAACTGAGCCCTCTAAACCTTAAACTTCCCTAAACCCTAAACCTAAACCTAAACCTAAACTCTAAAAAATAAAATAAATAAATAAATAAACCTATAATAAAATAAAATAAAACTATAACCTAAACATTAAAATAAATAAAATAAAATAAAAAATAAATAAACTATAAACTAAACTAAAATAAAATAAACCTAAGAATAAAATTCTAAATAAAATAAAACTAAATGTAAAATAATAAAATTAAGTTAAAATAAAATAAAATAAAACTAAATAAAACCTAAAATTTAAAAATAAACTTAAAAATAAATAAATAAAACCTAAACCCTAAACTAAAAAACATAAACTTAAATAAAATATCAAACCTAAAATACTAAATAAATAAAAATTTAAAATAAACTAAAATTAAACATTAACCTAAACCTAAACCTATAGTACATAAAACAAAATAAACTAATGATAAACCTAAACCTAAACTAACAAATTAAACCTAAACCTAAAATAAAAACCTAAAAGCTAAACCTAAAAAAATAAAATCAAAACCTAATCCTAAACCTAAAAATAAAATAAAAATAAAACTAAACTAAAAATAAACCTAAACTTAAAAAATAAATTAAAATAAAAAGCCTACACTAAAATAAATCAACCTAAAATAAATATACTAAACAAAAAAAATAAAAATAAACCAAAATGAAAATTAAAGTAAAATAAACTAAAATAAATCAAAAATAAACTAAACAAATGAAAACCTACAAGTTTACTTAATTTAAAAAAAATATAAAAAATAATATAATAAAATAAACCCTAACCATGAACCCTAAGACCTAAAACTAATCCTAAACCCTAAACCATAAACTATAAACCTACAACCCTAAACTACATAAACCCTAAACCCTAATAAAATACTAAACCCTACCACACTAAACTAAACCCTAAACCCACTAAACTAACTAATAAACCTAAAACCTAAACCATAAACCCCAAACCCTAATCAACCCTAAAGACCTAAAACCAAACCTAAACTAAATACCTAAAAATAAAATGAATAAAAAACCTAAACCTAAAATAAAATATATAAATATAAATATAAATTAAATTAATAAATGTCTAAAATAAAGTAAAAAATAAAAGAAACCTAAAAATAAAAAACCTAGAAAATCAAACCTAAATGTAAAATAAAAATTAAATTAACCTAAAATTAAATAAAATAAAAATTAGATAAAAAAACTAAACATAAAAAATAAACCTAAAAATAAAACCTAAAATTAAATAAACAAATAAAACCTAAACCCTAATCTAAAAAAGAACCTAAACCTAAAGTAAACAAAATAAAAAAAAAACTAAACAAACTAAAAATAAACTAAAATAAATAAAACCTTAACCTTAACCTAAATTAAACTAAACCTAAACCCTAAATCTAATATTTAAAAATAAAACCTAAACCTAAAAAATAAAATAAAAATAAAACTAAACTAAAAAATAAACCTAACCTAAAAAAAATAAACTAAAATAAAACCCTAAACTAAAATAAATAAACAAAACTAAATAAAATAAAAATAACCTAATATAAATAAATTAAATAAACCTAAAACTATCACACTTAATTTAAAAGAAAACCCTAAACTCTAAATACTAAATCCTAAACCTTAAAACTAACCCTAAACCTTAAATGTACAAGCCTAAACCCCCTAACTAAAATAAAACTAAAATACTAAACTAACCCCTCCTAAACTAACTAACTAAAAACTAAACCTAAAAAATAATAAAACTAAAACTAAAACTAAACTAATAAAACTAATGGAAACCTAAACCTAGTAAACCTAAACCTAAAACTAAAACAAAAACCTAAATAACCCTCCCCCAACTAAAAATAAAACTAAACCTAAACCCTAAAAAATAAAAAATACTACAAAATAAAAAAAAATAAAACTAATAAAACTAAAAAAGCATAAACCCTCCTCCCCAAAACTAATAAAAAACTAAACTAATAAAAAACCTAAACCCTAAAACTAAACTAGAAAAATTAAAACCCCTAATAACTAAAACTAAATAAAAATACATAAAAAACTAATTAAACCCCCCCCAAAAAAAAAAAAAAAAAAAACTAAACCTAAACCCAATAATAATAATAATAATAATAATAAAGACCTAATAATAACTAAAACTAAACTAAAATAAAAAACTAATAAATAATAAATAATTAAAAAAACCTAAATCTTAAAAATAAAACAAATAAAAAAACCTAAATCCCTAAACCTAAAAACTAACTAAACAAAACCAATAACTTAAAAAACATAAACACCTAAACCCTATAATAAACTAAAAACTAAAATAAAAACCCAAACCTATCCCAGCCCTTCCCATCCCGAAGCTCGCAATTTGAATCCCTTTCCTTTTCGTTTCTCTTCTCGTTTATGGGCTAGTTTTCTAGAAATTTCTTTTAGTCTCAATCTTAGGCTTTGGTCGATCCTTGTTCATTTCTTAAGTGGCGCCATTTGACATGGCATCGGGTTCTATGAATACTTGGGGATAAACAAATGCTCTAACTACTCCAGCTCAAGATTTTTCTTCTTTGGTTATAGCTCAACCTTTTGCCTCTAAATCCTTCAAAGATGCCTTATCTGGTAAGGATTCTTCAACTTTTTTTGATCTTTCTTTAAACCTGGTTCATATGACCTTCAAAGGTGTTCCAATTATTATGTGCTCTGACTTGGATACTGAAAAACTAGCTGAGCCTTATGCATATACTTTGATTAAAATTTTTTATTTGGCATCCTAGTATGGGGGAAATTCGATTTTTCTTTCATGACTTGAATCTTTATGATGTTTTCTTGATTGGATCACTGGATGGTAGACATGTGCTGATTAAATTGTCTAATGACCTTGATTATAGTTGTATCTTTGCTCACCGATCTTATTATGTTAAAAACTATCAAATGCATATTCTTAAATGGACTCCATTTTTTGACATTAAAGAGGAATCTCCTATAGCATCAGTTTGGTTATCTTTACCTAATCTTTGAGTTCACTTTGTTATCTTCTTGTCAAATGGGATCTTCTCCTAAATCTTTTGTTAATCATAATGACAAAGTTTTTCCTAATGATGAATCCATGGAGAATGAGACCAGTTTTCAAACTATTTTTGTAAAAAGGAAAAAATAGTTTAAAAATTATCATCCTAAAGTTTCTAGATCTACTCAATCTTCTTCATCTTCTTTGCCTACTAAAATTATTATTTAACTTTCTGATTTGGAATGTGAGGGGTATTAGTACTCTTGCTGTTAGAAATAGAATTAGGAATCTTTATAGAATTTATAATGTTGGTTTCTTGGTTATTCGTGAACCTCTTATTTTTCCTTCTAAAAGAATGCATCGTCTAGGATGATTGATTTTTATTTCAATAACAATAATAAGATTTGGTTATTTTGGAATAATTCTATTTCTATTAATGTAATTAATGATTTTCATCAAGTTATTAATGTGGATATTTCATTTGGTGATCATCTTGCTTTTGGCTCTTTTGTTTATGCTGCTTGTAACAAGTTAGAGGGGAGAATTCCTTAGGATCAATTTTCTAATTTTGCTTATATTGTTAATGATTCTCGGATTATTGGTGGGGATTGCAGTATGATCCTTTATTTGAATGAAAGGAAAGGGAGTTCTTTGCCAAATTTTCATTCAATGGAAAATTTTGCAAATATGATTTTGGATTGTAATCTTCATGATGTTGGTTTCATTGGTTCTAAATTTACTTAGAATAATCATAGATTGTGGTTACGATTAGATCATGCTTTATTTACTAATTATTGGTTAAATTGTTGGCCTTTAACTTCAATGGAGCATCTTAGTAGAACTCTCTTAGATCATGCACATCTTTTGATTTCTACTAAGAATGTTTTTCATAACAATAATGTCATTAAAAATTTTTGTTTTCAAAATATGTGGTTACAAGATAAAAGTTTTCTTCCTGTTATTACTAATAATATGTGTGCTTCTCTTTCTCCTAATGATTCTGCATTTGGTATGATGAGATTTTGGCTTAAGCTTAAAAGTCTTAAGCATAATATCATTTGGTGGAACAGAAACTACTTTAAAAATCTTTTTGATAACATCAAGAATATGGAACAAAAGGTGAAAGATTTGGAAGAACTTGTTGTTACTGAGTCTTCTTTCTATTCTAATCTTGTTAATGCTAAAGATAATCTCATCAAGTTTTAGGATATGGGAACACTAAATATTTTCATGCTTTGGTATTGAAAAGGAGAGTTCTGGTCACATTCAAAAAATCAAGAACTTTGATGGTTCTTGGCTTACTAAAAAGGAGGATATATTTTCTTTTGCTCTTAATTATTTTAAAGATGTTTTAAATTAAAATTTTCAACTTGAGCATTTATCCAATCCCTCTATCATCCCTTCTATTATGTCTACTAAGGATAAAGAGTGCTTGGTTGGTCCACCTTATGATGAGGACATTTTTAATATTCTTAATGGTATGAATGTTGATTCTGATGTAGGGGCGCATCATTACACTACTTTATTCTTTCAAAAAGCTTGATTTATTATTAAAACTAATCTTGTTAATGCTGATAAGGATTTTCTTTAAGGGAATTATATTTCTAAATATTTTACTAGCACTTATATTGTTCTTATTCCTAAGAAAGATAATCCTAAAATTTGGAATGACTTTGACCTATTAGTCTTTGTACTTTTTTTAATAAATCAATTTCTAAAATTTTGACTAATAAGCTTAGTAAGTTTCTTCCTATGATTATCTCTCCTAATCAAACTAGCTTTGTGGAAAGTATAACTATTTCATATAACATCTTGCTTGCTCAAGAATTGATTCCTGATTTGAATGTTAAAATTAAAGGTGGAAATTTACTTTTTAAGCTTGACATCACCAAAGCTTATGATAACATTTCTTGGGATTTTCTTAATAGCATTCTTACCTTATTTGGCTTTTCTAATCATTTTGTTTCTTTGGTTAACAATATAATTAGAAATGTTTGGTTTTATGGTTTATTGAAAACTTTAGTTTCTTTAATTCGTCTCAAGGTACAAGACAAGGTGACTCTTTTTTTCCATCACTTTTTATTATTGCGGTTGAATATTTGTCTCATTGGCTTAATCTTTTTTTTAGAAGAATTCTAGTATGTATTTTAGGAATTTTGGTGGTTTGGCTATCTCTCACTGAATCTTTGCAGATGATTTCATAATTTTTTGTAATGGCTCATTACATTATGTTAAAAAGCTTAAGGATTTTTTAAATAAATTTGAAAAGGAAAGTGGCCTTTTGATTAGTTCTCATAAAAGTTATTTTATCATTTCTACTTCTATTTCTATTCATAGAATTAATAAAATAAAGGATATCACTAGTTTTTCTCATCAAAATCTTCCAATTAAATATTTATTCTCCCCTTTATATTGTGGCCATAAGAGATCCCATCTCTTTGATGAGGTAATTCATTATATTCAAAATAAAATTTTCTACCTTGAATTTCATATTTTATCTTTAGTGCTAGATTAATTATTATTAAAAGTATTCTTTATTTTGTTCCTTTTACTTGTTGCTTAATATTATTCCTACTTCTCATGTTCTTATCGATTGAAAAATCTTTAATAAGTTTATTTGGAGCTCTAGGAATTCGCCAAAAGAGAACTTCTTGGTCTAATATGTGTGGTACTATTTATGAAGGTGGTATTGGGTGCATATCTTTGATGGATTCCACCAATGTTTTTCCTTAAAAACTTTGGTAAAAGTTTCAAAAAAATGAAAGTCTTTTGGCTAAATTCATGAATTTTAAATATTACAAAGGTAAGCATCCTTTAATTTGCAATTATAAAAATGGTGATTCAATTGTTTGGAAACAGCTCTATGATATTAAATGGAAAGTGAAACCTCTCATTTTTTGGGGTATTAATAATGGATCTTCTTTCTTTTGGCAAGATAACTGGATGGGGGATTTTTCCATTGATTCTTTGCTAAATACTCACTCTACTTCTTCTTTAATAGTTAGTCATTTTATTTATAATGGTGAATGGAATTTCTCTCTTTTAAATGATTTGATTATTTATTTCATTAGTAATAACATGATCAATATTCCTATTGATGGTAATTTTCTAGACAAAATTCTGTTCTAAATTTCTAATAATGGAGAATTTTCTTTTAAAGATACTTGGTAGTATATTAGAGTTAAAAAAATCTTCGTCTCCTATTTTCCTTAAAATTTGGAATAATATTATTCCTACTTCTTATTCTATTCTTATGTGGAGAATTCTATGGTATTATATTAATGTTGATTCTTTACTTTTGGACAAAGGTTTTATCTACCCAAAAATGCATGTGTTTCATATTGAGAATGTTAGTCATGTTTTTATTAATAGTGCCATTGCCTCTAAAGTTTGGGGTAGGTATGAGGATTTATTTAAATTAAGTTGTTTTAATGGTAATTCATCTTTAATGCAACTTCTTGACTCTTATTTTCTTAATATTGTTAAAGGGCATATCAAAATTGTGGTGGCTATTACTTTGATTTTTATTTGGTTTGGCTTGACGTAAATAATGCTAAGCATCGTAATGTGCCTATGAATCATAAGAGAATTATTGGTAGGACTAAATATATGATTTTTTCTTTACGCTCTATTTAATGGTCTAATTTTAGAGGTTGCAAGTTTGTTGCCTCTAAATTGGGTATCAATTTTCTTTATTGTGACTCATCTCTGAATTATAAAATTATTCATTGGATTAAGCCTCTTAATTATTGTATTAAAATTAATACTGATGGCTCTATTGCAAAGTACAAGTCGGGTTGTGGTCATATTTTATTATAAATAATCTTGGTAATATTATCTTGGCTTTTTCCACTCCTCTCTCTACTAATTCTATTATTTTTGCTGAATTAATGACTATTTATATTACTCTTAAGCTTTATTTGGATGGAAATTTTCATATTATTTGGTTGGAATCTGATGTTGAGATGGTTGTTGTTATGATCGATTTTAACCATAAGGGTAATGATGATCTTTTTATTTAATTAGAAAAATTAAAGCTATTATCTCAAAACTTTCTTTTAAAATTAATCATATTTTAAGAGTATGTAATGCTTGTGCAGATTTCTTAGCTGGTTCGAGGTGTAATCTCTCTGATTTTACCTTTTTTACCAATCCAAATATTCGTAAACAATAAAGAGGGTTGTCTAATTTAGATAAATCTAATTTTCCTTATGTTAGATTTTCTTAGTTTTCTTATCTTTCTTTTCTGTTGATGGTTTTCTTGGGGCTTCGTTAGAGTTTCTATTTTGGTTTGTTTATATTGTTGGCTCCTATTCTTTCTCAGGGGCTTTCTGTTCTTGTTTTATTCCTATATTTTACAAGTTGGAATGCTGGCTTCTATTGTTTGGCTATCAGGCTGTTGTCGATTGTTGCTCCTACTTTTATTGTGGTATCTCTTGTGGGTTTATTTTTTCAGATTTTGGTTGGTTGGTTGGCTTTCTTTGGTGGCTTTGTGGTTGGTCTCCTTGAGCTTCCTAGTTTTGGGTGCCTTCTCTAGATGTGATGTTTATTGTGCTTCTCTTCCTTTTATTTCCTTTTAGCTAGTTGAGCTAGTTTGGTTTGTGTATTCGCTTTCCTTTGTGGCTTTGGTGGTTCTATTATTAATTATTTTAGTTGGTAGTTGTTGGGGTCTTTCTTGGTTGCTTTAATCTGGTTGGAGTTGATGGGCTTGCTGGTTGCTTTTCTTATTCTCCCCCCCTGCTTCAATTTTTAGTATTTCCCTTTGGTTGGTGACTTTATTTCTTACTCCTACTACTTTTTGGTGGTTGGATGGTCGTGTTGCTTAGAATTTTTTCGTTGTTGGCTTAGTTTTTTCTACTGTTGCCCCCTTTGGCTAGTGGCTTTGTTGCTATTCATCCTTTTTTGGTGGTTGGTTCTAGATCTTTGCTGGTTATTGGTGTGTGCTCGAGTGCCTTTGTGAGGTTTGTTGGCTATGATGGCTAGGATGTTTACTCTTTTCTATAGATTGGTAGCATTATTTGTGATTATAACCCTCCTTTTGAATTTTGGCTGCTCACAAAGTTTTGTTACCACTTCTAATGTCAGATCAGACCTTTTCTTTTTTCTTTTCTTCCTTCCTCTTTATCTCTATTTATTTTCTTATAATTTACCTATACTTTAGTTTTTTTTCTTGGGTTTCCTTCATTTGCTCTTGGTCTCTTCTGTGGTATGTCGACCTACTCCTGTGGATTCTGTTACTTATTCTTTTCTTAGTTTTCCTTTGTTTTTCATTTTCTTTTGTAGTTAGATTTTTCTTTAGGTCTTTATGTAGCTCATTCTTTGAGTCTTGTATGTCCCTTAAGGACGTTGTATCCTTCTCTTTTGGTAATAAAAATTCCTCTTTTTAACAAAAAAAAACCCTAAACCCTAAACCCTAAACACTAAAAACCCTAAAGCCGAATGCCTAAACACTAAACCATAAACCCTAAACCTTAAATCCTAACCATAAACCTTAAAACCTTAAACCCTAAAACCTTAAACCCTAAACCCTAAACCCTAAACTAAAACCAAAACCTAAACCTAAACCTAAAAATAAAATAAAATAAAATAAAAAAAAAAAAAAACTAAAATAAAATAAATAAAAACCTAAACTAAACAAAAATAAAATAAAATAAACCTAAGAATAAAAAACCTAAAGAAAATAAAAACTAAATGTAAAATAAAAATAAAATAAAATAAAAGCTAAATAAAAACCTAAACCTAAAAAATTAACCTAAAGTAAAACCAAAAAATAAAACCTATACCCTAAACTAAAAAAAAAAAAAACTAAACATATAATAAAATAAACCTAAACCTAAACCAAAATAAACTAAAATAAAATAAATAAAACTTACACCTAAACCTAAAAAAACTAAACTTAACCTAAACTTAAACTAAATAAAATAAAATAAACTAAAAATAAACCTAAACCTAAACTAAAAAAATAAAAAATAAACCTAAATAAAAATAAACAAAATAAAATTAGCTAATATAATTTAAAAATAAATTAAATAAACCTAAACCTACTAGTTCACTTAATCTTTTTTTTTTAAAAAAAACCTAAACTTTAAACCCTAAATTTTAAACCCTAAACCCTAAACCCTAAACCCTAAAACCATAAACCCTAAACCCTAAACCCTAAAACCTAAACCCTAAACATTAAATCCTAAACCTTAACCCTAAACCCTAAACCTTCAAAGCATAAACCCTAAAACCCTAAGCCCTAAACCCTAAACCCTAAATCCTAAACACTAAACCCTAACCTTAAACCCTAAACCTAACCCCAAACCCTAAACCTAAACCTAAAGCAACTAAATAAATTAAAAAATAAACCTAAACCCTAAAACCTAATAAACTGAAACCTAAACCTAAACTCTAAGAATGGGGAGAACCTTGAAGACAAGATCATCACCATCAACAAGGCTCAGTCTAGATGTGGAGATGGAGATGAAGGCAGAGGTGGCGATTATTGTAGTGTTGGTGATGATCTAGAGGTGCTGGTAGATATAGAGGTGGTGGTCGGAGTAGTGATGATTATGGAGGCGGGAGGAGCGATGGAGGATACATCCGTGGTGGTGGCAGAGGGAGAGATCTGGGATATGATGGTGGATCCCGCTACTCGAGAGGTCGAGGTGGTTCTGATGGGAACTAGAGAAATTGAAGAATGGCCATCCGATCTGGTACTTATGGAACTGTATCTTTACAGTAGACACGATTCTAGTTATCTAGGGTTTTTTATTTGCTCTATGCATGCAACTTCTTTATCAATGTTGCCGCTTATGTCTTACAAAATTTTGTGTGGTACTTGGTTGATGTAATCAAAAAGAACAAATCATGAATCTGAATTTGTTCTCTATTAAAAAAAACCAAAAACTTTAAACCCTAAACTAAAACTTGAACCCTAAACCCTAAAAATAAAATATATAAAAAATAATAATAAATTAAAAATAAATTAAAAATAAATAAATAAACCCTAACCTTAAACCCTAAATCCTAAATCTAACAATAGACCCTAAACCCTAAACCCTAAGTATTGAAATCGAAAAAACACAAAAACCTAAACCCTAAATCCTAAATACACTAAGCCCTAAAGCCGAAACACTAAACCCTAAACCCTAAACCCTAACCCTAAACCCTAAACCCTAAAACCCTAAACCCTAAGACTTAAACCCTAAAAACCTAAAAACCTAAAAAATAAAATAAAAATAAAACTCAACTAAAAATTAAACCTAAACCTAAACCTAAAAAATAAATTAAAATAAAACCTAAACCTAAATAAATAAACCTAAAATATATAAACTAAAATAAATAAAAATAAAAAATATATCTAAATATAAATAAAAAATAAAATAAACTAAAATAAATAAAAATAAACTAAGTAAACTAAATAAACCTAAACCTAATGGATTACTAAATTTTTTTTAAAAACCCATAAACCTTAAATCCTATACTCTAAACCCTATACCCTAAACCCTAAAACTAACCCTAAGCCTTAAGCCTACAACATTAAACCTATAACCATAAACCCTAAACCCGAAATGCTAAACCCTTAAAACCCTTAACTCTAAAGCCTAAACCTAAACCCTAAACCCTAAACCCTAACCTTAAACCCTAAACCCTAACCCTGAAACCCTAAATCCTAAAACTGTAAACCTTAAACCCTAAACCCTTAAAACCTAAAAACTTAAACCTAAAAAATAAAATAAAAATAAAACTCAAGAAAAAATAAACTTAAGCCTATACCTAAACCTAAAAAATAAATAAAATAAAAAATGTAAACTAAAATAAATAAACTAAACTAAATAAAAAAATAAACCTAAATAAAAAAATAAAAAAAGCTAAAATACATAAAAAATAAACAAAGTAAAATAAATAAACATAAACTTAATGGTTTACTTAATTTGTTTAAAAAAAACCCTAAACCCTAAATCATAATCTCTAAACCCTAAACCCTAAACCTGAAACTAAACTAACCTTAAACCTACATACAAACCTACAACCCTAAACCTAAACTAAACCCTAAACCCTAACCCTAAACCTAAACCCTAAAAGAATAAACCCTAAAACACTAAACTCTAAACCCTAAACCCTAAACCCTAAACCCTAAAACCCTAAACCCTAAACCTTAACCCTAAACCTTCACCCTAAACCCCAAACCCTAAATCTAAATCCAAAGTAACTAAATAAATTAAAAAATAAACCTAAACCTTAAAACCTAATAAACATAAACCTAAACCTAAACCCAAAGAATGAGCAGAACCTTGACAGCAGGAACATCACAATCAACTAGGCTCAGATCCCGAAGGCGAAGGAGGAGGTGACAGTTATCGCAGTGGTGGTGGTGGATCTAGAGGTGGTGGATATGGAGATGGTGGTCGAAGCAGTGGTGGTTATGGAGGTGGGAGTAGCAACGGAGGTTATAGCCATGGTGGTGGCGGAGGGAGGGATCATGGATATGATGGTGGATCCCACTACATGAGAGGTCGGGTTGTTCTGATAGGAACTAGGAAATTGAAGAATTGCCGATCAGATCTGCTGCTTATGGAACTCTATCTTTACAATAGAGATGATCCTAGATATTTAAGGTTTTGATTTGCTTTATACGTGCTCACTTTTTATCTATGTCATCGCTTGTGTCTTAGAAAATATGGTGTGTTACTTTGTTGATGAAATCGAAAAGAAGAAATATTGAATTTGAAATTGTTCTCTATTAAAAAAAAAATCCCAAACCCTAAACTAAAACCTTAACCATAAACCTAAAACTTAAACCCTAAATTATAAATCATAAAAATAAAAAATAAAATAAAATAAAAAACAAAAAAAAACTTAGCATTAAACCCTAAACCCTAAACCCAAAACCCTAAACCAACAACCCTAAACCCTAAACCCTAAACCATAAAACCATAAACCCTAAACCCTAAACCATAAAACCTACAACCTTAAACCCTAAACCCTAAAGCACAAACACTAAACCTTAAACCCTAAACCCTAATCCTTGAACCTTAAAAACATAAAAATAAAATAAATAAAAAACTTAAACCTAAATAAATTAAGAAAATACAATAAAATAAAAACTTAAACTAATACTTAAACCTAAACCTAAACTTAAACTTGAGATAAACTAAAAATAAAACTTAAGATAAACTAATAAATAAATAAAAACTATACTAAAATAAAATAAATAAAAACCTAAGATAAACTAAAAAATAAAATAAAAGCTTAAATAAAATAAAAACTAAACATAAATAAATAAAATAAAATAAAAACTAAATAAAACCTAAACCTAAAAATAAAACCTAAAAATAAATAAAAATAAAACTTAAACCCTAAATTAAAAAGAAACATAAACCTAAAATAAAAATAAAATAAACCTAAACCTAAACTAAAATAAACTAAACTAAAATAAATAAAACCTAAACCTAAACCTAAAATAAACTAAACCAAACCAAAACTAAAATAAATAAAATAAATAAAGTAAAATAAAACTAAACTAAAAAAAATAAGACCTAAAAATAATCCTAAAATAAAACCTAAAACCTAAACCTAAATAAATAAAATAAAACCTAAACCTAAATCTAAAATTAAAATAAAGCATAAACCTAAAAATATAATAAATAAAACTAAACTAAAAAATAAACCAAAACCCAAACACAAAACTAAAATAAAACCTAAACCAAATAAATAAACTTAAAATAAATTAACTAAACTAAATATAAATAAAATCAACCTAAGTAAAATAAAAAATAAACTAAAATAAATAATTAATTAATTAAAGAAACCTAAACCTATGAGTTTACCTAATTTAAAAAAATAATAAATAATAAATAATTAAAAAAATTTAAAAAACCCTAACCCTAGTCCCTAAACCCTGAACCCTGAACCCTGAACCTACAAACCTAAACCCTAAACCCCAAACCTTAAAACCTAAACCCTAAGCCCAAAACCCAAAACCCTAAAACTCTAGACCCTAAACCATAAAGTCTAAAAACCTAAAAACCCAAACCTAAACTAAATAAAACCTAAAAATAAAATAAATAAATAGCTTAACCTAAATAAAATAAAATAAAAACCTAAACCTGATCCTAAGCCTAAACATAAAAATAAAAAATAAAACTAAATAAAAACTAAATTAAATTAAAATAAATAAAAACTGAAACTAAACTAAAAATTAAAATAAACCTAATAATAAAAAACCTAAATAAAATAAAAACTAAACATAAACTAAAAATAAAATAAATCTAAAATAAAATAAAATAAAAACTAAATAAAAAACCTAAACCTTAAAAAAATAAACCTAGAAGTAAACGCTAAAAATAAATAAAAAATAAAACTTAAACCCAAACTAAAAAAAACACTAAACCTAAAATAAAAATAAAATAAACATAAACTTGAACTAAAATAAACTAAACTAAAATAAATAAAACCTAAACCTAAACCCTAAAACTTACCCTAAACCCTAAACCGTGAACCGTGAAACCTATACCTATAACCCTAAACCCTAAACCTTAAACCTTAAAACCCTTAGACCTAAACCCTAAACCCTAAACCCTAAAACCCTAAGCCCTAAACCCTAAACCCCAAACCCTACAACCCTAAACCCTAAACTGTAAACCCTAAACCCCAAACCCTAAATCGTAAACCCTACACCCTAAAAAACCTAAAACTCTAAACCTAAACTTAATAAACCCTAAAAATAAAATAAAAAAAAAGTAACCTAAATAAAAAATAGAATAAAATAAAAATCTAAACTAAAACTTAAACCTAAAGATTAACCTAAAAATAAAATAAAATAAAAAATAAAAACTAAACTAAAATAAAATAAATAAAATCCTAAACTAAACTAAAAAATAAAATAAACCTAAAAATAAAAAATAAAAATAAAATAATCCTAAAATTCATTTAAGTAAAAACTAAATAAAAACCTAAACCAAAAAAATAAACATAAAATAAATAAAAAATAAAACCTAAACCCTAAACTAAAAAAACCTAAACTTAAAATAATTAAAATAAAATAAACCTAAACCTAAACTAAAATAAACTAAACTAAAATAAATAAAACCTAAACCTAAACCTAAAATAAACTAAACCTAAACCCTAAACTAAATAAAATAAAATAAACTAAAAATAATCCTAAACCTAAACTAAAAAATAAAACCTAAAAATATACCTAAAATAAAAACATAAGACGTAAACCTAAAAAAAACCTAAACCTAAACCTAAAAATAAAAAATGAAACCTAAAATTAAAAAATACAATAAAATAAAACAAACAACAATTAAACATAAACCTAAAACTAAACCTAAAAAATATACTAAAATAAAAAACCTAAACTAAGATAAATAAACCTAAAATAAATAAACTAAACTAAATAAAAACAAAACATAAACCTAAAGAAAATAAAATAAATAAAATAAATTAAAATGAATAATAAGTAAACTAAATAAACTAAATAAATCAAAACCTACTAGTTTTCTTAATTTATTTTTTTTCTAAAAAAAACCTCCACACCCTAAACCCTAAACCCTAAATCCTAAACCCTAAACCCTAAACCCTAAACCCTAAACCTACAACCCTAAATCCTAAACCTTAAACCCTAACCCTAAGCCTAAAACCTAAACCCTAAATCCTAAACCTTAAATGCCTAAACCTTAAACCCTAAACTAACCCTAAAGTCTAAACCCCATAAACCATAAACCCTAAAGCCTAAACCCTAAACTAACCCTAAACCCTAAGCTAACCCTAAACCCTAAACCTTAAACCCTAAACCCTCAAAACCCTAAACCCTAAAGCCTAAACACTAAACCCTAAACCTTAAACCCTAAACCCTGATACCCTAAACCTTAATCCCTAACCCTAAAACCTAAACCCTAAAAGCATAAACCCTAAAATCCTAAACTCACCCTAAGCCCTAAACCCTAAACCCTAACCTTAAACCCCAAACCCAGAACCTAAACCTAAAGTAAATAAATAAATTAAAAATTAAACCAAAACCCTAAACCCTAATAAACCTACACCCTATGAAAGGGCAGAACCTTAACAGCAGGAACATCAATGTCAACCAAGCTTAGTCTAGATCTGGCGGTGGAGGTGATGGCAGAGGCAGAGATTATCATAGAGGTGGTGGGAGATCTGGAGGTGTTGGTAGATATGGAGGTGGTGGTCGGAGTAGTGGTGATTATGGAGGCAGGAGAAGTGACGGAGGTAAGAGCCATGGTGGTGGTAGAGGGAGAGATCAGGGATATGATGGTGGATCCCACTACACGAGAGGTCTGGGTGGTTATGATGGGAACTGTAGAAACTAAAGAATGGTTGATCTGATCTGCTGCTTATGGAACTATGTCTTTACTGTAGAGTTAGTTCTAGTTATCTAGCATTTTTAATTTGCTCTATACATACTCATTTTTTATCTATGTGTATTAGAAAACTGTTACTTGGTTGATGAAATTGAACGTAAGAAATGTTGAATCAATTTGTTCTCTAATAAAAAAAAACCTAAAACCCTAAACTAAAACTGAGCTAAAGCCTAAAACCTAAACCCTAAACCCTATACTCTAAACCCTAATCCCTAAAAATCATAAACCATAAACCTTAAACCCTCAACTAACCCTAATAAGCTAAAAAGCTAACCCTAAACAAAATAAAACTTAAAAATAAAATAAATAAAAACTTAATAAAAAAAAACATAAATTACAACCTAAACCTAAACTTAAACCTAATCCTATAAAGAAAATAAAATGAAAAATAAAAACTAAACTAAAATATAATAAATAAAAACCTAAATAAAACTAAAAAATAAAAAACCTAAATAAAATAAAATAAACCTAAACCTAAACTAAAATAAACTAAACTAAAATAAATAAAACATAAACCTAAACCTAAAATAAATGAAACCTAAACCTAAACCTAAACTAAAAAGTAAAACCTAAAAATAAATCTAAAATAAACCTAAACTGTAAAAGATGAAATAAAAACCTAAACCTAAACCTAAAAATAAAATATAAAACCTAAACAAAAAAAATAAAAAAAAATAAAACTAAACTAAAAAATAAACCTAAACTTAAACCTAAAAAGTAAAGAAAAATAAAAAACCTAAACTAAAATAAATAAACAAAACTGAATAAAAATAAAAATAAACCTAAATAAAAATAAATAAAATAAAATAAACTAAATTAAAAAAATAAACTATAAAAACTAAATAAACCTAAACCTACAAGTTTACTTAATTTAAAATAAATAAATAAAATAAAAATAATAAAAAAACCCTAACCCTAAACCCTAAACCTTGAACCCTTAATCGACAATCCTGAACTCTAAACCATAAACCTTAAAACCTAAACCCTACACCCTACACCCTAAACCTTAAACTCTAAACCCTAAACCCTAAAACTCTAAACCCTAAAAGCTAAACCCTAAACCATAAACCCTAAAACCTACAACCCTAAACCCTAAACCTTAAACCCCAAACCCTAAACCCTAAACCATAAACCCTTAAAACCTAAAACCTAAACCTAAACTAAATAAAATGTAAAAATAAAATAAATAAAAAAACTTAAACCTAAATAAAATAAATAAATAAAATAAAATAAAAACCTAAACTAAAACCAAAAAATAAAATAAATAAATAAAACCAAAAAATAAAAAATAAATAAAATAAAATAAACCTAAACCTAAACTAAATATAATAAACTAAATAAAAAATTAAAAAACCTAAACTTAAACCTAAATAAATTAAACTTAAAACCTAAACTAAATAAAATAAAATAAACTAAAAAATAAACCTAAACCTAAACTAAGAAATAAAACCTAAAAAAACCTAAATAAAAATAAACCTAAACCTAAAAAATATAAAACCTAAACCAAAACTAAACTAAAAAAAAATAAAATAAACCTAAAAAATAAACTAAAAAATAAAACTAAACTAAAAAATAAAATAAACCTAAACCTAAACCAAAAAATAAACTAAATAAAAAACCTAAACTAAAATAAAACTAAAACCCTAAAATAAAAACCCTAAATTAAACTAAAACCCTAAAAAAACCCTAAAGATCCTAAAAACCCTAAACCTAAAAACCCTCTAACTAAACCCTAAACTAAACCCTAAACCTACTAAACCTAAACCTAAACCCTAAAATCAAACCATAAACCAAAACCATAAACCTAAACTAAACTCTAAAACTAAACCCTAAATCCTAAAACCCTAAACCCAAAACTGTAAACCCTAAACCCTAAACCCTAAAAACCTAAAACCTAATAATATAATAAATAAAAAAACTTAAACCTAAATAAAATAAAATAATAAAATAAAATAAAATAAAAACCTAAACTAAAACATGAACCAATACCTGAATAAAAAATAAATTAAAAATTAAAAAGAAAGTAAAATAGAATAAATAAAAATGTAAACTTAACTAAAAAAATAAAATAAACCTTGGAATAAAAAACCTAAATAAAATAAAAAATAAATGTACAATAAGAGTAAAATAAATCTAAAATAAAATTAAATAAAAACTAAATAAAAACATAAACCTCCTAAATAAAAAATTAAAACTAAAAATAAATAATAAATAAAACCTAAACCCTAAACTAAAAAAAACCTAAACATAAAATAAAAATAAAATAAATAAAATAAAATAAACCTAAACTAAAATAAACTAAAGTAAAATAAATAAAACTTAAAATTAAACCAAAACCTGAATTAAATAAAATAAAATAAACTAAAAATAAACCTAAACTTAAACAAAAAAATAAAATCTAAAAAATAAACCTAAAATAAACCTAAAACCTAAACCTAAAAAAATAAAATAAAAACCTAAACCTAAACCTAAAAATTAAAAATAAAACCTAAACCTAAAAATAAAATAAAAATAAAACTCAATTAAAAAATAAACCTAAACCTAAATATACTAAAATAAAAACCTAAACTAAAATAAATAAACCTAAAATAAATAAACAAAGCTAAACCAATAAAAATAAACTTAAAATAAAAATAAAAAATTAAATTAAAATAAATAAATAAAAAATAAACTAAATAAACCTAAACATATCAATTTACTTAATTTTTAAAAAACCCTAAACCCTAAATCCTAAACTCTAAACCCGAAACCCTAAACCCTAAAATTAACCCTAAACTTACAACCTACAACCCTAAACCATAAACCTTAAACCCTAAAACTTATAACCATAAACCCTAAGCCCTAAACCCCAAACCCTAAAAGCTAAATCATAAACTCTAAACTAACCCTAAACCCTAAACCTTGAATAAAGATGTCATTAAGAGTACATTTAAAGAATGACCTAATCCTAACATAGTTATGGTAGTTAAAGAAACTCTTTCAAGAGACTTTTCCTTGTATTAGAGATTTGCATACCCTATACCCTAACCCTAAATTATATTATAAACCATATATTATATTATAATGTAGCATCATATATTTGAGCATGTACTTATGTGTTTTTGGATGCTATAAGATGTTTTTAAAATGTTTTAGTATATTATAGTATTGTGCCTTGTACTCTATATTAATATAAATCATAAAAATATTGATTTAATAAATTAGATGATGAAATTTGTTAAATTTGAAGTGGTAATTAGGTTGTAGTACCCAAGGTGTGCTACGCCACTTGTAGTCTAAATAGTAAGATTTTATGTTCAAAATAAATATTGTATGTTGTAGCATAGTATAGCATCATATATTATAATATATTGTTCTACCCATTTTAAATTCTTTTAGACTAATAAGTTCATCAAATTAATTAGAATCACAATTGAGATGATGGAAAAAGAAATATGAGTTAATATATGTTCTAAAGTCACAAATATCATTACTTAGAATTCAATTAAGATGTTGTATAAAAAGAACTCTTTGTATTCTTATTTGATTGGGTTAAAGTCAAAGAAAAAGAAGAATAGATTTACACAAGAAAGACTACCCCTCACTCAATCCTCCCCTCTCAACTCGTACAACATATGCCATACTTACCTACTCAATGTCTGCTAACTACTGAAGAACCTGATGTCACCTTCTTTTTTTAGTTCTAATTCATCTTGGCTTGAACTAAGACTCAGGAGTAGAATCTCCTTTCTTTCCCTTTCTATGTCAATTTCATTGATGTCATTCCACTAGAAAGGTTGACACCACAAGAGAGGATCTTCAATCTTCATCCAGTAATGTAATAGGGGCAGTTTCTCCTTAGATCTTTTTGAAAAAGATTCATAGGTCTACCAAAAAAAGATCAATATTCAAAGTAGGCTATCAATGAATTCACGCTTAATTCAATCCATCGCTCGACCTTTATCGCTTCCAAAGCGTTGGATGGATTTCACCATTTCCTTCAATCTATTTTCTAAGATAGGAATTCTTGATGTTGACCAATATTGTTTACTTTCTTTAACAAGTACTTAATTATTAGTTTATTAGTTATTAGTTACTTAGTTATAAGTTATTTAGTTTTAGTTATTAGTTTATTAGTTATTATTTTATTAGTTATTAGTTATTTAGTTATTATTAGTTTTAGTTATTTAGTTTATTAGTTTAATTATTTTTTGAGTTTATTAGTTTATTAGTGTAGTTATTATTAATTATTTGGTTTACTAATTAGTTATTTTAATATTATTAGTTATTATTATTTTATTGATTTTTTAATTAGTTTTATTAGTTATTAGTTATTATTAGTTATTATTATTAGTTAGTTATTTAGTTTATTAGTTTTATTAGTTTTATTTTTAGTTTATTAGTTATTTAGTTATTAGTTATAGTTTATTACACTTTATTAGTTATTAGTTATTTTAGCTATTATTAGTTATTATTAGTTATAAGTTTTAGTTAGTTTTATTAGTTATTATAGTTTGTATATTAGTTATTATCAGTTTTAGGGTAGTTATTTAGTCTGTTAGTTATTCTTATTATTATTTATTAGTTATTAGTTAATTAGTTTTTTATTTTTTATTAATTATTAGTTTAATTATTATTAGTTAGTTTTTAGTTTAGCTATTATTAGGTTTATTAGTTATTAATTTTATTATTAGTTAGTTATTTATTATTATTTTTAGTTATTAGTTAGTTATTAGTAGTTTTAGTTAGTTATTATTTATTATTTATTAGTTTTATTTATTAGTTTAGTTATTATTAGTTTTATTAGTTTTATTAGTTTACATATTAGGTTTTAGTTTATTAGTTATTTGTTAGTTTTAGTTTTTACTATTATTATTTAGTTATTAGTTTATTATTATTAGTTTTATTAGTTATTATTTAGTTATTATTATTTTTAGTTATTAATTAGTTAGTTTTAATTATTAGTTATTATTAGTTTAGTTATTACTTTTATTAGTTTTAGTTATTAGTTTTAGTTTAATTAGTTATTTATTTATTAGTTATTAGTTATTAGTTAGTTATTTAGTTTTTTAATTATTAGTTTAGTTATTTAGTTATTTAGTTTTATTAGTTTTAATTAGTTTTATTAGTTTTAGTTTAGTTTTATTAAGTTTATTATTACTAGTTTTTAGTTTAGTTATTTAGTTTTAGTTATTAGTAATATTAGTAGTTTTATTAGTTAATTTTATTATTAGTTTATTTTATTAGTGGGTTAGTTATTATTATTATTAGTTATTTAATTATTAGTTTAGTTTTCTTTAGTATTTTAGTTATTATTTAGTAATATTATTTATTATTATTGTTTTATTATATTAGTATTAGTTGGTTTAGTTAGTTATTTATTAGTTTATTTAGCTTTATTAGTTTTATTAGTTTAATTATTAGTTTATAAGTTTATTTATGTGGTTTATTACTATTAGTTATTATTTTAGTTTAGTTATTATTATTAGTTATTATAAGTTAGTTATTATTTATTATTAGTTATTAGTTAATCTGTTGTTATATTAGTTTAGTTTTAGTTAGTTATTATTATGTTAGTTAGTTGGTTTGTTATTAGTTTAGTTAGTTTATTATTGTTATAGTTTAGTTAGTTATATAAGTTTATTATTATTAGTCATTATTAATTATTAGCATTAGTTATTGGTTATTAGTTAGTTATTAAATTTATAATTATATTAGTTATTAGTTTTGTTTAGGTTTTATTTATTTATTATTATTTAATTAGTTTAGTTATTAGGTTGTTATTATTATTATTTTTATTTAGTTTTATTTTATTATTAATAGTATATTATTATTATTAATTTAGTTGTTAATCCATTAGTATTAGTAGTTATTAGTAGTTATTAGTTTTATTAGTTTAGTTAATTATTAGTTATTAGTTATTAGTTTTTATATTTTTTTAGTTTTATTAGTTAGGTAATTATTATTATTATTAGTTTAGTTATTATATTTGTTTAGTAAGTTTAGTTATTATTTAGTTTTAGTTATAGTTTAGTTATTATTATTTTATTAATTTTATTAT
The DNA here is from genome assembly GCA_021442155.1 of Cymbidium sinense. Lineage (NCBI taxonomy): Eukaryota > Viridiplantae > Streptophyta > Magnoliopsida > Asparagales > Orchidaceae > Cymbidium > Cymbidium sinense. The sequence continues at coordinate 23,527,480 of CM038214.1, forward strand.
TTTATTATTATTTATTAGTTATTAGTTATTACTAGATTTATAGTATTAGTTTTAATTAGCATTAGTTTTTATTAGGTAGTTATTGGTTATTTATTACCCATTAGTATTAGTTATTATTTAGTTAATTAGTTTATTATTATAGTTATTATTAGTTTTATTAGTTTTTAGTTATTTAGTAGTTAGTTTAGCATTAGTTTATTATTATTACTAGTTAGTTATTAGTTTTATTAATTATTATTTATTTTAATTATTACTTTTATTAATTATTAGGTTATTTATTTATTAGTATTAGTTATTATTATTGATTATTAGTTTAGTTTAGTTTATTTAGTTTTTAGTTAGTTATTATTAGTTTAGTTAGTTTTAGTTAGTTTAGTTAGTAGTTTATTAGTTATCTATTAGTTAGTTTTAGTTAGTTTAGTTTTAGTTATTAGTTAGTTTAGTTTATTAGTTCATTTTGTTAGTTATTATTAGTTATTGGTTTTAGTTAGTTTTAAGTTAATTTTAGTTTTAGTTTTAGTTATTAATTATTAGTTTTTAGTTTTTATTAGTTAGTTAGTTTTAGTTGTTAGGTTTTTTTAGTTTTATTTATTAGTTATTAGTTATTAGTTAGTTATTTATTAGTTCAATTTTATTATTTATTAGTTTAATTATTATTAGTTATTTAATTATTAGTTATTAGTTTATTTAATTATTTTAGGTTTATTAGTTATTAGTTTTATTTCATTTATTAGTTAGTTAGTTTAGTTTATTATTAGTTATAAATTAGGTTAGTTTTAGTTTAGTTACTAGTTAGTTTATTAGTTTTATTAGTTATTAGGTTTAGTTTTTATTAGTTATTAGTTTAGTTTTTAGTTTTTAGTTTAGTTATTAGTTTATTCATTTATTAGTTATTAGTTAGTTATTTAGTTTATAGTTGGTTAGTTTTTATTAATTATTAGTTTATTAGTTATTAGTTAGTTATTATTTTATTAGTTTATTAGTTTATTAATTTAACAATTCTTAGTTTATTTAGTTTTAGTTTATTATTTTATTTGTTTTAGTTAGTTAGTTTTACTAGTTATTATTAATTATTTAGTTTATTATTAGTTTTTAGTTAATTATTTATTTAGTTTTTATTATTATTTGTTAGTTATTTTTATTATTAGTTTATTAGTTTTGTTAGTTTATTAGTAAATTAGTTTAGTTAGTTATTATTATTAGTTATTAGTTATTAGTTTAATTAGTTTATTTATTAGTTATTAGTTTATTAGTTATTAGTTTATTATAGTTAGTTTTATTATTAGTTTAGTTATTTAGTTTTTTTAGTTTTATTTATTAGTTAGTTAATTAGTTATTAGTTATTATTATTATTATTAGTTTTAGTTTTTATTTATTAGTTAGTTTTATTAGTTTTAGTTTTATTATTTATTTTGTTATTATTAGTTATTATTTAGGTTTAGTTATTAGTTATTAGTTTATTTTATTAGTTTTATTTATTTTAGTTTAGTTAATTTTATTAGTTAGTTATTTAGTTATGATTAGTTAGTTATTTAGTTAGTTATTAATTTAGTTTTTATTATTATTAGCTAGTTATTATTTAGTTTATTATTTATTATTATTAACTTATTAGTTATTATTAGTTAGTTAGTTATTTAATTTATTAATTTTAATTATTAGTTAGTTAGTTATTTAGTTTATTTGTTATTATTTGTTAGTTATTACTTAGTTAGTTTTAGGTTAATTTTTAGTTAATTATTATTCAATTTTTACTTTTAGTTAGTTGTTAGTTAGTTTATTAGTTTTTATTAGTTAGTTTATTGGTTATTAGTTTAGTTAGCTTTAGTTTATTAGTTTTATTAGTTATTATTAGTTATATTATTAGTTAGTTTTATTAATTAGTTTTAATTTATTATTATTATTAGTTAGTTATATTAGTTTTAGTTTTAGTTATGATAGTTTTGTTATCCAGGATTATTATTATATTTATTTGTTATTTATTATTATTTAGTTAGTTATTATTAGTTATTATTATTTAGTTTATTAGTTTAGTAGTTTTTAGTTAGTTTAGTTATTTAGTTTACTAGTTTTTTTGTTATATTAGTTATTTAGTTTTTACTTTTTAGTTATTAGTTATTAGTTTATTAGTTTTTAGTTTTATTATTTTGTATTAGTTAATTTTATTTAGTTAATTTAGTTTATTAGTTTTTTATTAGTTATTTATTGTTAATTTTAGTTATTAGTTTTAGTTAATTATTAGTTATTAGTATTATTAACTTATTAGTTAGTTATTATTAGTTTATTAGGTTTTAGTTTATTAGTTTTATTAGTTATTATAGTTAGTTTTGTTTATTTATTTTAGTTAGTTTACTAGTTTTTTAGGTTTATTATTATTAGTTTTTATTAGTTATTTAGTTATTTATTAGTTAGTTTATTATTAGTTATTTTATTTTTTTAGTTTTTATTAGGTTTATTATTAGTTTATGATTATTATTATTATTATTATTATTATTATTATTATTATTATTATTAGTTATTAGTTGTTAATTTATTATTAGTTTTAGTTATTATTTATTAGTTATTAATTTAGTTTAGTTTTATAATTTAGTTATTTTAGTTTCATTAGGTAGTTATCATTATGTTATTATTATTATTATTATTAATTAATAATTAGTTATTAGTTTACTTATTATTTAGTTATTTTGTTTTATTTTAATTTATTATTAGTTAGATTAGTTTATTATTAGTTTTTAGTTATTTATTAGTTTTTTAGTTAGTTTATAGTTTAATTATTTAGTTTAGTTTTAGTTAGTTTTTTTATTAGTTATTTGGTATTATAGTATTAGATATTATTAGTTATTTTAGTTAGTTATTTTATTAGTTAGTTAGTAGCTTTATTTTATTATTTAGTTTATTAGGTTTATTAGTTATTATTAGTTTAGTTTTTTAGTTAGTTAGTTATTTAGTTATTATTAGTTAGTTTTTTATTTTATTATTATTATTAGTTTATTAGTTATTAGTTAATTTTTATTATTAGTTATTAGACTAGTTTTTTTATTAGTTAGTTAGTATTTAGGTTTTTATTAGTTTTATGTTTATTTTAGTTATTAGTTTTAGTTTATTAGTTTTTCATTTAGTTATTTAGTTATTAGTTACTATTAGTTTATTAGTTTATTAGTTATTTAGTTTAGCTATTAGTTTTTTTAGTTTTTATGGTGAGTTATTTGTTTAGTTTTTAGTTTTAGTTTTATTGTTATTTTTCATTCGGTTTTTTTGTTAGCTTTATTAGTTATTATTAGTTAGTTAATTTTTGTTAGGTTATCTATTTATTAGTTATTATTAGTTATTAATTTTTAGTTTCAGTTATTTATTATTTAGTTTTATTAGTTTATTATTAGTTATTATTTATTTTATTTAGTTTTTATTATTTATTTTTATTAGTTTTATTATTTAGTTTTTTATTAGTTTATTAGAATTTATTATTTAGTTCTTTAGTTTTATTAGTTATTTATTATTAGTTTTATTATTAGTTTTATTATTTAGTTTTATTATTATTAGTTTGTTTAGCTATTAGTTATTTAGTTAGTCTTTATTAGTTTTAGTTATTTAGTTATTAGGTTTTAGTTATTAGTTAGTTTTATTTAGTTATTTTAATTAGTTTATTTTATTATATTTTTATATTAGTTTTATTAGTTTTTATTTAGTTATTTTTTATTAGTTAGTTTTTTTATTAGTTAGTTAGTTATTTTAGTTTATTATTATTATTATTATTATTATTTATTATTTTTTTTATTTATTAGTTTTAGTATTTTTAGTATTTTAGTTTAGTTATTTAGTTTTTTCGTTACTAGTTTTAGTTAGTTATTAGTTATTATTATTAGTTATTAGTTTGTTTAGTTATTTATTATTAATTTTTTTAGTTTTGGTAGTTATTACTTTTTTTAGTTATTTATTATTTAGTTAGTTATTAGTTATTAGTTTATTATTAATTTTATTATTACTAGTTATTAGTTTAATTAGTTTATTATTATTATTATTATTATTATTAGTTATTAGTTATTATTAATTATTGTTTAAGTTATTTATTAGTTTTTATTAGTTTATTAGTTTTATTATTATTTATTAGTTAGTAATTAGTTATTATTATTTTCATTAGTTTTAGTTATTTATTAGTTTATTAGTTTTTAGTTATTATTAGTTTTTTTTAGTTATTAGTTTTATTAGTTAGTTATTATTTAGTAATTATTAGTTTTATTAGTTCATTATTATTAGTTATTAGTTTAGTTATTTTAGTTATTAGTTTTTTAGTTATTATTAGTTAGTTTAGTTTTTTAGCTATTATTAGTTAATTAGATTTTAGTTTATTATTAGTTAGTTTAGTTTATAAGTTTTAGTTTAGTTAGTTATTATTATTATTATTATTAGTTTTATAGTTTTATTATATTTTTAGTTATTTTAGGTCATTAGTTATTTTAGTATTAGCTTTATTTATTAGTTATTATTATATTAATTATTAGTTTTTTTAGTTAGTTTATTAGTTTTTAGGTTTTATTAGTTATTAGTTTAGTATTTTAGTTATTTATTTAGTTATTATTAGTTAGTTATTATTAGTTATTAGGTTTTTATTATTAGTTAGTTATTAGTTATTAGTTTAGGCTAGGTTTTATTAGTTAGTTATAAGTTATTTGTTTATTGTTAGTTTTAGTTATCTAGTTATTATTTATTAGTTATTATTGTATTATTGTAGTTATTATTTAGTTTAGTTATATTTATTTACTTAGTTATTTTTATCTTATTTTTAGTTTATTAGTTTATTATTTATTAGTTTTTAGTTTTTAGTTGTTAGTTAGTTATTAGTTTAGTTATTAGTTAGTTTTACCATTTAAGTTTTGTAGTTATTAGTTATTATTTTATTATTAGTTATTATTTTTTTAGTTATTAGTTTTTTAATTTAGTTTTTATTTATTATTTTTGTTAGTTTAGTTTATTAGTTTTTTTAGTTTAGTTATTTTTTATTAGTTATTAGTTTTTAGTTTTTATTAGTTATTAGATATTTATTATTATTATTATTAGTCTTAGATATTAGTTATTAGTTCAGTTATTTATTAATTTTATTAGTTATTAGTTAGTTTAGTTTTATTAGTTAATTTATTTAGTTATTATTTAGATTAGTTATTTATTATTACTTATTAGTTATTATCATTTATTAGTTTATTTATTTTTTTGTTTAATTATTATTATTAGTATTACTTATTATTAGTTTAGTTAGTTGTTTAGTTATTAGTAAAGTTTTTAGTTTATTAGTTTATTATTATTAGTTAGTTATTAGTTTATTAGTTTTAATTAGTTATTTATTTAGTTAGCTATTAATTATTAGTTATTTAGTTTTAGTTATTAGTTTGGGTTTATTAGTTATTTTATAGTTAGTTTATTTAGTTTTATATTGCCATTTTAGTTTTAGTATATATTATTATTTATTATTAGTTAGTTATTATTAGTTTATTAGTTATTAGTTTGGTTATTAGTTATTAATATTATTTTTTTTAATTTTATTATTATTATTATTAGTCATTATTATTAGTTAGTTTTATTCATTTTATTATTAGTTTATTAGTTAATTTATTAGTTAGTTTTTATTTGTCTTTATTAGTTAATTATTTAGTTATTATTTAGTTTAGTTAATATTTATTATTACTTATTAGTTATTATCATTTATTAGTTTATTAGTTTTTTTTTTTTTTAGTTATTATTATTAGTATTACTTATTATTAGTTTAGTTAGTTATTTAGTTATTAGTAAGGTTTTTAGTTTATTAGTTTATTATTATTATTTAGTTATTAGTTTATTTGTTTTAATTAGTTATTTATTAATTATTTAGTTTTTAGTTAGTTATTAGGTTTAGTTATTAGTTATTTTTGTTTGTTAGTTTATTTAGTTTTATTAGTTCTTATTTATTTAGTTTAGTATTATTAGTTATTATTAGTTATTATTTATTAGTTAGTTAGTTTATTAATTATTTATTACTTATTAGTTATTAATTTATTAGTTTATTAGTTTATTAGTTATTATTAATTTTATTAGTTGTTATTATTATTATTATTATTATTGTCATTATTATTAGTTAGTTAGGTTTATTCATTTTATTATTTTAGTTTATTAGTTAATATTAGTTAGTTTTAGTTTTATTTAGTTTATTTGTTATTAGTTATTAGTTTTATTAGTTTATTAATTATTAGTTAGTTTATTATTATTAGTTAGTTAGTTTTATTATTAGTTTTAGTTAATTATTAGTTAGTTATTAGTTTATTAGTTTAGTTTTTATTAGTTATTAGATTATTATTATTATTTATTTTAGTTATTTGTTATTAGTCTAGTTATTTATTAGTTTTATTAGTTATTAGTTAGTTTAGTTTTTATAGTTAGTTTATTTAGTTATTGTTAGTTTAGCTACTTATTATTAGTTATTAGTTATTATTAGTTTTTAATTTATTAGTTTTTTAGTTTAGTTATTATTATTATTAGTTAGTTATTATTAATTTAGTTAATTATTTAATTATTAGTTACTTTTTTAGCTTATTAGTTTATTATTATTATTTTATTAGTTTTTAGTTAGTTATTAGTTTTAGTTATTATTTATTTTAGTTAGTTTATTTATTTAGTTTTATTAGTTTTTAGTTATTTAGTTTATTATTAGTTACTATTTAGTAGTTAGTTAGTTAGTTTATTAGTTATTTATTAGTTATTAGTTATTAGTTTATTAGTTTATTAATTATTATTAATTTTATTAGTTATTATTATTATTATTTAGTCATTATTATTATTAGTTAGGTAGGTTTATTAGTTTTATTATTTTAGTTTATTAGTTGTTATTAAGTAGTTTTAGTTTTATTTAGTTCATTAATTATTAATTATTAGTTTATTAGTTTATTATTAATTATTAGTTATTACTATTTATTATTAGTTATTATTACTTGTTATTAGTTCAATTATTATTAGTTTATTAGTTTAATTTTATTATTGGTTATTAGTTTATTAGTTTATTAGGTTTTTTAGTTTAGTTTAGTTTTAGTTTTTTTAGTTTTATTAGTTATTATTATTAGTTTATTATTAGTTATTAGTTTTAGTTATTAGTTAGTCATTATTAGTTATTATTTTTGTTATTACTATTATTTATTATTAGCTATTAGTTAGCTATTATTATTAGTTATTATTAGTTATTAGTTATTATTATTAGTTGATTAGATTTAGTTTTATTATTAGTTTTTTAGTTTCATTATTTATTAGTTTATTATTATTATTAGTTGTTATATTTATTAATTTAGTTTTTAATTTTTAGTTAGTTAATTTATTATTATTAGTTTTAGGTTTAGGTTTAGTTATTAGTTATTAGTTATTTAGTTATAATTTATTAGTTTATTAGTTTAGTTTATTAGTTTTTAGTTATTTAATTTATTAGTTATTAGGTTATGTTATTCATTAGTTTTTAGTTTTATTATTAGTTTATTAGGTTTTACTTTATTAATTAGTTATTAGTTTAATATTAGTTAGTTTAGTTAGTTTATTAGTTTTAGTTTATTATTATTTATTATTATTATTTAGATTATTAGTTTATTAGTTTGTTATTAGTTTTATTATTAGGTTCATTAGTTTTCATTTTAAGTTTAGTTATTAGTTATTAGTTTTATTAGGTTTTAGTTTAGTTATTATTAGTTATTAGTTAGTTATTTATTAATTATTAGTTTATTTAGTTTCATTAGTTATTTAGTTATTAGTTTTATTAGTTAGTTATTAGTTTTATTTATTAGTTAATTTTAGTTAGTTATTAGTTAGTTTAATAGTTTTTATTAGTTATTTATTTTTAATTATTATTAATTATTAGTTTTTTATTAGTTTAGATATTTATTATTTAGTTTTATTAGTTTATTATTTATTAGTATTACTTATTAATTAGTTATTAGTTAGTTTATTTTATTAGTTAGTTATTATTAGTTATTAGCTTTATTAGTTATTAGTTATTAGTTTTATTAGTTTTATTAGTTATTATTATTATTATTTAGTTTAGTTTATTAGTTTAGTTATTTATTATTAGTTATTTATTTATTAGTTTTATTAGTTATTTAGGTTTTAGTTAGTTATTATTTGTTATTATTTCCAGTTTAGTTTTTAGGATTTTATTTAGTTATTAGTTTATTTTATTTTAGTTTAGTCTATTTTAGTTAGTTATTAGTTTAGTTATTTAGTTTAATTAGTTATTAGTTTAGGTTTTATTAGTTATTATTAGTTAGTTTAGTTTATTAGTTTTTAGTTATTAGTTTTTAGTTATTAGTTTATTAGTTTATTAGTTTAGTTTTATTAATTATTAGTTTTAGTTAGTTTTTAGTTATTATTAGTTATTAGTTTATTATTAGTTATTATTAGTTATTAATTTTTATTAGTTATTATTAGGTTTATTTTATTAGTTTTTTATTATTTTTATTTATTATTTTTTAGTTATTATTATTTATTAGTTTTATTAGTTTTTATTATTTATTATTATTAGTTAGTTAGTTTTATAATTATTAGGTTATTAGTAATTATTAGTTATTAGTAATTATTATTAGTTATTAATTAGTTTTATTAATTATTAGCTTAGTTTATTAGTTTAGTTATTTAGTTTTTTATTTAGTTATTTAGTTATTATTAGTTATTATTTTATTTTTGGTTTATTTTTTATTAGTTTTATTAGCTTTAGTTATTATTTGTTATTAGTTTAGTTATTTAGTTTTAGTTATTATTAATTATTAGTTTAGTTATTAGTTCATTAGTTTATTTTAGTAATTAGTTTTATTAATTTAGTTTAGTTAATTTTTTAGTTTTAGTTTTAATTTAGTTATTAGTTTTTTTTAATTATTAGTTAGTTATTATATTTAGTTTTAGTTTAGTTATTAGTTATTAATTATTATTATTATTATTAATTAGTTTATTAGTTTTACTAATTCATTTTAGTTAGTTATTAGTTTAGTTATTATTAGTTTTTAGTTATTATTATTAGGTTTAGTTTATTTATTATTTTATTAATTAGTTATTAGTTTAGTTATTAGTTTATGTTTATTAGTTAGGTTTTTTAGTTAGTTAGTTATTAGTTAGTTAGTTTTCTTAGTTTTGTTTCAATTAGCTATTATTAGTTATTAGTTTATTAGTTTCTTAGTTTAGTTATTAATTATTATTATTATTTAGATTTTAGTTTATTATTAGTTTGTTTTTTAGTTTTAGTTATTATTAGTTAGCTTTTATTAGTTTAGTTATTATTTTATTTTAGTTATTATTATTTTTATTAGTTTTAGTTATTTTTATTATTAGTTATTATCATCATTAGTTTATTAGTTTTAGTTATTGGCTTTAGTTATTAAGTTTATTAGTTTAGTTATTTATTATTTTAGTTATTATTATTATTAGTTGGTTATTAGTTAATTAAGTTTATTAATTTTAGTTTAGTTTAGCTTTTAGTTTATTAGTTATTTAATTATTAGTTTTATTTAGTTATTCATTTTAATTTTAATTTAGTTTTATTTTGTTATTAGTTATTAGTTTAAGTTTTATTAGTTAGTTTTTAGTTTATTAGTTTTATTAGTTTATTAGTTTATTAGTTTATTATTATTACTTTTATTTTTATTAGTTAGTTAGTTAGTTATTATTACTTTATTAGTTTTTGTTTTATTATTATTAGTTAGTTTAGTTAGTTAATTATTAGTTTAGTTTATTATTATTATTAGTATTAGTCAGTTTTTTAGTTTTATTAATTTATTAGTTAGTTAGTTTTAATTTTTAGTTTAGTTTTTATTAGTTTGGTTATTAGTTATTAGTTAGTTATTATTAATTAACAATTATTATTAGTTTAGTTATTAATTAAGTTATTATTACTAGTTTTATTAGTTTAGTTAGTTATTTTAGGTTTATTAGTTATTAGTTTAGTTATTAGTTTTTTTTAGTTTATTAGTTAGTTATTAGTTTAGGTTTAGTTATTAGTTATTTGTTTATTAGTTTACAAGTTTTATTAGTTAGTTGATTTATCAATTTTATTTTAGTTATTAGTTTATTATTTTATTTAGTTTAGTTAATTTTATTAGTTATTATTAGTTAGTTATTAGTTTATTAGTTTATTAGTTATTATTATTTTGACTTGTGACCCAGGTCCATCACCATCACTTACTTTCTATCCTTGAGCTCCCACAAAAAATGCTTCAATTGATTGGATGCAACCCAAGGTGGAGTCAAGGTTGGTTTCATTCCCCTCTCATAAAGAGAAAAACCTTATCCTTCACCTTCTTGAGCAATTGGCAAAAGAGTGGATGCTTGGGGCTTATACCTTTCCAATGGCATCAATTTTTGTCCCTCTTCTTTTGTGCCACCCCAAAGCATTCATTCCTTTCACGGCATTTACTCAACCAAGCTTAACCAGAAGGCTATCTTGATGAAGAGCTCCATTAGCTTCCCACTTTTCCTCACCCTTGAAGATCAAGGTCGAAGACCAAGGTCCTATCCTTCCCTATAACGAGACGAAGGAAGTGAGATGCTTGTCTTGCCTCGAGCCCATAGGTCCAGGTAGTGCTCTGGACTAGGATGGTGTTGCTCTACTGAAAACTAGGCTAGGAAATTGGCGTAACTCCATTCCCTGATGAACCCTTAACCTCTGGTGGTATGCTTGGTTACATGTGGCATCTACTCTGCTTGACTTGAGTGCATACACTAAGGCTATCAAGCGGCGACTTCTCTTGTCCACTATGGCTTACTAAGCCTTTTCAAGGAACACAATCGATAGAAACCTCCTAAACAAGGTGCAACCACGAGCTTTCTATAATAAATTTCCTACTTAGGAAGAGCCCTTCTCAAAGAAAGGAGAGCTGAACCTTCATTAGCTGACTTGGGAATGGAAGAATTTGTGGCCGACCTATCATTCCTACTATTCTTGACCCGAAGAAAATTTGAGGGTGGCACAAGTCTGGTGTACAAGAACTTCTCATGTAACTTACATATAGTGGTTTTTGTTTAGAAGCTTTTAGCTATGCCTTATATAGTTTCATTTACTATGAAGTAATACTATCAGAAAGTAGTTTAAGCAGTTTTATGTACTTAATTTGATGCTATTACTATTACTATTATTGAAAGATTGAATTGATGAAAACTACTAACAACTGCTATTACTACTATTTAAGAACTAACTCCTTTGCAAGGTTGGCTAAAGCATATGCCACGATGTTCTCTCCTTGAGGAATCTTATAAATGGTAACCATTGGGATTTGAGCAAATAACTCCATGGTGTACTTATAGTAGTGATGTAGCTTTAGCTTTATAACCTTATAGGGCCCAACAATTTGGTTGATAACTAGTTGAGAATATTTGAAGATCTTGATGTTCTTGATGCTTAGAGTAATGACTAACTCCAGACCGGCAATCAGAGCCTCATATTCAATTTTGTTATTGGTGCAAGGATTGGACATATGATATGAGCATCTCATCACATTGCGGTCTAGAGTTATGAGAACTATTCCTACGCCTGCCTTTCCTGGAATAGTAGATTGTGGTTCTTCTCCTCTTTGAGAGGAACCCACACCATCAAAGTACATCTCCCATTATTGAATGCTAGTATCCCCTAAGTTCATGGTTTGATCATCGAGGAGATCATCACTAAGCAGTCGAAGAAGTGGGTGTACTACAAAGATATATGTTGGCGCTTGTCCTTTCACCAGGAGCGAAGGTAATGTCAAACTGTGAGAGGATAATGGACAGTAATGCCAACCAACTGTGTTCTGAGATACTATAGTGGATTGATCTTATAGATTAAGTTCACCTTATAAGGAATCATGTAGTGCTATATCTTTTAGGATGCAAAGATTAAAGCTAGGCAATGCTTCTCAATGGGTGGATATTTAGCCTCAGTAGGGATTAGATGAAGGTTGAGGTAGTAAAGTGCATTTTCCTTCCCTTCGCCATTGGCTTGGGCCAATAAAGCACTAAGGGACTCATCTATCATAGCAGTGTAAAGTATGAATGGCTTGCAGGAGCTAGTCGCATGTCATCGTAATGCTTGATGTCTTCGAATTCATGCTCACACTTGTCATCCAATTTGAACTTGGCATCCTTTTTGACAAGTGCTGAGAATAGCTGACATCTTCTCGATAGATTGGATATAAAACATCTTAGATGATATGCCAACTGCCCTTGGAATGATCTGAGTTGAGTTAAACTTTTAGGGGGTGGAATTTCTAATACTTCCATGATCTTCTCTAAATTGATTTTGATTCCCCGATGTCAGACAACAAACCTAAGGAATCTTCTTAAAGCTACTCTGAATGCCTTCAAGAGTTCATTTTAAGGTAAAATTATCTTAACTATTCAAAAACTACACTCAAGTCAAAGAGATGGTCTTCCTTTTCTCTAGACCATGAGATCATACATAACACTTGACTTGATGATGAATGAGTTCATCGAAGATTGAGTCATAACTTGTATGTAGCGACATTTTTAAAGCTAAAAGGCATGACCTTATAGCAACAGATTCTGATCAGGGTTCAAAAAGTAGTGATTTTTTTCTTTTTCTGGGCCATCTTTATTTGGTTATATCCAGATGAGCCATCCATGAAATAGAAGACTACATGAGATGAGGCAATGTCCACCATCAGCTCTAGGATTGGTAGTGGAAATTCATCTTTTGGACATGTCTTATTTAAATCCCTAAAATCAATGCATTGTGAATTTGACCATTTTTTTTCTTAATTGGGATGACATTAGCTAACCATGTATGGTATTTTTCTTCTCGGATGAAGGCAGTATCAATCAATTTCTTGACTTTAAAAATGACCTATTGTTATGTCTTGTCTGTCTAAGAGCTTGCTTTATAGGGTTAGCAGTAGGCTCTATTGCTAGTTTATGGACCGCTACATCAGGAGCCAATCCAAGCATTCATAACTCCATGCAAAGCAGTCCTTAAACTCAATCAATAGCCTAACTAAGTCATTAGATTCAATTTCATTCAACAAAGAACTGATGTATGGAGGCATGGATCTTCTTCAGTTCCTAAGTTGATTTCCTTTAGCTCATCGATGGATGACTTGATTTCTTCTTTGAACTATGGTGGTGCATCTTTGACTTCAAAATCATCTGGATCATCTGAAGTTTCTAAGCACAGCTCCTCATATGAGTTAATGTGATTTGAAAAGAACCTATCATATTCCAAATGATTGGTGATGACTAAGCAGTAATCATCATCATCGACTAGACATAATGTATTGAATCCTAGTCCCGATCTTGATTGAGAGCTTTTGCATATGTTCTTCCATATTCTTTTGAAGTTGTTTGACTTGTGCTTTTACCAAGTATGTGGGATTATCCCTTTCTTTGCTAAATTATGAACATAAGGCAAGTACCTATCAAAAGATAATTCTATTAAATCTTTATATGAATCATCCTGAAGTTCTACATCAACTTCTTGACTTGAGGATGATGCTCCCAAAAAGAACCTCTGAGTTATCACACCTCTAGATGACTTAGGGGTTTCCTTAACTATCGAACCCTCTGCTTTTTGAGAGGAAACTGAGGTTAGAGCTAAGGTTCCTAGCTGATGTATAATTGTTTCACATATAGACTTGGATACACTTATGCTTTGTTTTGGAGCTTGATCTTCATCGCTATCTAGCTTAAGTGTCACCTCCAATGGAATCTACGATTGACAAGAATTTGCTAGTGTGCTAACCATATAAGACTCACCCTATGAACTAGATTCTAAATCTATCTCGATAGCAGGTGTACTCTTGGTAGCTGGGACATATCTTCTATTGGGTGGCCAATAATGAGGTTTCTACCCTATGCCTCTAAACTGACCTCTTCCTCTTTGTACCCATATGTTGAATGGAGTAACTATGGGTGAAGTCTAATGTCAGCTCCACTTCCTCCTCAAGTTTACTCCTTTTTTGTTTTCTTTTCATTTCTCTTTTCTTTTCTCTTTTCTCTTTCTTTTTTTTTCTTTTTCTCTTTTTTTATTTTAAAACTTTTGCCAAGTTTATGAGAATAGACTTGTTGATTTTGAAGGAGGTAGTAAGCCACATCTTCATATATGCTAGCCTCGTGAACTATAAATGGCTTGAGATCTCTTTTGACATAATAGATGATCCCACCTCTCACAAACTTCATACACTGATGTAGAGAGGATGGAGCTATGTTGTTCTCATGTATCCATGGTCTCCTAAGCAAAGCGTTGAAAGATGTATCTGAGTCTATAATGTGAAACTTGGCTTCGGTCTTCTAATCATCTATCTCAAAGGGCAACACAATGGAGCCTTGACCTCACTTTTGGAGTGATTCAATCTTCCCATCTTAGACTTAGAGTCTTCTAGACAATAAGACTTCCTATTCATAAGACACTTCTAACAATTAAGTAAAGACTTAACCTAAGCTTAAAGACTTAGAAGGGTTAACCATAGGATTAGGTTATGCCTTAGGGATTAGGATAATCCACCAACCCTACAACCCAAATCAAATCCATGTTCACCTTCTCAAATCAAACCTCAAGTTTAATTCAAACATCAAATTCAAATCCAAATCCAAACCCAAATTTCAAAACCAAATGACTGAAGCCCATGATTAAATTCAAACTTGAAACCCTTCCTAAGCCATATGACCTATCCCATGGACTTAGCCAAATCTTAATCCAATAAATCAAATTAATTGATTTTCTCAAATAAATTTATATCTTCTCAATCATCTTTAATATAAATAAAATCTATATTCAAATGATCAAAACTTAGTCAAACTAAATCAAATTAAATCAAAATCCTTCTTAAGCCATAAGACCTATTCCATGGACTTAGCCAAATATTAATCCAAATATAGTCAAACTCAATTGATTTTCTCACAAATAAATCGTATTTTCAATCATCTTCACAAATTAAATCATCAAAACTTAATCAAACCAAATCAAAATTCAAACCTAAGCCACATGACCCAACTCCATGGACTTAGCCAAATTCCTTCATTCCAAAACCCAAATTCAATTTATTTTCTCATGAATCAATCATACCTTCAATCATATTCACAAATATAAATGAAATCTACAATCATCAAACCAAACCAAAATCAACCCAAGTCATACCCAACTTAACCCTTTTGACTTGAAATGTTCAAATGAACCAAAACCTGTTGAACTCCAATTGCAATTTATATATCAATAAATCCATATATAAACTCAACTAAATCAAACTCAACCTAAAATCAAGCTAACTAAACTCAATTGGTCTACTTGACCCAAATGGCCAACCTATTTGAGCCAAGTTCTAATCTACCCAAATTGGATTGAGCCAAGCCCATCAAAACCTCCCATCATGATTGTTGATCACCTAAGTTGATCAATTGTATCAATTAGGTCAAACTAAGTCAACTTGGTCATTTGACCAAGTCAACCCTTAACCCATATGAACCCAAACTAGCCAAATTGCACCTAAGCCAAATCCCTTGAAAAATGATTCATACCAAGTCAAAATCAATATTTGAATATGACTTGACCTTCAATTGTCAAACCAAACCCAATTGGCCCTCTTGACCCAAGTTGACCCAAATTTACCTAAAAGACCAAATTGGGTCAAATCAAAATATAAACCAAATTGATTAACCAAGCTCAAGTTCATTCTAAATTGATTGTTGAACTTGACTAAAGCCATGATTGGACCCAATTGACTACTTAGCCCAATTGACTTTTAAAGTTCAAGTTGGCATAAATTAAAACCAAATCCAAATTAATTGAAATCAAAGCCTAAAATCATCTTCAATTGGTCAACTAAACCCAAACCAACACCCAACCTAAGCCAATTTGGCCTCTTTGGTCAAATTGGTCAATTTAACCCATTTGACCCAAATGAATTCAAATGAGCCAAAATTAAATCTAAGCCAAACTAAACCAAACCAATTGAACCAAAACATCCCAAATGATCATATGAACTTCACCCAACCTGACCCAATTTGACCTAAATGAGTCAAAAGCCAAACCAAATCAACTCCAATTAACTTGAAATTTGGCCACTGGCTCATTTCAAATCTACCCAAATCAAATCAATCAAATAATCATTCTACCCTTGGGTCAAGGGCATCACATGAGACAAATCACCCATGTAAGTGGTCATTTCCATTCCTTAGCCACTTGGTCTCTCAATGGTCCAGGCACCTAGGATCACCCTGGACCCAAGGGGTGGTTGGGTGGCCATGATCCATGGGAGGTGAAATCACCTCACCCTCCCCATTTAGCATTTGAAACCCATAGGACACCCATGATTCCTCCTTAGCACCTCCTTCAACCAACCAAGGAGCCAACTCACCTCCTCCTTACCCATGACTCCACGAGATGGTTGAATCAAGTCAAACATCCCCATTCAATCATGAAGGGTATACACCCTCATTTCCACTCAACACACACAAAAATAATTCTAGAGCCTAGCTACCCAAGATGATCCATTAGAGCCATTCCTTAAGTTCAAGCTCATTCATGATCAAAATGCCATTTGTTGCAAAATAAGACACTCCCATTTCTGACCTAACTTCCCCATTTCTCCATCAAACTCAAATTAACTTTGCACGCACCTTGCCTAGGCCTCATCGAGCAAGAATGAATCATCTCCCAAGCTTCTTGAGCAATGGAGGTGGGACTTCGATCAAAGTGGAGCTCCAAATCATCAGTTCATGGCCTTTTGAGTGAACATCAAGGAATTGATCCAATTACTGCTCAACAGGGCTTTGTCTCCACTAGATGAAGCTTCCTCAATCATTTGAGCCACCGATCTTGAGCTCTGATGAGGTATGCTTCCAAAATTGATCCTTAGGCAAAAATGGGTTGGAGCTTTTTGAAGAAAACTTGCATCTCGTGAGATCTTGATCGTTGGATCCCCTCCGATCGATGTCATGAAGGTGTGGGATCCTTTTGGGGTTGATCCAAGCTCAGGTAAAATTGGATCAAGTGAGCAATGGCGGCACTCATTCTCCACACTTTTAACGTTGGATAACGCCGTCCGTTCCATGATCGAAATGGATGTCATGATTAGATCCACTAGATAATTTATTTTAATCTTATTAAGCTATGGAATTAATCAGCTGTCCAATCTTAGATGGATGGTGGATGAAAAACATCCTCCACCGCATGTAGGTCGAGTTGATAAGTTTTATGTAGCCAATGCCGCACATGTGGAAAGTGCAGATAAGTTAGGCTTTAAGTAGGCTTAATTAATCATTTTTTAAGGTTGAAACTCTAAAAAAAATCATGAGGAATAAAAATGCAAAATAAATACTCATTTTAAAGGTATTTCAAAGGAGAATTAATCAAAATTGATCTTAACTAATTTTGAACAATAATTAAGGTTTAATTAAGATTTAATTATTAAATTTATTAGCATAATTACTCCTTAATTACTTGACCAATTAGTCCTCAAATTTGTTGGTTAATGTAATTGGATGACCTCTACCTCCCATGATTTTCTTGGGATTTATTACTCACTTAATTAGGAAAATTGACTAATTAAACCTTACTACTCTTTTAAGTTAATTAATGATTAATAATCTCATGAATAGTAACAAATTAAATTAAGTTTATTAATCATTATTCAAAGAAGTGAACTAAGGAATAGGTTGGGAGCCCTTTCCCAAAGTTCATTTCACCCTTTTTTAAAATGAAATTAATTAATATTTAACTAATTAATTAAATCACTTAATCAAATTAAAATCATAATCTCATCATACCTTAATTAATTAAATCATCGGGTTGATCTTTAGGTGTTTAATAACTTAAAGGATTTTAATGAAATTATAGTTAGTCCACATGTGTGCAAAAATCATAAGAGTAATTAATTTAGTCCCTTAATCTAATTAACATGAGCCAATCATTATTAGCCCATTTTATTTCTTAGGATCATTGCAAGTTTATTTTCCATGCATATCATGCTCATAATTATTTAGTTAATTACTTTAAGGGGACATTAGTAAAAGTAATTAATTCATATAATTAAGGGTTCAACTTAATTAACCCATAAAATCAACTTAATTACATTTCCTTAAATTATATCAAATCACTAATGTGGGAATGGGTTTAAAATAGAAAATGAGGATTTTTGTTCTCCTCTTTAAATCAAATCAAATCCAAAACTTAATTATTAAAGAAGCTTTGTTTTCTTTAAATAATCTTATTTGATTTGATTGTCCTTAAGAACTAGTTTGGTTGAATGAATCACATGCTTATATTTGATTGTCCTCTTTCCAATCATGTTAAATTTGGTATGTCATTTGAATTCATGCATCCGTGTTTTTAAAATCAAGTAAAATAAAATGGATTTCCTTTATGTAAGCTTGCACGTGTCAATTTAATTTAATATATGTGTGGCTATTATCACTATTAAATCCAAATGTATTTTTCAAAAGCTTATAAATTAATAATAATATGTGTTATGATGATAGTTATAAATACATAAGAAATGCATGTGCTTATAGCTTAAGTGTTGGAATGTTGAGTTCTCTTCCTCTATTCATGTGTTGATTTATATAAGATTGAATGGTAATGGGTATATAGTCAGACATCCGGAATGTGAGCTTTAGCTAGCCCCAAGGAGGTCATTTGATTACCTCACCTCCCTGGTTTCTCACTTGGTTGATGAAATTAAAAGAAAAAATGTTAAATCTAAATTTGTTCTCTGTTAAAAAAACCAAAACCCTAAACCATCAACTAACCTAAACCCTAAACCTAAAACCTTAAACCCCTAAAAAACCTAAACACTAAACCCTAAACCTCAAACCCTAAACTAACCCTAAACCCTAAACCCTAAAAAGCTAAAAACCTAAAACTAAATTAAATAAAATCAAAAAATAAAATAAATAAATAACCCTAAACCAAAATATAATAAAAACTTAAACTAAAACCTAAACCTACACATAAACCTAAACCTAATCCTAAATCAAAAAAGAAAATAAAATAAAAAATAAAAACTAAATTAAAATAAAATATATAAAAACCTAAAATAAACTAAAAAATAAAATAAACCTAAAAATAAAAAGCCTAAATAACATAAAAACTAAAACTAAAATAAAAATAAAATAAAACTAAAATAAATAAAAAAATTAAAGAAAAACCTAAACCTAAAAAATAAATCTAGTTCCTTCATGAATGAAGTTCGAATCCACAAGGGTTTGTAGAACGAATGAAGTGTACAACTCAGGCCCACTTTTTGTTGAAGAGATAGAATGGAATTCCTAATGAAGTTTGAGACAAAGGCACTAGGAAAAGATTCTCTATATCCTTATCACTTTGAGACATTATGGCTTTGGGGTCGACCCTGGTAATAAAGAAGGAATCCATAAAAATTTGGGATCCAACACCATGACAAAATACTAACTTGATGATTAGACCATGTCCCTGAGATTTGATAAAAGAAAGGTGTATTAGCAGTTAAGACATTAAAATTGGATAAGTTTCTGGAAGATGACAGAATGAAAGACCAAGGAAAGAAAGAAGGAATGCACAAAAATGCAAGTGCTGCAACAAATTGGTGGTTGTTTCTTGTGGTAAGTGAATGCAACTGAAAAGATCCGAAATAATGAATAATGAGAGAATGAATTTATTGATATTTTGTGCTAATTTTTGAATTTCTACTTTGTTATTTTCATCATCCGAGAACCATAGGATGATCCCAATCTTATTCTTCTTCCATTCTTCCTTGCTCTGGCATCATAGGTGAGACAAAGAGCTTTCTTTTAAAGAAGCATCTAGTTCCATTTTTCTTTCTTTAGTTAACCCACCTTTGCTTAAGAGAGATTTGAGTAATTCGGGATCTATATGACTTGGAATGGTTCTCTCATATTTTGAAATTCTATCTAGTAGCATCCGATCATAGAAGCCATTGATAGTTGCATAAATCAATGCAGATTGGTTCTATAAAAGCATGTAATCACTGAGGGACTAGAGGTTCTTTGCTCTAGGGCCACCGCAGGATTCATAGCTACAGTATAGTACCAATAAAGATAATCACACCATTGACACATCCAACTCGATTGAATATTCTTCAAACTGCTGAACTTTAGAATAAGAATAAGAAATTCGAGGAGCCCCACATAGATCTTTTTGTAAGAAGCTTTTATCAAAGTAATTCGACAAGCCTTCCATAGACATACAAGTGTAGCGAACGCCCTCTACCAAACCAGAGTTCCACACTAGTGGGACAAGCAAAGAGAACTTTCTTCATATGCAAAATATGTAACCTTCGGTATTTCTTTGAATGGGTTACACCACTAAGATTACCAAGAATCCCAAGAACTTTTTGTGAAAACCCTTTCAGCTCATAGACATCCATATGATGTGAGAGCTTTGAAAGATATAGGTGAAAGATCAACTCTAACATCTCTCACCCTCAATTTCTTTGCAAACTCAGCAGCACCAATATCAAAGATTTATGAAAAGAAATCTTGACCTAAACATCATCAAGATTTTGCATATAAGATTTAGTAACTTTGTCATCACAAATTATGATGTCATCATCAAGTATTGCATAATCTGTAAACTACAAACTAGTGTGAACTTGCTCCATTGCATCTTGCACAATCATGTGATTAGGTAAAACTATTAGAGACTAAGAAGAAAGAGAACCAAGAGATGGACCTGCAACAAATGACACACCAGACGGAATACATTCGCTTTCTTTTATAGAAGGATAAACCGATTAGTAGCCAAACTCGCATTTGCTATGCTTGAGCTATAAGACCTTCCAAAGAAATATTGAATGATCTCAAACATAAAAGGGAAATTGTCAAGAGAAATCTAAACAATGACAAACCATGAATCTCTTTAGCCTATCATGTGGAGCACTCGATGAAATGTTTCATCCATAGGTAACGAGAGAACTTGCATCAACTAACTATGCAAGTAATCTCTGATTCAGTGACCTATAGCAAAATTCTTCTTACCTCCTTGTTGAATAGACTGAAAGTCTTCCATAAGGCACCAACCACAAAAGAGATATAATCTGGGGATGGCCCTTTCATAGTTATCGAGAGCAACTCTAGAAAACCACTTATTAAACTCATATAATGCGTACCTAATGCGATGAATCCACAAAATATTGGGAGACCATTTCTCTCCATAAGAATGGATAAAGCGAATGAGAGACCCATAATCGCCCAGTTTGAACAAGAATGCAAGAAATATAGAGAAAACATCCTTAGACTTTCCTAAACCTTTTTGTGATGCTGATTTAGATAACTCATCATTTCTAAACTATGTGTTTGGAACAGACTTCCATGCAAGAATGAAACTAATACCTTGTTTAAGGGGAATAGTTCAAATCCAAGGCATATATGGTCAAGATTAGGTGGATGATGTTTAAAGCCAACCAAAAAATCTAATAGATGAGGCATATCTTCAATAGAGTAATGATAGACTTGAAAGTCTCATGAATCACTCTCTTTGATACCAATATGACTTGGTATAATGAGAATAAAGAGAAATAAAACTAAATAAGCTTATCAAACTCTGATGTACCTTTGTTAGTCCTAAAATGATGAAATTTTGGGATAATACGAAGGTAGCCTTGCCTGGTCAGGGACACAGGAAACAGAAAGAACTTGAGGACCCAAATAACCACCTCCAAAAGTGAAAATAAAAGATGATGAACACTGCTTAAGGTATAAAACTGTAAAGAGTGTCTCAAAACCCTTATGTAACTAAAAAATCTCTTTCATGAGCAAGTAAGTCGCGATGCACCTTTCCTTAGTTAAGCCATAGTTTGAAAAATGGGGGAAAGAGGACTTTTCACCGTGAAGAGATATCTACAAGTGATCTTCACTTACAAAGGTGAGTTTGATTATGGATTTTGGTAATCACCTTTTCCCAGCCATGCATCCCCTTCCCCCATCCTTCTTTCCAATGCAATGAAGAACATTTTCTTTCTAAGTTCAAAATGTGTTCTGAGCACAACAACCCCATTTTTTTCCTCTGCACTAAGAGTGCAGACTTGGAAACTTACTCGGGGCATGAACAATCCTAAGTTAGAACTTCCTTTTCTTTCATGAGATGTCTTCTTTTCATACTTGTGAACATATAGTTTGCTTCTGCTAGTCGTTGCATGGAGAAAATAAAGGTGAAGCATCCATGAGAACTCAATTTTCTTTAGAAAAGTAAGATTTCATTGATGATGCGACTGACTCTGTAAGATTGGTGTTGATCCAATCTCTCCTTTCTCCTAAGGAAGAAGACTTGTTCCTTGTAGATAGCCCTTATCCTATGCCCCACCTTGACCTGCCAATTGGACTGACTCTTGATATACTATCTTTCGCTAAAGAAATGCTCCAACCTCACTAAATAAGCCCCTAAAAAACTCATCCGATAAGAGAGGATTTCTAAATAGGATCTCCTCAGCTTGAAGAAAGAGAAAGCTTTCTTAGCAAGAACTTCTCAATCATTCCTTTCAATTATGCCATTCCACTACACCAAGCCCAAAAGCTAGTGTCGATGTTATTTTAGGGAGAACCAAAATGAAAAAGAGAAAAAACATAAATTAGTTTTTTTTTTTTTTCCCTCTTTTTCCTTTTCTTTTTTTGTATCTTCATTTGAAAATAAGAAATTGGAATTCTGATTTTCATTTTTTGCCCATCCAATTCCTAAAAATGAGTCTATGAATTTCATTGATATCAAGTCATAGCATTCTATGTGCTCTTTCACCATGTTCCTTAACCAACCAAAGTCTTGATGGTGTGGTAATCGCTTTTCCATTCAAAATGTTCTCCTATCAGAGTCACAACCTACTGTATACCATGTCAAAATTGGATATGTAAGACATCCATAGAAGGAAATACTATACTACTTTCACTTTTTTGTACTTGAAGGGAGGCACCTTCTC
This sequence comes from Cymbidium sinense, assembly GCA_021442155.1. Lineage (NCBI taxonomy): Eukaryota > Viridiplantae > Streptophyta > Magnoliopsida > Asparagales > Orchidaceae > Cymbidium > Cymbidium sinense. The sequence continues at coordinate 23,550,348 of CM038214.1, forward strand.
ACCTCTTAGTCAACATAGGGCCCACAACTCCTTGGTCTAAAAAGATAAGGCCATGGATGAGGCCCTAACTGATCCACCATCATTGTGGATGCTATATTCTATGAACTCCCAGCATCAATGATCTTCTTTACGAATAGTTGCAAGATCCAATTGAAGCTGCATCTAATTTTGATCAATAAAAGTGATGTAATCCCACATCCACCACTTTGTCATAACAACTCAACTCTAATAAGAATAGATGTGTTGCATAACCTAAAATGGTAGAATGCAAGTGATGACCAAGAAACTCTTATCTTACCTACAAATAATAGATTGAGTGAAATTTTTGTGTCTGAGTATCAAAAAGCATGTGTTTTTTTAGTTGAGTCTTTGATTAATGATTAGAGATGGTTGAAGTTGTAGAGTCTTCATAGTCCATTCGTGTGGTACCTTTGCCAATGAGCTAGATTGCAAAATTCCTGCACATTTTGGATAATTAGATAAGCTCATGAGTGTTTCATTTCATGCCTCGATTTGTATTTGTCTAAGATGGAATTGGAAGTTTCTTACAAGATCTTGATCTATCTGGGTAGCTCAGTTTGGGTGAAGCATTGTGTTAGCATTCATTGAGACTATGTGAATTTCTTCTTCATCCTTGTTGATCATCAATTAGTCCGAGATACCTCCATGTTATGTAGCTCATATGGGATTCTCTTGAGATAATAAGAATAAGGTTTTAATTAGAGAGAGTTATGGTCTTTTTTTCTTTTCCTCATTTTGATGTGTGTGGAGCTTACTTCTAATTCATTATTGAATGTTCTCGTGATTGATTCATGTCACAATAGTCGATAGGGCTACAACAACCCTTATGTATTTAGCAAAAACCAATGCTACTAGAAAACCTAGTACTAAGGACCAACTAGTTATACCTCAAAAGTATTGCAGCATACTTATCTACTCACTTCATATTGCCTATTTGAGTAAGAAATTCAAACCCATTTTCTTTCATATGACATTTTAAGTGGTACTTTAAGAAAAGAGCATTTCAAAAGATCGGTGAAAAGAAATCGATAATATGCCATTGAAGAAGTCTTCTATAGAGGGAAAGCCTTTATGGGGCTCTATGGACCAAGATCTTTCATTATATGGGCAATTTAGTAGATCATATGGATGTAGAAAAGGGCTCTAGTTTTTTTTTGGATATTCTTTATTTCAAGCAAGAATTAGATTGATATATCATATATAAAGAATAGAACTCTAAGTAAAGAAAGTAGCTATAAAAGCTAGTCTCCTCTCACCTTGCTCGAGTCAAGACAAGCTCTCCCAATGGTCTAGTATAGCAAGCTCACTTCTCCTTTAGTGAGCCTCCCCGCTTCTGCCTCATCCCAATAGTTTAAAGGAGGGTGTGGTTTGATGCTTCTCAAGCTTGGTCTTTCCTAGAACTGTGCTAAAATGCTTTGTCCCTTCTTTTTTGAGAAAATTATGGAAGGAAGGTGTGCCGACTCCTTCTTTATAATGTCTTAGAGAGATTTCTCTAATTTACCTATGCAAAAAGGAAGATATTACTTTTGTTTAGCTTTTAATCCTCATTCTAGAGATAGTGAATTCAAGATATCCTAAGGGTGCAGTGTTTGCTTCAAAAGACCTTTTCTAGGGCCTCGGGGAGGTTGAATAATGAATTACAATATAGTAATCGGAAGCTTGAGAATCAAAGCTTGGAGGTCAAAACTTACGCTATAGAAGAATTTTAGGTTTGAAGGAATCCGCATCCCTTGACTTGACTCTTTTAGAATTGGATAAGCTACTTCTTGTCCATAGGGAAGGAAGGAGAATGAACATAATACATAATAGGAATCGAGCCTATTCTTTCAAATAAGATTCAATAAAAAAAATCAATAGGATTGGAATCGACACATTGATTTTTTTTGAAATACTTTCAAAATGTATGTATCCAAAGGTGCATGTAGTTCCTCGTGGATATAATTTTTCCTAATCAACTAACTTCAGCAAAAAAGATTACTTTTTATAGGCTTCATAGCTAGATGTCGAATCAACTTGTTGGTCTCATGGTATATCTCAACATAGAAGATGATATTAAGGATCTTTATTTATTTCTAAATTATCCAAGTGGATGGGTAATACTAGGAATAGCCATTTATGATACTAAGCAATTTGTGTCACTAGATGTACATACAATATGTATGGGATTAGCCACTTCAATGGGATCTTTCATTCTAGTTGGAGGAGAAATTACCAAACGTCTAGCATTCCCTCATGCTTAGCACCAATGAGTTTTTTTATTTGATAAAAAAAGAATACTATGCCTTTGCTGTATAGAATATGAATCAAAGAAAGAATAAATAAGAATAGCATAGCACTTTGAGTTTGATATGAACATATTATTTTCTTCTAACATGAAATTTTTTATTGAGATAGTACTATGAAAGAAGGGTTATTCCCAATTTGATTTTTTGTGTTAAGTGTGAATTTTAGCATCACAAACCATTATTCTTCCACACTAGAAGTCTCTTTCTTCTTTTTATGTCATGAGATAAAGAGTAAAAAAATTGAAAAAAATCATTGTTTGGATCATATCAAAAAGAAACTTTGGGATTGCTAAACCACAGACGAGATAAATAGAGAAATATAAAAAGCAATAAAACAATCATAGTGTCTTTTTCACTACTATGAAAGGAAGGGTGGTAAATGGATCATTTAACAATTTGGATCGGATAGGTTCTATTTCATAGATAGAATCTCTTCTATCAAAAAGACAAATTCCATTGTAGAGTCATATGCAATGTACAAAAGATTGTATGCTTATTTCATTCTATTTTTTTTGTTTTTGATTATTCCCTTACTTTCACCCAATCGTGATATATAGATAGAAGAATATCATGATTCTATCAATATCTTCAGGGTTATGATTCACCAACATCTTAGTTCATTTTATGAGGCACAAATAAGAGAATTTATCCTAGAAGAAGAACTATTGAAGCTTCATGAAACTCTCACAAAAGTTTATCTACAAAGAATAGGCAACTGGGTTATATATGAAGATATGGAAAGGGATGTTTTTTTGTTAGTAAAGCCCAAGGTCATGTCAATCTTGTATAATAATCAAAAATGAAAAGACTAGGGAAATATATGAATTCCTTTTCAAAATCTGAACTTTTTGTGAATAGAAATCATTCATACTCTATTACATGTAAGAATGAGATTACATGAACGTCATGCCAACCATTAAACAACTTTTTAGAAATACTAGACAACAAATAAGAAATGTCATGAAATCTCCCCCTCTTTGAGGATGTCCTCAGCATCGAGGAACATGTACTAGGGTGTATGTGATTCGTTCAGTTCAAATCATGAGTTTGAAAAATGAAAAAGTTTTTTTCCAGTATCAATGACCACTACGAATGAATTATGATATATATAGTGAAAGACAACCTTTTAATTGACTAGTATCTAAAAAGGAAGATCTATAATCTACATCATTATGTTATGAATTTATGGTTTCTATTGGTCCAATCACTCCATTTGAGATGAGAAGGAATTCTTCATTGGTAATAAATAGTTATCCATTAAGCAGAGGAAAAGGTTATGCTCCTACTCCTTTTCTTGAAAAATGGACTAACAGGGTCAGCTACCTAGCCAACTTTCAGAATGAAATGTCATCACTGTATGGATAGCTTTTTTGTGAAAAGGTCTATTAGTTTCTATTTAGACTTGAAAAAAGAATTCTAATTGAAAAATGGATGGGTAGAGGCAAAGAGTGTGAACTATACAAGTTCACGATAAAATTTGATGAAATGAAAGAAGAGAAATAAATTAGTTATTCAAGAATGTTTCATTTGATTCAATGACTAGAGTGAAATGAGGATATATGGCTCAGAGATGTCGAAAAAAAGATTCATTTATTTGCATAAACCTTTATAAGGGCTCATGCAAGACTTACTCGAATAACTACTCAATAAAGAATGAGAGCTTTGATTTCTTCTCATCGAGATAGGAGAAGAAAAAAGAGAGATATTCATCATTTGTGGATCACTCGGATAAATACGATCACTCATGAGGATAGGCTATTCTATAGTTATAGCCTTTCATCCACAATTTATACAAGAGCATGCTTCTGAATCATAAAATACTTGTGCAAATAGGCCTATGAAATAAGAATTATTTTGATATTATTTCAAATTAAATCATTAATCAAAAAGAAAAAATACAAATCAAATAAAGGAATAAAAGAATATTAATTATTCTACAGGAAAAGTAAATGATTGTAATAGGATTTCCCAGAGAATGGACATAGGGAAGATAGAAGAAAAGAAATGAAGATTTGAGTAGTAGGAATAAATGAACATCTTTCAAGAAAAAAAAAAGATTTCTTCCCCATTTTTTCTTTATCTAATTTTAGAATTTAGAATACAAGAATAAAATATGGATTCTAGTTTTTTTTTGAGAAAAATATTAATATGAGCTTGAGTTTTGATTGGAGTTATGAATAGTATATCTATTTATTTTTGGTTCTATAACCACTAGTTCTAAGGATCAACTCCACTCTCTCTAATTGTTTCTCATTTTACAAAAAAGTAACAAAGATAAAATATAAGCTTGTTTTATAGCAATAGTAATTCATCGTTGTTGTTTCAAAGTTAACCTATTTGTCCATCTAGATAAGATTTTTTTCTTGTTCACTAATTAATCAACTAATTAAAATCATGTTTTTATAATCGATTTGATTCCCTGATCCAATTGGGGGTAAACACCTACGAAAAGTTTGCTTGGATTTATGAAAAGGTTATATATATATATATATATATATATATATATATATAAATAGAATACTCTTTTTTATTCATTTAAGATTCGACAAAAATAGGATTTGGTTTGTATTATATATGTTAAGATGTAAAGTTCTTAATTTTCCCACTACTTGGAAAAATCACACGTGCATTCTGCTCCATCTATTTCTTTATTTCCCCATGAATTGTATACTTTTGACAATAGCGACAAAATTTTCTAAATTCTAGTCGATTGGGTGTATTGTGTTAATTCTTTTGAGTAATATATCTAGAAATGCCGGTGATTTTTTATTGACACCCTTTCGAACACAACTAGTACATTCCAAAATAACTATAACTCTAATATATTTACCTTTGGCCATGAGCCTCCTTTTCATTTTGGATCGACTTCACTTTAGAACTCTCTTCATTTTCTTTTTCATTTGAACCAAATAAGAAGAAAATAAGAAAGAATCTAGATTCTATATCTATACTATATTAATAAAAGTTACTAACTATAAATGGAATTTGTAAATATTTTCTTTTTTCCTTTGCTTGAATTCATTTCTTATAGGTGAGTCTTCACGTGAAGGGGACAATGTGCCAAAGGTCAACTAGACCCTTGGGCATACTACACCTTTTCTGCCTACGAAAGGCTATTCAAGATTGATTGCAGCTATCAGGAAGTCTATGCCTCCTACCCATCCCAAGTTGTACGGGAAAGGGATCCTGGGATGTGATGTAGTATAGGCCATCCCAAACTCTATACTACCTTTTATACCATATGTTAGGTTTCCCAGGATAATGGTAGCATTCAATTCAACCCTCCAGAGAATGATTCCATTCTTCTAGCACCTTTACTTTTCTAGAAATAGATAGAAAAAGAGACATCTAGAAAAGAACTTTTCATTTCAATAGGAAATCTCATAGAAAAAAGCTTTTTCTAGCTAAAGAAAGCTTGGATATGAAGCAAAGAGTGAACCAAAAAAAAGTCATGACATAGTCGTGAACATCACAATGAAATTTCTATCAATTATCAATTACATATTTCTTAAAATAGATAATTAGGTGCCTATGCCTATCAAGGCACCTACTCTTCCATAACTTGAAGATAGCTTGTCAGTGGATCTCAGTCTTTTGAAGTTGAACGAAAGAATAATATTCAGATGGGAACACTACAATAGAGTGAGTTTTCTATCATTAACATCAAGGTTCTCTATCCTTACTATTGTGAGTAAGTGGAATTGTATATGTAACTTTTTTAGCTCCTCATATGTCCTTTGTTGGGCACTCTTTTTGCCCATTCCACTTCTCCGCTAAAGGAAGAGGTAGCTCCATCGGTAGTTGGTACTTTTCAACTCTATTCTTTGTCATTGTTGTCTTGTCTCATCTATAAGGATAAGCCTCATACTAAATTTGATCTTAGGGAGAAAGAAGAGAAGTCAATCGGTGTATGATGGTATAGCATATTAGCTCATCTCATTTCTTGAGTAGACAAGAAGGTCAAGCATCTATTGGCAACTGTGCTAGATGACTCCTTTCTTAGCCTATAATGATGCTATCAATCCCTATTTTTGGATAGATGTTTGAATAAGCTACTCTTGAATGAAAGGGGATCCAGCTCATCCATTTGTTGGTTCAAAGATTTAGTGAAATAAATCATTTCCAATGCTCTAGTAATTTGTGATACCCTATCGATGACTGGTGGTTCTCCACCCGGTTGGTTTACGGTAGTGGCATCTGTAATCTCTCCATAGTTGAAAGGAGCATTGTTTATTAGTGCATTTGCAAGTTAGCATTTAGGATCCAAGCATAACAATCTACCTTGGATGGAGAGTTCATCAGTCTCCAATCTATTTGAGTTTGAAGCTAAGCAATTAGCTATCATGATAACGATATGTTCCACGAGCGCTAAGTAGGCAATGTCTTGCTATGTGCCTTACCATTGATTCCATCGATTCTACATAATATAGACTTTTCATGTCAATGAACTACCTAAGTCATGCTCAGGTGCCTCCCTTCCCAAAAGCTAAAGCTCTTTTAGAGCTGTAGGTCTAGGTGAGCTCTAATGTTTACCTATCTTCAATGAAAGTGAAGAAGAATGCCTATGATTGAATCATTTGAACTTAGAGAGCATTTAGGCATACAGATCAAGTAGAGTACCTTAGAAGGTACTCGATCTTTGGTAGGTTGTCTAATGGATGCAGAGATTCTTCATGTTGGTTCGACTTTAGGAGCCGGACAATAACTTATGTCTGATTGACAGGAGATGGCATACCGCATTTAGTTCCTCCTTATTATCGAAAGATCCAAAGAAGGAGAATTGAATTTAGAATTGTCAAATTAATACTGAGCTTGTGCTCCTTATCTAAGGTTAGAAAAGCCTGGCCAAAGGTGCGAAGCAAAGTCTCCCCAACCACGATCTTGATACCAAATCACAATCCTAGTGAAGCATGTAGGGAGACCAGTCATTAATGACTAGGGCTTCCTCCATCCTCTCAGCTTATGTCCCATCCTACACCAAAATCCTACTTCAACTCAATTTTTTTTAGTTTCAACTAGTTTGGATCTCCACTCCAAACACCTACAAGAATCCTCTTAATGGGTGGACATGTCGAGGTTGTAATGGTAACTTAGTGCATGGCACAATTTATTTGTGGAAGCCACATTGATGACCATAATTCCTCATGAGATATTGTCTAATATTGGGAGTCTTTGGTACTCTAATTGCATAGTCTTTGAGACTAGTGATTATGATGATCAAATAGAATCTGATAGAAGAGGTACATTAGGCCTAGGCTGATTAATCAATAGTTTTATACTTCCCACTCAAGAAATCTGGTGGGATAGTTGTTTGACAAAACCAAAGTGTGGTCGGTCTATGGTCAAACTATAGGGCAGTGGGAAAGTGTGTGTTTTCCATAGGAAACCCAATTTGGCAGATGCTTTTGCATCCTATCCATAATTGGTTAATGGAAGTTCTTAGTCGATTGATCACTGACAAAACTTTCCATTAGCATACTCCTCTCTCACTCAAGGTAATTCGATTAGTTGTGAATTTCATTGGCGCTTAATTCTTTAAGGATTTGGGTGTGAGACTTCAATGTGAGTTATATCACTTGAAGGGGAGCTTTAATCGTCTAGGAAGTCTAATTACTGGTTGAGACACTGGTTACTTAATCATGCACCTAGTGGCATATGACCTTACCCTCAATTTTGGTTATTACTTCCCAAAAAAAAGTAATGGTTGTTACCAAGAAGGGTTGTTGAGGTCTTACATCCTAGGTGAAACCTAAGGTGTGATTGTAGTGGAGAATATGGGGAGCCCCTTGCTTTATAGAAAAAAGTACCTATCATCAAGGCTACAATCTATCATCAAGTTGATCCATCGCACTCTAGTATCATTCTAATCATGTACTACCACTACCAATTTTCCATAGAAAAATGATAGGGATCCTCACTCTAAAAGACTTGGTGACACTATTCCATCTTATATCTTGGACTCTTGAATAAGCAAGAAATTATTGTCCATGGGAGAAGAAGCAAGGATTGAATCTCTCCAAATAGAACATACTCAATACCAGACACATGGCATAGACAGGGATCATAGATGCATAGGTTCAGGCACAAGAAGAAATGAGAAGGGACAAAGTGTCTTGAGAGACTAACTAATCGAGATTTTAAGCTTACTCAGTGAGAAAGGGAAGGAAGAGCAACTATAACAACGTGATAGAATCCCTAAGCTATAGCAATAATGCTATTCAAAAAAATATTGAAAGTCTAATGTGACGAAGGGTGGTGAGTCGGTTTAGCTGGCAAAAGAAGGTAACCATAGGGAGGGGAAGGTGGCTAGCTTCTTTTCTTTTCAGCTTAGCTTAGCTTTTTAGCTTGTTTCAAAGTGCTTTTAGTATGCTTTAGAGCATAGTAAAGTAAGTACCACCTGTGAAGGATGGCTTCCCTAATAGACATAGAGTAGTAAAGGATTATTTTTCTCTGAGTTAGTTTGATAACCTTTCCGGAAAGTTTGAAGTATGTAAGGCCAATCATGCTAATCACGTTGGGCGGTGAGCAACAAGTAGATCCATTAACTAGTATGTTATCTAGCTATTACTCTTTTCAAGCCTATATGAATTCTTATGAACCATTAACGGATCTCACTTATGTTGTGAGCCTTCTAAAGAAGTTTTGCCTCTTAGTCAAGGTTCTTCAAATTCTTTTATTTTTCTTATAGTAGAGTGTTACCAAGAAGAAAAAGAACCCAGGTGAATCATAGATTTAGGACCTTTTATGGGATGTGTGTCCTCTTCCGACTCATTTTCTTTAGATAGCCTTTGGCACACACTTCTTTTTATAAGAAAAAGAAATGAGATAGCACACAACTTACATACGAGCTTAGGTGGGGAGCCGACGACTCTAAAGGTGCAAGGGATGGCTAGAAAAGAAAGTTGATCGGTTTTGGATAGCTCGAAAAGACCAAAAACAAATCAATACTAGGCTGAAATAATTATTGATGAGATAAAATGAATAGCATAACATGCACACCTTTTCTATTTCCTTTTTCTTTGTATGAAGCTCTTGACCCTCGACCTTCCTTTTGTGTTTTATGATTGAGAATTGAATCGGTTCCATGGCTTCCATTCTAGAGGATCTATGTTGAAGTTCAATACACACTGATTCTTTTATCTTCTCTCTGATTGAATCTTTCTGACCTTTTTTGACTTCATTTTACTTAAACTCTCCATGCCATTGAAAATAAATAGACTAAAACTTTGAAAGAATTAGGAAAAGAACTAGAATGAGAAAGTGGCAGTCAATCATTTCTTCCTTCCATTCAGTTCATAGCCAGGAAAAAAGAAAAATGGAGGGGCTTCCTATGCTAAGGATCGGGATGCGAATGAAGCTTGATATAAACCAAATACAAAAGACACTAGGTCTAGTATTTGTCTTATGCAATGGTAGAATCACTTTTTTCTTACCAAACCCATTCCTATTTTTTCTATCATGCGCATGAGTCTTTCCTTATCTATTTGGTACATTTTCTTTCTCAGATAGAAAGTTTTCCTTAATTATCTTATTTGAAAGTTCTTCCAATAGTCAATAAGCGAAAGATGTTTAGGAAGTTTCTTCCAAAAGCCAACTCAATGGTGGAATGATAGATCTATGATTTCATCGAGAAAGAAGAGTTTACAACTCGACAAATAAGAGCTACCACACCACTACCTACTAGTAGGCCTTCCTCCAAGAGATTTAATAGACCTCCAACAACGGGGAGAATGCCAACTCTGTTGCTTTTCTTGAGCGGAATATGTGCTTTTGCCCTTCTATGGGTTTGGCTATTTCACAAAGAAAGAAGGACTCTTCTTGAACTGATAACTATTGTGATCAAGCTTGAGAAAAGATATGCCAGTGCCTTGTTCACCTAGAGCTGAAATAAAAATTGAATGCCCCTACTCAAGCACCAACTGTAGTGATTCCCCCAAGAGTGGAAATAGCAGCGATTATTTCTTCAACATAGAATCTCTCATTCACTGACCTATTGGGTCATAAGAAAGAATAGAAAGAACCAAAAATTGCACCAATCATAGTCTCTTCACATGATGTGTGAACTACCTCTATGCCTTTTGCTTGGTAAGTATCAACAAGAAGGAAACGGTTCCTCCGAGCTTTGATTGCTAGCAGCTCCATGAAGTCGCTTGCTCTTGCTTCCTTCTTCCCCACCTTTGAAGCTTTGGCTAAGGAATAGAGCATGAGGGAGGACACAATTGGTTGTATACAAACCAGGGATCCATGTGACCAATGTCTTCATGCCCTTAGGGCAAAGAAGGTTGATCAACCCACCAATCAATTATTGTGAAAAAATAAACATAGGTGAAAAAATCTCCCCAAATGAGAAGCTAAGAAAGTTGGAAACTACATCGTCAACAACAAAAGATGATGAGAGTAGTGAAAGCACTCCTGATAACATTCCCCTAGCTCAATTTCTACAATGAAGTGTCTCTCCCATCTGAAGTAAGAAATAAATCGAAGGTATGAAAAAATAAACATAACTTAAACTTCTCACACCTACCTTGTAGGTGGCTCGACCCAACCAAAGGTATGATTTCAGATAGGGGACTTTTGACATTTACATGCATGAAAGGGACTAGGCGGGTCTACTCAACCAAAGGTATCTAGACCAAAGAGAAAGACTTAGCTTGGGGTGAATCTAGACCCTCACTATGCTTGTCCCACTAGGTAGCTTAGAAAGACTTAGAGTAGGGTAATTAGAGACTACCTTTCACCAAGATTGATGACCTAGAACTTGATCTTTACCCTTCATAGAAAAAAAAGGTTTGGACATCTCTAGGGCCTTTCTTTTCTTCTGATGACTAGTTACGCTTCACCACATCTTGGTGAATTGAGTAATCTATCTTGAGGTTTCTAAAATGGTACATCATGAGCCAAGACCTTTAGTTGATTTGCTCAAATTACCACCACATACTACTTACTATGGAGGGTCACTTAAAGCTCATAGTTCAGAATTCTTTCATCGAACCCACATTTTCTTGGATTGAAACAAACCTCATCTACTATCATCATGAGACATTTCTCATCGTTCCTAAGAAAGTAAGCTAGCATCTCTACTTCAAATGGAGTGCTCTATTCAAAGCTCAAAGTCAAGTGCATAAGCAAAGAAGTAATCTTCCTTCACCAACCAACTAAGATAGGTGGCACTTGTCGCTCATAACTAAAAAATAAAAAAGTAGAATCAACTTTCTCCCATATGTGACATCATCCCGGCCTTCTCAAATTATATGCTTATTTTTATGAAATCTCTTGGCTGCCCAAGATTCTGCGATCGAATGTGCTTGTCCTAATGTACTCCTAGAGCTTGATCCTATCTTACCATTCTCCCTTTTGAACTCCCATCCCAATCTTGAGATACCTTTTCTACTAAGGGGGGTTTCATCAACTGCTCCTCCAGTTCTATCTCTCTCAAAAGTGCTTGGACTTTGATGTATGTCTGCTTAATGAAGATTCAACAAAAACATCATGATAGGATCAGAATGTTCGTTCAGCGTCTCCTCCTAAAAAATACGGTCATCTCGACAAATATGAAAGAGCTTCATCTCATCATCCATTTGAGAAAGTAGATAGTAGCTTATATAAAATGAAAAGGGCGACCTCCATTCCATCTCCTAGCGGGTCTATGCCATCTTTTTTTTTCCATGGTCGATTTAGAAAAATATTGTTTCTTTTGATTCACATTCATTTCATTAGGTCATGCCTCCACTAACATATCTATCTTCAAGTCTTTCTCAATATCAAAAATTCCACCATATAACTAGATTAAGTTCCTTCTAGCCTTTCAAAAAAAAGTTTAGAATTACTTGCTTCTAAAGATCTATTTTTCTCGATTCTATCATTTATGCGAACTTTTCCTCCTTAAATCTTTTGATTTGTTATCCCATCAAGCCTATGCTAAGTCAGTGTGACTATAATCTTTCATTCAAAATATATGAAAAATGTATGCTTGATTCTCCCTATTCTTGAATGAGCTATAGGTATTGGAAACATACTGAGTTTATCGATCCATTATGCTAGGAACCTTGGACATGCCTTTGGGGGCCCCTCTTAATATGACAAAGAGAAAAGGAAGGTAGGGTAGAGGAATAGAATATTGTATATATTAAAAATCGGAGGAAAAGCTAATGATTGGGATCATTTCTGATATGTGTTTCATGTATATATTGGATAGGGTAGGAATGATTGGAATTATCTATGAAGTACTTCTCTTCTTAATTAGAAATTTATTTAATCTTAGTGAGTATAAACTTTTATGATATGTGACTTGGATAACTCCATTGATATTTCAGAAACATACCTATTTTTGATATACATGAATTTTTGTTTTTAAGAAATCTTTATGATATTTTTTTGAAACATGAATTATTCAAAGAAACTTTTATGATATGTGACTTGGATAACTTCATGGCATATGTTAATAAACTTTTCCTATTATCTTGAATCATACCTTGGTATTCCCATTGGTTACACTAGAATAGAGCATGACGTTGAACTATCATGCTTTGGGTCCTCAAGTTTCTACTTTAACAGCCTAGAGTTAAACCTCCATAGGAATAATACTGAGATTTTCTTTCTCTAGATTGGCGTACAGCTCTTCTCTTTATCCCTAAGCCTCCTTCAAGCGGTAGGTGTAAATCATTGTATTTAGACCAGTTCAGAAGTCCTTTTGCCGATGAGTTAGACTTCTCAAACTTTAGATACACTTTTAAGGACATTTTAAATTATTTCATCTTGGATTCCTCCCTATGTCTAGAAAATGAAAGGGCAGCTAATGATTTCATCAACCAGTCAGACCCAAATTTGAACCAACCATTACTTTGAATGATTTCTTGAAGGTGTTTGTTCTTAATAGATTTTTATTTGATGCCATCACTACCAGCACATAATTTGGAAAACCTGTCTATCTATTAGCATCCTCAGTATAGGAAACATGTACTTGATAGTGTTCTTCTTTAATGTCCATACACACATCACATATGCCATGACTATCTTTTGTACCATGCTGGTCTACTTCTTACTTCAGATGGGGGAGACACTTCCTTGTAGAAAATTGAGCTAGGGGAATGTTTTCGTGAGTGCTTTCACTGTTCTCATCATCTTTTTATTATCAATGTGTATTTCCACCTTTCTTAGCTTCTCATTTGGGGATATTTTTCACCTATGTTTGTTATTTCCAGAATTGATTGGTGGGTTGAGCATCGACCTTCTTTGCCCCCCTTTTCACTAGCTTTTGGTGGTGGCTTGCTCTTTCTTTTCTTTCAGAAAAAAAGGTGAACCCCAGTCCAGACTCCATGACTATGGATCACATACGGTATGTCATGAGTAATCATTGGATTTCTCGGGTTCTCAAGGTCTCATTGCTTCAAAAATAAGTATAGGTACCTCAGTTGAGAATAAGAGTGAGAGTAGTGATATCACTTCTTGAAAACATCCTATACATATTTAATATTCTTCTTTTAGAATCTTACAAGAAAAATAATTATCTATATTAGAAGCTAGATAAGAAAAAGGCCAGTAGGAGATTTCACTCTTAAGCTATGTGGCTTTCTCTTAGTAGTAGTTGAGGCATTCTTTCTTTTGGGGTTTGAAAACTTTCTAAAAAGAAGAGTGTGATCCATGGGAAATGACTGGAACTAGCTAAAAAAAAGGTGGACCCTAAAGAAAATAGGCTCATAAAAGAGGTTGATGAGAGATGGATAACTGTCAAAGTCACTGCAATTGATTCAGTTGGATCAACTTTGAAGCACTTTAGGCTTTCTTACACAAGTTCTTCAAAAAACTCTGGCAAGATGTCAAATAAAGAAAGCTTCCCACATGGTGCACTAGAGCACTTCCAGTGGAAGGTAGGGAGAGAGGATTGATTGGTACACCCATCATTCATAGACTAAGAGATTAGGCCATATGGTATGAAGTCAACAAAGAGGGAAAGCCTTCCCCAATCCATAATTTTCAAGTGAAAAGAAGATAGATGATTGAGAGTCACGGATTTTGAAAGCATCTATCTCTTCAAGAGAGAGAGATACAGTACCACCACTTGTCATTCACCAAAGCTAGGTAATGATTTCATAAGTAAAGAGTTTCCCAATAGATATTAGCGCTACAAGCTTCTTGCCCCACCAACCCCAGCCTCCTTTCCTTCCCCATTGCTGCTCCATTGTTTGATTTCATCCCTTCATGTATGAAGTTTTCATCTTACACCGCCTCTTGCCACACTTCCATTATACACTTACTCACTCCTCTTGAAAATCACTCCAGTTCAGCCCCGTAGATCAAACTTTTTTTGAGTCAAGGAATGAGTTTATCGGATAAATCTCCTTGTTCCTTGTTGCTTAAGAGTTCTTGCTTGCACATGCTAGCTTTCCAACATGAGCTTCTTCAACATGGCATGGCAAATGAAACTAATTTGGTAGATAGCTTGGGCTTACTTTCATAGGGTCAAAATGGCATCTATGTAGTGCATCATTTTCACTCACGTGAACATAGGAATTGGATGGATGACTCACTTTTTCTTGAATAAGATGTTAAGTAAAACACACTGGTGATGAAAGCATGTGAGTGACTTTCCACGGTCACATAAGTAACATATGCTTTCTATATGAGTTATGTCAAATATATATAGGCAAAATATAAATATGGATGTGACCAGTCAAGCATAGGCCAGGAAAAGTAGAAAGTATAGCTTATTAAGCAAAGTAGGCTACGTAGCTAATAGAATCTAAGAAAAGAAGAAGTCAGAAGCTCAACTCAGATGAAAAGCACTTCTAGCTTTTGACTACATAACATAATGAAAAAGATAGGAAGACCCTCATTTTTGAGCAAATAGGAAGTTGTGTGTGGATAGGAGTCTCTCGGTGATAAGTGTTCCATCATAAGTTTAGATTTTAGGAATGAGGAAAGTCATAGGACTCATATATATGGAATGCTAGCACAAGGGTGTAGGGCAGCATGTATTGATTCTCATTCGCAAAGTGGTCAAGCATAAATAAGAGATTTTTTAGAAGAAGCGGATCAACATATTGGTTAATTTGACTCATAGTCTTTCTCTTTCAACTCAAAATTAAAAAAGAAAATGATGTACAAGTCAAGTGTGGAAGCTCGGTTTAGTGCTATGCATTATGACTCACTATTGAAAGAAAAGATTGATCGATTCTTGTCTTGCTTGTTGTCCATAGTCAACCTATCCGAGGTCAAAATGGGGAAATGAAACTTGGGAGGGAATCTATCAAATTACCACCCATGCTTACTGCATAGGGGATTCCTCTAAAGCAAGGGGTTGAAAAAAAGCAAGTGAAAGTGACTATAGAATCTCTGGATACTCTAACCAGAACATATGCTCTCTCATTCGTCAGCCTGGCTTAGCTATATGGCACTAATCCTCTATCTCAAGGCAAATATTTGTGGGTCAAACTCTTATCGATCTAGGTGATTACTACTAGCTAGTAAGTTACTTTCTTTCTTTTAAAGGAAGGACCTCTAGGTCCTGTTCCCCAAATGTGACACTTTTTTGACTCGATTTGACTCGATTAGACCTATGCTCATACCTTTCTCTTTCTTTATGATAGAAGGCCTATGATCCATGTGTTGTGTTGGCTTCTTTTTGTCTTGCTATTAATAGAAAAAAGAATTCCTAATTTTATTGTGTCCTTATAGATCCAATATACTAGCGACATCAGTCTCTATTTTTTTTCTTGCTTTGGGATCTGAATTTGCTCTTCTTTCTTACTTTGTGTTACTTGCTATTGAAAAAAGACATTTTGACCAAGATGTTCTACTCACTTAATTCACTCAAATGTGTAAGAGGCTCAAACATTTGAATCAATTCATTTCTTGTCAAACTTTATTTCTTTCTATCTTTGGCTAAGTCATCCTAGCTTCTTTGAGTGAGTTTTCTTCTTTCTTTTCAATTCCACTTACATTAGGCTACTTTTAAAGAAAAAGAAGAGAATATCTAAATTTTTATTAGCTAGTTCAGATAAACTCCTCACAGAACAAGTGGTCTTGAGCTAGGGTGTGGTTCACCGGGTCAGAGAAATGGTAAGTGATTCCTAGTTGATTGACTCTTGACTTCTCAGCTTATTGCTTTCGGTTAAGGTAGAAAGGATGGAGAAAAATGATTTTTTCAGATTTGGATCAGATTTTCTAGATGACAGAGTTTTGCATTGATGGTCTTGGTGTCCTTGAGGGATCCCCTTCTTTAAAAGAAAAGAAGCTTTGGTTTTTTGAGTGCATAGAAGGACTTTCTCCTTACATTGACTAGGAAGGTCACTGAGACATCCTTGTATTACGATGTTGTGGGGAGACGGTTATTGAGATTTGTGAGTGCTAGATTTTGGCTCCACTAGATAGTCCTTGAGGTGACATGTTAGGTTGACTTGGTTGTCTTGTCTTATGCACCTCTTCTCAAACATGGCACCAAAGGATATAGTGATGGTGAGAGAGTTGCTTTCCTCGAGGCATGGCAGTGGTTCCCAGACTCTCAACAAGCAAGGATATGGGGTATTGTCTTTTGACTTTGATTAAAAATGAGTACTATGATTTCATTTTTTAGCACCTTTAGCTTTTCTTATGGTTGACTATTCTTTGACTTTGTAGTTAACCAGATAGGGAGTCGGATAGGCAATCATTGCCTCTCATAAAGTACCTTCTTCTGTTGGGTCATCTATGGTGTGGCGGCCAGACCGGTATGTTTCTATGGATTGAGTGTTAGTCAGTCATACCATCAACTTCTCACAAGGAAGAGCCACAACCTCCCTATTTGGTGGAGTACACCTCTTTCATGTTTTGAGTTCTTTACTTTTTGATGCATTTCCCTACTCCTTGAGTCTAGACACGGGTACCTCACCTCACATATCGTTCTTTTCTCCGGTGGTGAGTCCATCCCAGCCGAGAGACATTAGAGTGGAGGTATGATGTTGGAAGATGCTAGGGCTCATCTAGTAGTTTATTACTTGGGAGAAGGATCGATGGTTTCAATCAATGGCCATCGAACACCCCCAAGTTAGTATCTCATGTGAAGTGGCTATAGCTTGCTTGTAGTCACATTCTTAGAATCACTATAGCTTGAGTGGACCATTGGCTAATTTTTCTATAAATTGGAAGAGTTATTTTATTATGTATACCGATGGATAATATATGCATTAATGCATGTATATACCGTTATAGCTTAATCAATAAAATGATGGAATTCAAAATCAAAATCTTTTTTGAAAATCTTTGAAATAGAAACTCAATGTATCTAACTAATTATTCCTAATGATTCCTTGTAAATTGCTTCTAGTTGATGAAAGTTATTTAGGGATCAAGCAATTAAAGTAGAGTCAAATCCTTTTGGGTTATTCTATCAATTCCAATTGAATGAAACTGGATCTAATATAGTATGAACTGGCGATCACATAACATATATGGACAAAACATCTAATGGAAAAATAAGTAATTTTTGGTGGGCCTATATCCTTTTTTTGATTAACTAGGTTTTTTACATTTTGAATGGAAAGACAAATTTTCTCAAGTCTGGTAGCAATATCCATGGCTAAAGTTAGTTTGGCCTTGTCTCCCTTTCCTTGCTATTTATAGGTATTGGAGGCCATATACATAGCTGTGTCTTAGTTTGGATCATTTCAAACCCGAACCAATCCACTAGATTGAAGTGCTTGAAGCCATACTATAGTATGAAAGGCCCCTCCAAAAAAAAGTGAATCGAATAGTTGCCATAGCAACCTCAATCATGAATAGGAGGCAATATAGCACTCAAGTGAAGCATCAAATCAAAGAGTACTCCATCATGAAGTTTTTCCTCATGATGATCACCTTAGCTTCATAGGAAAAAAATGTTTTGCCAAAGCCCTATCTCATGATGCTTGCTTTTTAGCGCGGTTTGTTAGGAATTTATGATTGTTGTTATTGTTCCAGCTTTGGTTTTGATTCTAGACTTGCTCAAAAAAGACTAATAAGAGAACAAAGAAAAGAGAGGGCTAGTGACAAGGGACTTGTGACTTAGACTGAAGCACCTCAAGCGACCTTTTTGCTTATGCAGACTAGAAACTTGGTACAAATTATGCTCTAAGTATGGGCTCTTGCCCTATTCATAAAGACAAAAAATTGACATGAAATAATACTTGAAGAGTATGATGTACCCGGCCTTGCTTCTCTTAATTCCCCACCCAGATCTCGTAGAGTAGGATCAATAGAAAGATATATATCAAAGATTAATTTTAGCTTTATCTTCTCGTAGATAGATGCATGCATTAGAATTGTAATGAGATACATCTAAAGTTTTTAGAACCATTTGACATGTAATGCCTCTTTAAAATGGTTCTCAAAAAACTCACAAATTTTCATTATGCATAAGATGATGTTTTATGTAATGAGACATGTAGTTTCTTTTCTTCAATTAGATATTCATTGGAATGAACCATAACTATGGAACCCAAATTCTAATAGATTGATCCCAAAATAGAATATCCAATTTAGGAGAAATCCTATAGAAAATGCCAAATTTCTACCTTGGTGTTACAATTTTGGATTTATTCTAGTATGTAAAGAAATTACAAATATGGTCCAAGTAAGAAATGCCCAAGTTTCCTTAGGGTCCCAATTCCAATAAGAATCCCATGCTTCATTAGCTCATACTGCTTCAGAAAGAATGCCTATGGTGAAAAAGGTAAACCACCATAAACTAATGACACGATAACTCCAATAATCCAAATATTGAATTCATTGATATTTGTCAAAATTATGAAATGAGAGAAAAGAATACTCTTTTAATACACTTGTTTTTTCGTTCAAATATTCCATATCACCAAAGAAAAATGACTTCATTAAACATCAAAATTCTTATTTTGAAAAAGAATCATTTTTTTGAAATGTAATCACTATAAGAGCAATTGTTAATAACTATCCGCATAAAAAAGTTGCATAGCTCAAGAGCATCATACTGACATGCATTATTAACCACTAAGATTGTAGAGCAGGTACTAATATTATAGGTTTATGCATTTCAATTGAAAGACGTGATGTGGCAAAACCTTGGGTAAAAATAACACTTAGTGAAGTTATTGTGCTGAAATCATTTATATGATTCCCAAGATAGGGAATCATATGAATAATGGATAAACTCCATGAAAGGAAGATTAATAATTCCTATAAATTACTTAAAGGAAAATGTCCCAAACAAATCCAATGAATAACTAAAAATCTTGTAGAAAAATATAGCTATGATCCCTTTATTTGATGAATTATGTAATCCTTCAATTTCATAGACTAATAAGTTCATAAAATGAATTAGTATAACAATTAAGAAGATCAAAAAAGAAATATGAGTTAATATATATTCTAAAGTTGCAAATATCATAAAGAAGGTTCCCTTTTCAATAATTCAAATCAAGGAGGCGATGAATAGAATCTAAAAGAGAAGATTTTCAAGATTTTAGATTCTATTAGATCTATTGTGTCTATATTATTCTATATTATTAATATGAATAATTAACAAGAATTCTTATTTATGCCTTATGCCATGACTCAGACTCAGCCGAGATGCTCTAGCAGCATGTCTACCAATTTCCCCATGGTGGCTTACCTTAAATAATAATAAGGAAATTTAAGCTAAATTGTCAATATTCAATCAGGTTTGGGAAACAATGATGAAAGATGCATTACCATTCATTTGGAAATAGTCAATATCAATAATATTGAATTAGTATCTTCATCTTCATAGATTCAATTTTATGAATCAATTTTTCTAAACTAGAAACCTAATTCTTATTTATCCCAAACAATTAGAACTCAAAAGTTTCATTCTTAGTCAGGGTATAAAATTCATAAATTTTTTCTAATGATTTTGATGCCCAACACCTTAGTAGAATGTAGAATGAAATATTCAAATTCTTCCTTATCTATTGTAATTATGCTTTCCAAAATATAAAAGCACAATTCATTGCAAAGAAAAAATCATCTCCTAAATTCAATATCAATCAGTATAAATTTCAATAATTTCAATAAAAATATTTCAATAAATAAAATAGAATAGAGATATAGAAAGACTATAAAAAAAGATATGATTCTAAGATTGATTCTTAGAATTCAAATTGGATAACATTGTATCCAACATGAAACAAAAAATTATTTCATTAGATTTTCAATATAGAATCATTCATTTTGGATGCAAATGATCTGAGATGGAAGGATTCAAACCTCTGAATAATAGGACCAAAACCCATTGCCTTACTGCTTGGTCACACCCCATTTTAAGTTGGTCTAAGAAAGGCTGAGATAGATATTGGTTCTTCATCAATAACCAACCAAAAGACATATAGGACATGTTGTCACTAGGATTCAACATAATAGATATAAAATAAAATAGATTAATTGATCATTACTTAGAATTCAATTAAGATATTGTATGAAGAAAGAATTCTTTGTATTTTTATTTGATTGGGGAGAAGTCAAAGAAAAAGAAGAATAGATTAACACAGGAAAGACTACCCCTCGATCATCCACCCTCAACTCTACAATATATACCATACTTACCTACTCAATGTCTACTAACGGCAAAGAACCTAATGTCATCTCCTTTTTTAGTTTAGAATTCATCCCTTGAACTAAGGCTCGTGGAGCGTAATCTCCTTTCTTTCTCTTTCTATATCAATTTCATTGAGGTCATTCCATTGGAAAGGTTGACACCATGAGAGAGGATCCTCAATCTTCTTCTAGTAATGTAATAAGGGCAACTGCTCCTTAGATCTTTTTGAAAAAGATTCATAGGTCTACCAAAAAAAAGATCAATATTTGAAGTAGGCTATGAAGAATTCCTGCTTGATCCGATCACCATCAGTTCCAACTTTTCTCAATTTCCAAAATGTTAGATGGATTTCAGTCAATTTCCCCTTCATTCTATTTTCTAAGAAATGAATGCTTGATCTTGACCAAAATTATTTACTTTCATTAAGAAGTAATTAGCCAGTTTGATCCATAGGCTCTTTGTCATTCCCACTGATGGAATCTATCCATTTCTAATCTTATGTGAGTCTTGATGCTCCGCACCTTGCCTTGGATGAAATTTCAATGAATGGGATGTCTCTACATATTCTTCCTTAGATTTTGGTTGGGCCTTCAATGAGTAAGCATGTATGTATATTGGTTTCCAATAGGTTCAAAAAAGACAAGAAAAAAGAATGAATCTAATCAATAGTTCTGAAAACAAAACTGGCACTACTTTGAGCTTTCATGAACATGGAGGTAATCAAGCTAAGCTTCCATGTCAATGAAAAAGGACAACTGAGATCTACACATGCTTTTTCTCTATGACAAAGAAGACTAGCCTAGCCTCACTAAGTGCAAAATAGCATATAGAAAATAGAAGTTCTTCTGCATCGTTGTGACCCTGAGATAGGGCAGTTAGCTATAGAGTGCTCGAAAGTACAAAATAAAAGGCAATAGTTTATTCTTCAACAAAAGAAAAAGAAAGAGTTTTGTTCATTTCAAAAAAAAAAGGGAAAAGGACAACAACTAGCTCAAAGGTAGAAAAATGTAAAGCCCCTCTTTCTCTTATGAGATAGAACATCTGCCTTCATGAGAAAGTTTGACTACAAATAAGACTCAATATCACCTGCTTTAAGAGAAAGAGATCTTTCGATTCATCTAACTCTCTTGCTTTCTTTACTTTTTTCGAGTTAGCTTTTGCTTCCTAACCACTCATCCTACTCACCACTTTTATTCTGCTCTTTGACCCTTTCTCCATTTGTTAAAAAGGGATTTTCTCTTCGGGTAGAATTCAGCAAACTACTCCTTCCCTCTGACTGCTAAGAGCTTCCTCGTCCGTAGTAAAAATTCCTTCTAGTGCCTTCTTTTTCTTTATGTGGGTCGTGAGGATCAAGGACCGTTCCTTTTGCACTAATGATGTGAACGTGCTCAACTACTTTCATTGCTACACACCTCTCTCATCCCCATTATGTAAAGCTCGGGAAGAAAACCTAATTGAAAGTGGATAAGGGCATGAAGTTCTCCATGAAAGGTAATTTGGCCATCATGTTGGTCATGTGAATCCTGGTTTGTATACAGCCAGTGGTGTCTTCCATCATGCTCTATTCCTTAGCCGAAGTTTAAGAGGCGGGGAAGAAGGAAGCAAGAGAAATGTGCGACTTCATGGAGCATTAGCAAAATTAGAGCTTAGGGAGGAACCGCTTTTCTTCTTATTGATATTTACCAAACAAAAGGCGTAGAGGCATTGTTCACACATCATGGTGAAGAAGCTATGATTAGTGTAGTTTTTAGTTCTTTCCATTCTTTCTTATGCCCCAGCATGTTAGCGACTGAGAGATTCTCTATGTTGAAGAAATAATTGATGCTATTTTCAGTCTTGGGGGAATCACTACAGTTGGTGCTTGAGTAGGGGAATTCAATTTTTATTCCAACTCTAAGTGAAAAAGGTGCTATCCTATATTTTCTCAAGCTTAATTCGCAATAGCTATCAGCTCAAGCAAGATAGTCCTTCTTTCTTTGTGAAATGACTGAATTAGCCACACCCATAGAAGGGTGAAAGCACATATTCGGCTCAAGAGAATCAATAGAGTCAGCATTCACCCTACTGTTGGAGGTCTATTGAACCTCTTGGAGGATGGACTACTAGTGGGTAGTGGTGTGGTAGCTCTTATTAGTTTGAGTCAGTGTTAGTAGGTGTAAACTCTTCTTTCTCGATGGAATCATGGATCTATCATAGTCTAGTCCATTTAATTGGGTTTCTTACTGGAAGAAACTTCCTAAACACCTTTATGCTTATTGACTATCATAAGAACTT
The DNA here is from genome assembly GCA_021442155.1 of Cymbidium sinense. Taxonomy (NCBI): domain Eukaryota; kingdom Viridiplantae; phylum Streptophyta; class Magnoliopsida; order Asparagales; family Orchidaceae; genus Cymbidium; species Cymbidium sinense. The sequence continues at coordinate 23,573,469 of CM038214.1, forward strand.
TACAATGGGAGCAGATAATTAGGGAAAACTTTCTATCTGAGAAAAGAAAATTTATCAAATATAGATAAGGAAAGCAGTCGACTCTTGCTCAGGCACAACAGAATAAAAGGTGTGTATCAATGGGTTAGATAAGCAAAAAATGATTCAACCATTGCATAAGGCCAATACTAGCGCCTAGGCTTTTATCTTTGGCTTTGTATTTGGGTTTATATCAAGCTTCATTCGCATCCTGCTCCTCAACATAACAAGCCCTTGCATTTTTTTTCTTTTTTCTAACTATGAATTGAATGGAAGGAAGAATTGATTGACTGCCACTTTTTCATTATAGTTCTTTTACTAATTCTTTCAAAGTTTTAATCTATTTATTTTTATTGTTGGGGAGAGTCTAAATAAAAGAAGTCAAAATAGGTCACGAAGACTCAATTAGAGAGAAGATAGAAAAGAATCATTCAGTGTGTAGTGAACTTCAATACACAGATCAGCTCTTGAATGGAATCCATGGAACCCTAATTCAATTCTCATTCATAGAAACACAAAAGGAAGGACCGAGGACGAAGAGCCTCATACAAAGAAAAATTTGAAGAAGAAAAGCTGCGTAGCGTCATGCTATTAATTTTTCTCACATCAAAAATTTTGTCAATCTAGTATTGGATTTGCTTTCTGGGTCTTTTTTCTAAGCTATCTGAAAACTGATCAACTTTCTTTTCTAGCCATCTTGAGCTTTTAGCTTTCATAGATAGGTCAGGCTCCCACCTAAGCTTGTATGCAAGTTGTGTGCTACCTCTTTTCTTTCTCTTATAAAAAAGAAGTGAGTGGCCAAAAGCCTATCTAAAAAAATGAGATGGAAGAGGACACACATCCCATAAAAGGTCCTAAATCTATGATTCTCCTAGGTTCTTTTTCTTCTTTGTTACCCACTATTATAAAAAAATTAAAATAATTTGAGGAACCTTGGCTAAGAGGCAAATCTTCTTTAGAAAGCTCACAACATAGGTGAGATATGGTTGATGGTTGATAAGAATTCATATATAGGCTTGAAAAGAGTAATAGCTTGAAAACATATTACTTAATAGATCTACTTGTTGTTCCCTACCCCAACCACATATTAGGATGATTGGCCTTGCCTACTTCAAACTTTTCTGCTATAAAGGTTATCAAACTAACCTAGAGAAAAAGAATTCTCTACTACTCTATGTCTATTAGGGAATAGACATCCTTCACAGGTGGTACTTACTTTACTGTGCTCTAAAGTGCACTGAAAACATTTTGAAACAAGCTAAATAATTAAGCTAAACTGAAAAGGAAAGAAGCTAGCCCCCTTCCCCTCTCTACGGTTACCTTCTTTTGCCATCTAGACCGACTCATCACCCTTCATAGCATTAGACATTCAATCTTTTTTAGAATAGCATTATTGTTATAGCTTAGGGCTTCTATCAAGTTGTTATAGCAGCTCTTCCTTCCCTTTCTCACTGAGCAAGCTCAAAATCTCAGCTAGCTAGTCTCTCAAGACACTTTTGTCCCCTCCCATTTCTTCTTGCACCTGAACTTGGGCATCCATGATCCTTGTCTATGCCATGTGTCTAGTATGGATGGAGAAGGCGATGGATGGGGATATTCAAAGAGTCCAATGACTGATAAAATTGATTAGTGACATAAAGTCTTTCAAGAGTGAGGATTACTACCTTTTCTCTATGGAAAATAAATAGTGGGGTACAGGTACATGAGATATTGTAGCCTTGAGGACATGTACTCTTTTTTCATAAGGGGTAGGAAAGGGACTACCCATATTCTACTCCTTACAATCGTACTTTAGGTTTCACCCAGGATGTACCCCTCTTGGTAATAATCTATTACTTTTTTTAGGACATAATAACCAAAACTTTAGAGGGTAAGGTCATATGCCACTAGGTGCATGATTAAGTAACCAGTGTCTCAACTAATGGTGGGTCTTCCCTAGATACAGTACGAAGCTCCCCTTCAAGCGATATAACTCGCATTGATGTCTCACTCCCAAATCCTTAAATAATTGAGTGCCTATGAAATTTAATACTAATTGAATTACCTTGAGTGAGAGAGGTGCGTGCTAATGGAAAGTTTTGTCTGTGATCAATCAACTAAGAACTCCCATTAACTAATCATGGATAGGATGCAAAAGCACCTGCCAGTTTGGGTTGCCTACCTTTCCCAACCTACCCACCATTGGTTTCTTCAAGCCAGACTATCAACTATCAGTTTAGGTATTAATAAATGTACCTCTTATATCGGGTTCTATGGAATACGCCTTGATAGGTAAGCAAAGTAGGGACTTTTATGGTGCTTGGCTTAGCGCTTTCCTATTGATAAGATAAGGAATCAGATTGGTGCAATAGTAGTAGACACGTCTGAATTGTAGGTCCTAGTCTTAAGTATAAGTACAACATGGACAATCAAATGTAGGAGATGATGAGGTAAGGAGCATAAAATGTTGAAAATATAAGCCTTCTCTATTTTCCATGAAGTGGAAGTGATATCTTTAGAAAAGCGGTAGTAGTATTGTTCTAACCTAATCCCCTACTTTGGCTTGGAAGGAAAGGTACAGAGCAAGGACCAGTGAATCCCATTTTTATTTTAGGAAAGCACTCATTCTCACTGCATTTGAGCTAATAAAGTTACCTTTCTAGAAATTCTCTCTTCATTTGTTTCTCGTTGCTCCATCACTCACTTCGCTATAAAAATATTGAAGGTAGTTACCTTAGATGTGGGTCTATCCGAGCCTCTTGGAGAGCTAAGCCCTGACCCTAGTTTTTTTGCTCGAATAATGACTTTCCTATAGCACCTCTGGAAGGTGTAGAAGAATGCATTTTCATTAACAAAGTGTATTGTGGCGTGACCTTAAGCATATCAAAATGCAGAGTTATATAATGTAGAGTGCTTAAAGCTACTAGAAAGATTTCACTATCTATTTCATAATAGAGTCCTCTCTTTGTTTACCTATAGGGCATAGGCTGAGTATTAGATTCAATTTTCTTGTGCTAATTGCTTCTCAGATGAGATATGGTGAATGTTTTGGATATTACCATTTCTTAGTATTGAAAGTCATCCTATAAGTATTCTCTTCTAGCTGGAGTCCTAAGCCCTCTCAAAGTCAGAGTAATGTCATACCTTATCCCTCCCCCTAGCTTTTCTTTCTCTTTCTCAATTTTAAAGATAGTTACTTCATCCCTTAGTAAATATCCCATCCTTATCAAATCTGAGCCACCAGTTTATGTTTACTTCCTTCTTTGCTTTATTTGGTGGTATAGGTGTGATAAGTCTTCTGAATGATGACAGTAGGGATAGTTTCGTTACCCTCATCTTTCAAGATATCTGTAAAAGAAGCAAAACTTCTTCCAGCAAAATCTCTATCATGATAGAAGACAACTACCCTCTCTGGCGATTTTGGCGACTTTGTGTTCCCCTCGGTGGATTTGCCGTTCTGCATAGCTTCAGATGCTTCTCTAAGCGGACGCTCGAGCTCCTTCAGATGTGACGCCCTTGGATTAGAGCAATGGCGAGGCTCGGTCTCGTGAATCCCCCGCTTCGACGACCAACTTTGCTCTCTAACTCTACAGGTTTTCTGGATTCGATTGCACCTGTTAATGTAACTGCTGTTAAATCATTCAAAGATGCTTTATCCGGTAAGATCCCTAGCTCAATGCTTGAATCTCATTTCAACTTCTTATCGTGGATTGCCGGCAGTAATGTGTTCTGATCAGGATGTTGAGAAACTTGCTAAGCCCTTCGAGTTCGCTTTGGTGGGTAAATTCTCCCTTAGACACCCAACTCTTGATAACATTCGCACTTTCTTTCATAGTTTAAAATTAACGGGTTCTTTCTCTATCGGGCTGATCGATCCCCATCACATTCTTATTCAACTTTCTAATGATTTAGATTACTCGTGGGTTTTGCTCGTCGTTCTTATTTTGTGCATAATTGTCAAATGCGGCTACTGAAATGGTCGCCCCTATTTGATGTCAAAGAAGAATCTCCCATTGTCCCTCTTGGCTTGATTTTCCTAACATGCTAAATACATTATGTCACTCATCAAGTTTTGTTTCTTGTTGGCCTTTTGGTAGACCTCTCTAAATAGCAATGACCAATAGATCTAGGCCATCTGTCTGTATTCTTGTTGAGATAGACATCACAAAGAAATATCCCAAAGAGGTTTGGATTGGCTCAAAAAATTTGGATATAGTCAAAAGTCGAATTCAAAATTTTCTTTTCTCAGACTCACCGCAAGATTCACACCCACCACTCGATTGCTTTGTGCTTCATCCTAATCTCGTGAAAAATTTACCACAGAATATGACTACCATTAATGGAACTCAAAAAACCAATACTCTAGCATACGTGCCTAAAGATACTCAAAAAGAACCTCTCCTACCTACACCTCATAATGATCTATCTAGTGGCAAACAATCTGACCTTGGTACTAAAACAACCAATGAGGGGTGTGATGTTACCAATGGCAATTTACCTAACTTCACCCCTGCTTGTAATAATCTGGTTTCCCACAATAGCTCTTTGCTTCATTTAAATCCCACTGAAAATCTGAATGGTAGCCTCATATTGGACACCCAATTAAACAATTTGAATAGGAATCATATAATAAACCAAATCAATAATGACCCTATGGTTTCAGAACATATTGAGAAAGATATTTGTATTAGGAATGGTGCCAAAACTTCCACATCTATTTCCCTTCAGAGTGATATCCAATTGATCCCAATTTCTCATATCTCTATACGGAAGAAGGTGAAATCCCTCTTCTAAATCATTGATAGATTCTTCTATATTCGAACCCTTAAATCAATCTCTTTCGATGGAGATAATTTGGATTAGAGACCCTTTCAAATTGTTAAAACAAAAAACCCTTCAAAGAAAAATTTTCTAATAATAACCTCTCTAGACTCACTGCTCTTCTTCCACCCCACACAGTAATGTGTCATCATTTCTCTCCTCTCTTTCCTTTCTCTTTTTTACTTTTCCCTTTTGGTTGTCCCCTTATGATTAATTTTCTTATTTAGAATATCTGTTGTGGGTCTCTTTCTCAATTGTGTTAGGAGTCTTTGTCATGTTCATAATATCAAGTTACTTGTTCTTATTGAACCTTTCATTAATTCCCCTAAGATTGCTTTTGTCGCTAGATCCCTTGGCTTTCATAATTCTTCTTCAATCTTAATAATAAAATTTGGTGCTTTTGGCACAACCCCATCACCATTTCCATCATTGATAATCTTGACCAATTGGTTAATGTCAAAATCTCCTTAGGTGACTTATCGACTTTTGGCTCTTTTATCTATGCCTCTTGTAATAGAGCGGTAGGAACATCCTTTGGAATCACTTACATCCTTCCTCCTTGGCTAACCTTCCCTGGTTGGTTGGAGGTGATTTCAATACTATCATAGCTAGTTCTGAAAGAAGGGGAGGATGTTCTCCTAACCTTCATTCCATGGAGGACTTCTCAAATATGACCCTTGATTGCAATCTGATCGACATTGGTTTCACTGGGTCTAACTTCACGTGGCACAACTCTAGGCTTTGGCAGCGTCTTGATAGGGCCCTCTTTAATTCTCTTTGGATCAATCAATGGTCTTCTACCACTGTTGAGCATTTGAGCAGAACTTTGTCTGACCATGCTCCTCTCTTGATTTCCTTCAATAATCCCCCAAACCCATCTACTCCCCTTTCAGATTTCAAAACATGTGGACCCAACATAGCGACTTCACCAATGTCGCTATCACTAATTGGATGGCCCTATTTTCCTGGATAATTCGTTCAAGGTATGACTGCCTATGGCTTAAGCTCAAAAGACTTAAACAAAATCTTAATTGGTGGAACAAACACATTTTAAAAATCTTTTCACAAATCTTAAAGCTATGGAACAAGAGGTTTGTTCTCTTGAAGATGTTTGCCTCGAGATCCTAGTAAACTTGAGGAGTTGAACATTGCCAAGAATAACTTGCTTAATTATCAAAACATGGAAGAAACCTATTACGCCAAAAAGTCGCAAGCAAACATATTGTTGAAGGTGACAGAAACATCAGGTACTTTCATGCCATTTGTAATAAATAGAAAGCCTTAAACTCGATTAAGAAAATTAAGAACTCTAATGGTGAATGGATATCCGATAACAATGATATTAAGGATTCTGTCATTCATCATTTCCAAACTTTATTAAATTCTAAGCCGTTGCTTGATACTTTATCAAACACCCATCTTATTCCTTCTATGATTAACAGTGAGGAAATCATTTACTCACTATGTGTCCTTCCAAAGAAGAGATTAGTAATACTCTTAAGAACATGAACACTGACTCTGTTGCTGGCCCTGATGGCTATACGACCCACTTCTTTCAGCACTGTTGGCCATTTATTAAAACTGATTTAGTTAATGCTATTATTGATTTCTTTGATGGCAGTCCCATTCCTAAATACTTTTCAAGCAATTCTATTGTCCTTATTCCCAAAATTAACAATCCCGAATCAAGAGTTTAGACCGATTAGTCTTTGCACCTTTTTTAAAAAACTCATTGCTAAATTAATAAATAATAAAGCTTTTGCTTCCTAAAATCATCTCCCATAATCAAATTGGTTTTGTTAAACATAGAACAATATCGATAATATTCTTCTCGCAAGAAATGGTTCATGACATTGATATCAATTCTAGAGGAGGCAACATCTTATTCAAACCGGACATCGCTAAAGCCTTTGATAATCTCTCATGGGACTTTCTCTTCAAATCGAATTTGTTTGGTTTCTGATAGTTTTATCCGGATTATAAAAAGATGTATAATGTCCGGTTTTGGTTATCATGAATGGTGAGTCCATAGGTTTCTTTCCTTCTAGCCATGGTTTGAGGCAAGGTGACCCACTATCACCTTCTCTTTTATCATCGCTATTGAATACCCGCCAAGGAGCCCGAATGATCTTTTCGCTAATAAGCCTAATATGTCTTTTAAAACTCATGGAGGTTTCTATTTCTCATCTTAGCTTTCTGATGATTTCATTATTTTCAAAGAACGGTTCCATTCAACATGTTAAAACCATCAAGAACCTTCTAAATGATTTTGATAAAGTTAGTGGTCTTTTTCTTAATGAAGGAAAATGCTGTTTTATTCCTTCAACTAAGATTCCTCCAAATAGACTTAACCAAATATCCGTAATTACTAATTTTAAGCAAAATCAACTCCCTCTTAATTACCTTGGAGCTCCGCTTTCAAAGGCCATAAAGATCACAACTTTTGATGATCTAATTCAAAAAATTTCTAACAAAATTTCGGTTTGGGAATTTCATTTACTCTCTTTCGGTGGTAGGCTTACCTTGATCAAGAGCACTCTAAATTCCATGCCCATATACCTTCTTCAAACCATTGTGCCTACCAACTCTACCATAAAGCAATTGAGCTCTTAAACAAATTCTTCTGGGGAACCAATACATCCTCTAAAAGAATGCACTGGTCATCCTGGTCTAATAGTTGTGGTACTCTTGAAGAGGGAGGTCTGGGATGTAAATCCATCAAAGAAGTTATCCATGCCTTCTCCTACAAACTTTGGTGGAACTTTAAGAGCAAAAATAGTCTTTGGGCAAATTTCATGACTTCTAAATATTACCAGGGTAAACATCCTCTCATTTGTCCTTTTAAATCGGGCCATTCTCCGTGTGGAGAAGACTTTGTTCTCAAATGGGATGAATCCTTAATTTTTTGGGGCATAAACTCGCAATTCTTTTTTTGGCAAGACAACTGGAGTGGTTCTGGCTCCATTGATGACTTACTCTACACTCACTCCACCACCGATATTAGAGTTAATTCATTCTGGAAAAACCACATGTGGAACACTAGTAAGATTACTGATTCTATTCCTTCCACTTTCTTAAATATGATTACTAGTATTCCTATCACTCCAAACAATCATGATCAGATTATCTTTAAGTTATCTCATAATGGGGATTTCAACCTTAAAAATGTGTGGATTCACATTAAAGACAATCAGGATTCTTCTATTGTGTTCTCCAAAATTTGGAATAGCAATATCCCCTCTTCTTACTGCTCTTACTTGTATCCTAAAAAACTTTATTCTTGGACTCTTTGTTGTGGGGTAAAGGGTTTTATTTACCCTCTAAATGTCAATGTTGTTCCCATATTGAGAATGTTAACCATGTTTTTGTTAATGGGATTATTGCCTCTAAAATTTGGATTTGGTATGACAATCTATTCAACACTATCAATTTTAATTGTTCTTTTACTTTATATCAACTTCTTGAAGTTTACTTTGACAATGCAATTAAAGGTCATATTAAAATCATAATCACCATTACTCTTATTTGGTTCATATGGATGGACCAAAATGAAGCTAAACATCATGGGATTCGTATGAATCACATGAGGATTATTGCTAGAACTAAAAACAAAATTTGTGACTTATTTAAAGCCAATTTAATCCATCACAAGCATTTTAAAGGTCAGAACTGCCGCTAATAAACTGGGCCTCAACCTTCCAAACCAGTCTTTCTATCGAAATGATAGAATGATTTTTTGGAAAAAACCTCTTGATCATATTATTAAAATTAATACTGATGGCTCTGTCTCTCATAATGGCTCGTGGAGGCATTTTCGGGGATTCTAAGGGTATTGTTCTATGTGCTTTTTCTTATCCCCTTATTTCCAAAGATGTTCCTTATAATCGAGCTTATGGTCATCCACAAAGCTCTAGAAATTTGTCTTCAAAATGACCGCTCAATATTTGGATAGAGGTGGACGCTCTTCTACTGATTGACCTTTTGACTTCTACCAATATGAGCAATGCTTGTTTGTACTATCTCCTCAAGCAAACTAGGGATCTTCTCTCTCAACTGAATTTTACCATCACTCATGTTTGGCGTGAAGGTAACGCATGTGCTGATTACCTTGCAAATATGCGATTAGACAAGATCATCCTCTTTAATCAATTTACATTACCCAAATACCGCGTGGTCTGTTAACTTGGACAATTCCGGGCTTCCTTACCTAATCTAACTCTCCTCTCGCTCTCTTTTTTTTTTTTCGCTCCATCCATGTGTCCTAACTCTCCTTGATGTTTTTCTTTTACTTCTCGGAGTTATATTTTACTTCATTTTTGTGCATGATGAGGACATTTGGTTTTTTTGCTGATACTTATCGATGTTGTTTTTACTGGAACCTAGACCCCAATCATCATCCATTTCCTATTTGCAAGGTTTCTTTGGTGGATCCGTGGGTGTTTTCTTCCTTTCTTCCTCCCCGCTATCGATGTTCTTTTCTCATAGGTTCTGACCTTCTTACCCTTAATGGTCAATTATGTTGCAATAGTTGCTTTAATGCGAGTGACTCTCGATTGCCATTATTTTTCGGGTTGCTCATTTCGGTGGTCGGGAATCATATCTAAGCCTTTGTTTATATTGTAATCCTATCTATTGGGTCTGTTACCTTCTTGGATTGGAGTGCTATTTCTGTTAGTGTGGTACTATAGTCTGATGTTACCTGTTGCTTCTTTAAGACTTTGGATGTTTGTGGATTTGGTTTATCTGATTAGCTGTTTCTGGGCTTCTATCTTAACCTGCTATAATATCCCTTTTAGTCGTTAGTATTGTGCATCACTATGCCTTATCAAGCTCTACTTGATCATAAACTATGGTTGGTATACTCTCAATGACTTATTTTGGCAAGCTCGGGGTATTTCTCCAAGGATTGTGGGTTGAATAGGGATATTGTTGCTGCTATTATGAATGTTCCTTATGTGGTAGTTTTTCTGAGGTTGATTTGGTTCCTTGAGGCTTCCAATCTTGTCCTCGGTTTTGTTTTCCGTGCGAAGCTTGGATTTTCTCAATGGATCATTATCTGCATTTGTTGTGATTGTGGGTAATTTTGTATTCCGATTTTTGGTTTTCTGTTTTCCTTGTCCAGCAAGATGCCATCATCTGGATTGTTGTTTGTCCTTGCTGTGGTCTTCTCTCCATTTGTTATGTTGTGAACATGCCTTTTTTAAATATCCTTTTTTTATTATGCTAGAAAGGCATCAATGGTTTATCTTATAAGCATAATGGGATTATTGGCAATCCTATTGGTTATTATTATCACTATCCTTGACAGTGTTGGATTATGGTGATTAAGCACCTCATGTCGATTTCTCCAATGTAATTTGCTTGGGGTGGGGTGCTATTCATTATCTATCCTTCCATTTACTTATATATAATTTTGGGTGGCCTCTAGCCAGTTGGTCTTAGTCCCGTTATTGGTCAGCTTGGATTGTGTCTGGGGTTTTGTTTACCTTGTTCAAGATGTTGTTGATTGCTTGGTGGACTTTGCTTTGAACCCCTTTTGGTCTTTTAGTTGCTTATCATCGACTAGTGTGATCTATCATATCGCCGCTTTCTTTCATCCTCTCTCGATAAACTGCATCTGCTCTGCTTATATTGGATGGGAGGCATTATGCCATGCTAGTGGTTTTGTTGTTTTGATTATTTCATGTCTGAAATTTCCTGGCTTGGTTTATCTGGCCACCCTTGTTGGCTCCTTCTATGGTGGCTGCAAGATTTTTGGGTCCTTCATTCAGCAAACAATTACTACTCTTGATGCCCTGATGGTGATGGTTTTTGGAGATTTTTGTCTGTGTTGCGGCCTTCAAGATAACTGCTTTTATGGCCAAATATCTATATGATTGGGAGGTTTTATGGTCAATCTGTAGTCCTTCCCTGTCTCGAATGTTGCCATCTTCATTGTTGCTGTCTTGGCTATTTTTTGCTTTGGTTATCCATTGTCCTATCTTTTTTGCATTCTATTTTACATTGTTGTATTACTTATTTTATTTTTCTCAGTATGCTGCTATTTTTTTTACTGGTCTTGTTCATCTCGAATGCTATAATTTGCATTACCGTTGTCTCTATTCCTATCTCGGAGTTTGGTTTGTGCGCTTTTTGAGTCGCTATTCGGAAGAGTGTTGTTATGGGAAGTTCGCCTTTTGTTGTCTTGTACTCTGCTATCTCTGAGTTGGATTATCGAATTTTGACCCAGATGTCGCCATGGGAGCGTAGCTCTAAATGTCCTTACTTATTAGTTTTGGTTGGTTTTTTTCGTGTTGAGCTATGCTGCCTTCCTTTACAATTGTCTTTCTCCAATTACTCATATGGACATAAAAAGGGGGTTGTTTCACCTCAAAGTTTCAATTATATATCTTATGATGGGAAGGTCGAACTATAAGATCATTGACTTGATTAGCATGATCACAAAGAATTATCTCATCCGCTATTTTTTGGTGGTAGGTTTATATCTTTGGTTTCACTTGGATATGAGGCTCTAGCTAAGATGACTTATTCCCTATGTTTATATACTCATGTCAAGATGACTATATTGTCGATATCTTTCTTGAATGAGACAACTTACCATTTAGCTCTTTGCAATTACCTCTATTTTAGATATGATTGTGTTTAGGATTGCGTGTAATAAAGTTCATAAGACTATCAACAACTGGTGTTACCTCCTGTGTTTGTTGGCTATGATGGTCGTGATGTTTTCACCCCTTTTGGTATGGTAGTAGCTCATGTGATGTAACCCTTCTAATGATGTTTGGATGCTCAATTTTGCATCCGCCCCAATTTGGTGTGATTGAGCTGAGCCTTCTTTATCAACTTTCCTATTATCGCTCTCGCTTTTATTGTTTTCATTTATCTCTCTATTTGTATTATTTTACCTACTCTAAACTCCTCTCTAGTGTCACTTTGCAGGAGATCCTCCCTTGTTCTCTTGCAGGTTTGCTCCATATTACCAAGCTCTCTTACAACCATCAGAGCATTGGCCTTAATCTTCCTTTCGATTACTATGTTAGCCATATTGTATCTTTTGATTGCTTTAATGTTTTCTCTTGCTTTTGGATGTACTTAGATGGGGATTTACTCCTCAGGCTGATTGTAGCTCTTTGAGCAGTAGATTCGGAGTTTATCCTCTTTAAGGATCTTGTAACCTTTTTTTGTGGCAATAAAATACCCCCGTATAATGGGGTTTCCTTAAAAAAAAAAAAACTATGCCACCCTCAGCTCATTGCTGACACAATCCATGAGACCGAACTAAGTAATCAGAACCATGTAAGAACCATGTAAGCCTCTAAAGAGGCGGAAACCATCAAGTGAAACCTCTTTAGGTTCAAGGAATGCCCAACCATCAAATGCTATTAAGACAAAACTATCGCATAGTTCATACAACTTCATTAAGAAACCAAATTGAACTAACTCATCTTCGATATTGGTTCTATAAAAGCATGTAATCACTCAGTGACCGGAGGTTCTTTCGTCTAGGGTCGCCGCATGATTCATAGCTATAGTGTAGTACTAATAAAGAGAATCACACCATTGAGACATCCAACTTGATTGAATATTCATCAAACTACTAAACTTTAGAATAAGGATAAGAAATTCTAAGAGCTACACGTATATCTTTTGTAAGAAGCTTTTATTGAAGTAATTCAACAAGCCTTCCATAGACATATGAGTGTATTGGATGCCCTCTACCGAACTAGAGTTCCACACTAGTAGGACAAGCAGAGAACTTTCTACATATGCAAAATATGCAACCTTCGATATTTCTTCGAATGGGGTACACTGCTAAGATTACCAAAACTCTCAAGAACTTTCTATGAAGTGCCATGAAGCCTACATAAGGTAGATAACCTTTTCAGCTCATAGACATCCATAAGACTCACACACTCACAAGGATGGTGAGAATTTGTGAGAGCATTGAAAGATATAGGTGAAAGATCAACTCTAACACCTCTCACTCTCAATTTCTTTGCAAATTCAGCAGCTCCAATATCAAAGATTTATGAAAAGAAATCTTTACCTGAATATCATCAAGATTTTGCATATAAGCTTTAGCGACTTTGCCATCACAAATTATGATGTCATTGCCAAGTATTGCATAAACTATTAACTACAAACCAGGGTGAACTTGCTCCACTGCATTCCACATAATCGTGTGATTAGATAAAGTGAATAGAGGCTAAGAAGAAAGAGAACTAAGATGTTGACCTACGATAAATGACATACTAAATAGAATACCATTTGCTTCCTTTTGTAGAAGGATACAGTAAACCGATTTGTAGCCAAAGTCAAGTTTACTACACCTGAGCTATAAGATCTTCCAAAGAAGTATTGAAAGATCTCAAACATATCTAATAAGGGAAATATATCAGTCACTAAAGAGAAATAGAAGCTATGACATACCATGGATTCCTTTAGCTTATCAAGTGGAGCACTCTGATGAAATGTTCCATCCATAGGTAAGATGTTAATTTCTATGGTTCCTAATTTGTGCTCTTCATTAGAGGCTTGGCTTATATGCCTCTAACCAATTCTGCTTTTGAAACATCATTGATTCTTGCTCTTATTCTCGATAGCTGTAGGTACTTGTTGTTATTTTTGAAGTGACGAGATGTTGATAACCTGAGAAATCTAATGATAACCCATGACATTCCACGAGAAATCCAAATCATTAGTTGCCCTTTTGTTCTCTAGGCATAAGGAGGAATCCAATATGAAACTATAGAAAATGTCCTAAAATAGTGTATCTAAAGTTTGAGAGTCTGACTTATTGGGGAAAAGACTATTGAAGCATTTTAAATACAATAATTCACACATACGATTCAAAGGAGGCTGAGGGATGAAGAGAAGAGCTGCATGCTAATTCAGAGAAAGGAAATCAAAGTTTTGTACCTGTGGTGGTGTGTTGATAGGATTCACCTTAATAGAAATGTGAAAAAAAGTCAAAAATATAGATGGGCAAGTAAACTACAGCAAAATAGAGGTACGATACCAATTGTTCTATAGAAAGTTTGAAACTAGAAGTTCAATCATTTAGAGTTAGCAGCCCTATTGAATGAATGAATGTGTGAAGAATGAAAAGCTTTTAGCTCCAATGCTAAAAGTGTTGCTTCGAGTAGGTATTCAAAGTCGAATGGTTTTCTTTGGGGAAGGCAATTAGTGTAGTGCTGAGTAAGGTACGGAAGTGAAGAAAGAAAGAGAAAACTACCTTGCCAGAGGAAGAGATTGAATAGCTAGTCTTAGATTTTGGCTCTCATATGACAAGCCTTTCCTCATAATAGGGTGTATTGGTTCTTCGGGGCTCCCGGTTCCATAGTTGCTTTGATATCGCCCTTCCTTTTATTGAGATGCACCTTTTTTTACGTCCATCCATGCCTCTACAAATGTCTTCTTATGGTTGAAGTTTCATATCACCACTTTATGTAGGTTACACGAGAAGTTCTTATATACCAAACTTGTGTCGCCTCACAAATTCCCATTCACGGTCAAACATAAAAAGAGTAGGAATGATAGGTCAGTGCCCAGTTCTTCCATTTCCAAGTTAGCTAATGAATGTTCATCTCGCCTTTCTTTGATAAGGGCTTCTCATAAGTAGGATATTTTTTATAGAAACCTCACAGTTACACCTTGTCTAGGAGGTTTCTACCGACAGCATTCCTTGAAAATACCAAGTAATCCATAGGGGATAGGAGAAGCTGCTCAATTTGATAGCCCTAGTGTATGCACTCAAGCCAAGCAGAGTAGACATAATCAAGCATACCTCCAGAGGTTAAGGGTTCATCAATGAATGGCGTTAGGCTAGTTTCTTAGCCTAGTTTTTAGCAGAGCAACACCATCCTAATCTAGGGTAGTACCTGTCCCTATGGGCTTGAGGCAAGACAAGCGGCTCGCTTCCTTTGTCTCATTACAGGGAAGGATAGGACCTCGATTTTTGACCTTGATCGGTTCCAAGTGTGAAGAAGAAGTGGGTGAGTATTAGAGCTTTACTATTAAGATACCCTTTCGGTTAAGCTTGATCGGGTAAATGCCAGTGAAAGAAATGAATGCTTTTAGGGTGGCACAAATGGAGAGGGCACAAAAACATATGCCATTGTAAAGGCATAAGCCATAGCATCCACTCTTTGTCGATTCGCTGTAAGAAGCAGATGAAGGTCAAGGTTGTTTTCTCTACGGAGAGGAGAATGAAACCAGCCATGACTACTCTTTTCTTGGGTTGCATCCGTCAATCAATTGAAGCATTTTTTGTGTGGGAGATCGAGAATAAAAAGTAGGCTGATGGTGTTAGACTCAGTGTCAGCACAGAATTACGTGTATCTAAAAGAAATTCATTATGAAACTAGCAAGAAAACTAGGAAACCGAGACTTATTCTAAAGCTGAGGATGTAGTTCCTTTTTTGGCATAGGAAGAATTCCATTATAAATAGCACAAGCTAGTGGGAATAGAGACAGAAGTTGGATGGTTTTATTGAGCAGTAGGTGTATAAAAGCTTATTCTAAATAAAGGTTGACTCAAGCTCGGTCAAGTGAAAGTATGCTCAGTGATTCCTCCCAACCAATGCAACTGGACAATGTATTTTCATTGATTTTCCTCCGAATAGACCAGAGGTTATAAAAGAAAAGAAAAGCCAACTCTTCCTTTTCATCTAGAGCCTCTTGCTTTTCCTCAATTAGAAATATCATGAAGATTTGTAGCATCATTCTTTCAGTCCCATCTTGCGAGGGTGCTCCTTTAGTAGATGCGATAAGACAACATATGATGCCCCCATTGGGGGATATTTCAAATTTGGTCCAGTTCAGCTCCAACAATTATTTTGATAGGTGTTCCATTTCCTCCTTTATCTGGACTAATTTGAGCTTTCAAGCTTGGGCTAGTTCCACATTTGTTTTATCAACCATCCATTTTTCTAATGGTCTTTGAACTTATCTTTGGCAATTGTCAAAATCAAACTTTCTTTCATTGCCTCATGGACTGCACTTCCCGGTTTGATCTAAGTCATAGAGTAGAGCTCTTCATTCTCTATGTTGTTGGAAACACTATAAATATCAAGAGTCGAGGTAGAAAAAGATGGCGTGGATGAGATGGGTTGTAGTGGAGTAAAGAATCGTACTTTGTTCTAATTCATTTCAGAGGATGCATGGCCAATAAGTGAGTTCGATGGAGTAGAGACTCTGATCTTGATGTGCTTGATGTCCCCTCGTCGAAAGGGATCATCATATGGGCGGGGTGATGTCCTCACCTATGAGCAGCGCTCACAAAGCAAAGATGAATTTCAAGTTCAAGGCAAGCCCTATTGAGCAAGAGCAGCCCAACCCTTTAAGAGCAAAGGATAGGGCTCAACCACCTAGAGAGAACCCAACCTTTTCAAGTTAGGCATGAAAGAAATCCATCAAGTTTCATTTATTCCTTATTTACACATATTTTTCACTCAACTTTCTTCCCTAAGCCTAATCATGCTTTTCACATGAAATTCAATGCTTCCTACATTGAAGGAAAGTCAAGAAAATCTCACTCATGGATAAAGTGGATTCTTCTCTCATGTCATGGAAAGAGTATATGTCGCAGATCATCTTTTCTTAAATTGATCTTTATCTCATCTTTCTCTTTTATTTATGCAGTGAAGTTCCTTGTGCTCAAGCCTAATTCTATATTCTATCGCTTCAAAAGTTGGGGTTTCCTCTTCCTCTTTTACAAAAAAGGTATCGAACATAAGTAAGCTAACATTAAACCCTAAACCTTAAACCTATGAATAAAAACCTAAAGATAATAAAAACTAAACATAAAATAAAAATAAAATAAACCTAAAATAAAATAAAATAAAAACTAACTAAACCTAAAAAATAAACCTAAAAGTTAAACCTAAAAATAATCAAAAAATAAAACCTAAAAATAAATTAAACTTAAACAAAAAAATCCCACTAATAAACTAATTAAAAATAAACTAAACTAATAAAACTAATTAAAACTAAACTAAACCTAAACTAATAATGAAAAATAAACTAACTAGACTAATTAAACTAAACCCTAATAAATAACTAACTAATAATAATAACTAACAATTAAAACTTAAACCCTAAACATAACTAACCTAATAATAATAAACTAATAACTAATAACTAATAACTAAATAATTAATAATAACTAAACTAATAAACTAATAAACTAAACAAATAATTAATAACTAATAAAACTAATAACTTATAATTAACTAAACTAATAACCTAAATAATTAAACTAATAATAACTAATAACTAAAAACCAAATAACTAACTAATAAAACCTAAATAACTAAAACTAAATAAAAATAAATAAACTAATAATAATAACTAAAAACCCATGAATCTATTCTATCTTTAGATGTGGGGCCCTATCTAATTTATGCCATGATATGATCACGCCTAATAGCCACATATCTTCTCTCAATATGCAGGATTTCAGTTGGATCAGATCTTTGGCTTTGATGAACTCGACCTAGTGAAAGGACTCTAAGCCTTCATGCATGCAAGCACGAGAGAAGAAAGCAAAGTAAATGCTTTATTAGAAGCAAAATGAGGAAGCAGAGCTATCGTAGAAGTGGTAGCTTCCCTAGACCTACTACTACAAGACAACAGACGAGACCAAAAGGCCTTTTTTAAAGCCTATTAGTTTTAGGGTTGTTCACCTGCACTACTGAAGTACCAAAAGCTTCTTTCAATTTCATATGGGGGGTGTTCACTACAAGCTATCAACGCAATTTGAGATGGAACGTCGACTTATCTTATTTTATTGACATTCCATCTCTCAGGTGGGTTTCAGCTAATAATGAAATAGTGTTCATGTCTAAAGTAGAAAAAAACACCTAGCATTTCGAGTTTGCTGCTTTTCTCAGGCTAGAGAAGGGCAACTACTGATTGATCACCTTTGACTGTATACGTAGCTAGTGAACTATTGCTTTTGTTTTCTATGTGTTTCATTTAGTATAATACAATCTAAAGAGTACTACACCAAAGCATCATGACTTTTTCCAAAGGCACTAGTCATCTCTAAGGCCCAAGAAGTCTATGCCCGTAGGAATGCCAACCACTGCATAAGCCACTTATAAGAAAGCTCAATTTCGCTTCATAGGAATCGCACACATCACATAGCTGGAAGTTAGAGGGCCCGTACTACCTGCCTAACCCTTTGCTCCTAGGGACCGGACCATAGAGCAAAAAGAGCTACTAAAAAACTTGGTAGAATGGAAGGGCCTATGTATTTGCAAGACCCCTGCTGATTTGACCATACCTACACCCAGAGCAAATCCCCTAGCTGTCCTACCATCACACCATAAAATGGGAGATCATGTAGAACCCTTTCTTTTTAGCATAACAGTGGTGGAACGTCAAAAAATCTAATGGCCACGTCACATAGGGGCCTATGCTAAGGGTAACTTGGCCAAAAAAATGGACACCCAAAGGGCCCAGCACACACAATCCTATCCTATTTGAGGTCATCATTACACTAGGGATAATCATTTGTAGCATCATAAGGAGCACCTCCCAAGTACAGAAAAGGTATTATTTTTCTCAACATGGCGTATAGCACAAAAAACCATTCTTGACAAGCCAGACTATTCACATGAAAGAAGAGAAGAAAGGTGCTAGTCTCTTTTTTCGATCAGGAGCATTTCTCAAAATCCTTCAGGATCACAAGTGGAAATTAAGCAAGGGTCGGGAGGCTGCAAGCGCAGCGTCGAGCAAAAAAAAAGAAAGCAGGGTTAACTATTCTGTTGCATATGCTTTCTCTCCAATGCACTACGAAAACCCTAGGTTCAATAAGGCATATAGTCTAGTAGCTAGCTAGCATTCTTCAACTGGCTGCATTTTGTAGCGCTCATAGATTAGGAAAGCAAAATCTCCAAAACCTGATGTCATAGGTTTAAATCCTATAGAGCATTATTCCATTTATGTTATCTCAAATTACAATGGAAGAACTTCAGAAAATAAAGTAGAATTGCAACTTCAATTTGACCTCCTCTAAGGAGGAGGTCAATAAAAAAGAAGAGATGTTACTTAATCAAATGTCGAACTAATCACTGTGCCTATATTGTAAATATGAAGTTACAAATAATCCGATGGAAGTAATAGGAATTATACCTAAGATGATTCCAAATTGAAAAACTTCAATCATTTTGATTTTTTTTAGAGAATGAAAAGAGAGGCAAGATCTATCCCTAAATATGAATCTGAATTATCCATGAATCTTAATAACCACGAATTGGCAATTGATGAGGGAAGAAACCATAGAATACATGAAATGAAATATGCTAAGAGGCTTTTATTTTTATTTTTTTAAATTGTTTATTGAATTTTATTTTTCTCAAATAAGTTTTATCTTGTTCAAACCAATAAATAGAGCTAGGGTTATAATTGAAGCAGCTAGTAAAAAGCCAAAATAACTAGTTAGAATAGGCATGAAAAAACTAAATTAGATATGTTCTTTTACTACATATATGAATAAAATATTTAGCTAATTCTCAACCCAGATATGACGATAAGAAAAACTAATTGAAAGAACTCATTGAGTTTCAATTAAAAGTTCTTGATTCATCAGTCATCATAGATGGACACTAAATAAAAGAAAAACCTTGACTTTTTAAAAAAAATTAAAATTATTGATTATTTTCATTTGATCTTTATTTTCTTTCATTCTTTGAATTGATTTTGAGCCAGCTCGATTCAAAGAAGAGTAACTTCTATTACCCTTTTAGGTTCTATATTACTTTTGTATTAAAGAATCCCATCTTTGTTTTGTATTGTAGTTCCATAAGGAAAGAACTCTTGAGGAAATCTAATGTAACAACAGTTGCATCAAGAATATGGATTGTTCCAACGATCTCTTTTTTTTCTTTTGCAAATTAAATAGATAGGGATAGTAATAATAATTTCAATTTAGAATAGTAAGAATAGCTTCCTTCAGTTTCTAAGTGAAGTGAAGAAGTTCAAAGTTCAATAGCCTTAGTCTTGTATGAATGAACAATTACCAATTACTTGAATAAAATGAGAGGATTTAAAAAAAAGAAAATATGAACTGAACCAGGTTTGTAGATTCACATAACATATAATGGAAATTTAATTGAAATAAGTGTGGAATAGCCCTTTTCCATATCCATTTCTTAGGATCAAATTATAGGAAGAGCTAATGATCTTGGAACAATGACCAGCCAACTCTCATGGTGATGCAAAGCCATTGACCAAGGAGTTTCAGCTACATCCTTCATCTTCGTTCTTTTGGGCACCTGGTGGATTAATCATTTTTTTTCATATGAGATAGTAATGTAGGAAGTCAGAAGGTAGAGAGTCCAAATGTCTAGAAATCTGACTAAGTTCCAGGTATGGATTGAGAATTTTATAGATGCTATGAAGTATTTTCATTTGAAGATATGATGAATGTGAAATGAAGCCGAGTTTTCCTTAAAATAAAAGTAGTAGGCCAAGAGAAAGTTGGTTCTTGGGAAAAAGGTTTGATTGTTTAGGTAAGAGCAATTTCAGGCCTACTTTATTCAACACTTGAATCTCAATCTCAAGGCAGTGAGCCATTTAGAAGTGTAAAGTTAGACACTACCCCGAAAGAATCCATGTTTTGTAAATTATGATAGCCCTCATACCCAAAAATTCATTTTCAAATAGGATGAAGACGTGGCATATCATTTGATCTATCATCATTTGACATAGGTTAGTAAGGGCTCTACTCATCTAGCACCTTGTGATGATTTTTCAATCCCTAGTCCTAGGCTTTTCATTAGAATAGTAGAATCAAAGGATTTGATTGGGTGGCTCATCAATGCTGGTTTAGCACCAACTAATGAAGCAAGTATTTTTAGAATTCAATAATTAAGTTTTATCTAGTTACTCTATTATCTAATTCACTCGTATAGTTATACTCTTGAATATTCATATGAAGCAATAGAAAAACCCAGTCTTTGAAAGCCTTGAAGTTTGCCATGGCTCGCCAGCAATCAAGTTTTCTAGAAATCATGTTTGATTTCACCTCACTACCAAGATTCCTATTTGTAGGCATTTGAAGTCAAAAGAAAAAGACAAAAAAATGCAACTAAAGCAAAGCCAATAGGAGCTTATTTATTTTCACAGTCTTCCACGTAAAATAAAGGTAAGAAAAAGTTATAGATTCATAAAAGTAGAAGTCCCAATTGTGAGAGTTGTAGTGTAATTAGATCTTTTCTTAAGCATATCATCTTCTTTGCCATTAAGTGAAATCCTCAGCTCAAACTTTTTAGTTCTAGTGTTTTTTTCATACTATCAAGTGGAAGTGGGGGTTCCCGAGCGAGCTTTCAGGTGACATGAATGGTAGGTACCTAAGAAGTGGAATCCTTCTTTCTTTCCTGTAATTGATAGTTGAAGTGCTTGTTGCTCAAAATTTTCTTGGAAATTTCATTCTCTATTATTTCATTTTTTGTGCTTCTTTTTAATCAATATGTAATCGAGTGAGCATTTTCTAAATAGATCTATTCCATTTTAGTGCCTATCCTACTTCCCTACTAAAGTCATTGGAGTTTCAGTTTTCCTATTAGAGTCTTCTGCCCTCCCCGTAACCTTGAGTTCAAAACTCCCTTACACCCCACTCTTCCTGGATTGCTTGAGGACTAAAACTAGCTATCCAATAAAGAAGAAAAAGAAAAGAAAGTAGTCATACCTATAATATGAAGGAATCACAAATTTTTGGGCTTTATTGAAGAAAGAGACTGTTGGTACCATGTTCATATAATGAATAGAATAGAATTTCTCCCAAATTGGGAGAGTCCTCAAAAGTGTGAGAGGATACAGCTCTTGAGCCTAGTGTTTTTTTTCCAATTCCATCAATATGCAACTAGATTCCCTTATATAGGTTCATGCTTTCTTTTACCATCCACATGTCCTTCTTTTTCAAGAATGTCTCTCTCTAAGACTAGAAATACATCTTGAAAGTGAGATGGCACTTCAATTGGATAAACTAAAAATGCATAGAAGATTCTTTCAATCCATAATCTTTTAGTATGAAAAACTAGTAAATATCACTTACTAGCTTACACTTGGACTTGGAACTAAATTGAAAGGGTAAGGGCTTCTTTCGTAAAAAGGCTCTAGAGCATGATGTTGAACTATCATGCTCTGGGTCCTCAAGCTACTACTTTAATAGCCTAGAGTTAAACCTCCATAGGAACAAAATTGCAATTTTCTTTCTCTGGATTGGCATACAGCTCTTCTCTTTATCCCTCCTTCAAACAAAGTGTATATCATTGTATAGTGTTAAGTATTTTCCTCGATGAGTCAGACTTCTTGAACTTTAGATACACTTTTTAAGACCTTTTCTATAGTTTCATCTTGGATTCCTCCCTATGCCTAAAAATTGAAAGGGCGGCTAATGATTTCATCAACCTGTCAGACCCAAATTTAAACCATGCATTACTTTGAATGTTTTCTTGAAGGTGTTTGTCCTTAATGGATTCTTATTTGATGATGTCACTACCAGCACATAATTTAGAATTCCTGTCTATCTATTAACATCCTTAGTATAGGAAACCTATACTTGATAATAATTTTCTTCAATGTCCCTACACATATCACATATGCCATGATGATCTTTTGTACCATCCCAGTCTGCTGGTTACTTCAAATGGGGGGAGAAACTTCCTTGTAG
The DNA here is from genome assembly GCA_021442155.1 of Cymbidium sinense. Classification (NCBI taxonomy): domain Eukaryota; kingdom Viridiplantae; phylum Streptophyta; class Magnoliopsida; order Asparagales; family Orchidaceae; genus Cymbidium; species Cymbidium sinense. Next base: position 23,595,967 of record CM038214.1, read on the forward strand.
AAAATTGCGCTAGGTGAATATTATCGGGAGTGCTTTCACTGCTCTCATCATCTTGTGTTGTTAACGGTGGAATTTCCACCTTTCTTAGCTTCTCATATGGGGAGATTTTTTCACCTATGTTTATTTTTTCACAGAAACTGATTGGTGGGTTGAGCGTCAACCTTCTTTGCCCTGCCTTTTCATTAGTGCCTTTGATGGTGGCTTGTGCTCTTTGCTACTCTTTCCAGAAAAAAAAGGTGAACCCTAACCTAGACTCCATGACTATGATCACATACAGTATGTCATGGGTGATCATTGGGTTTCTCGGGTTATCAAGGTCTCATCGCTTCAAAAATAAGTACAAGTACCTACAGCTACCAAGAATAAGAATGAGAATAGTGATATCACTTCTTGCAAACATCCTATACATATTCAATATTCTTCTCTTGGAATCTTATAAGAAAAAGGATTATCTATATCAAAAGCTAAATAAGAAAAAGGCCAGTAGGAGATTTCACTCTTAAGTTTCATGGTTTTTTATTTATCAATTTTCATATTTGAGGTATTCTTTCTTTTTAGGGTTAGAAACTTTTTAAATAAAGAGTGTGATCCATGGGAAAAAACTAGAATCAGCTAAAAGGAAAGAAAAGTTGGACCCTAAAGAGAACAGGCTCATAAAAGAGATTGATAGACATAGATGGATAACCCACTGTCAAAGTCAGTGCAATTGATTTGGCTAGATCAACATCGAAGCACCTTAGGCTTGCTTACATAAGTTCTTCAAAAAAGGCTGGCAAGATGTCAAATGAAGCAAGCTTCCCACATGGTTCACAAGAGCACTTCCAATGGCAAGTAGGGAGAGAGGATTGATTGGTACACCCATCATTCATAGACTAAGAGATTGGGCCATCCGGTATTAGTTGAAGTCAAGAAAGAGGGAAAGCCTTCCCCCAATCCATAACTTTTAGGTGAAAAGAAGATAGATAATTGAGTGTCACAAGATTTTGAAAGCGCCGCATCTAGCTCAGCAAATTGTTTAAAAGAAATGATGGATATAGAGCGGTTATCACTTGTAGGAACATTCACCAAGGCTAAGCTATGAGTTTGATTTCACGAGTGCACAAGCAAAAGTGGAGACAAAGTTGTCCCCTGATCTGAGATATTAGTGAGATTAGCTACACGCTACTGAACCTACTTCAACCTTTGCAAGTGAGTTCGATAGGCCTCATTTCCTTCCCCCATTGTATCTTAAAATAAAACTAAGGGTCTCCAAAGCTAAATGTATGATTTAGGGCTGTCATCCCAGGACCTCTTTCTTATGAATATCAGCTTCTTTCTTTCCCTCTTCAAGACTATCAAATGGTACTTGGTTGTTCCCTAAAGCATTTCCCGTTCTATCAAAAAATTTCTTTAAGCTTCTTGCCTATTCCTAATTTTTCTATTCTATTTTTGGCTTCACCCCTGCTTGCCACTACCTCTATTAGGTGTACAAGGAAATCCATCTCTTATCCTCTTGTTAGTAGCGAGCCTACTACCGGGGAGGAGAAAGAGCTCAAACTCGATAGCGAGCCTAGTATTTGTAGATCAAACTTTTTCGAGTCAAGGAATGAGTTTCTCGGATGCAAGAAATCTCTTGCTCCACACCTTGTTGCTTAAGAGTTCTTGCTTCTTGCACATGCTAGGTTTCCTACATGAGCTTCTTCTGAGCCCTCAACATGGCATGGCAAATGAAGCTAATTTGGTATGAAATAGCTCGGGGCTTACTTTCGTAGGGTCAAAATGATGTATGTAGTGCTTCATTTTCACTCACCGTGAACATATGAATTGGATGGATGACTCACTTTCTCTTGAATGAGAGTCAAGTAAAACAACATCAGGGTGCCCCTGATGAAAGCACAGACCTATCATAGGCTGACTTTCCTGGTCACATAAGCAACATATGCTTTCTATATGATCTATGACATATGAGTTATGTCATATATATATATAAGTAAAATATGAATGTGTATGTGACCAGTCAAGCAGCGAAAGGAGAAAGTATAGCTTATCAAACAAAGCAACGTAGAAGCTAATAGAATCTAAGAAAAAAAGAAGTTAGAAGCTAAGACTCAGACGAAAAGCACTATTAACACTTGACTACACTAGACAATGAAAAAGATAGGAAGACCCTCATTTTTGAAAAAAGGAAGTAGGGCGACCAGGCTCCATAGTGAGTTTATCAAGTGATAAGAGTTCTATCATAAGTTTAGATTTTAGGAATGAGGAAAGTCACAGAACTCATATATATGGAAAACCAGCACAAGGGCTTAGCGCAGCATATACTCATTCTCATTTGCAAAGTGGTCAAGCATAAAAAAATTGATTTTTTAGAAGAAGTAGATCAACATATTGGTTAGTTTCACTCGTGATCTTTCTCTTTCAAATAAAAAAGAAAACAATGTTCAAGTGTCCAAGTGTTGAAGCTCACTCTAGCGCCTACGCATTATGACTCACTATTGAAAGAAAAGAACAGTGAAATCTGATTCTTATCTTCTCACTTGTTTTTCCTAGTCTATGTTGACCTATCCGAGGTCAAAATGGGGAAATGAAACTTCTGGGAGGGAATCCCATCAAAGTACTAGCCATGCATACTCATATAGGCTGGATTCTTCCAAAGCAAGCGATCGAACCTAAAAAATTAAGTGAAAAACTGCCAGTGATTATAGAATCTTTGGATACTCCTATGCTCTATCATTCATCAGTTGATCTTAGCTAGCTATATGGCACTCACTCCTCTATCTCAAGGCAACTATTTATGGGTCAAACTCCACGGAATATGATCTTGGTAGTTGATTACTACTAACTTACCGACTAGTAACCACTGCTTTCTTTCTTGCAAATGAAAGACCTCTAGGGCGTGTTTCCCTAATGTGACATTCTTTTTACTTGATTAGAATTTTCCTTTAGTCTTTGCTATGCTCATTCCTTTCTCTTTCTTTGTGATAGAAGGCCTCTGATTCATGCGTTATGTTGGCTTCTTTCTATCTTGCTATTAATAGAAAAAGAATTCCTAATTTTGCTGTATCTTTATAGATCCAATATACAAGTGGCATAAGTCCCTATTTTTTCTTACTTGTGATCGACTTCTCTTTCTTACTTTGTGTTACTTGTAGCCCTAACTTTTGACTTGTGAAAAAAGGTATTCTGACAAGGATGTCCTATTCACTCATTTTGGTCAAATGTGTAAAAGGACTCAAACATGAGTGATTGAATTGATTCATTTCTTGTTAAACTCTATTTCTTTCTATCTTTGGCTAAGTTATCTTAGCCTCTTTGGGTGAGTTTTCTTCATTCTTTTCAATTCCACTTACATTAAGTTACTTTCAAACAAAAGGAAGAGAATATCTAAATTTTTATTAGCTAGTTCAGATAAACACCTCTGTAGAACAAGTGGGTTGGTCTTTTAGCTATAGTGTGGTTCACCAGGCAGAGAAAAGTGATTCAGTTGAATAGACTGACTTCTCCTCATTTTTTTGGTTCAAGTAAGCAGGGATAAGTGAAAGGAATGGAGAAGAACCTGAAAAGGATATGAAGTTTCACTCATATTCATGAGGTCTTTCCAGTCAGAGGAGAAAGGCTCAACCTCTGGGAGTGGAGAATGACATATGCAATAAAATTTGGTTCAAATCGATCCATTTTCCAGGTTTTGCTTCTGATGACGTTCTCACTGGTAAACTGTGATCCTTCCTTCTTTTAAAAAATAGATGAAAGGAACAACTTCGCTAATGATGGTCTGTCTATGCATGAAGAATGACTTCTTTCTCCTTAAATTCAAGATTAGGTTTGCATTAGTCCACCATCCATACATAGGTGGGCTGCCAGACGACATGCTAGAAGTTGAAGTTATTGATGCATCAGATCATCACAATAGACATGCATCAATTTTTAGACACTATTCTCCTAGAGGTGTATAGTACTTTATTAGCATGAGACTGGGTTGGATGTGCTACAACTTTGGTCAGTCGGTGGCCTTAAAGGGATCCCCTAACAAGGCAGCTTGATAGTTTGGGTTTTTTCAAGTGAGTGCATATGACGGGTTACCTTTCATCCCTAAGGGGCAAATTGATGATAGCTAGGCTCAGTTCTTTTTGAGACTTACTTGTATGCTACCTTGATGATGTCACTGGGATTTGCTAAAATTCACTTAGCTCCACTGACAATAGGACAGGGGTTGGGTATGTTAGGTTGACTTGGTTTTGGATATCTTATGCGCCTCTTCTCGAGCATGGTGCCAAGATATATGAGCGGCGAGCGAGGGAGTTGGTGCTTCCTAGAGCACAGTGGTCCCACAGGACCTCTCAACAAGCAAGGAGTAGCTACTGTAGTGCCTTTTGACTTTGATGCATGTCGTAGCTATAGATTTTAATTTTCAACACCTTTAGCTTTCTGCTTATAGCACTGACCTATTGCTTTGACTTTGCAGGTAACCCACCCACTAAGTCGGGATGCGGCAAGAGCACTCATTGCCTCTCATAGAGAGGTACCTTCTTCATTGGGTCATCATATCAACCAGTAGCATGAGAAGCCTCAGTATGCTTCTATGGATTGGAGTGCCAATCCATCATACAATCAACCTCTCACACCTGATGAAGAAGAAGAGCCACAGCTTCTCTGTTTGGTGGAGAGTACACATCTTTTGGGTCTTTCGGCCCCTTCCATGGTGCATTTCCCTACTCCCTTGAGTCTAGACCTGGGTACCTCACCTCACATATCATTCTTCCTTCGGTGGCGAGTCTGATCTACTGGCCAAGAGAGACATTAGAGTCAGAGGTATGCGATGCTGGAAGATGCTAGGGCTAGGCTACAGTAGTTTATTACATCAAGAGAAGGGGTCTGACAGTTTCAATTAATGGCCATCTGAACACCCCAAATTTAGTATCTCATCTGAAGTGGCAATTGCTTGCTTGTAGTCACATTCTTAAAATCATTAGAACTTGAGTGAACCATTGGGTTTTTTTCTATAAAATTGGAAGAGTTATTTGTTATGTATGCCGATGGATAATATACACATTAATGCATGTATATGCAGTTATAACTTAATCAATAAAATGATGAAATTCAAAATTGAAATCTTTTTGGAAAAATCTTTGAAATAGAAACTCAATGTATCTAACAAATTATTCCTAATGGTTCCTGCCGAAATGCTGCTAGTTGATGAAAGTTATTAAGGGATCAAGCAATAAAAGTCGAGTCAAATCTATTTGGGTTATTCTATCAATTCCAATTTAATGCAGTTGGATCTAGTATAGTATGAACTAGCGATCAGGGAACAGATATGGACAAAACTTTTAATGGGGTCTCAAAAAATAAGTAATTTTTGCTGGGCCTATATCCTTTTTTTGATTAACTTGATTTTTCTACATTTTGAATGGAAAGACAAATCCTCTCAAGTATGGAATCCATATCCATGGCCAAAGTTGGTTTGGCCTCGTCTCCCTATGCTTGCTATTTATAGGCATGGAGGATATATACCCAGCTGTGTCTTGGTTTGGATCATTTCAAACCTGAACCAATCTAGTAGATTGAAGTGCACTAAAGTTGTACTATAGTATGAAAGGCCCCCTCCAAAAAAAGTGAATCAAATAGTTCACCACATCTTATCCTCAATCATGAATAGGAGGCAATAATAGAGCACTCAAGTGAAGCATCAAATCTGACAGAGTACTCCATCATGAAGTTTTTCCTCAGCCAATCATCACTCGATAGCTCTGTCCTAGCTGAGGAAAAAGATGTTTGGCAGAAGCCCTATCTTTGATTAGACTCTTGCTTTTTCTCGCTAGAGTGCTTGTTAGCATTTATGGTTGTTGTTATTGTTCCGGTTCAGTTTTGGTTCCAATTCTTGCTCAAAAGACTATCAAGAGAAGAAAGAAGAAGAGAAGGGCTGGCTAACAAGGGACTTGTGACCTAACTAAAGTGCACTCTTTTTTGGTTATGCACTAGACACTTGGTACGAATTATGCTCTAGGTATGGGCTCTTTCCCTATTCATAAAGATGAAAATTAACATGACACAATCCCTGAAGAGTATGATGTGCCCGGCCTTGCTTCTCTTGATTCCCCACCCACCTCTTGCAGAAGAGGATCAATAGAAAGATCTAAACCCAAGATTGCTTTTAGCTCTATATTTTTAGAGATAGGTGCAGAAGTGTTAGATTTGTAATGAGATACATCTAAAGTTTTTTAGAACCATTTGACACATAGTGCCTCTATTGAAATGGTTCTCAAAAAACTCCATAAATTTTCATGTAGAAGATGTTTTATGTATTCTTTATGTAGTTTGTTTTCTTTAATTATATATTCATTGGAATGAACCATAACTATGGAACCTGAGTTCTAATAGATTGATCCCAAAATAGAATATCCAATTTAGCAGAATTCAATAGAAAATGCTGAATTCGTGCCTTGGTCTTGCAATTTTAGATTTCTTCCAGTATGTAAAGAAATTACAAATATGGTCCAAGTAAGAAATGCGCAAGTTTCCATATGGTCCCAATTCCAATAAGAACCTCATGTTTCGTTAGCCCGTACTACTCTAAAAAGAATGCCTATGGTGAAAAATGTAAACCACCCTAAACTAATGACACGATAACTCCAATTATCAAAATGTTGAATTCATTGATATTTATCAAAATTTTGAAATGAGAGAAAAGAAGACTTTTTTAATGCACTTCCTTTTTCGTTCAAATATTCCATATCACCAAAAAATGACTTCCATAAACTTCAAAATTTCTTATTTTGAAAAAAAAGAATCGATTCTTTTTTGAAATGTAATCACTATAAGAGCAACTGATAATAATGATCCACATCAAAGAGCTGCAAAGCTCAAGAGCATCATACTGACATGCATTATTAACCACTAAGATTGTAGAGCAGGTACTAATATTACAGGTTTATACATTTTAGATGAAAGACTTGATGTGGCAAAATCTTGGGTAAAAATAATACTTGGTGAAGTTATTGCATTGTTGAAATCATTTTTATGATTCCTAAGATATGGAATCATATGAATAATAGATAAACTCCATGAAAAGAAGATTAATGATTCTTATAAATTACTTAAAGAAAAATGTCTCAAAGAAATCCAACGAATAAATAAAAATCCTATTATATAGAAAAAAGTAGCTATCATCCATTTATCTGATGAATTACATAATCCTTCGATTTTGTAGACTAATAAGTTCATTAAATTAATTAGAATCACAATTGAGATGATGGAAAAAGAAATATGAGTTAATATATGTTCTAAAGTCGTAAATATCATTACTTAGAATTCAATTAAGATGTTGTATAAAAAAGAACTCTTTGTATTCTTATTTGATTGGGTTGAAGTCAAAGAAAAAGAAGAATAGATTTACACAAGAAAGACTACCCCTCACTCGATCCTCCCCTCTCAACTCGTACAACATATGCCATACTTACCTACTCAATGTCTGCTAACTAGTGAAGAACTTGATGTCATCTTCTTTTTTTAGTTCTGAATTCATCTCGGCTTGAACTAAGACTCAGGAGTAGAATCTCCTTTCTTTCCCTTTCTATGTCAATTTCATTGATGTCATTCCACTAGAAAGGTTAAGACCAGGAGAGAGGATCTTCAATCTTCATCCAGTAATGTAATAGGGCGTCCTTAGATCTTTTGAAAAGATTCATAGGTCTACCAAGAAAAAGATCAATATTCAAAGTGCTATCGAATTCACGCTTAATTGACCATCGTTCGACCTTTATCAGTTTCCAAAGCGTTGGATGGATTTCACCCATTTCCCTTCAATCTATTTTCTAAGATAGAATTTCGATGTTGACCAAAATTGTTTACTTTCTTTAACAAGTACTAGTTATTAGTTTATTAGTTATTAGTTACTTAGTTATAGTTATTTAGTTTTATTATTATTTTAGTTATTATTTTATTAGTTATTAGTTATTTATTATTAATTTTAGTTATTTAGTTTATTAGTTTAGTTATTTTTTGAGTTTATTACTTTAGTTATTATTAGTTATTAGGTTTATTAGTTAGTTTTAATATTATTAGTTATTATTTTTTATTAATTTTTTAATTAGTTTTATTAGTTATTAGTTATTATTAGTTATTATTATTAGTTAGTTATTTAGTTTATTAGTTATTTTAGTTATTAGTTTTATTAGTTTATTTTAGTTTATTAGTTATTTAGTTATTAGTTATAGTTTATTACATTATTATTATTAGTTATTTTAGTTATTTTATTTGTTATAAGTTTTAGTTAGTTTTATTTTATTAGTTATTATATGTTAGTTATATTTAGTTTTATTTTAGTTATTATTATTGTTTATTAGTTTATTTAGTTTTTTTTTTATTTTTATTAATTATTAGTTTAATTATTATTAGTTAGTTTTAGTTTAGTTATTATTTTATTAGTTATTAATTTTTATTATTTATATTATTATTATTTTTAGTTATTTTAGTTGGTTAGGTTATTAGTAGTTTTAGTTATATTATTTATTATTTATTTATTATTTATTAGTTTTATTTATTATTAGTTTATTATTAGTTTTATTAGTTTACATATTAGGTTTTAGTTTATTATTATTTATTAATTTATTTTACCATTATTATTTAGTTATTATTATTATTAGTTTTTTATTTATTAGTTTATTATTATTTTTAGTTATTAATTAATTTATTTAGTTTATTATTATTATTAGTTTACTTTATTATTACTATTAGTTTAGTTTAATTAGTTATTTATTAAGTTATTAGTTATTAGTTTTATTTTTAATTTTTTATTATTATTAGTTTTAGTTATTTATTATTAGTTTTAGTTAGTTATTCTTATTAGTTTTTAGTTTAGTTTTATTAAGTTTATTTATTTTAGTTTAGTTTTATTTATTTTATATTAATATTAGTTAGTTTATTTAGTTTTTATTATTAGTTTATTTTATTTTGGTTTTATTATATTTATTATTATATTAGTTATTTAATTATTAGTTTTAGTTTCTTTAGTATTTTTAGTTATTATTTAGTAATTAATTATTATTTATTATTATTAGTTTTATTAGTTATTAGTTATTATTATTAGTTTTTAGTTTTTATTAGTTATTAGTTTATTTATAGTTTATTTTAGTAGTTATTTGTTATTTAGTTTTTAGTTGGTTATTATTAAGTTTTATTTTATTTTATTATTTATTAGTTATTTTAGTTTATTAGTTTTTAGTTTATTTATTATTATTGTTAGTTATTAGTTTATAGTAGTTATTTTAGTTATTAGTTTATTTAGTTTAGTTAGTTATAAGTATTATTATGTTATTATTAATTTATTATTAGTTATTTATTAGTTATTAGTTTAGGTTATAATTATTAGTTATTAGTTTTATTAGTTTAGTATTTATTATTATTTAATAGTTTAGTTATTAGGTTAGTTTATTATTATTAGTTTTTTAGTTTATTATTAATTTAGTATTAGTTATTATTATTAGTTGTTAATATAGTTGGTTTAGTTATTAGTTATTATATTATTAGTTATTAGTTAGTTTAGTTATTTTTTAGTTTTAGTTTTTTATTAGTTATTATTATTATTAGTTTTAGTTATTAGTTTATATTATATTTGTTTAGTAAGTTTATTTATTATTAGTTTAGTTATATTAGTTAGTTTATTATTTAGTTATTATTATTTATTTTATTTTTTATTAGGTTTTATTATTATTAGTTATTTTACTAGTTATTTAGTTTAGTATTATTAGTTAGTTTTTTTAGGTTTTAATTATTATTTATTATATTAGTTATTATTATTTAGTTAGTTATTATTATTAGTTATTAGTTTTTGGTTTATTAGTTTATTTTTAGTTTATTTAGTTAGTTTTATTTTATTAGTTATTATTTTTATTATTAGTTATTTGTTTATTAGTTTTTATTAGTTATTAGGTTATTATTATTAGTATTAGTTAATATTATTATTATTATTTATTTTAGTTTATTTTATTAGTTTTAGTTATTATTAGTTTAGTTTAGTTTTTATTTTTTAGTTAGCTTTATTTAGTATTAGTTAGTTTTAGTTTTTAGTTATTAATTAGTAGTTTTATTAGTTATTGTTAGTTTATTTGTTGGTTTTAGTTTAAGTTAATTTTTAGTTTTAATTTTGTTAATTATTAGTTTAGTTTTATTGGTTAGTTTTAGGTTTTTTTAGTTTTATTATTGGATTAGTTAGTTATTTATTGGTATTTTATTATTTATTAATTTAATTATTAGTTATTTAATTATTATTAGTTTATATTTTAGTATTTTTTTAGGTTTATTAGTTATTAGTTTTTATTTGATTTTATTATTAGTTGTTTATTTATATATAAATTAGGTTATTTTAGTTATAGTTAGTTATTAGTTTATTAGTTATTAGTTTAGTTTTATTATTATTTTAGTTTTTTTAGTTTTTTAGTTATTAGTTATTCATTTATTAGTTATTGGGTTTAGTTATTTTATTTTATTTTAGTTTTATTAATTATTAGTTATTAGTTATTTATTATTATTAGTTTATTAATTTAACAATTCTTAGTTTATTTTAGTTTTAGTTTATTATTTTATTTTATTTGTTAGTTATTTATTAGTTTATTAGTTATTTAGTTTATTATTTTAGTTAATTATTTATTTAGTTATTATTATTATGTGTTAGTTATTTTATTATTAGTTTATTAGTTTTGTTATTATTAGTTTAGTTAGTTATTATTATTAGTTATTAGTTATTAGTTTAATTGGTTTATTTATTAGTTATTTATTTTAGTTAGTTTTATTTATTATTTTTAGTTATTTAGTTTAGTTTTTTTTTAGTTTATTTATTGGGTTAGTTAGTTATTAGTTATTATTATTATTATAGTTTTAGTTTATTTATTAGTTTTTTTATTATTTTAGTTTTATTATTATATTTTTTGTTATTATTAGTTATTATTTAGGTTTAGTTATTAGTTATTAGTTTATTTTATTAGTTTTATTTATTTTTAGTTTAGTTAATATTTATGATTAGTTATTTATTTTAGGTTATTAATTTAGTTTTTTATTATTATTAGCTTATTATTTAGTTTATTATTTTATATTATTATTAACTATTAGTTATTAGTTATTAGTTATTTATTTAGTTTATTAGTTTTAGTCATTAGTTAGTTAGTTATTTAATTTATTAGTTATTATTTATTAGTTATTCGTTAGTTAGTTTTAGGTTATAATTTTAGTTAGTTATTATTCAATTTTACTTTAGTTGGTTGTTAGTTAGTTTTATTAGTTTTTATTAGTTAGTTTTATTATAATTAGTTATTAGTTTTAGTGTATTAGTTATTATTAGTTATTAGTTATTAGTATTATTAGTTAGTTATTATTTTATTATTTAGTTTAGTTATTATTATTAGTTTAGTTTATTATTTATATTTAGTTAGTTTTATTATTTATTGATAGTTTATTAGATTAATTATTAGTTTTAGTTATTTGTTATTTAGTTATTATTAGTTTTAGTTAGTTATTAGTTATTATTATTTTATTAGTTTATTAGTTTTTAGTTAGTTTAGTTATTTAGTTTACTAGTTTTTTTTGTTATATTAGTTATTTAGTTTTTACTTTTTATTTATTAGTTATTAGTTTATTAGTTTTTAGTTTTATTATTTTGTATTAGTTAATTTTATTTAGTTAATTAAGTTTATTAGTTATTTATTAGTATTTATTTTTAGTTTTAGTTAATTATTAGTTATTAGTATTATTAACTTATTAGTTAGTTATTATTAGTTTATTAGGTTTTAGTTATTAGTTTTAGTTAGTTTTATTAATTATTATAGTTAGTTTTGTTTTATTTATTTTTAGTTAGTTTTTTTAGGTTTATTATTATTATTTTTATTAGTTATTTAGTTATTTATATTAGTTTTATTATTAGTTATTTTATTTTTTTAGTTTTATTAGGTTTATTATTTATGATTATTATTATTATTATTATTATTAGTTATTAATTATTAGTTTTAGTTATTATTTATTAGTTATTAATTTAGTTTAGTTTTATAATTTAGTTATTTTAGTTTTATTATGTAGTTATCATTATGTTATTATTATTATTATTAATAATTAATAATTAGTTATTAGTTTACTTATTATTTAGTTATTTTGTTTTGGTTTAGTTTTATTATTAGTTAGATTAGTTTATTATTAGTTTTTAGTTATTTATTAGTTTTTTTAGTTATAGTTTATTTTAGTTTTTAGTTTTAGTTAGTTTTTAATTAGTTATTTAGTATATTACTTATTAGTTATTATTATTAGTTGGTTTTTTAGTTATTATTAGTTATTAGTTTTAGTTTATTATTTATTATTTAGTTTATTAGGTTTATTATAAGTTATTATTAGTTTAGCTTTAGTTATTAGTTATTTAGTTATTATTAGTTTTTAGTTTATTGTTATTATTATTATTATTAGTTTATTAGTTATTTGTTAATTTTTTTATTATTAGTTATTAGGTTTATTATTAGTTAGTTAGTTTTTAGGTTTTTATTAGTTTTATTATTATTTTAGTTATTACTTTTTTACTTTAGTTATTAGTTACTATTAATTTATTAGTTTATTAGTTATTTTGTTTAGCTATTAGTTTTTTAGTTTTTATGGTGAGTTATTTGTTTAGTTTTTAGTTTTAGTTTTATTATTTTTTCATTAGTTTTTTTAGTTTTATTATTATTATAATTATTTATAGTTATATTATTAGTTATTATTGGATTAATTTTTAGTTTATTATTTATTATTTAGTTTTATTAATTTATTATTATATTATTTATTTTATTTAGTTTTATTATTTATTATTTTTTTATTATTTATTTAGTTTTATAGTTTAATTAGTTTAGTTTTATTATTTAGTTTTTTATTATTATTTTATTGTTTAGTTATTTAGTTGTATTAGTTATTTATTATTAGTTTATAGTTTAGTTATTATTTTATTATTAGTTTATTATTTAGTTTTATTATTAGTTTGTTTAATTAGTTATTTTAGTTAGTTTATTAGTTTTAGTTATTTAGTTATTAGGTTTTAGTTTATTAGTTAGTTTTATTTAGTTATTTTAATTAGTTTATTTTATTAGATTTTTTATTAGTTTTATTAGTTTTATTTAGTTATTTTTATTAGTTATTTTTTTATTAGTTACTAGTTATTTATTTTTATTATTATTATTTAGTTATTATTTTAGTCTATTATTTTTTTTTATTTATTAGTTTTAGTATTTTGGTATTTTATTAGTTATTTAGTTTTTTTTATACTAGTTAGTTATTAGTTATTATATTATTATTGGATTAGTTATTAGTTTAGTTTTTTAGTTTTATTAGTTATTATTAGTTTGTTTAATTATTTATTATTAGTTTTTATTTGGTAGTTATTATTTTTTTATTATTTATTTAGTTTTATTAGTTATATTATATTATTATTATTATTATAATTAGTTATTATTATTATATTATTATTATTATTATTAGTTTATTATTAGTTTATTTAAGTTATTTATTATTTATTAGTTTTATTAGTTTTATTATTATTTATTAGTTAGTAATTAGTTAAGTTATTAGTATTTCATTAGTTTTAGTTAGTTATTAGTTTATTAGTTTTTAGTTATTATTAGTTTTTTTAGTTATTAGTTTTATTAGTTAGTTATTTAGTAATTATTAGTTTTATTAGTTATTATTTATTATTAGTTTATTTTAGTTATTAGTTTTTAGTTATTATTATTAGTTTTTTAGTATTAGTTAATAATTTAGTTATTATTGGTTTTATTTATAAGTTAGTTTAGTTTATTATTATTATTATATTATTATTATTAGTTTTTTTTAGTTTTATTATTATTTAGTTTTTAGGTTATTAGTTAGTTTTAGTTATTTATTTATTTATTAGTTATTAGTTATTAGTTATTAGTTAGTAGTTAGTTATTATTAGTTATTTTTTTGGTTTATTAGTTATTAGCTAGTATTTTAGTTATTATTTTAGTTATTATTAGTTATTAGTTTTTATTATTAGTAGTTATTGGTATTACTATTTATTAGTTATAAGTTATTTGTATTGTTAGTTTTAGTTATTAGTTATTATTTATTAGTTATTATTAATTATTATTAGTTATTGTATATTAGTTTTAGTTAGTTAGTATTATTATATTTATTTTAGTTATTTTTTATCTTATTATTATTAGTTTATTATTTATTAGTTTTTAGTTTTTAGTTATTAGTTAGTTATTAGTTTAGTTATTAGTTATTTTTTATTTAAGTTTTGTAGTTATTAGTTATTATTTTTTTAGTTATTAGTTTTTTAATATAGTTTTTATTTATTATTTTTGTTAGTTTAGTTTATTAGTTTTTTTAGTTTATTTTTTTTATTTGTTATTAGTTTTTAGTTTTTATTAGTTATTAGATATTTATTATTATTATATTATTATTATTATTATTATTAGTCTTAGATATTAATTATTAGTTCAGTTATTTATTAATTTATTAGTTATTATTTAGTTTTAGTTTTATTAGTTAATTTATTTAGTTATTATTTAGATTAGTTATTTATTATTACTTATGATTATCATTTATTAGTTTATTGGTTTTTTTTTGTTTAGTTATTATTATAGTTACTTATTATTAGTTTAGTTGTAGTTATTAGTTTTTTTTATTATTTAGTAGTTAGGTTTTAGGCTTTATTTGTTTATTATTATTAGTTTATTAGTTTTATTGGTTATTAGGTTTAGTTATTAGTTATTTTAGTTAGTTTATTTATTTAGTTTATTATTATTAGTTATTATTAGTTACTATTTAGTAGTTAGTTAGTTAGTTTATTAGTTATTTATTAGTTATTAGTTTATTAGTTTATTAGTTATTATTAATTTTATTAGTTATTATTATTATTATTATTTAGTCATTATTATTATTAGTTAGGTAGGTTTATTAGTTTTATTATTTTAGTTTATTAGTTATTATTAGTTAGTTTTAGTTTTATTTAGTTCATTAATTATTAATTATTAGTTATTAGTTATTAGTTTTATTAGTTTATTAGTTATTAGTTATTAGTTAGTTTTTATTATTATTAGTTAGTTATTAATTTTAGTTAGTTATTTGTTAGTTATTAGTTTAGTTATTATTAGTTATTAGTTTATTAGTTTATTAGATTTTTTAGTTTAGTTTAGTTTTAATTTTTTTAGTTTTATTAGTTATTATTATTAGTTTTATTATTAGTTTATTATTAGTTATTAGTTTTAGTTATTAGTTAGTCATTATTAGTTATTAGTTTTGTTATTACTATTATTTATTATTAGTTATTAGTTAGCTATTTTTATTAGTTATTATTAGTTATTAGTATTATTAGTTTATTAGTTTATTAGATTTAGTTTTATTATTAGTTTTTTAGTTTCATTATTTATTAATTTATTATTATTATTTATATTTATTAGTTTAGTTTTTTTTTTTAGTTAGTTTATTATTATTAGTTTTAGGTTTAGGTTTGGTTATTAGTTATTAGTTATTTAGTTATAGTTTATTAGTTTATTAGTTTAGTTTATTAGTTTTTAGTTATTTAATTTATTAGTTATTAGGTTATGTTATTCATTAGTTTTAGTTTTATTATTAGTTTATTAGGTTTTACTTTATTAATTAGTTATTAGTTTAATTTTAGTTAGTTTATTAGTTTTAGTTTATTATTATTTATTATTAGTTTAGTTATTAGTTTATTAGTTAGTTATTAGTTTTATTATTAGGTTTATTAGTTTTAGTTTTAAGTTTAGTTATTAGTTATTAGTTTTATTAGGTTTTAGTTTAGTAATTATTAGTTACTAGTTAGTTATTTATTGGTTATTAGTTTATTTAGTTTTATTAGTTAGTTAGTTATTGGTTTTATTAGTTGGTTAATAGTTTTATTAGTTATTTATTTTTTAGTTATTTTTTAGTTATTAGTTTTTTTATTGGTTTATATATTTTATTATTTAGTTTTATTAGTTTTATTGGTTATTAGTATTACTTATTAGTTGGTTATTAGTTAGTTTATTTTTATTAGTTATTAGTTTTTTATTAGTTGGTTATTGGTTATTATTTAGTTTGGTTTATTAGTTTTTATTAGTTTAGTTATTTTTTATTAGTTATTTATTTATTAGTTTTCTTAGTTATTTAGGTTTTAGTTAGTTATTATTAGTTATTACTAGTTATTATTTCCAATTTAGTTTCTAGGATTTTAGTTAGTTATTAGTTTAGTTTATTTTAGTTTAGTTTATTTTAGTTAGTTATTAGTTTAGTTATTTAATTTAGTTAGTTATTAGTTTAAGTTTTATTAGTTATTTATAATTAGTTTAGTTTATTAGTTTATTAGTTTAATTTTATTAGTTATTAGTTTTAGTTATTAGTTTATTAGTTATTAGTTTATTAGCTTAGTTTTATTAGTTATTAGTTTTATTTATTTAATTTTAGTTATTATTATTAGTTATTATTAGTTATTAGTTTATTATTAGTTATTATTATTTAGTTTTTATTAGTTATTATTAGGTTTAGTTTATTAGTTTTTTATTATTAGTTTTATTAGTTTAGGTTTAGTTATTAGTTTAGTTATTTATTAGTTTTATTAGTTTTTATTATTTGTTATTATTAGTTAGTTTTATTAATTATTAGATTATTAGTAATTATTAGTTATTAGTAATTATTATTAGTTATTAATTAGTTTTATTAGTTATTAGCTTAGTTTATTAGTTTAGTTATTTAGTTTTTTATTTAGTTATTTAGTTATTATTAGTTATTAGTTTTTATTAGTTTTTAGTTAGTTTAGGTTATTATTTAGTTGTTAGTTTAGTTATTTAGTTTTAGTTATTATTAGTTATTAGTTTATTAGTTTTATTAGTTTAGTAATTAGTTTATTAGTTTTAGGTTTAGTTAGTTAGTTTAGTTTGTTTAGTTAGTTTTTTTAGTTATATTAGTTAGTTTAGTTATTATTAGTTTTTAATTATTAGTTTAGTTGTTAGTATATTAGTTATTAGTTTAGTTATTAGTTTATTAGTTAGTTATTATTATTATTAGTTAGTTTATTAGTTTTTTACTAATTAATTTTTAGTTAGTTATTAGTTTAGTTATTATTTTTAGTTATTATTAGGTTTAGTTTATTTATTATTTTATTAGTTAGTTATTAGTTTAGTTATTAGTTTAGGTTTATTAGTTAGGTTTTTTAGTTAGTTAGTTATTAGTTAGTTAGTTTTCTTAGTTTAGTTATTAGTTAGTTATTATTAGTTATTATTAGTTATTAGTTTATTAGTTTATTAGTTTATTTAATTTATTAGTTTTTGGTTTATAGTTTTATTAGTTTAGTTAGTTTTTGTTTATTAGTTATTAGGTTTATTAGTTAGTTATTTGGTTTAGTTATTATTTATTTTAGTTTTATTAATTTATTATTAGTTATTAGTTAATTAGTTTAGTTATTTTATTAGTTATTATTATTAGTTTATTAGTTTAGTTATTAGTTATGATTATTAGTTAGTTTTTAGTTTATTATTAGTTAGTTTTTTAGTTTTAGTTATTATTAGTTAGCTTTATTAATTATTAGTTTAGTTATTTTATTACATTTTTAGTTATTAGTTATTTTATTAGTTTTAGTTAGTTTTTATTATTAGTTATTATTATTAATTTATTAATTTTAGTTATTAGGCTTTAGTTATTAGGTTTATTAGTTTAGTTAGTTAATTATTTAGTTTTATTATTAGTTTAGTTTTATTGTTAGTTATTAGGTTTATTAATTTTAGTTTAGTTTAGCTTTTAGTTTATTAGTTTATTAGATATTTAATTATTAGTTTATTTTTAGTTTTATTTAGTTATTTATTTTAATTTTAGTTAATTTTAGTTAGTTTTATTAGTTTTATTTAGTTATTAGTTATTAGTTTAAGTTTTATTAGTTAGTTTTAGTTTATTAGTTTTATTAGTTTATTAGTTTATTATTATTACTTTTATTTTTATTAGTTAGTTAGTTATTATTACTTTATTAGTTTTTGTTTTATTATTATTAGTTAGTTTAGTTAGTTAATTATTAGTTTAGTTTATTATTATTATTATTAGTGATTTTAGTTTTATTAGTTTATTAGTTAGTTAGTTTAATTTTTAGTTTAGTTTTTATTAGTTTGGTTATTAGTTATTAGTTAGTTATTATTAGTTATTAGTTATTATTAGTTTAGTTTAGTTATTTATTAAGTTATTATTATTAGTTTTATTAGTTTAGTTAGTTATTTTAGATTTATTAGTTATTAGTTTAGTTATTTTTTTTAGTTTATTAGTTAGTTATTAGTTTATTAGTGTTATTAGTTTAGGTTTAGTTATTAGTTTACAAGTTTTATTAGTTAGTTGACTTATCAATTTTATTTTAGTTATTAGTTTATTATTTTATTTAGTTTAGTTAATTTTATAGTTATTATTAGTTATTGTAGTTTATTAGTTTATTAGTTATTATTATTTTGACTTGTGACCCTCCATCACCATCGACTTACTTTCTATCCTTGAGCTCCACACAAAAAATGCTTCAATTGATTGACGGATGCAACCCAAGAAGGTAGCAGTCAAGGTTGGTTTCATTCCCCTCTCTATAAAGAGAAAAACCTTATCCTTCACTTCTTAGCGAATTGCAAAAGAGTGGATGCTAGGGCTTATACCTTTCCAATGGCATCTATTTTGGTGCCCTCTTTTTTTGTGCTGCCCCAAAGCATTTGTTCCTTTCATTGGCATTTACTCAACCAAGCTTAACCGAAAGGCTATCTTGATAGAAGAGCTCCATTAGCTATCCACTTTTTCCTCACCCTTGAAACTGATCAAGGTCAAAGACCAAGGTCCTATCCTTCCCTATAACGAGACGAAGGAAGTGAGATGCTTGTCTTGCCGAGCCCATAGGTCAGTGCTCACGGACTAGGATGGTGTTGTCTACTCAAAACTAGGCTAGAGGTAATTAACTCCATTCTCGATGAACCCTTAACCTCACGCGTATGCTTGGTTACATGTGGCATCTACTCTGCTTGACTTGAGTGCATACACTAAGGCTATCAAACTGAGCAGCTTCTCTTGTCCACTATGGCTTACTTAGTCTTTTCAAGGAACACAATTGATAGAAACCTCCTAGACAAGGTGCAACCATGAGCTTTCTATAATAAATTTCCTACTTAGGAAGAGCCCTTCTCAAAGAAAGGTGAGCTGAACCTTCATTAGCTGACTTGGGAATGGAAGAATTGTGGCACTGACCTATCATTCCTACTCCTTTTATTCTTGACACGAAGAAAATTTGAGGGACAAGTCACAAGAACTTCTCATGTAACTTACATATAGTGGTTTCCTTTAGAAGCTTTTAGCTATGCCTTATATAGTTTCATTTCTATGAAGTAACTCTATCGAGAAAGTAGTTTAAGGTTTATGTACTTGTTTGATGCTATTACTATTACTATTATTGAAAGATTGAATTGAGAAAACTACTAACAACTACTATTACTACTATTTAAGAACTAACTCCTTTTGGCTAAAGCAGCATATGATGTTCTCTCCTTGAGGAATCTTATAAATGATAACCTCTGGGATTTGAGCAAATAACTCCATGGTGTACTTATGATAGTGATGGAGCTTTAGCTTTATAACCTTATAGGGCCCAGCAATTTGGTTGATAACTAATTTAGAATATTTAAAGATGTTGATGTTCTTGATGCTTAGAGTGATGACTAACTCGGTGCAATCGAGCCTCATATTCGCTTTGTTATTGGTGCAAGGACATACATGATATGAGAATCTCATCACATTGCGTCTAGAGTATGAGAACTATTCTACGCCTTTCACGGAATAGTAGATTGTGGTTCTTCTCCTCTTTGAGAGGAACCCACCATCAAAGTACATCTCCCAGTATTGAATGCTAGTATCCCCTAAGTTCATGGTTTGATCATCGAGGAGATCATCACTAAGCAGAGAGTCAGTAGGAAGTGGGTGTACTACAAAGATATATGTTAGCGCTTGTCCTTTCACCGCACGGAGGGGTACGAAGGTAATGTCAAACTGTGAGAGGATAATGGACAATAATGCCAACCAACCATGTTATGAGATACTGTAGTGGATTGATCTTATAGATTAAGTTCACCTTATAAGGAATCATGTAGTGCTATATCTTTTGGGATGCAAAGATTAAAGCTAGGCAATGCTTCTCAATGGGTGGATATTTAGCCTCAGTAGGGATTAGATGATGGTTGAGGTAGTAAAGTGCATTTTCCTTCCCTTCACCATTGGCTTGGGCCAATAAAGCACTAAGGGACTCATCTATCATAGCAGTGTAAAGTATGAATGGCTTGCCGGGGATGCTAATGCATGGTGTCATAATGCTTGATGTCTTGAATTCATGCTCACACTTATCATCCTTGAACTTGGCATCCTTTTGACAAGTCGAGAATAGTGACATCTTCGATAGATTGGATATAAAGCATCTTAGATATGCCAATTACCCTTGGAATGATCTGAGTTGAGTTAAACTTTTAGGGGGTGGAATTTCTAATACTTCCATGATCTTCTCCAAATTGATTTTGATTCCTTGGTGTTAGACAACAAACCAAAGGAATCTCCCTAAAGCTACTCTGAATGCACACTTCAGGGGTTCATTTTAAGGTAAAATTATCTTAACTATTCAAAAACTACACTCAAGTCAAAGAGATGGTCTTCCTTTTCTCTACTTTTGACCATGAGATCATCAACATAGCACTTGACTTGATGATGAATGAGTTCGTCGAAGATTCGAGTCATAGCCCGCTGGTATGTAGCACCAGCATTTTTAAAGCTAAAAGGCATGACCTTATAGCAATAAATTCTGATCAGGGTTCAAAAAGTAGTGTTTATTTCATCTTCTAGGGCCATCTTTATTTGGTTATATCCAGATGAGCCATCCATGAAATAGAAGACTACATGAGATGAGGCAATGTCCACCATCAGCTCTAGGATTGGTAGTGGAAATTCATCTTTTGGACATGTCTTATTTAAATCCCTAAAATTAATGCATTGTGAATTTGACCATTCATTTTCTTAATTGGGATGACATTAGCTAACCATGTAGGGTATTTTTCTTCTCGGATGAAGGCAGTATCAATCAATTTCTTGACTTTAAAAATGACCTGTTGTTCTATGTCTTATTGCACATGTCTAAGAGCTTGCTTTATAGGGTTTGCAATAGGCTCTATTGCTAGTTTATGGACTGCTACATCAAGAGCCAATCCAAGCATTCATAACTCCATGCAAAGCAGTCCTTTAACTCAGTTAATAGCCTAACTAAGTCATTAGATTCAATTTCATTCAACAAAGAAGCGATGTATGGCGGCATGGATCTTCTTGATTCTAAGTTGATTTCTTTAGCTCATCGATGGATGACTTGATTTCTTCTTTGAACTATGGTGGTGCATCTTTGACTTCAAAATCATCTTGGATCATCACGAAGTTTCTAAACCGACTCCTCATATGAGTTAATGTGATTTGAAAAGAACCTATCATATTCCAAATGATTGGTGATGACTAAGCAGTAATCGTCATCATCGACTAGACATAATGTATTGAATCCTAGTCCCGGTCTTGATTGAGAGCTTTTGCATATGTTCTTCCATATTCTTTTGAAGTTGTTTGACTTGTGCTTTGACCAAGTATGTGGGATTATCCCTTTCTTTGCTAAATTATGAACATAAGGCAAGTATCAAAAGATAATTCTATTAAATCTTTATGTGAATCATCCTAAAGTTCTACATCAACTTCTTGTCTTGAGGATGATGCTCCCTGAAAGAACCTTTGAGTTATCACACCTCTAGATGACTTAGGGGTTTCCTTAACTACCAAACCCTTATGCTTTTTAAGAGGAAACTAGGGTTAGAGCTAAGGTTCCCAGCTGATGTCTAATTGTTTCACATATAGACTTGGATACACTTATGCTTTGCTTTGGAGCTTGATCTTCATCACTGTCTAGCTTAAGTGTCACCTCCAAGGGAATCTATGACTGACAAGAGCTAGCTGGTGTGCTAACCATATAAGACTCATCCTATGAACTAGATTCTAAATCTATCTTGATAGCAGGTGTACTCTTGGTAGCTGGGACATATCTTCTATTGGGTGGCCAATAATGAGGTTTTCTACCCCTAGGACTGACTCTAAACTGACCTCTTCCTCACTGGTACCCATATGTTGAATGGAGTAAGAACTATGGGTGAAGTCTAATGTCAAGCTCCACTTCCTCCTCCAAGTCTATTTTGCTCCCTTTTGTTTTCTTTTTCATTTTCTCTTTTCTTTTCTCTTTTCTCTTTCTTTTTTTTTTTTTTTCTCTTTTTTATTTTAAAACTTTTGCCAAGTTTACGAGAATAGACTTGTTGATTTTGAAGGAGGTAGTAAGCCACATCCTCATATATGCTGACCTCGTGAACTATAAATGGCTTGAGATCTCCTTTGACATAATAGATGATCCCACCTCTCACAAACTTCATACACTGATGTAGAGAGGATGGAGCTATGTTGTTCTCATGTATCCATGGTCTCTTAAGCAAAGCGTTGAAAGATGTATCTGAGTCTATAATGTGAAACTTGGCTTCGGTCTTCTAATCATCTATCTCCATGGGCAACACTATGGAGCCTAAGGCCTGTTGACCTCACTTTTGGAGTGCAGATTCAATCTTCCCATCTTAGACGTAGGAGTCTTCTAGATAATAAGACTTCCTATTCATAAGACACTTCTAACAATTAGGTAAAGACTTAACCTAAGCTTTAAAGACTTAGAAGGGTTAACCATGATTAGGTTATGCCTTAGGGATTAGGATAATCCACCAACCCTACAACCCAAATCAAATCCATGTTCACCTTCTCAAATCAAACCTCAAGTTTAATTCAAACATCAAATTCAAATCCAAATCCAAACCCAAATTTAAAAACCAAATGACTGAAGCCCATGATTAAATCCAAACTTGAAACCCTTCCTAAGCCATATGACCTATCCCATGGACTTAGCCAAATCTCAATCCACCTCAATCAAAAATTAATTGATTTTCTCATAACAAATTTATATCTTCAACCATATTCCTTAATATAAATAAAATCTATATTCAAATGATCAAAACTTAGTCAAATTAAATCAAATTAAATCAAAACCCTTCCTAAGCCATATGACCTATTCCATGGACTTAGCCAAATCTTAATCCAAATAAAGTCAAACTCAATTGATTTTCTCAAAATCAATCATATGTTCAATCATCTTCACAAATTTAAATGAAATATACATTTAAATCATCAAAACTTAATCAAACCAAATCAAAATTCAAATCTAAGCCACATGACCCAACTCCATGGACTTAGCCAAATTCCTTCATTCCAAAACCCAAATTCAATTTATTTTCTCATGAATCAATCATACCTTCAATCATATTCACAAATATAAATGAAATATACAATCATCAAACCAAACCTAAATCAACCCAAGTCATACCCAACTTAACCCTTTTTACTTGAAATGTTCAAATGAACCAAAACCCAGTTGAACCCAAGCCAATTGCAATTGAATTTATATATCAATCATAAATCCATATATAAACTCAACTAAATCAAACTCAACCTAAAATCAAGCTAACTAAACTCAATTGGTCTACTTGACCCAAAGTGGCCAACCTATTTGAGCCAAGTTCTAATCCTACCTAAATTGGATTGAGCCAAGCCCATCAAAATCTCCCATCATGATTATTGATCACCCTAAGTTGATCAATTGTCACAAATTGGGTCAAACTAAGTCAACTTGGTCATTTGACCAAGTCAACCCCTTAACCCATATGAACCCAAACTAGCCAAATTGCAACCTAAGCCAAATCCCTTGAAAATGATTCATACCAAGTCGAAATCAATATTTGAATATGACTTGACCTTCAATTGAGTCAAACCAAACCCAATTGGCCCTCTTGACCCGAGTTGACCCAAATTTACCTAAAAGACCAAATTGGGTCAAATCAAAATATAAACCAAATTGATTATAACCAATAGCTCAAGTTCATTCCAAATTGATTGTTGAACTTGACTAAAGCCATGATTGGACCCAATTGACCTACTTAGCCCAAATTGACCTAAAAGTTCAAGTTGGCATAAATTAAAACCAAATCCAAATTAATTGAAATCAAAGCCTAAAATCATCTTCAATTGGTCAACTAAACCCAAACCAACACTAAGCAATTTAGCTTATTTGGTCAAATTGGTCAATTTAACCCATTTGACCCAAATGAATTCAAATGAGCCAAAATTAAATCTAAGCCAAACTAAACCAAACCAATTGAACCAAAACATCCAAAATGATCATATGAACTTCACCCATCCTGACCCAATTTGACCTAAATGAGTCAAATTGAGCCAAACCTAACCAAATCAACTCCAATTAACTTGAAATTTAGGCTAACCCACTTTTGGCTCATTTCAAATCTACCCAAATCAAATCCAATGCCAAATAATCATTCTACCCTTGGGTCAAGGGCATCACATGAGACAAATCACCCATGTAAGTGGTCATTTCCATTCCTTAGCTTGGTACTCTCGATGGTCCAACTAGGCACTAGGATCTTACTGGACCCAAGGGGTGGGTGCCATGATCCATGGGAGGTGAAATCACCTCACCCTCCCATTGGAGCATTTGAAACCCATAGGACAGATTCCTCCTTAGCGGGGACACCTTCAATGGAGTCACCTCCTCCTTACCACATGACTCACAGATGGTTGAATGGCCATTAGAAGTCAAACCTGATCCCACCATTCAATCAAGATGAAGCGGGGTATACACCCCCTCATTTCCACTCAAACACACACAAAAATAATTCTTTAGAGCCCTAGCTACCCAAGAAGATCCATTAGAGCCATTCCTTAAGTTTTCAAGCTCATTCATAAATCAAAAAATGCCACACCCATTTGTTGCAAAATAAGACACTCCCATTTCTGACCTAACTTCCCCATTTCTCCATCAAACTCAAATTAACTTTGCACGCACCTTGCCTAGGCCTCATCGAGCAAGAATAAATCATCTCCCAAGCTTCTTGAGCAATGAAGGTGGGACTTCAATCAAAGTGGAGCTCCAAATCATTAGTTCAAAGTCTTTTGAGTGAATGTCAAGGAATTGATCCAATTGCTGCTCAACAGGGCTTCGTCTCCACTAGATGAAGCTTCCTCAATCATTTGAGCCACCGATCTTGAGCTCTAATGAGGTATGCTTCCAAAATTGATCCTTAGGCAAAAATGGGTTGGAGCTTTTTGAAGAAAACTTGCATCTCGTGAGATCTTGATCGTTGGATCCCCTCTGATCGATGTCGTGAAGGTGTGGGATCCTTTTGGGGTTGATCCAAGCTCAAGTAAAATTGGATCAAGTGAGCAATGGCAGACAGACTCCATTCTCCCACACTCGCCTAACGTTGGATAACACACTGTCTGTTCCATGTGATCGAAATGGATGGTCATGATTAGATCCACTAGATTAATTTATTTTAATCTTATTAAGCTATGGAATTAATCGTAGCTGTCCAATCTTAGATTGGATGGTGGATGAGAAAATGCATCCTCCACTGTGATGTAGGTACTGAGTCGGATAAGTTTTATGTAGCCAATGCGTAGCACCATTGGAAAGCATGTGTGCATTGTCATGTGGCACCAATGATTAGGCTTTAATTCTTTAATCATTTTAATGGTTGAAACTTCTAAAAATCATAGAGAAATAAAAAATGCAAATAAATACTCATTTTAAAAGTATTTCAAAGGAGAATTAATTAAATGATCTTAAATAATTTTGAACAATAATTAAGGTTTAATTAAGATTTAATTATAAAATTTATTACCTTAATTACTCCTTAATTACTTGAGCAATTAGTCCCCAAATTTGTTGGTTAATTTAATGGGATGACCTCTACCTCCCATGATTTTCTTGGGATTTATTGCTCACTTAATTAGGAAAATTGACTAATTAAACCTTAACTACTCTTTTAAGTTAATTAATGATTAATAATCTCATGAATAGTAACAAATTGGTTAATTAAGTTTATTAATCATTATTCAACAGTAAGTGAACTAAGGAATAGGGTTGGGAGCCCTTTCCCTATGTTCATTTCACCCTTTTTTAAAATGAAATTAATTAATATTTAACTAATTAATTAAATCACTTAATCAAATTAAAATCATAATCTCATCAGACCTTAATTAATTAAATCATCAAGTTGATCTTTAGGTGTTTAATAACCTAAAGGAGTTTAATGAAATTATGGTTAGCCACATGTGTGCGAAAACCATAAGAGTAATTAATTTAATCCCTTAATCTAATTAACTAATCATGAGCCAATTGCATTAGGCCCATTTTATTTCTTAGGATCATTGCACGTTTATTTTCCATGCATATCATGTTGTCTCATAATTATTTAGTTAATTACTTTAAGGTGACATAGGTAAGGGTAATTCATTCATCTATTTAAGGGTTCAACTTAATTAACCCATAAAATCAACTTAATTAAATTTCCTTAAATTATATCAAATCACTAATGTGGGAATGGGTTTAAAATAGCAAGTGATGATTTTTGTTCTCCTCTTTAAATAAAATCAAACCCAAAACTTAATTATTAAAGAAGCTTTGGTTTGCTTTAAATAATCTTATTTGATTTTATTGTCCTTAAGAACTAGTTTGGTTGAATGAATCACATGCTTATATTTGATTGTCCTCTTTCCAATCATCTTAAATTTGGTATGTCATTTGAATTCATGCATCCGTGTTTTTAAAATTAAGTAAAATAAAATGGATTTCCTTTATGTAAGCTTGCATCTATCAATTTAATTTAATATATGTGTGGCTATTATCACTATTAAATCCAAATGTATTTTTCAAAAGCTTATAAATTAATAATAATGTATTATGATGCTAATTATAAATACATAAGAAATGCATGTGCTTATAGCTTAAGTGTTTGAATGTTGAGTTCTCTTTCCTCTATTCATGTGTTGATTTATATAAGATTGAATGGTAATGGGTATATAGTCTAGACATCCTAGGAATGTGAGGCTTTAGCTAGCCCCAAGGAGGTCATATGATTACCTCACTTCCCTGGCTTCTCACTTGGTTGATGAAATCAAAAAGAAAAAAATGTTAAATCTAAATTTGTTCTCGATTAAAAAAAACCAAAACCCTAAACCATCAACTAACCTGAACCCTAAACCTAAAACCTAAACCCTAAAAAAAAACACTAAACCTAAACCCAAACCTCAAACCCTAAACTAACCCTAAACCCTAAACCCTAAAAAGCTAAAAACCTAAAACTAAACTAAATAAAATCAAAAAATAAAATAAATAAATAAACCTAAACCAAAATATAATAAAACTTAAACTAAAACCTAAACTACATAAACTAAACCTAATCTAAATCAAAAAAAAAGAAAATAAAATAAAAAATAAAAACTAAATTAAAATAAAATAAATAAAAACCTAAACTAAACTAAAAAGTAAAATAAACCTAAAAATAAAAAACTTAAATAATATAAAAACTAAAAGTAAAATAAAAATAAAATAAACTAAAATAAAATAGAAACTAAATAAAAACCTAAACCTAAAAAATAAATCTAGTTCCTTCATGAACGAAGTTCAGAATCAACAAGGGTTCATAGAACGAAGGAAGTGTACAACTCAGAACCACTTTTTGTTGAAGAGATAGAATGGAATTCCTAATGAAGTTTGAGACAAAGGCACTAGGAAAAGATTCTCTATAGCCTTATCATTTTGAGGCATTATGGCTTTGAGGTCAACCCTGGTAATAAAGAAGGAATCCATAAAAAGGTGGGATTCAACACCATGACAAAATACTAAGCTGATGATTAGACCATGTCCGAGATTTGATAAAAGAAAGGTGTATTATAGACGTTAGAATTGGATAAGTTTTTAGGAAGATGATGGAATGAAAGACCAAGGAAAGAAAGAAGGAATGCACAAAAATGCAAGTGCTGCAACAAATGTTGGTGGTTGTTTCTTGTGGTAAGTGAATGCAACGAAAAGATCCGAAATAATGAATAATGAGAGAATGAATTGATTGATATTTTGTGCTCATTTCTAAATTTCTGCTTTGTTATTCCCATCATCCGAGAACCATAGGATGATCCCAATCTTATTCTTCTTCCATTCTTCCTTGCTTTTGGCATCATAGGTGAGGCAAAGAGCTTTCTTTTAAAGAAGCATCTAGTTCCATTTTTCTTTCTTTAGTTAACCCACCTTTGCTTAAGAGAGATTTGAGTAATTCAGGATCTATATGACTTGTAATGGTTCTCATATTTTGAAATTCTATCTAGTAGCATCCGATCACAAAAGCCATTGACAGTTGCATAAATCAATGCAGATTGGTTCTATAAAAGCATGTAATCACTGAGGGACTAGAGGTTCTTTGCTCTAGGGCCACCAGATTCATAGCTACAGTATAGTACCAATAAAGATAATCACACCATTGACACATCCAACTCGATTGAATATTCTTCAAACTGCTGAACTTTAGAATAAGAATAAGAAATTAGAGCCCATAGATCTTTTGTAAGAAGCTTTTATCGAAGTAATTCGACAAGCCTTCCATAGACATACAAGTGTAGCAAATGCCCTCTACCAAACCAGTTCCACACTAGTGGGACAAGCAAAGAGAACTTTCTTCATATGCAAAATATGTAACCTTTGGTATTTCTTTGAATGGGTTACACCACTAAGATTACCAAGAATCCCAAGAACTTTTTTTGAAGCGCCATGATGCCTACATAAGGTAGAAAACCTTTTTAGCTCATAGACATCCATATGACATGAGAGCTTTGAAAGTTATAGGTGAAAGATCAACTCTAACATCTCTCACCCTCAATTTCTTTTGCAAACTCAACACCAATATTAAAGATTTATGAAAAGAAATCTTGACCTGAACATCATCAAGATTTTGCATATAAGATTTAGCGACTTTTTCATCACAAATTATGATGTCATCATCAAGTATTGCATAATCTGTAAACTACAAAATAGTGTGAACTTGCTCCATTGCATCTTGTACAATCATATGATTAGGTAAAACTATTAGAGACTAAGAAGAAAGAGAACCAAGAGGTGGACCTGCAACAAATGACACACCAGACGGAATACCATTTCGCTTTCTTTTATAGAAGGATAAACTGATTAGTAGCCAAACTTGCATTTGCTACACTTGAGCTATAAGACCTTCAAAAGAAGTATTGAAAGATCTCAATCATAACTAATAAGGGAAATTGTCAGTTGTTGAAGAGAAATCTAAACAATGACAAACCATGAATCTCTTTAGCCTATCATGTGGAGCACTCTGATGAAATGTTTCATCCATAGGTAGCTGTGAGAGAGCTTGCATCAACTAACTATGTATTGGTGCAAGTAATCTCTGATTCATGTAGTGACCTATAGCAAAAATTCTTCTTTTACCTCCTTGTTGAATAGATTATGAAAGTCTTCCAGTCAAGGCACCAGGCACAGCAATAGATATAAAATCTATTTGGGGGCCGATGGCCCTTTCATAGTTATCAAGAGCAACTCCAGAAAACCACTTATTAAACTCATATAATGCATACCTAATGCGATGAACCCACAAAATATTGGGAGACCATTGCTCTCCATAAGAATGGATAAAGTGAATGAGAGACCCGTAAGCGCCCTGTTTGAACAAGAATGCAGGAAATATAGAGCAAACACCCTTAGACTTTCCTAAACCTTTTTGTGATTCTGATTTAGATAACTCATCATTTCTAAACTGTGTGTTTGGAATAGACTTCCATGCAAGAATGAAACTAATACCTTGTTTAAGGGGAATAGTTCAAATCCAAGGCATATACTGGTCGACAAGATTAGGTGGATGATGTTTAAAGCCACCAAAAAAATCTAATAGATGAGGCATATCTTCAATAGGAGTAGTGATAGACTTGAAAGTCTCAAGAATCACTCTCTTTGATACCAATATGACTTGGTATAATGAGAATAAAGAGAAGTAAAACTAAATAAGCTGATCAAACTCTGATGTACCTTTGTCTATCCTAAAATGATGAAATTTTGGGATAATTAGAAGGTAGCCTACTGATGGACACAGAATAGAAAGAAGAGGACCCAGATAACCACCTTCAAAAGCGAAAATAAAAGATGATGAACACTGCTTAAGGTATAAAACTGTAAAAGAGAGTTCAAAACTCTTATGTAACTAAAAAATCTCTTTCATGAGCAAGTAAGTCATGATGCACCTTTCCTTAGTTAAGCCATAGTTTGAAAAATGGGGGAAAGAGGACTTTTCACCATGAAGAGATATCTACAAGTGATCTTCACTTACAAAGGTGAGTTTGATTATGGATTTTGACAATCACCTTTTCCCGCCTTGCATGCTCTTCCCCATCCTTCTTTCTAATGCAATGAAGAACATTTTCTTTCTAAGTTCAAAATGTGTTATGAGCACAACAACCCCATTTTTTTCCTCTGCACTAAGAAAATGCCTGCACTTGGAAACTTACTCGTGGGGCATGAACAATCCTAAGTTAGAACTTCCTTTCTGCTTTTCATGAGATGTCTTCTTTTCATACTTGTGAACATATAGTTTTTGCTTCCTGCTAGTTCCTGTTGCATGGAGAAAATAAAGGTGTGAAGCATCCAATTTGAGAACTCAATTTTCTTTAGAAAAAGTAGTCGATTTCATTGATGACAACCTTGGACTGGACTCCTAGTAAGATTGGTGTTGATCCAATCTCTCCTTTCTCCTAGGGAAGAAGACTTGCTCCTTGTAGATAGCCCTATCCTATGCTACCTTGACCAATTGGGTGACTCGATATACTATCCTGCTAAAGAAATGCTCCAACCCACTAAATAAGCCCCTAAAAAACTCATCCGATAAGAGGATTTCTAAATAGGATCTCCTCAGCTTGAAGAAAGAGAAAGCTTTCTTAGCTAGAACTTCTCAATCATTCCTTTCAATTATGCCTCCCATTCCACTACACCAAGCCCAAAAGCTAGTGCAAGTCGGATGTTATTTTTAGGGAGAACCAAAATGAAACGAAGCAACTGTGAAAAAACATAAATTAGTTTTTTTTCTTTTTTCCCTCTTTTTCCTTTTCTTTTTTTGTATCTTCATTTGAAAAATAGGAAATTGGAATTCTGATTTTCATTTTTTGCCCATCCAATTCCTAAAAATGAGTTTATGAATTTCATTGATATCAAGTCATAGCATTCTATGTACTCTTTCACCATGTTCTCCTTAACCAACCAAAGTCTTTTGATGGTAATAACTGCTTTTTCCATTCAAAGGAAATTGGTGTTCTCCCTATGCAGGTCACAACCTACTCGTATTACCATGTCAAAATTGGATATGTAAGACATCCATGGGAAGGAAATACTATACTACTTTCACTTTTTTTGTACTTGAAGGGAGGCACCTTCTCACCTCTTAGTCAACATAGGGCCCACAACTCCTTGGTCTAAAAAGATAGGGCCTTGGAGGAGGCCCTAACTGATCCACCATCCTTGTGGATGCTATATTCTATGAACTGCCAGCATCAATGATCATCTTTGTGAATAGTTGCAAATCCAATTGAAATTGCATCTAACTTTGACCAATAAAAAGTGATGTAGTCCCACATCCACCGCTTGGTCATAGCAACTCAACTCTAATAGGAATAGATGTGTTGCATAACCTAAAATGGTAGAATGCAAGAGATGACAAGAAACTCTTATCTTACCAACAAATAATAGATTGAGTGAAATTTTTGTGTCTGAGTATCAAAAAGCATGTGTTTTTTTTAGTTGAGTCTTTGATTAATGATTAGAGATGGTTGAAGTTGTAGAGTCTTCATAGTCCATTCGTGTGGTACCTTTGCCAATGAGCTAGATTGCAAAATTCCCTGCATTTCCAGGGATAATTAGATAAGCTCATGAGTGTTTCATTTCTGCTCTGATTTGTATTTGTCTAAGATGGAATTGGAAGGTTTCTTACAAGATCTTGATCTATCTAGGGTGGGCTCTAGTCGGGCATTTGGGTGAAGCATTGTGTTAGCATTCATTGAGACTCCATGTGAATTTCTTCTTCATCCTTGCTGGATCACTGAATCTAGTCATCTGAGATACCTCCATGTTATGTAGCTCATATGGGATTCTCTTTTGAGATAATAAGAATAAGGTTTTTTTAATTAGAGAGAGTTATGGTCTTTTTTTTTCTTTCCTCACTTCAGTTTGATGTGTGTGGGGAGCTTACTTCTTCTAATTCATTATTTGAATGTTCTCGTGATTGATTCATGTCACAATAGTCGATAGGGCTACCAACCCTTAGAAGCTTTTATGTAGATTTAGCAAACCAATGCTACTAGAAAACCTAGTACTAAGGACCAACTAGTTATACCTCAAAAAGTATTGCCTGCATACTTATCTACTCACTTCATATTGCCTATTTCTGGAGTAAGAAATTCAAACCAATTTTCATTTTCATACTCACGACATTTAATAGTGGTACTTCTGAAAGAGTTAAGCATTTCAAAAGAGAGCAATCTCGGTATTGAAGATTGAAAGAAATTAATTATGCCATTGAAGAAGTCTTCTGGAGGAAATCCTTTTATGGGGCTCTATGGACCAAGATATGCTTTCATTATATGGGCAATACCTATTTAGTAGATCATATGGATGTAGAAAGGTCTCTAGTTTTTTTTTTTTGGGATAATCTTTATTTCAGTTCAAAGAATTAGATTGATATATCATATATAAAGAATAGAACTCTAAGTAAAGGAAGTAGCTATAAAAGCTCTCTCCTCCTTTGAGTCAAGACAAGCTGACCTCTCCCAATGGTCTAGTATAGCAAGCTCACTTCTCCTTTTAGTCGAGCCTCCCTTTGCTTCGCCTCATCCCGATAGTTGAAAGGAGGGTGTGGTTTGATGCTTCTCAAGCTTGATCTTGCTAAGCTTGGTCTTTCCTAGAAGCTGTGCTAAAATGCTTTGTCCCTTCTTTTTTGAGAAAATTATGGAAGGAAGGTGTGCCGACTCCTTCTTTATAATGTGGCTTAGAGAGATTTCTCTAATTTACCTATGAAAGGAAGATATTACTTTTGTTTAGCTTTTAATCCTCAGTCTAGAGATAGAGAATTCAAGATATCCTAGGGGTACAGCGTTTGCTTCAAAAGACCTTTTCTAGGGCCTCAGGGAGGTTGAATCCAATGAAGTACAATATAGTAATCGGGAAGCTTGAGAATCAAAGCTATTGGAGGTCAAAACTTACCCGCTTCTTTGAAAGAACAATTTTTAGGTTTGAAGGAATCACATCCCTTGACTTGACTCTTTTAGAATTGGATAAGCTACTTCTTGTCCATAGGGAAGGAAGGAGAATGAACATAATACATAATAGTCGGACGACTATTCTTTCAAATAAGATTCAACAAAAAAAAATCAATAGGATTGGAATCACATTGATTTTTTTTGTATTCAAAATGTATGCATCCAAAGGTGCACACGGTTCCTCAGGGATATAATTTTCCCTAATCAACTAACTTCATCAAGAAAGATTACTTTTTATAGGCTTCATAGCTAGATGTCGAATCAACTTGTTGGTCTCATGGTATATCTCAACATAGAAGATGATATTAAGGATCTTTATTTGTTTCTAAATTATCCAAGTGGATGGGTAATACTAGGAATAGCCATTTATGATACTAAGCAATTTGTGTCACTAGATGTACATACAATATGTATGGGATTAGCTGCTTCAATGGAATCTTTCATTCTGGTCAGAGGAGAAATTACCAAACATCTAGCATTCCCTCATGCTTAGCACCAATGAGTTTTTTTATTTGATAAAAAAAGAATACTATGCCTTCATTGTATCAAATATGAATCAAAGAAAGAATAAATAAGAATAGCATGGCACTTTGAGTTCGATATGAACATATTGTTTTCTTCTAACATGAGATTTTGTATTGAGATAGTACTATGAAAGAAGGGTTATTCCCAATTTGATTTTCTATGTTAAGTGTGAATTTCAGCATCACAAACCATTATTCTTCCACACTAGAAGTCTCTTTCTTCTTTTTATGTCATGAGATAAAGAGTAAAAAAATTGAAAAAAATCATTTTTTGGATCATATCAAAAAGAAACTTTGGGATTGCTAAACCATGAGATAAATAAAGAAATATAAAAAGCAACAGAACCATCATAGTGTCTTTCTCACTACTATGAAAAGAAGGGTGGTAAATGGATCATTTAATGATTTGGATGGATAGGTTCTATTTCTTAGATAGAATCTCTTCTATCAAAAAGATAAATTCCATTGTAGAGTCATATGCAATGTACAAAAGATGCCCGTATGCTTGTTTCATTCTATTTTTTCTTGTTTTTTTATTCCCCCTTACTTTCACCCAATCGTGTGATATATAGATAGAAGAACAATTCATGATATTCTATCAATATCTTCAGGGTTATGATTCACCAACATCTTAGTTCATTTTATGAGGCACAAACAAGAGAATTTATCCTGGAAGAAGAACTATTGAAGCTTCATGAAACTCTCACAAAAGTTTATCTACAAAGAACATGCAACTGGGTTATATATGAAGATATGGAAAGGGATGTTTTTTTTTTGTTAGCAGCAAAAGCCCAAGGTCATGTCATTATTAATCTTGTATCAAAATGAAAAGACTAGGGAAATATACAAATTCCTTTTCAAAATTTGAACTTTTTCATGTGAATAGAAATCATTCATAATCATCAACCATCAGGTTAAGATCGATCTAAACCAACCCACTCTATTCTATATAGAATGATATTCTATAGACACGACATGCCAACCATTAAACAACTTCTTAGAAATGCAATACAACAAATAAGAAATGTCATGAAATCTCCCCCTCTTTGAGGATGTCCTCAGCATCGAGGAACATGTACTAGGGTGTGTGTATTCAATTCGTTGGTTCAAATCATGAGTTTGAAAAATGAAAAAGTTTTTTTTCAGATCAATGACCACTATGAATGAATTGATATATATAGTGAAAGACAACCTTTTAATTGACTAGTATCTAAAAGGAAGATCTATAATCTACATCATTATATGAATTTATGGTTTCTATTGGTGTGCAAATCAATCTCCATTTGAGATGAGAAGGAATTCTCCATTGGTAATAAATAGTTATCCATTAAGCAGAGGAAAAAGGTTATGCTCCTACTCCTTTTCTTGAAAAATGGACTAAGGGTACCTAACTACTTCAAATGAAATGTCATCCTTTGTATGGATAGCTTTTTTGTGAAAAGGTCTATTAGTTTCTATTTAGACTTGAAAAAGAATTCTAATTGAAAAATGGATGGGTAGAGGCAAAGAGTGTGAACTATACAAGTTCATGATAAAATTTGATGAAATGAAAGAAGAGAAATAAATTAGTTATTCAAGAATGTTTCATTTGATTCAATGACTATAGTGAAATGAAGATATACCACTCGGAGATGTCAATAAAAAGATTCATTTATTTGCATAAACCTTTATAAGGGCTCATGCAAGACTTACTCAAATAACTACTCAATAAAGAATGAGAGCTTTGATTTCTTCTCATCGAGATAGGAGCAGAAAAAAGAGATATTCATCATTTGTGGATCACTCGGATAAATACAATCACTCATGAGGATAGGCTATTCTATAGTTATAGCCTTTCATCAATCGTATAAAGAGATATTGCTTGAATCATAAAATACTTGTGCAATAGGCCAAATATAGAATTGTTTTGATATTATTTCAAATTAAATCATTAATCAAAAAGAAAAAAATACAAATCAAATAAAGGAATAAAAGAATATTAATTATTCTACAAGAAAAGTAAATGATTGCAATAGGATTTCCAAGAGAATGGACATAGGGAAGATAGAAGAAAAAGAAATGAAGATTTGAGTAGTAGGAATAAATGAACATCTTTCAAGAAAAAAAGATTTCTTCCCCATTTTTCTTTATCTAATTTTAGAATTTAGAATACAAGAATAAAATATGGATTCTAGTTTTTTTTTAGCAAAACATTAATATGAGCTTGAGTTTTGATTGGAGTTATGAATAGTATATCTATTTATTTTTGGTTCTAGAACCAATAGTTCTAAGGATCAACTCCACTCTCTCTGTTTCTCATTTTACAAAAGTAACAATGATAAAATATAAGCTTATTTTATAGCAATAGTAATTCATCATTGTTGTTTCAAAGTTAACCTATTTGTCCATCTAGATAAGATTTTTTTTCTTGTTCACTAATTAATTGATAAATTAAACTCATGTTTTTATAATCGATTTGATTCCCGATCAATTGGGGTAACCTATGAAAACTTGGATTTATAAATATATATATATATATATATATATATATATATATATATATATATATATATATATATATATATATATACTCTTTTTTATTCATTTAAGATTTTTGAAAAGGATTTGGTTTGTATATATATATGTTAAAGATGTAAAGTTCTTAATTTTCCACTACTTGGAAAAATCACATCTCGCTCCATCTATTTTTTTATTTCCCCATGAATTGTATACTTTTTGACAATAGCGACAAAATTTTCTAAATTCTAGTCGATTGGGTGTATTGTGTTAATTCTTTTGAGTAATATATCTAGAAATGCCCAGTGATTTTTTATTGACACCCTGAACACAACTAGTACATTCCAAAATAACTATAACTCTAATATATTTACCTTTGGCCATGAGCCTCCTTTTCATTTTGGATCGACTTCACTTTAGAACTCTCTTCATTTTCTTTTTCATTTGAACCAAATAAGAAGAAAATAAGAAAGAATCTAGATTCTATATCTATATTATAAAGTTACTAACTATAAATGGAATTTGTAAATATTTTCTTTTTTTCCTTGAATTCATTTCTTATAGGTGACTTCTTCACGAAGGGGACAATGTGCCAAAGGTCAACTGGACCCTTGGGCATACTACACCTTTTCTATGAAAATTTCAAGAGGTCAATCCACTATCAAGTTTGTGCCTCCTACCCATCCCAAGATGTGGAAAGGGATCACGGGATGTGGTAGGGCATCATCCGCCAAACTCTATACTACCTTTTACCATATGTTAGGTTTCCCGGGATAATGGTGGCATTCAATTTCTCAGAGAATGATTCCATTCTTCTAGCACCTTTACTTTTCTAGAAATAGATAGAAAAAGAGACATCTAGAAAAGAACTTTTCATTTCAATAGGAAATCTCGTAGAAAAAAGCTTTTTCTAGCTAAAGAAAGCTTGGATATGAAGCAAAGAGTGAACACCAAAAAAGTCATGACATAGTTGGTGAACATCATAATGAAATTTGCTATCAATTCAGTCAATTACATATTTTTTACAATAGATAATTTGGTGCATATGCCTATCAAGGCACCTACTCTTCCATAACCTGAAGATAGCTCGTCAGTGGATCTCATCCTTTCAAAGTTGAATGAAAGAATAATATTGGATGGGAACACTACAATAGAGTGAGTTTTCTATCATTAACATCAAGGTTCATTATCCTTACTATTGTGAGTAAGTGGAATTGTATATCTAACTTTTTTAGCTCCTCATATGTCCTTTGTTAGGCACTCTTTTTGGCCATTCCACTTCTCACTTCTAAAGGAAGAGGTAACTCCATACTAGTAGTTGGTACTTTTCAACTCTATTCTTTGTCATTGTTGTCTTTTGTACTGCATCTATAAGGATAAGCCTCGTACTAAATTTGATCTTAGGGAGAAAGAAGGGAAGTCAATCAGTGTTCCAAAATGATGCAGTATAGCATATTGGCTTATCTCATTTCTTCAGTAGATAAGAGGTCAAGCATCTATTGAAAACTATGCTAGATAGATGACTCCTTTCTTAGCCTATAACGATGCTATCAATCCCTATTTTTTGGATAGATGTTTGAATAAGCTACTCTTGAATGAAAGGGGATCAACACTATATCCATTTGCTTGGTTCAAAGATTTAGTGAAATAAATCATTTCCAATGCTCTAGTAATCTATGTGATACCCTATCGATGACTTCTTGGTGGTTCTCCGGTTGGTTACGGTAGTAATCTCTCCATAGTTGAAAGGAGCATTGTTAGTGCATTTGCAAGTTAGCATTTCAGATCCAAGCATAGCAATCTACCCTGGATGGAGAGTTCATCACTCTCCAATCTATCTAAGTTTGAAGCTAAGCAATTAGCTATCATGATAACGGTATGTTCCATGAGGCAGCTAAGTAGGCAAAATTGTCTTATTGCTATATGCCTTAATTGATTCCGTCAGATTCTACATAATATAGACTTTTTCAAGTCAATTAACTACCTAAGTCATGCTCAAGTGCCTCCCTTCCCAAAAGTTAAAGCTCTTTTAGAGCTATAGGTCTAGGTGAGCTCTAATGTTTACCTATCTTCAATGAAAGTGAAGAAAAGAATACTTATGATTGAATGAACTTAGAGCATTTATGCATGCGGATCTAGAGTACCTTAGAAGGTACTTGATCTTAGGTTGTCTAATGGATGAGATTCTTCATGTTCATTTAGCTTTAGGAGTGGACAATAACTTATGTCTCATTGATGGAGATGGCATATTTAGTTCCTCCTTATTGAAAGATCCAAAGAAGGCGAACTTAAATTGTCAAATTGATGTCGAGCTTGTGCTCTTTATCTAAGGTTAGAAAAGTCTGGCCAAAGGTGAAGCAAAGTCTCCCCAACCGATCTTGATACCAAATCACAATCCTAGCATGTAGGAGACCAATCAATTGACTAGGGCTTCCTCCATCCTCTCACTTATGTCCCATCCACCAAAATCCTACTCAATTTTTTTAGTTTCAACGGTTTGGATCTCCACTCCAAACACCTACAAGAATCCTCTTAATGGGTGGACATGTGTATAACTTAGTTACATGGCACAATTTATCTGTGGAAGCCACTACATTGATGACCATAATTTCTCATGAGATACTATCTAATATTGGGAGTCTTTGGTACTCTAATTGCACAGTCTTTGAGACAAGTGATTATGATGATCAAATAGAATCTAATAGAAGAGGTACATTAGGCCTAGGCTGATTAATCAATAGTTTTATACTTCCCACTCAAGAAATTTGGTGGGATTGTTGTTTGAAAAAACCATAATGTGGTCGGTCTATGGTCAAACTATAGGGCAGTGGGAAAGTGTGTGTGTGTTTGCCATAGGCAACCAAATTCGGCAGACACTTTTGCATCTTATCCATAATTGGTTAATGGAAGTTCTTAGTCGATTGATCACTGATGAAACTTTCTATTACATACTCCTCTCTCACTCAACATAATTCAATTAGTAGTGAATTTCATTGGCGCTTAATTCTTTAAAGATTTGGGTGTG
This sequence comes from Cymbidium sinense, assembly GCA_021442155.1. Classification (NCBI taxonomy): domain Eukaryota; kingdom Viridiplantae; phylum Streptophyta; class Magnoliopsida; order Asparagales; family Orchidaceae; genus Cymbidium; species Cymbidium sinense. The sequence goes on from CM038214.1 coordinate 23,635,300, forward strand.
AGACTTCAATGTGAGTTATATGGCTTGAAGGGGAGCTTCGTACTATGTCTAGGGAAGTCTAATTGCTGGTTGAGACATTGGTTACTTAATCATGCACCTAGTGGCATATGACCCTCACAAATTTTGGTTATTACTTCCCAAAAAAAAGTAATTGCAAGAAGGGTTGTTGAGGTCTTACATCCTAGGTGAAACCTAAGGTGTGATTGTAGTGAGAATATGGGGAGCCCTTGCTTACCCCTATAAAAAAGTACCTATCATCAAGGCTAGTATCTATCAACAGTTGATCCATCAAGACTCTAGTACTCATTCTAATCATGTACCCTACCACTACCAATTTTCCATAGAAAAATGATAGGGATCCTCACTCTAAAAGACTTGGTGACACTATTTTATATCTTACTCTTTGAATAAGCAAGAAATTATTGTCCATGGGAGAAGAAGCAAGGATTGAATCTCTCCAAATATAACATACTCAATACCAGAGACATGGCATAGACAAGGATCATAGATGCATAGGTTCAGGCACAAGAAGAAATGAGAAGGGACAAAGTGTCTTGAGAGACTAACTAACCAAGATTTTAAGCTTACTCAATGAGAAAGGGAAGGAAGAGTAGCTATAACAACATGATAGAATCCCTAAGCTATAGATAATGCTATTCTAAAAAAGATTGAAAGTCTAATGCACGGAAGGTGTGAGTGGTTTAGCAAAAGAAGGTAACCATAGGAAGGGGAAGGTGGCTAGCTTCTTTTCTTTTCATCTTAGCTTAGCTTTTCAGCTTGTTTCAAAGTGTTTTCAGTATGCTTTAGAGCATAGTAAAGTAAGTACCACTTGTGAAGGATGGCTTCCCTAATAGACATAGAGTAGTAAAGGATTATTTTTCTTTGAGTTAGTTTGATAACCTTTCCAGCATGAAAGTTTGAAGTATGTAAGGCCAATCATGCTAATCTAGGGTTGGGGCAGTGAATGACAAGTAGATCCATTAACTAGTATGTTATCTAGCTATTACTCTTTTCAAGCCTATATATGAATTCTTATGAACCATTAACCAGATCTCACTTATGTTGTGAGCCTTCTAAAGAAGTTTTGCCTCTTAGTTGAGGTTCTTCAAATTCTTTTATTTTTCTTATAGTAGAGTGTTACCAAGAAGAAAAAGAACCCAGGTGAATCATAGATTTAGGACCTTTTATGGGATGTGTGTCCTCTTCCAGTTCATTTTCTTTAGATAGCCTTTTGGCCACACACTTCTTTTTTATAAGGAAAAGAAATGAGATAGCACACAACTTACATACGAGCTTAGGTGGGAGCCTAACCTAACTCTGAAAGGTGCAAGCTCAGGATGGCTAGAAAAGAAAGTTGATCAGTTTTCGGATAGCTCAAAAAAACACCCAGAAAGCAAATCCAATACTAGACTGAAATAATTATTAATGAGATAAAAATGAATAACATAATGCTACACACCTTTTCTATTTCCTTTTTTCTTTGTATGAAGCTCTTCGACCCTCAAACCTTCCTTTTGTGTTTATACGATTGAGAATCGAATCAAGGTTCCATGGCTTCCATTCTAGAGCTGATCTGTGTATTGAAGTTCAATACACACTGAATGATTCTTTTATCTTCTCTCTGATTAAATCTTTGTGACCTATTTTTACTTCATTTTACTTAAACTCTCCCCGACATTGAAAAGAAATAGGCTAAAACTTTGAAAGGAAAAGAACCAGAATGAGAAAGTGGCAGTCAATCATTTCTTCCTTCCATTCAGTTCATAGCCAAAAAAAAAAAGAAAAATGCTGGGGCTTCTATGTTGAGGACCGTGATGCGAATGAAGCTTGATATAAACCTAAATACAAAGCCAAAGACAAAAACACTAAGCGCTAGTATTGGTCTTATGAAATGGTAGAATCACTTTTTTTCTTACCAAACCCATTCCTATGCACATTTTCTTCTACTGTGCCTGGGCATGAGTCAGCTGCTTTCCTTATTTGTATTTAGTACATTTTCTTTTCTCAGATAGAAAGTTTTCCTTAATTATCTGCCACCCATTTGAAAGTTCTTCCAATAGTCAATAAGCAAAAAGATGTTTAGGAAGTTTCTTCCAGCAAGAAAGCCAACTCAATGGACTGGACTATGATAGATCTATGATTTCATCAAGAAAGAAGAGTTTACAACTACCGACACTGACTCAACTAATAAGAGATACCACACCACTACCTACTAGTAGGCCTTCCTCCAAGAGATTTAATAGACCTCCAACAACGGGGAGAATGTTGACTCTGTTGCTTTTCTTGAGCAGAATATGTGCTTTTGCCCTCCTATGGGTTTGGCTAATTCAGCCATTTCACAAAGAAAGAAGGACTCGTCTGCTTGAACTGATAACTATTGTGAATCAAGCTTGAGAAAAGATAGGCTAGCGCCTTGTTCACCTAGAGTTGAAATAAAAATTGATTTCCCCTACTCAAGCACGAGCTGCAGTGATTCCCCCAAGAGTGGAAATAACATCGATTATTTCTTCAACATAGAATCTCTTGGTCACTGACCTATTGGGTCATAAGAAAGAATAGAAAGAACCAAAAATTGCACCAATCATAGTTTCTTCACCATGATGTGTGAACAGTGCCTCTATGCCTTTTTCTTGGTAAGTATCAACAAGAAGGAAACTCGTTCCTCCCTGAGCTTTGATTCTGTTAACGCTCCATGAAGTTGCGTCTTGCTCTTGCTTCCTTCTTCTGTACCTCTGAAGCTTAGGCTAACGAATAGAGCATGAGGGAGGACACAACTAGTTGTATATAAACTAGGGATCCATGTGTCCAATACCTTCATGCCCTTAGGGCAAACATAGGTGAAAAAATCTCCCCAAATGAGAAGCTAAGAAAGTTGGAAACTACATCGTCGATAATAGAAGATGACGAGAGCAGTGAAAGCACTCCTGATAACATTCCCCTAGCCCAATTTTCTACAATGAAGTGTCTCTCCCATCTGAAGTAAGCAATAAACCGAAGGTATGAAAAAATAAACATAACTTGAACTTCTCATGCCTACCTTGTAGGCGGCTAGACCCAACCAAAGGTATGATTTTAGATAGGGGACTTATGACATTTACATGCATGAAATGGACTAGGCGAGTCTACTCAACCAAAGGTATCTAGACCAAAGAGAAAGACTTAGCTTGGGCAAATCTAGACCCTCACTATGCTTGTCCCACTAGGTAGCTTAGAAAGACTTAGAGTAGGGTAATTTGTAGAGACTACTAGCTTTTCCTTTCACCAAGATTGACTGACCTAGAACTTGATCTTTGCTAGCCTTCATAGAAAAAATAAAGGTTTGATCATCTTTAGGGCCTTTCTTTTCTTCAATGACTAGTTATGCACTTCTCCCGGAAACATCTTGGTGAATTGATAAATCTATCTTGAGGTTTATAAAATGGTACAACATGAGCCAACAAAAGCCTTTAGTTGATTTGCTCAAATTACCACCACATACTACTTACTATGGAGGGTCGACACTTCTGAAAGCTCATAGTTTAGAATTTTTCACATGTGAACCCACATTTTATGGGATTGAAACAAACCTCATCTACCTGACTATCATGCGACATTTCTCATGCAGTTCCTAAGAAAGTAAGCTAGCATCTCTACTTCCAAATGGAGTGCTCTATTCAAAGCTTAAAATTGAAGTGCATAAGCAAAGAAGTAATCTTCCTTCACCAACCAACTAAGACAGGTGGCCAAAGTTCACTTGTTCGCTCATAACTACCTCAAAAAAATAAAGTATGAGAATCAACATGTTTCTCCACATGTCGGCTGACATCATCCCTGCAGCCTTCTCAAATTATATGCCTATTTTTATGAAATCTCCTGGCCACCCAAGATTCTGTGATCGAATGTGCTTGTCTTAATGTACCCCTAGAGCTTGATCCTATGTTACCATTCTCCCATTTGAACTCTCATCCCAATCTTGAGATACCTTCTCTGCTGAGGAGGGTTTCTTCAGCTCCTCCTCCAGTTCTATCTCTCTCAAAAGTGCTTGGACTTTGATGTATGTCTGCTTAATGAAGATTCAACAAAAACATCACGATAGGATCAGAATGTTCCAGTTCAAGTCTCCTGCTAAAAAAATCTGGTCATCTAAATAAAGAGCTTCATCTCATCATTCATTTGAGAAATGAGAAAGCAGATAGTATCGCTTATATAAAATCAAAAGGGCTAACCTCCATTCCGTCTCCTAGCGGGTCTACACCATCTTTTTTTTTGCCATGGTCAATTTAGAAAAAAGATAGTTTCTTCTGATTTCACATTTGTTTCGTTAGGTCGTTCCTCCACTAACACATCTATGTTCAAGTCTTTCTCAATATCAAAAATTCCACCATATAACTAGATTAAGTTCCTTCTAGCCCATCAAAAAAAGTTTAAAATTACTTGCTTCTAAAAGATCTATTTTTCTCGGATTCTATCATTATGAACTAGAATTTTCTTCCTTAAATCTTTGATTCAGTTGGGGTGTCCTCCTATCAACCTATGCTAAGTCAGTGTGACTATAATCTTTCATTCAAAATATATGAAAAACGTATGTTTGATTCTCCCTATTCTTGAATGAGCTATAGGTATTGGAAACGTACTAAGTTTATCGATCCATTATGCTAGGAACCTTGGACATGCCTTTGAGGGCCCCTCTTAATATGACAAAGAGAAAAAGAAGGTAGGGCAGAGGAATAGAATATTGTATATATAATTTGAGGAAAAGTAATGATTGATTTGGGATCATTTCTGCGATATGTGATTCATGTATATATTGGATAGGGTAGGAATGATTGGAATTATCTATGAAGTCTACTTCTCTTCTTAATTAGAAACTGTATTATTTAATCTTAGTGAGTATAAACTTTTATGATATGTGACTTGGATAACTCCATTGATATTGAGAGAAACATACCTATTTTTGATATACATGAATTTTTGGTTTTCAAGAATTCTTTATGATAAAGATGCCTATTTTTGATAAACAAGAATTATTCAGAGAAACTTTTATGATATGCGACCTGGATAACTTCATGGCATATGTTAATAAACTTTTCCTATTATCTTGAATCATACCTTGGTATTTCCATTGGTTACACTAGAATAGAGCATGACGTTGAACTATCATGCTCTGGGTCCTCAAGTTTCTACTTTAACAGCCTAGAGTTAAACCTCCACAAGAATAATACTATGATTTTCTTTCTCTAGATTGGCGTGCAGCTCTTCTCTTTGTCCCTCAGCCTCCTTCAAGCGGTAGGTGTAAATCATTGTATTTAGACCAGTTCAGAAGTCCTTTTGAAGAATGAGTCAGACTTCTGGAACTTTAGATACACTTTTAAGGACATTTTTTATTGTTTCATCTTGGATTCCTTCCCATGTCTAGAAAATAAAAGGGCAGCTAACGATTTCATCAACCTGTCAGACCAAATTTAACCAACCATTACTTTTAATGATTTATTGAAGGTGTTTATTCTTAATAGATTTTTATTTAATGTCTTCACTACCAGCACATAATTTGGAAAACCTGTCTATCAATTAGCATCCTCAGTATAGGGAACATGTACTTGATAGTGTTCTTCTTTAATGACCTTACACACATCACATATGCCATGATGATCTTTTGTACCATGCTAGTCTACTGCTTACTTAAGATGGGGGAGACACTTCCTTGTAAAAAATTAAGCTAGGGGAATGTTTTCATGAGTGCTTTCACTATTCTCATCATATTTTATTATCAACAGTGTATTTCCACCTTTCTTAGCTTCTCATTTGGGGATATTTTTTCACCTATGTTTGTTATTTCATAGTAATTGATTGGTGGGTTGAGCATTGACCTTCTTTGTGCTGCCTTTTCACTGACGCTTTTGGTGGTGGCTTGGGCTGTTTGCTGCTCTTTCCATAAAAAAAAAGGTGAACCCCAGTCTAGACTCCATGACTATGGATCGCATACGGGTATGTCATGAGTGATCATTGGATTTCTCGGGTTCTCAAGGTCTCATCACTTCAAAAATAAGTATAGGTACCTCCAGCTATCGAGAATAAGAGTGAGAGTAGTGATATCACTTCTTGCAAACATCCTATACATATTTAATATTCTTCTTTTAGAATCTTACAAGAAAAAAGAATTCTCTATATTACAAGCTAGATAAGAAAAAGGCTAATAAGAGATTTCACTCTTAAGTTGTGTGGCTTTCTCTTTGTCAATTAGTAGTAGTTGAGGCATTCTTTCTTTTTGGGTTTGAAAACTTTCTAAAAGAATGTGATCCATGGGAAATGGAGGCGGCTAAAAGAAAGAAAAGGTGGACCCTAAAGAAAATAGGCTCATAAAATAGGTTGATAGACAGAGATGGATAACCAACTGTCAAAGTCACTACAATTGATTTGGTTGGATCAACTTCCAAGCACTTTAGGCTTTCTTACACAAGTTCTTCAAAAAACTCTGGCAAGATGGCAAATAAAGAAAGCTTCCCACATGGTTCACAAGAGCACTTCCAATGGCAAGTAGAGAGAGAGAGGATTGATTGGTACACCCATCATTCATAGACTAAGAGATTGGGCCATCGACTGGTATCAGTTGAAGTCAAGAAAGAGGGAAAGCCTTCCCCCAATCCATAATTTTTAAGTGAAAAGAAGATAAATGATTGAGAGCACAGAATTTTGAAAGTGCTGCATCTATCTCAGCAGCTTCTTCAAGAGAGATGACAGATACAGTGTGGTTGCCACTTGTAAACTCATTCACCAAAGCTAGGTAATGAGTTTGATTTCACAAGTGCACAAGCAGAAGTGGAGATAGAGTTTCCCTCGATCTGAGATATTAGCTAGATTAGCTACAAGCTACTGAACCTACCTCAACCTAGAAAAGTGACTTCGATAGGCCTCCTTTCCTTCCCCATTGCTTCTTGAAATAAAACTAAGGGTATTTAAAGCTAAATGTATGATTTAAGAATGTCATCCTAGGACCTCTTTGTTATGAATATCAGATTCTTTCTTTCCATCTTCAAGACCATCTGAAGGTACTTGGTTGTTCCCTAAAGCATTACTTGTTCGCCCCTTGGCTTCATGCTTGCTTTCCACTACCTCTATTAGGTGTATAGGGAAAGCCATCACTTGTCCTCTTGTTAGCAGGGAGCCTACCACCAAGGAGGAAAATGAGCTCAAACTCAGTAGCGAGCCTAGTATTCATATATCAGACTTTTTTGAGTCAAGGAATGAGTTTATCGGATGCGAGAAATCTTCTTATTGCACACCTTGTTGCTTAAGAGTTCTTGCTTGCACATGCTAGCTTTCCAAAATGAGCTTCTTCTAAGCGCTCAACATGGCATGGAAAATGAAACTAATTTGGTACGAGATAGCTCAGGGCTTACTTTCGTAGGGTAAAAATGGCATCTATGTAGTGCATCATTTTCACTCACCGTGAACATAGGAATTAGATGGATGACTCACTTTTTCTTGAATAAGATGTTAAGTAAAATTACCTTTGGGGTGCCAGAAGCCTGAGACTATGAATGAATTTCTGGTCACATAAGCAACATATGCTTTCTATATGAGTTATGTCAAATATATATAGGTAAAATATGAATATGGATGTGACCAGTCAAGCATAGGCCAGGAAAAGTAGAAAGTATAGCTTATCAAGAAAAGCAGGCAGTGTAGCTAATAGAATCTAAGAAAAGAAGAAGAATACAGAAGCTTGACTCAAATAGAAAGCACTTCTAGGTTTTGACTACATAGCATAATGAAAAAGATAGAAAGACGCTCATTTTTGAGCAAGTAGGAAGTTGTGTAGGGAGACCAGGCTCCATAGGGAGTCTCTCAGGTGATAAGTGCTCCATCATAAGTTTAGATTTTAGGAATGAGGAAAGTCATAGGACTCATATATATGGAATGCCAGCACAAGGGCGTAGGGCAGCATGTACTCATTCTCATTCACAAAGTCGTCAAGCATAAATAAGAGATTCTTTAGAAGAAGCAGAACAAAATATTGGTTAATTTGACTCATAGTCTTTCTCTTTCAACTCAAAATTAAAAAAAGAAAATGATGTACAAGAGTCCAAGTGTGGAAGCTCAGTTAAGTTCCTATGCATTATGACTCACTATTGAAAGAAAAGACTAGTGAAATTTGATTATTGTCTTCTCGCTTGTTGTCCTTAGTCAACGCTGACATATCCAAGGTCAAAATGGGGAAATAAAACTTCTAGGAGGAAACCCATCAAAGTACCACCCATGCTTACTCGCATAGGCTGGAATCCTCTAAAGCAAGGGGTTGAACCCAAAAAAGCAAGTGAAAAGCTGCCAGTGACTATAGAATCTCTGGATACTCTAACCAAAACATATGCTCTCTCGTTCATCAGCCTGGCTTAGCTAGCTATATGGCGCTCAATCCTCTATCTCAAGGCAACTATTAGTGGGTCAAACTCTATAGAATCTAATCTAAGCTGGTGATTACTATGAGCTTTCTAACTAGTACCGCTACTTTCTTTCTTTTAAAGGAAGGACCTCTAGATCTTGTTCCCCAAATGTGACACTTTTTTGACTCAATTTGACTTGATTAAACCTCACTATGCTCATTTCTTTCTTTGTGATAGAAGGCCTATGATCCATGTGTTTTGTTGGCTTCTTTTTATCTTGCTGTTAATAAAAAAAAGAATTCTTAATTTTATTATGTCCTTATAGATCCAATATACTAGCGACATCAGTCTCTATTTTTTTTCTTGCTTTGGGATCTGACTTCACTCTTCTTTCTTACTTTGTGTTACTTGTAGCACTATCTTTTAACTTATGAAAAAATACATTCTGACCAAGATGTTCTACTCACTTAATTCACTCAAATGTGTAAGAGGCTCAAACATTTGAATCAATTCATTTCTTGTCAAACTTTATTTCTTTCTATCTTTGGCTAAGTCAGCCTAGCTTCTTTGAGTGAGTTTTATTCTTTCTTTTCAATTCCACTTACATTAAGCTACTTTTAAAGAAAAAGAAGAGAATATCTAAATTTTTATTAGCTAGTTCAGATAAACTCCTCTGTAGAACAAGTGGGGTGGTCTTTGAGCTAGGGTGTGGTTCACCGGGTCAGAGAAATGATAAGTGATTCCTAGTTGATTGACTCTTAACTTCTCAACTTATTGCTTTTGGTTTGAGTAAGTAGAGATAGGTGAAAGGAATGGAGATGAGCCTGAAAAGGATTTGGAGTTTCACTCATATTCATGTGGTCTTTCCAGTCAGAAGAGAAAGGCTCGACCTCTAGGAGAAGAAAAGGCAGATGCAATAGAATTTGGTTCAGATTGATCCATTTGCCAAGTTTTGCATCTGATGGCATTCTCACTGGTAGACCAGAATCCTTCCTTCTTTTACAAAATAGATGAAATGAAGGACTTCACAAATGTTGGTCTATTTATGTGTGAACAAGGACTTCTTTCTCCTTACATTCTTGACTAAGTTCGCATTAGTCCACCAGTCAGACATACGTGTGCTATCAAACAATGTGCTAGGAGTTGAGGTTATTGACGCATTGGATTACCGTAGTAGACATGCATGACTTTTTGGACACTGATCTCCTAGTGCACGATTTGTTAGTATGAAACCGAAGGTGCTTTGCATGGTCAATCGGTGGCCTTAGAGGGATCACACCCTAACAAAGCAGCTTGACAATTTTGGTTTTCTTAGGAGAGTGCATATGACGGGCTGCCTTTCATCCCTATGGAGTAGATTGATGATAGCAAGGCTCAATCCCTTATGAGACTCACTTGTATGCCACCTCAATGATGTGGGGGCCATGCTGAGATTTAGCACAAGTGCTAGATTTCACTTGGCTCCACTAAATAGTCGCATAGGGGTTGGGTATGTTAGGTTGACTTGGTTGTGGTTATCTTATGCACCTCTTCTCAAGCATGGCGCCAAGAGATATAAGCAATAAGTGAGAGAGTTGGGGCTTCCTCGAGCACAGTGGTTCCACAAGAGTTCTCAACAGGCAAGGGCCTACTAGGGTATTGTATTTTAACTTTGATGCATGTCGTAGCTATAGATTTTCCTTTTAGCACCTTTAGCTTTCTGCTTATGGAACTGACTGTTGCTTTGACTTTGCAGTTAATCCGCTGACTAAGTTGGGATGCCATGAGAGAAATCATTACCTCTCATAAAGGGGTACCTTCTTTGTTGGGTCATCGTATCAGGCAGTGGCATGAGGAGCCATGGTATGTTTCTATGGATTGGAGTGTTAGTCCATCATACCATCGACTTCTCACACCTAATGAGGAAGAAGAGCCACAGCCTCCCTATTTGGTGGAGAGTACACCTCTTTCATGTTTTTTGTGTTCTTCAGGTACTTTTGTGATGCATTTCCCTACTCCCTTGAGTCTAGACCTGGGTACCTCACCTCACATATCATTCTTTCTCCAGTGGTGAGTCCCATCTACTTGCTAAGAGAGACATTAGAGTTGGAGGTATGCGATGTTGGAAGATGCTAGGGCTCGGCTACAGTAGTTTATTACTTCAGGAGAAGGGATATGATGGTTTCAATCAATGGCATCTGAACACCCCCAAGTTAGTATCTCTTGTGAAGTGGCTATAGCTTACTTGTAGTCACATTCTTAGAATCACTATAGCTTGAGTGGACCATTGGCTTATTTTTCTACAAATTGGAAGAGTTATTTTATTATGTATACCGATGAATAATATATGCATTAATGCATGTATATGCAGTTATAGCTTAATCAATAAAATGATGGAATCCAAAATCAAAATCTTTTTTGAAAATCTTTGAAATAGAAACTCAATGTATCTAACTAATTATTCCTAATGATTCCTTGTAAATTGCTTACAGTTGATGAAAGTTATTTAGGGATCAAGCAATTAAAGTTCGAGTCAAATCCTTTTGGGTTATTCTATCAATTCCAATCGAATGAAACTAGATCTAATATAGTATTAACTGGTGATCACATAACATATATGGACAAAACATCTAATGGAGAAATAAGTAATTTTGGTATATATCCTTTTTTTTGATTAACTAGGTTTTCTACATTTTGAATGGAAAGACAAATTTTCTCATGTCCGTATATCCATGGCTATAGTTGGTTTGGCCTAATCTCCCTTTGCTTGCTATTTATAGGTATTGGAGGCCATATACATAGCTGTGTCTTAGTTTGGATCATTTCAAACCCAAACCAATCCACTAGATTGAAGTGCGTTGAAGCCATACTATAATATGAAAGGCCCCTCCAAAAAAGGTGAATCGAATAGTTTGCCATGCAGCTTAACCTGAATCATGAATAGGAGACAATAATAGAGTGCTCAAGTGAAGCATCAAATCTGATAAAGAGTACTCCATCATGAAGTTTTTCCTCAGCCAATGATCACTCGATAGCTTCATCTTAGCTGAGGAAAAAAAATGTTTTGCTAAAGCCCTATCTCTAATCAGATGCTTGCTTTTTCCCGCTAGCATGCTTGTTAGAATTTATGATTGTTGTTATTGTTCCGGTCTAGTTTTGATTGCAGTTCTTGCTCAAAAGACTAACAAGAGAACAAAGAAAAAGAGAGGGCTAGCTGACAAGGGACTTAGCAAACGCGGACCTCAAAGCGACTTTTTCCTTATGCAGACTAGAAACTTGGTACAAAATATGCTCTAAGTATGGGCTCTTGCCTATTCATAAAGACAAAATTGACATGAAATAATCCAGAAGAGTATGATGTGCCTTGCTTCTCTTGATTCCCCACCCACATCTCGTAGAGGAGGATCAATAGAAAGATCTATATCAAAGATTAATTTTAGCTCTTCTCCGAGAGATGCATAAGCATTAGAATTGTAATGAGATACATCTAAAGTTTTTTAGAACCATTTGACACGTAATGCCTCTTTTAAAATGGTTCTCAAAAACTCGCACAAATTTTCATTATGCATAAGATGATGTTTTTATGTAATGAGACATGTAGTTTCTTTTCTTCAATTAGATATTCATTGGAATGAACCATAACTATGGAACCAAAATTCTAGTAGATTGATCCCAAAATAGAATATCCAATTTAAGAGATATCCTATAGAATATGCCAAATTCCTACCTTGGTCTTACAATTTTGGATTTATTCTAGTATGTAAAGAAATTATAACTATGGTCCAAGTAAGAAATGCCCAAGTTTCCTTAGGGTCCCAATTCCAATAAAAATCCCATGCTTCATTAGCTCATACTGCTTCAGAAAGAATGCCTATGGTGAAAAAGGTATACCACCATAAACTAATGACACAATAACTCCAATAATCCAAATATTGAATTCATTAATATTTGTCAAAATTATGAAATGAGGGAAAAGAAGACTTTTTAATACACTTCCTTTTTAGTTCAAATATTCCATATCACCAAAGAAAAATGACTTCATTAAACATCAAAAATTCTTATTTTGAAAAAAGAATTGATTCTTTTTTGAAATGTAATCACTATAAGAGCAATTGTTAAAAATTATCTACATAAAAAAGCTGCATAGCTCAAGAGCATCATACTGGCATGCATTATTAACCACTAAGATTATAGAGCAGGTACTAATATTATAGGTTTATGCATTTCAATTGAAAGATGTGATGTGGCAAAACCTTGGGTAAAAATAACACTTAGTGAAGTTATTGCGTTGAAATCATTTATATGATTCCCAAGATAGGGAATCATATGAATAATGGATAAACTCCATGAAAGGAAGATTAACAATTCCTATAAATTACTTAAAGGAAAATGTCTCGAACAAATCCAATGAATAACTAAAAATCTTGTTATAGAGAAAAATGTAGCTATCATCCCTTTATTTGATGAATTACGTAATCCTTCAATTTCATAGACTAATAAGTTCATCAGATGAATTAGAATCACAATTGAGATGATCAAAAAAGAAATATGAGTTAATATATATTCTAAAGTCACAAATATCATAAAGAAGATTCCCTTTTCAATAATTCAAATCAAGGAGGGGATGAATAGAATCTAAAAGAGAAGATTTTCAAGATTTTAATTTCTATTAGATCTATTGTGTCTATATTATTTTATATTATTAATATGAATAATTAACAAGAATTCTTATTTATGCCTTATGCCACCACTCGGACTCAGTCGAGTTGCTCTCGTAACGTGTCTACCAATTTCACTTATGGCTTACCTTAAATAATAATAAGGAAATTTAAGCTAAATTGTCAATATTCAATAGGTTTGGGAAACAATGATGGAAGATGCATTACCATTCATTTGGAAATAGTCAATATCAATAATATTGAATTATTATCTTCATCTTCATAGATTCAATTTTATGAATCAATTTTTTTGAACTAGAAACCTAATTCTTATTTATCGAACAATTAGAACTCAAAAGTTTCATTTCTTAGGTATAAAATTCATAAATTTTTTCTAATGATTTTGATACCCAACACCTTAGTAGAATGTAGAATGAAATATTCAAATTCTTCCTTATCTATTGTAATTATGCTTTCCAGAATACAAAAGCACAATTCATTGCAAAGAAAAGATCATCTCATAAATTCAATATCAATCTATAAATTTCAATAATGTCAATAAAAACATTTCAATAAATAGAATAGAATAGAAATATAGAAAGATTATAAAAAAAGATATGGTTTAAAGATTGACTCTTAGAATTCAAATTGGATAACATTGTATCGAACATGAAACAGAAAATTATTTCATTAGATTTTCATTACAGAAGAATCATTCATTTTGAATGCAAATGATCTGAGACGGAAGGATTCAAACTGAGATATTTGGTTCTTCATCAATAACCCATATAGGACATGTTAGCTAGGACTCAACATATATAAAATAAAATAGTGATTCAAATTCAATTAAGATATTGTATGAAGAAAGAATTCTTTGTATTTTTATTTGATTGGGGAGAAGTCAAAGAAAAAGAAGAATAGATTAACACAGGAAAGACTACCCCTCAATCCTCCACTCTTAACTCCAATAATATATACCATACTTACCTACTCAATGTCAACTAACTAGAAAAGAACCTAATGTCATCTCCTTTTTTTAGTTCTGAATTCATCCCGGCTTGAACTAAGGGTCGGGAGTAGTATCTCTTTTCTTTCTCTTTCTATATAAATTTCATTAAGGTCATTCCATTGGAAAGGTCGACACCATGAGAGAGGATCCTCAATCTTCTTCTAGTAATGTAATAAGGGCAACTGCTCCTTAGATCTTTTTGAAAAAGATTCATAGGTCTACCAAAAAAAGATCAATATTTGAAGTAGGGCTATCGAAGAATTCCTACTTGATCCGATCAGCCATCAGTTCCAACTTTTCTCAGTTTCCAAAGTGTTAGATGGATTTCAGTCCATTTCCCCTTCATTCTATTTTCTAAGAAATGAATGCTTGCTCTTGAACAAAATTATTTACTTTCATTAAGAAGTAATTAGCCAGTTTGATCCATAGGATCTTCGTCATTCCCACTGAATTTATCCATTTCTAATCTTATGTGAGTCTTGATGCTCCGCACCTTGCCTTGGGATGTCTCTACATGTTATTCCTTAGATTTTGGTTGGGCCTTCAATGAGTAAGCACGTATGTATATTGTAGGTTTCCAATAGGTTCAAAAAAGACAAGAAAAAATAATCAATCTAATCAATAGTTCTAAAAAAAAAAGTGGCACTACTTTGAGCTTTCATGAATGTGGAGGTAATCAAGCTAAGCTTCCATGTAAATGAAAAAGGAAAACTAAGATCTGCACATGCTTTTTCTCTATGACAAAGAAGACTAGCCTAGCCTCACTAAGTTCAAAATAGCATATAGAAAATAGAAGTTCTTCTGCATCGTTGTGTCCCCGAGATAGGTAATTAGCTATAGAGCACTCGAAAGTACAAAATAAAAGGCAATAGTTTATTCTTCAATAGAAGAAAAGGCAAGAGTTTTGTTCATTTCAAAACAAAAGGGAAAAGGACAACAACTGGCTCGAAGGTAAAAAAAGTTGATGCCCTCTTTCGCTTATGAGATAGAACATCTTCCTTCATGAGAAAGTCTGACTACAAACAAGAATCAATTTCACTTGCTTTAAGAGAAAGAGATCTTTCTCCCTTTTCGATCGCTTTCGATTCATCTAACTCTCTTGCTTTCTTTCTCTTTTTCGAGTTAGCTTTTGCTTCCAAACCACTCGCCCTACTCACCACTCTTATTCTTCTCTTTGACCCTTTCACCATTTCTTAAAAAGGGGATTTTCTCTTCGGGTAGAAGTCAACAAACTACTCCTTCCCTCTACTCCGAGTCTGTCAAGAGCTTCCTCGTTCGTGCAGTAAAAATTCCTTCTAGTTCCTTCTTTTTTCTTTATCATGTGAGGATCAAGGATCGGTTCCTTTCGCACTAATGATGCAAACGGGTTCAACTACTTTCACACCCTCTCTCATCTGTAAAGCTCAGGAAGAAAACTGAAAGTGGATAAGGGCATGAAGTTCCCCATGGTAATTTGGCCATACCATGCGAATCCTTTGTATACAGCCAGTGGTGTCTTCCCTCATGCTCTATTCCTTAGCCAAAGCTTAAGAGGTGGGGAAGAAAGAAGCAAGGGCAATGTGTGACTTCATGGAACATTAGCAGAATTAGAGCTTAGGGAGGAACCACTTTTCTTCTTGTTGATATTTACCAAGAAAAAGGCATAGAGGCACTATTCACACATCATGGTGAAGAAGCTATGATTGGTGTAGTTTTTAGTTCTTTCCATTCTTTCTTATGCCCCAGCAGGTCAGTGACTGAGAGATTCTCTATGTTGAAGAAATAATCGATGCTATTTTCAAACTTGGGGGAATCACTACAGTTGGTTCTTGAGTAGGGGCATTCAATTTTTATTCCAACTCTAAGGGAACAAGGCACTAGTCTATCTTTTCTCAAGCTTAATTTGCAATAGCTATCAGTTCAAGCAAGAGAGGCCTTCTTTCTTTATGAAATGACTAAATTAGCCACACCCATAGAAGGGCAAAAGCACATATTTGGCTCAACAGAAGCAATAGAGTTAGCATTCACCCTACTGTTGGAGGTCTATTGAACCTCTTGGAGGAAGGACTACTCGTGGGTAGTGGTGTTGTAGCTCTTATTAGTTTGAGTCAGTGTTAGTAGGTGTAAACTCTTCTTTCTTGATGGAATCATGGATCAATCATAGCCAAGTCCATTTACTTGGGTTTCTTGCTAGAAGAAACTTCCTAAACACTTTATGCTTATTTACTATCGGAAGAACTTTACAATGGGAGCAGATAATTAGCAAAAACTTTCTATCTGAGAAAAGAAAATTTATCGAATAGATAAGGAAAGCAGTCGACTCTTGCTCAGGCACAGTAGAATAAAAGGTGTGTAGCAATGGGTTAGGTAAGAAAAAAAATGATTCAACCATTGCATAAGGCCAATACTAGTTTTTTTTCTTTTGTATTTGGGTTTATATCAAGCTTCATTCAGATCTCCCTCCACAACAAGCCTTTGCATTTTTTATTCTTTTTTTCTGACTATGAACTGAATGGAAGGAAGAATTGATTGACTGCCACTTTCTCATTCTAGTTCCTTTACTAATTCTTTCAAAGTTTTAATCTATTTCTTTTTAGTGTTGGGGAGAGTCTAAATAAAAGAAGTCAAAATTGGTCACGAAGACTCAATCAGAGAGAAGATAGAAAAGAATCATTCGGTGTGTAGTGAACTTTAATACACAGATTAGCTCTTGAATGGAAGCCATGAAACCCGATTCAATTCTCATTCATAGAAACACGAAAGGAAGGACCGAGGGCCGAATAGCCTCATACAAACAAAAATAGGAAAAAGAAAAGCTGCGTAGCATTATGCTATTCATTTTTCTCACATCATTAATTATGTAAATCTAGTATTGGATTTACTTTCCGGGTCTTTTTTCTAAGCTATCCAAAAATCGATCAACTTTCTTTTCTAGCCATCCCGAGCTTTCAACTTTCATAGATACGTCAAGCTCCCGCCTAAGCTTGTATGCAAGTTGTGTGCTACCTCATTTCTTTCTCTTATAAAAAAGAAGTGAGTGGCCAAAAGCCTATCTAAAAAAATGAGATGGAAGAGGACACATATCCCATAAAAGGTCCTAAATCTATAATTCTCCTAGGTTCTTTTTCTTCTTTGTTACACTTTATTATAAAAAAATTAAAATAATTTGAAGAACCTCAGCTAAGAGGAAAATTTCTTTAGAAGGCTCACAACATAAGTGAGATATGGTTGATGATTGATAAGAATTCATATATAGGCTTGAAAAGAGTAATAGCTTGAAAACATACTACTTAACAGATCTACTTGTTGTTCCCTGCCGCAACCCTAGATTAGGATGATTGGCCTTGCTGACTTTAAACTTTTCTACTAGAAAGGTTATCAAACTAACCCAGAGAGAAAGAATCCTCTACTACTCTATGTCTATTAGGGAATAGCCATCCTTGACAAGTGGTACTTACTTTACTGTGCTCTAAAGCGCACTGAAAACATTTTAAAATAAGTTGAATAATTAAGCTAAACTAAAAAAGGAAAGAAGCTAGCCACCTTCCCCTCTCTACGGTTACCTTCTTTTGCCATCTAGACTGACTCATCGCCCTTCATAGCATTAGACATTCAATCTTCTTTAGAATAGCATTATTTTTATAGCTTAGGGCTTCTATCAAGTTTTTATAGCAGCTCTTCCTTCCCTTTCTCACTGAGCAAGCCCAAAATCTCAGCTAGCTAGTCTCTCAAGACACTTTTGTCCCCTCCCATTTCTTCTTGTGCCTGAACTTGGGCATCCATGATCCTTGTTTATGCCATGTGTCTAGTATGGATGGAGAAGGCGACAGATGGGGATATTGAGGATGGTCTATTTGGAGAGATTCAATCCTTTCTTCTTCTCCCACAGGCGATAATTTCTAGCTTATTCGAAGAGTCCAATGACTGATAAAATGGATTAGTGTTATAAAGACTTTTAGGAGTGAGGATTACTACCTTTTCTCTATGGAAAATTGGTAGTGGGGTAAAGGTACACGAGATATTGTAGCCTTGATGACAGGTACTTTTTTTTTATAGGGGGTAGGGAAGGGGCTACCCATATTCTACTCCTTACTATCGTACCTTAGGTTTCACCCAGGATGTACCCCTCTTGGTAACAATTTATTACTTTTTTTAAGATGTAATAACCAAAACTTTATAGGGTAAGATCATATGCCACTAGGTGCATGATTAAGTAACTAGTGTCTCAACTAATGATGGGTCTTCCTTAAATACAGTATGAAGCTCCCCTTCAAGTGATATAACTCACATTGAAGTCTCACTCCCAAATCCTTAAATAATTGAGTGCTTATAGAATTTAGTACTAATCGAATTACCTTGAGTGAGAGAGGTGTGTGCTAATGGAAATTTCTATCAGTGATAAATCGACTAAGAACTTCCATTAACTAATCATGGATAGGATGCAAAAGCACCTGCTATATTGGGTTGCCTATGGAAAACACTGACACTTTCCCACTATCCTATAGTTTGAGCCTAAACTGGCCACACACTAGTTTTTGTCAACCAACTATCCCACCAAATTTCTGAGAAGTATGAATTAAGAACTTCCATTAACTAATCATGGATAGATGCAAAAGCACCTGCCATATTGGGCTGCCTATGGCAAACACTGACACTTTCCCACTATCCTATAGTTTGAGCCTAAACTGGCCACACACTAGTTTTTGTCAACCAACTATCCCACCAAATTTCCTGAGCGAGAAGTA
Source organism: Cymbidium sinense (assembly GCA_021442155.1). Lineage (NCBI taxonomy): Eukaryota > Viridiplantae > Streptophyta > Magnoliopsida > Asparagales > Orchidaceae > Cymbidium > Cymbidium sinense. Next base: position 23,654,030 of record CM038214.1, read on the forward strand.
TAAGACTATTCATTAATTATCCTAGGCCTGCACTCTTATATCGGGTTCTATGGAATACGCTAAGAAAAGTAGGGACTTTTTATGATGCTTGGCTTAGCACTTTCCTATTGATAGGATAATGAATCAGATTGGTGCAATAGTAGCAAACACATCTGAATTGTAGGTCCTAGTCTTAAGTATAAGTACAACATGGACAATCGAATGCAGAAGATGATGAGGTAAGGATCATAAAATGTTGAAAATATATGCCTTCTCTATTGTCCATGAAGTGGAAGTGACATATCTTTAGAAAAGCGGTAGCAGTATTATTCTGACCTCATCTCCTACTTTGGCTTGGAAGGAAAGGTATGGAGCAAGGACCAGTGAATCCCATTTTTATTTCAGGAAAGCACTCATTCTCACTGCATTCGAGCTAATAAAATTACCTTTCTAGAAATTCTCTCTTCATTTGTTTATCGTCGCTCCATCACTCACTTCGCTATAAAAATCTTGAAGGTAGCTACCTTGGATGTGGGTCTATCCAAGCTTCTTAGAGAGCTAAGCCCCAACCCTAATTTTTTTGCTAGAATACTGACTTTCCTATAGCACCTCTGGAAGGTGTAGAGGAATGCCTTTTAATTAACAGAGTGTATTGTAGCGTGACCTTAAGCATATCAAAATGCAGAGTTATATAATGTAGAGTGCTTAAAGCTACTAGAAAGATTTCACTATCTATTTCATAATAGAGTCCTCTTATTGTTTACCTATAGGGCATAAGATGAGTACTAGATTCAATATTCTTGTGCTAATTGCTTCTCAGATGAGATATGGTGAATGTTTTGAATATTACCAATTCTTAGTATTGAAAGTCATCTTATAGGTATTCTCTTCTAGCTAGAGTCCTAAGAAATCTCAAAGTCAATAGAGTAATGTCATACCTTATCCCTCAGTCCCTAGCTTTTCTTTCTCTTTCTTAATTTTAAAGATAATTCCTTCATCCCTTAGTAAATAGCCCATCCCTATCAAATCTGAGCCACCAGTTTATGTTTACTTCCTTCTTTGCTTTGTTTGGTGGTATAGGTGTGATGAGTCTTCTGAATGATGGCAGTTGGGATAGTTTTGTTACCCTCATCTTTCAAGATATCTGCAAAAGAAGCAAAACTTCTTCCAGCAAAATCTCTATTATGATAGAGGATAACTATGCCACCCTCAGCTCGTGGTTGACACAATCCATGAGATTGAACTAAGAAATCAGAACCATGTAAGCCTCCCAAGAGGCAGAAACCATCAAGTGAAACCTCCTTAGGTTCAAGGAATTCCCAACCATCAGATGCTATTAAGATAAAACTATCGCATAGTTCATACAACTTCATTAAGAAACCAAACTGAACTAACTCATCTTCGGTATTGGTTCTATAAAAGCATGTAATCACTGAGTGACCAAAGGTTCTTTCCTCTAGGGTCACTACATGATTCATAGATACAGTATAGTACCAATAAAGAGAATCGCACCATTGAGACATCCAACTTGATTGAATATTCATCAAACTACTAAACTTTAGAATAAGGATAAGAAATACCAAGCTACACGTAGATCTTTTGTAAGAAACTTTTATTGAAGTAATTTGACAAGCCTTCCATAGACATATGTGTGTAATGGATGCCCTCTATCAAACCAGAGTTCCACCCTAGTGGGACAAGTAGAGAGAACTTTCTTCATATGCAAAATATGCAACCTTCGATATTTCTTTGAATGGGGTACACTGCTAAGATTACCAAAACTCCCAAGAACTTTCTATGAAGTGCCATGAAGCCTACATAAGATTGATAACCTTTTCAGCTCATAGACATCCATAAGACTCACACACTCACAAGGATGGTGAGAATTTGTGAGAGCATTGAAAGATACAGGTGAAAGATCAACTCTAAAACCTCTCACTCTCAATTTCTTTGCAAACTCAAGTGCTCCAATATCAGAGATTTATGAAAATAAATCTTGACCTAAATATCATCAAGATTTTGTATGTAATCTTTAGCGACTTCACCATCGCAATTATGACATCATTGCCAAGTATTGCAAAAACTATAAACTACAAACCAGGGTGAACTTGCTCTGCTGCATTCCACATAATCATGTGATTAAATAAAGTGATTAGAGACTTAGAAGAAAGATAACCAAGAGGTTGACCTATGATAAATGACATACTAAATAGAATACCATTCGCTTCCTTTTGTAGAAGGATACAGTAAACTGATTAGTAGCCAAAGTCAAGTTTACTACACTTGAGCTATAAGATCTTCCAAAAAAATATTAAAAGATCTCAAACATATCTAATAAGGGAAATATGTCAGTCGCTAAAGAGAAATCGAAGCTATGACATACCATGGATCCCTTTAACTTATCAAGTGGAGCACTCTGATGAAATGTTCCATCCATAGGTAGGATGTCAATTTCTATGGTTCTTAAATTGTGCTCTTCATTGGAGGCTTGGCTTCTATGCCTCTAACCGATTCTGCTTTTGAAACATCATCGATTCTTGCACTTATTCTCGATAATTGTAGGTACTTTTAGTTATTTTCAAAGCGAGGAGATGTTGATAACCTGAGAAATCTAATGATCACCCATGACATTCCACGAGAAACCCAAATCATTAGTTGCACTTTTGTTCTCTAGGCATAGGGAGGAATCCAAGATGAAACAATAGAAAATTTCCTAAAATAGTGTATCTAAAGTTTGAGAGTCTGACTCATTGGAAAAAAAATACTATTGAAGTAGTTTAAATACAATAATTCACACATACCATTCAAAGGAGGCTTAGGGATGAAGACAAGAGCTGCACGCTAATTCAAAGAAAGGAAATCATAGTTTTGTACTTGTGGTGGTGTGTTGATAGGACTCACCTGAATAGATGTGAAAAAAAAAGTCAAGAAAATATAGATGGGAAAGTAAACTACAGCAAAATAGAGGTACGATACCAATTGTTCTATAGAAAGTTTGAAACTAGAAGTTAAGTCTTTTAGAGTTAGTAGCCCCATTGAATGAATGAATGTGTGAAGAATGAAAAGCTTTTAGCTCCAATGCTACAAGTGTTGCTTCGAGTAGGTATTCAAAGTCGAATGATTTTCTTTGGGGAAGACAATTGGTGCAGTGTTGAGTAAGGTATGCAAGAGAAGCGAGAAAGAGAAAACTACCCTAGCGGAGGAAGAGATCGAATATCTAGTCTTATATTTTGGCTCTCATATGACAAGCCTTTCCTCGTAATAGGGTGTATTGGTTCTTCAGGGCTCCCAGTTCCATAGTTGCTTTGTTATCGCCCTTCCTCTTATTGAGATGCACCTTTTTTACGTCCATCCATGCCTCTATGGATGTCATCTTATGGTTGAAGTTTTATCTCACCACTATATGTAGGTTACATGAGAAGTTCTTGTATACCAGACTAGTGTCACCTCAAAAATTCCCATTCACGGTCAAGCATAAAGAGTAGGAATGATAGGTCAGTGCCCAGTTCTTCCATTCCCAAGTTAGCTAATGAATGTTTGGCTCGCCTTTCTTTGATAAGGGATCCTCATAAGTAGGATATTTATTATAGAAACCTCACGGTTGCACCTTGTCTAAGAGGTTTCTACTGGCTGCATTCCTTGAAAATACCAAGTAATCCATAGGGGATACGAGAAGCTGCTCAATTTGATAGCCCTAGTGTATGCACTCAAGCCAAGTAGAGTAGATGGCACACATAATCAAGCATACCGCCAGAGGTTAAGGGTTCATCAATGAATGGCATTAGGCTAGTTTCTAAGCCTAATTTTTAGCAAAGCAACACCATCCTAATCTAGGGCAGTACCTATCCCTATGGGCTTGAGGCAAGACAAGCAGCTCGCTTCCTTCATCTCATTACAGGAAGGATAGGACCTCAATTTTTGACCTTGATCGATTCCAAGGGTGAAGAAGAAGTGGGTGAGTATTAGAGCTTTACTATTAAGATAGCCTTTCGATTAAGCTTGATCAGGTAAATGCCAGTGAAAGCAATGAATACTTTTAGGGTGGCACAAACAGAGAGGGCACCATAACATATGCCATTATAAAGGCATAAGCCATGGCATCCACTCTTTTGCTATCTCATTGCAAGAAGCAGGTGAAGGTCAAGGTTGTTTTCTCTACGGAGAGGAGAATGAAACATCAACTTATCTTATTTTATTGTCAAGGTGAAGGTCAAGGTGAAGGTCAAGGTCAAGGTTGTTCACCTGCACTGCTGAAGTACCAAAGGCTTCTTTCAAGTTCATATGGGGGGTGTTCACTACAAGCTATCAATGCAATTTGAGATGGAACATCAACTTATCTTATTTTATTGTCGTTCCATCTCTTAGGTGGGTTTCAGCTAATAACGAAATAATGTTCATGTCCAAAGTAGAAAAAAACACCTAGTTTTTGAGTTCGCTACTTTTCTCAGGCTGGAGAAGGGCAACTACTGATAGATCACCTTTGACTGTATACGTAGCTAGTGAACTATCGCTTTTGTTTTCTATGTGTTTCATTTATAATACAAACTAAAGAAAACTACACCAAAGCATCACGACTGCTTCCAAAGGCACTAGTCATCTCTAGAACCCAAGAAGTCTATGCCCATAGGAATGACAACCACTGCATAAGCCGCTTATGAGAAAGCTCTATTTCACTTCATAGGAATTGCACACATCACATAGCTGGAAGTTAGAGGGCCCATACTACCTGCCTAACCATTTGCTCCTAGGGACTAGACCATAGAGCAGAAAGTGCTACTAAAAACTTGGTAGAATGGAAGGGCCTATGTATTTGAAAGACCGTTGATTTGACCATACCTACACCCAGAGCAAATCCCCTAGCTATCCTACCACCACACCATAGAATGGTAGCTCATGTAGAACCGTTTCTTTCTAGCATCACAGTGGTGGAACGTCAAAAAATTTGATGGTCGCGTCACATAGTGGTTAAACATAATATTGAATGGTCTTTCATATACTATATTAGACTTCACTATGCTCAAAGAGTTTTCTTCTATAGAGAGTCTTTCATATACTAGAGAAAGTTGTTGTTAAACACTTTTTTACTCGATTAGACTTCACTATGCTCTTTAGTTCAATTGAGTTTATATTTTGCGAGTAATTAAAGAATTATCATTTCTAATAGTTTCTAAATTAATACCAAAATATCTAATAATATTTTGATATTTAAATTTTGTTTGATTCCTCAATATATTGTGAATTGAAAAAGGAGTTATTTATACTTCTTTTAGCTATATAATTTTTTGTAAATTTATAAATTTAGCATAATTAAGTTAATTAATTGAGTTTTACTTAATCTCTAAGTTAATGTAGTTGTGAACTTGAATTTAGAGAGCTTAAATATTTTTTCTATATTTCTTGATATTCATTATTATGACTTGAAATATTTTGACGAGTTCATATAATTTCAAAAATTATAATTAATTATTTACTCAAAATTAGACAATAAACTTTAAAATTTATAAACATTAATCTAAAAGCCCATTTGACTTGAATATTTTATGGCATGTAGGGCTTATCACTAGTTTCAATCCTTAAAGTTTTTATTTTAATTGAATTAGAATTTTGGGATGAATTAAAGAATTATCTTTTTTGATAATATTTAAACTAGTCTGAAAATACCCAAAAAAATTTGAAGATTTTAAGTTCATTAGATTATTCTATGATTTTAAATCCAAAAATCCCCCTATTTATTTACTTAAACTAGTCAAAGTTGATTGGGTTTCATTTATATCTATCAATGTATGATTTGATCATGTGGAGCTAACATGGACTGGGAAGGAAACAGATTTGACCTAGACCATTCAATGAAAGATCTAACAATCTAGATTATATCTAGTTTAAACCTATTTTTGGAGGATCTAATCATGTTCGTCCATCCGAATCAACTAGGATGAATGCCCCATAGCTTTTCTTCTTCAAAGCCATTGAGAACTAAGGGGTGGGGTTGACAAATTTTTCCCCTAATGGTGGTTTTCTAGTAATCTTCCAAAAAAATTCCATTTTCGCACCGAAATCACTAAAAATTGAAAAGTCAAGTGGGATCTAAGGTTATTTCTTAGTATTGTGATAACTTTATTCACAAAACACCAATACCTAGAGTTTGACTATTAGATTTAAAATTTATATCACCCAAGCCAATGTTAAATGATTTTTTTGATTTAAAATTGTTCTTTAGGTTGAGATGAACCTTTGGATTTGTTTGCTCGCTTGTCTCCTTCTGAATTTCTCCAACTACAAAGTGTCACCACCCCTGACTAAAGTTTAACTAATTTTGGTGTTTTTGTGTGTGAAAAAATAAGGGGAAGGTTTAGTTTAACTTATTAGGTGATAGTGAAGGTGTAGGATGCCAAAAGGAGAGCTTACAAAGATCTCGTCTTCTCCCTTTAATGGTGGCTAAAAAGCACCATTAATAATGATTTGGGTGGTGGAAAACTAGTTGGGATTGGCTTGGGATTTATTGAGTAAGTTGGTTGAGTTATTGAGATCACCCCAAAGTCAAGTAAGTGGAGTGATAGAAAGAGATGTGAAGGGATTTTGGTTTTTTGGAAGTTTATATCTTTTTCCTTATTTTCCATTCTCTTTCCATGACTTTCTTTCATTTCTTTTAATGCTAAAATAATAGCTCATGTGCAAAGAAATGGCTAGAATTTATCCTTTCAAAGTCTAATTTGGTGTTTGAACAAAGGTCATTATCTTGGATTGACTCAACTTCCTAATTTAAGCTGAGTTAGGTCAAGTTTTTGGTTTGAACAATTTAAATTTAGATTATATTTTAATTATGTCTAAGAGATTACAGACCCCTTATAGTAACACATTTTTAGCTCTTCCTTACAGCAATCTAGGGGAAAACATGGAGAATACCCCCAATTAGTAAATTCTTAATAACAACAATATCAAAGAGATAAATTTTCATTTAAAACAACCAAACATAAATTAGTTTAATGAGACCTTCAATGAAGATGGAATTCCACTAGCCAACACATCGCTAGCACCTATAATTCTAGTTTATAGTGAACAACAAAGTATGAATAACCTATTGAATTCTACCATCAATTACACCAATGAGTACAACACATCCATGGTTAAGATAGGTTATACAATTAGCATCACTAAACAAACTACATCTGATCCAATGCACCAAAATGTATTTGAGAACAAAAACAATCCGCAATAGCTGATAACTTTAGCCTTGACCAGTGAGAAGGAAGAAGAATTGAACTCACAAAGAGAGAAATTAGTGGAAGAACATTATAAAAATATACTTAATATAGCCATGGAGGAATGGAAAATCCACAAGAACAAAAGGTAAAACTAGAAAAGCATTGAAGAACTAAAAGCTTTCTAGCAAGTTAAAATCAAATGATAGAAGAATAGTCATTTGGAGAAGGGTCATCCAAAAGACCCTCTAGAGGCAAACCTCCTCCCTCATGTTAAATCTCTTGATATGGAATATTAGAGTTATTGACAAGGCTAACGCCACTAATAGACTCCAAAATCTTGTAAGACACAACCTTGAACACCTTTCTATTTCAGAACCAATAGTTAGCACTCACAACTTTCCCAAAATCAAAAGAATAGTTCTCTACTTCAACATTCATTCAAATGTAAGTAACAAGGTCTGGCTATTCTAGAAATCAAGATTTCATATCCAAGTTCTCTTTGATACCAACCAATATCTTCATATCTACATTCAATATATAAATGTAAGTGTATATGCTACCATCATTTATTCTGCTTGTAATAGACAGTATAGGAAAGAACTTTGGAAAGATGTAAAACACATCAACTCTGACACAATATGGCCTTCGATGATTGGAGGAGATCTTAATATGATTGCTAGCCAAGTTGAGAAGAAAGGAGGTAGATAACCTAACCTGCTAATTATCTCTAAATTTGTTGAATACATTGAAGAATATAACCAATTTGATGATGGTTGTAGTGGTCATTTCAGTTGGATAAGGGGAAAGCCTTTTGAAAGACTTGATATAATTCTTGTAAACTCAGCTTGTAACTCATACTTTTCCACAATGGAGGTACAACACCTAGCTAGAATTGCCTCTAATCACACCCCACTTCTAGTAAGTTTTAGCCTTATCTCCAAATAGAAACACCATCCTTTTAAGTTCTATACCACTTGGATAATGCATCCTGACTTTAACAACTGCATATAGAATGCTTGGCATAGTGTGGAAAAGAAAATCTTTTGGATTAAATTATAATGATTAGAATTATTCCAGTCCTTAAAGTAGCTTTGTATAGAGTCATCCATTGATTTATCTATTTGGAATTGAGAGTGCATTCCATCTCATATTTCTTTATTGATTGGGCATGTGATGAATAGATGGATTATATTTTTCTCATCCCTTCTACATAGGTGGCATATAGAAGTATTATTAAGGCCCTTAAGTTTTGATATATCATCTATGGGGATTAAGTTGTGCCACAAACTCTAGCATAGGAAAGACATAGATGGTTTGATAGCTGGTTTCCAAAAAATAGGCTACCATTCAAGGGTACTAGGATTATATGTAGCTTGGAAAAGGCTCTTTGACATGAAGAGCTTAACATTTTGGCATTTCAACATCAATTTGTCTTTTGTATGTGGGATAAGAGGAATGTTAGATACCTCTTTTAGAACATCTTCAGGAAGAATTTCACTAAGCTTTTAGATGTTCCAATTGTCATCAATGATGAATTCCAAACTTTGACCTGATCAGAGAAGGTTATGTTATAAAATTTGATAGTAAACCTTCTGAAAACTAGTGATCCTTTAAGAAATTATGAGCACCATTCCCCATATGCTAGAAAATAAATTTTTTTGTTTCTCTTCTATGGTGCAATAAGCTCTTCTAGAGTTGGGAGTATGCTTTTCATTGCTAAATCATAGTTGGAAGGGTCTTTCAGCAATATTTGCTAAATAGGATTTGGGTCCATAAGGAATCATTTTACCTTAATTTGATCCATAGTTTCATCTGGTTGATGTGAATAGAGTCTACTAATGATCAGAATCCTAGCCCTCCTTCCCATTTTGGTTTGCCCATCATTTTCCAACTCACCCAATGTATAGAACATTTTTCCTACTCCATAAAAATCTATTAAAGATTCTTTCAATCTTGATTTGTGTCTGATTTGGCATTAACTTGGTTTGTAAGTAATAAAGAGGATTGAGTTTGAGTGGTATGGTTGGAGATGAGTGGACATAATTTTGCTGGTGGTTTTTTTTATAATTGATGATAGATTGATGAGCCTAAAATGTTCCCAATTATACTTATTGTTAAACTTTGGGATGAGAGTGATGGTTGTGGAGCTAAAAAATTTATGCATGTCATTACCCTGAAGGAAGGCCTGGATAATAGGGATAACATCCTGTTTAATCCAATGACATGAGTGTTGATAGAAGTGTGTTGTGTAACCATTAGGTCCTGTAGCTTTTGACCCGCGGAGAGAGTCAAGGATATTCCAAATTTTATCCTTCATTGGTGTATATGCCAAGTCCAACTGGCATACCCCAATAATGTTAGTATTGAATAAGTCATCACAAAATAGGTTCAAATTTACCTCTTGTTCTAGAAAAAGTGACTTGTAGTAGTTGAAACCATCTTCAATTGTGTCTTCCTTTGCTTGCAACCAATGGCTTTATATTCCTCTTCTTTTTTATGCATTATAGTATTTTGTATTTTTGTCACCTTTTTTTAGATTAATTACAATAGCTTTTTATGCTAAGAAATCATCTTCCATAGCAATGAGGTCATTGAGAGTTAGTTGGGCTTATTTGAGGTCTTCTTCAGCTATCATTAAGGTGTCATTGATATGATGATTTTCAAGGGGGGATACCTTTTGTTCCTATGCCTTAATCTATTTTTGTATGTTGTCAAAGACTTTCCAATTTTATTCCTTGAGATTTTTGGTTATGTTTTTGCATAAACTCCAAAATCTAGTCCATGGGTCGGCTGAATTTGATGTCCATGCACTTTGAAGGCAATCGATGAAGAGGTCATGCTTTGTCCACATATTACAGAATTTGAAGGTAGGTTTGGATGGTTTATAAGGGTAATCAATAGTTAATAGTAACATGATCTGAACAAGTTATGTTTAGGTGTCTTATTGTAGAATGCCAAAAATGACCGAGCCATTGTGTATTGAATAGAATTCTATCAAGCCATTTCAAAGACTCACTTTCTATTCCATGTATAAGGTGATCCACTAAAACTAGGTTCAATTAGGTGTGCATTTCCAATGTAGCTAGCAAATTCCCCTATAACAATTTTATTTAGTTTTCTTCCTCCTTTTTTCTTATTTGAGTTTGTGATCATATTGAAATCACCCTGCACTAGCCAACTATGTTGGCAATTTTGGCTAATGGAAATGATTTTGGTCCAAAGATCCCTTCTTGAGTCTCTAGAGCAAGCTGCAAATATAATGATGGCTTGTGTAGAATAGTTACTACATCTTATGTGTATATGTACAAATTGGGAGTCATCAATCAAAAGGTCCATGTGAAAGGTGCTTTTATAAAATAGAAAAATTTTACTTGTCCAATTTTGAGCAATGTTAAATCTTTGAAATTTCTATCTATGCTTTTCAATGTTGTGAGGTTGAATGAGTGGCTCTTGGATGGCAAAAACTTGGAGATTGTAAGTTTTAATAAGACTCTTAAGTCTATTAGAGGATACCTTATTGGAAATATCTCTAATGTTCCAAATTAGAAAAATAGTTATGCTTAGAGTACTTAGAGCCCCTAGAGACTCTAGTTGCAATCCTATCATACAAATTGCCTAAAATCCAAGTTGAGGAGGTATTTTCTATGAATGATGCTACATTCAAATTTATATGCCTTAATTCCCTTATTCCATTATGCTTGTTTCTTTTAGATTTCGGTATCAGCCATTCCTCCTCTATGTCTTAAATTATGTGGTTTAAATCCTTAAGATTAGTCATGTGTATTGTAAATACTAGTGAGATCATATCATTAAGTTATGTTTATTCTGGATGACTACTTAGAAGCTCTATATTATTTTCTTCTTGATTGGTTGGTTGATCTGATACCAATGGTGTATGGGTTAATATTTCACTATTGTGTTGTTTGATCCAATTATCTAGAGTGGTTAATTGGTCCTCTATTATCACATCAATATTGTATCTTTGAGTTGTATATTTCAGTTTATTAGTTGTTGATATTGCCACAGGTTGTTCAGTGATAAGGACTTGTTCATGCTAGTTTGTGGTAACTTCTAGTTTATCTTTAATAGTTAAGTTTGTAAGCTCCTCATTGTTTCCTTCCTAAGTACAATATGGTTTAGAGTTCCTTGTCCTTAATTCTAGAGAGCAATATAACATTCCTCAAGCAGATGTCCAAACATTCTTCATTAGGGGTAGTAATGTGGCTTCTATTAAATCACCACTTGCTGCCAATAATCATTTATTAGAGTTCCTATCTAGACTTCACCAACATGAGTTGTTGTTATATCCATTTCTGTAAGAACATTGGCTACAGATGGTCTTGTGAAGTTCAAAGTGATCAGGTCAAGCTTTAGAGCTTTGCCAAAGTTTGCAACAAGAGAGAAGAGGATTTGCTTGTTAAATAAATGGAGTTTCAGACTTGGAAACTTTATCCATATTGGGACTATAGGAGGTTCAATGCTATAATCAAACTTGGGAGTCCATTTTAATACCTCAATTAGTACATTGTCAATGTGGTAGAGTTTTTTAGAAGAGCAGAGCATAATCTTCTTCCTTGTTGAGCCTTATGACAATATGCCTTCCATCTAAGAGTCTGATATTCCAAGCTCCAATGAGCATGAGTTCATGAAAGTGTTTTTGTATATTGTCCATCTTCGAATGTTTGTAGGTGCACTTGCCAACCAATGTAAACTTAAGGGGTTTTGCCAATTGAGAATATTCAGAATCAAAGAGAAATAAAGTTGGTTTGCCATTCTTATGGTTGGCTTTTTTAATGAAACCAAAGTCATTAACTTCACAAAATTGTCATGGTAAGATTGTAGGATGATAAGTTTGATGGAGGGATCAGTAGTATCATTTGAAGGAAGGTTGTTTGTAGAGCACCATCATAAGACAGACCTTTCATGGAAAGGAAAGCAATGGAACATTAACTAATGGAATAATGCCCTAAAGGAGGAAGATGCATAGCTAGGATGGGGAAAATGATGCCATTCATTTAGGAATACTTAGTTCATTCATCTCACTCACATTTTTTATCTTGTCCATGGATGTGCTTATTCGAGCTTCATAAATTGCACCATGGCTTGGAGAGCCATGGAATTGACTCCCCTCCTCCTACTCCCTGAGTGAAGTATTTACTTCACATGAATAGGAGAGCTCAAATTTGGCTTAGTTTTATTTAGATCACTCTAACCCAAACCTAAGCCCAAACATTCCATGCATGATTTGTCTTAAAGTAAGCAATGATCCTTAAACCATTAGATCTAATTTAAATTATATATAATAGTATAAGATGGGTTGGTCCATAAACTTCACATACAAAGTCCAAAATTTAAATGTTATATGTTTTAAATTTTGGTATTTCTTAGTTTGTATAATAGGTTTAAATTTTTAGAGTTCTCACCTCTTAAAGTAAATAATTTAGAAGTGTTATTAAACATAAATTATATTATATAATTTAAATCTTAAGAATTTATTTCTCCACTATTTTGAATAATTAAATAACTTAAATACATCAAAAAAAATATGAAACCTAAACTTATGGTGTAAAACAATCCTAAGGACTTCCTATAGAAAATTCAAATTAATTTGAATTAAAAGCAAAAATTTATTAATTTTTAAATGCATATTTGAATATTCAAAATTACAAAATTAAAATATTCACTAAATATTGCAAAACAAATTAGTAGAATATTTAATGCACTTGTCTAAGCTTATTAAAAAAATTTTAATAATTTTATGAATTTAAATGAATGAAAAGTTGTGCAATTTTTATTATATCAAATACATGTTTTAAATTATAAAAATAATAAATATATTGGACAAAATTTTGGAAAATTAAAATAATATTTCAATTGAATATTTAAACTCATTATAAAATTTTCATAATCTTCTAAGCTAAAATAAATTAATTATATATTTTTGAAGTAAATTAATTCTTATTTAAGAAGAAGAAAGTTAAACAAAATAAAAATACATCCAAAAACTATGAGAATTAAAAAAAAAAATACTCATGGCACAAATCTAAATATTATATGAAAGTTTCATAACCTTTGAAGTCAAATTAAAAAATACTATGAATTACTAAATAAATTTAAGCAAATATTTAAAATTAGTAGAAAGTAAATTATATTTAAGATATTATGATTAATCTAGTGAATGCTTAAATTGATTATTGAGACCCTGCATGAAAATTTCAAAACCTTTTTTTGTGATTATTTGAACAATAAAATCAATTTTCATTATAAATTGAAATTTTAATGGAATAAAAAATAACTAGAAAATAAAATAATCATTAAAGTAATTAAATAAATAACCCCTATCCATGTAAAAAGGGTCATAAATACTTTAACTTAATATCATAACTAGATAATTATTTTTATAACAAAACTTTTAAATAATAAATTTAAAAGATAAAATAAATAATTAATAAATATTAAAATAAAAATTTATTATTTAATTTATATAATTTTAAAAAATTAAACTAAAATTAAAAAAAAATTGTAATAAAATTTAAAAGGAATACTATAAGTGAAATGATTAATATTTCTAAATAGTCAACAATTATCAAATAAATGTTAAATAAAAATAAAATATAAAATCAAATTAGATCAAATAAAATTAACTGAATTCCAAAATTAATAATTTTAAAATTTAAATAATTATATTAATTAATTTAAAATACTTTTTTAAGAAAAATCACTTATGTTCACATAATAAATTGAGGTCAACTTAGCAAAATAAGGACAATAAATGAACACATGAGCAACTTAGAGTTTTAGTTTGAGCCATACTTCAGATCATTTCAAATAATGAATATTCTTAGTTATTTGTACAAAAATATTATAACACTTATGTATTTCACAATACTCTTGTATTTGTATTAAATTAGTCGTCTATCATGTCTACACACTTGCATTATAGTTTGAATAATTTGAACTTTGGGATTCATTATATTTATCAACCCCATCTTAACCACTACACGTGCACATAAGATGATCATGTCTTTGAGGTAGATCAACCTTTTTATGGAAACACATAATCTGAGATCATTCTACATAATAATCTAAGATTTGATTAATTTTTTGAACCAAGCTAGTAGACAATTGCACCATAAAATACATTGCCCTTTTTAATTACTTAACGTATTTATTTTCTAAGCTATCTTACACTTACCCAACATTTTTGAGTAAGTGTGGTTTACTCATCTGCATGATATACATTAAATCAATATCCTTGATTAATGTCTCAATCATGCTATATAACTAAGGAATTTTCATGAGTTAGTCATACATATAATGACTTAACTCATTTTGGCAATGTTTTCTTTCTTGCAATCCTATTAAAATTGCTTCGTGAACTAGATCTTCTCTTTAGATCAAGCTTAATGAGAACTAATCAACAACTACTTGTTAGTTATTTCCAACGAGTCATGCATTTATGATTAAATCATTCCAGTTCGTCAACCAATATGACTGAAAAACATTAGGATTTTAGTATACACATATACTCAATCCCAATTCATTGCTTTAAATGGATGGTTTTCATTCATCTTTTCTTTGCACTTTCAACATTATAAGTTTCGCATCACAGTTCAGAATCTTTGATATCCTAACTCCTCTTGGATACCAAAATATCCATTTATGGTTGATCATGTCAACTACTTTTTATCATATTGATACATTTGCATGTTAGTTATTATATTAAGTTAAATTATGTCCTTTTGGAGCATAAACTTGACCAAAATCATGATTAATTACTATATATTATTACATGAAAATTTATCAAATACTGAAATATTTAATAATGGTTAAATGTTTGTTTGACTAATTCGCTTGTTTGAATAACTTAAAGCCTCACTTATTTTGGAAAAAATATACGCAAAAGTGATAATCCTTAGGATGATCAAATTACTCATTTGGATTAACATGGTAAGTCATCATTATATGAGATGTCCCTTGGATGCACTAGTCTACACATAATTATGTGTTATGATTATTTACAATAGTGTTCTCACTAGTATAAGGAGGTTATAGTTAGGTCACTTTGTTTACACTAACCTTTTGGCTATTACAAATGAGGTTGTAAGAGTATGGTTGTAATTTATTAATTTTACTTTATTATAAAAAAAATTGTTTTATGTGCCACATTGCTTTTGAACATTTATTAAGTTAGAGGTAGTTTCAATAAGTGCGATATCCTGCAAATACATTACTTTTAAATCATGGTGGTTGGGATGGGTGGTTAGGTTATAGTTTTTTTTTTATATTTACTCTGTGATGTGTTACTTTACTTTTATTATGTATAATAGCTCCATTTATTCTAAGAGTTTACTTTATTTAGAACTCTTTTTAAACTTCTCTTATACAACAACAATCCTTTATCCCACATCATAGTGGGATAAAGGATTGTTGTTGTATAATAGAAGTTTAAAAAGGATAAACCATATCTTACTTTTTCATGTAGCTTAGGGGAAAATCTATGGTAAATTGAAGACCCATCAACCTTAGGAGTCCTTATTAAGTAATCAAATTTATTATAGGGTAATATGTTTATCTTTTGAGATGATATATTTTTCCCTTAATGACTTGTTTGATTACTTAAATTAAATATCGCTAAGATCTGCATGGTGTCATAAATTGTCTCCATAGATTTTTTTGGTGACTCCGCTTGAGAGAGTTCCTCTCTCTATCTTTGGAAATAAGCTTTTATCTTTTATACATTGGTAATGTACTTGTGTCATTCACAAGATAGAATTTCCTTTTGTTTTATTGGGTACCTCTCCATTTCATTCTTGGTAGAGAATACACAACATCTATAAAATGAATTATAGAACCCCTATTTGATAAAATTAAATAGTTGGGTCCTATAACTTGGACATTTTCAAATGCTAAAAAAAATGTTTCTTTTAAAAATTTTTGCAATAAAAAAGATGACAAAAAATCTTTTAATGGGTCAAAAGATTTTTGAATTTATAATTTTACTTAAATTTTTTTTATAACTTATAGAATTTTTTTATAAAAAATGGCTGGACAACCCATTTTTACTACTACTTCTAGGGTCAACTTCTTTACTGGTAGTAGTAGACTGCTTGATGGATCCTCCATGATAAAATTCAGAGCTGGCTTTTAAGACCTAAATATCACTATTGACAAATTGACCTTAAATCATGCAAATAATGCATTTATTAAAAACAAAAATTCTAACTTGGAGTTCTCTTGGGTACCCCCATATCACTCATACTTTTAATTGGGAGGTCTCTACAAAAACAACTTAGAGAGCCTAGGTAAGTCCTATATTGAAGAAAATCAAATTGCTTAGTTAAAAGACACATGTTTTCTCTTTTCCCAGCACTTTTGAGATAGGTTCCACTTCTGAGCCTCCCATGATGACCAAAAGTCAAAAGATAATAGAAATGGGTGGCTTAAAAAATAAGACATTAAAGAAAGAAAGCAGAGTAAGCCCTTATAAATCAAAGAAGCTAGAGCAAGGGAGTGGTATACCCTTATGGATACTTCTCCTCTTTTGGGAGAAAGTAGATTATACCCTTTTTCTATAGCCTAAGAAAGGAAGATGTATCTAGAATAGCAAGTTCTCCATTGTACCCCTTTATTTATAAAAATAAGAAGAGTTTCAATCTATTAAATAAATAAACTTGTGTTAGACTGTGACAAGTCCTTCATGGAACTATTGAGTCTTTTATTTATAAAAAGGAAAAGTTACTTAGAGTCATGAAGGGAGAAAATTCTAAGGAACTTGAGAGAAATTCTAGGAGAAGCTATGACTATCCAAAATAAGGAAAAGTAAAAGGTAGTTTCTCAAAGAGAAGAAGACCCTATCAACCAATGCCTGTTATCGATGGTCATGATCATCTAGCAAGGTCATTAACATGATATAGAAATGAATGACATAAGAAAATATGGGCATCTTCATAGGAAGGATAATAGAAATGTTTATGTGAGAAATACCCCATTGGCAATAAATACAAAGTCACACTCACTTCCCTTACCACCATCATAGCTAGAGAGATTAACAATTTCTTGGCCTCTTAAAGAGAGGCCCTTGTTACCTGCTAAACCTGGGGACTTGTCATCATCTCATGTCCTTAGAGGAGAGATGGAGCCTCTTAATCCATCCCCTTATAATAGAGAAATTTTGAATAATAGAGACCTTGGTTTAGGAGCAACTCCTACGAAGGAGAAAGTTACTATTATTAATGAATGCCATAAGGAGAGACATTTGAACCCAAACCCATGGATGTAGAAACTAATGATGAACTTGAAGTAGTCCTTGAGAGTAATGGTCAACTAATTCATCTAAATTAAGAAGAAATAGAGACTATTATAAAAGAATATGAAGAAAAAAAATAGAATTCAAGGAAGTTCTGACTTAGATCTAGATGACCTTTTAGATGAAGATTCAAAACTACACCTTGGTGACATGGTAGACATGGGAGCATCTAAAAAAGTACAAGAAACTCAAGATATTAAAAAGAGGGTCCTATACATGATCTAACCCAAAATTTAATCCTTCAATTACAAAAAAAAAGATCCAAATCTTAAGAATGGAAAATAAGATGGAGGATATGATAGCTATGATGCAATCACTCCAAAATCAAATTCCTGCCATTTCATAGCCTCATTCACTAGAGGAACTAGAGGATTCCCATCCCATGGATGATAGGAAATTTGGTTTAGGAGATCATCATCAAGAACATAAAATAATGAATGGTGTATCACCCAAAACTAATTTAAAGTCACTTATGGAACAACAAGTGAAAAGAAACGCTATGTATAATCCTAAGGTATGACTTTGATTCCAAAAGGGTAGACCTTGCCTTGAAGAGTATGATTATGTACCTTATTTAAATAGATTTTGACCTCCTACTTTCAAAGTATTTGATGGGATAGGCAATCCTAAATACTTTTTGTCATATTTATGGGCAAGTTGCTATAATACTAGAGGAAGTGATACCTTATTATTTAGGCAATTTATTTATAGTTTAACCAGGGTTACCTTTAATTAGTATGTGGAATTGTCAAATGGTTTTGTTCACACATTCACTAAACTTGAAAACTTATTTATGAAATGATTCACTGGTACTTGACATCATAATATAGTAGGTGACTTAGTCATCAAAAAATACAGACCTAGTGAATCTCTCATAGATTATATTTTATATAGGCCTGATGAAGATCCCTTTGGAATGTTAGATAGATTTAGATTGATGTTCACATGGTGAACATGTAGATTATTCTAGTATCCCTTTGGAATTCTATAATTATAGAGGTGTTTATAGATTGAATGAATAAATTAGACTTACATCCCTTTAGAATGCCAAAATTATAAGGGTGTTCATAAAGCAAATGAATAGATTGGACTTATATCATTTTGGAATGCCTAGGCGTTATTGGGGTAGCACATTGACATTAATGGGGCAGCACTTTGGCACTGGGAACTCAGTGCCACAGCATTGCAAGGCATAAGTTTAGGCCTTAAAACCAAAAATGGCAGTGCCACAATATTGAGCAACAAAAAAATAGTGATGCAATGTTTAAAATAAAGGAAATCATGTTGACTCATTGACCAACATCTAGGGGCTACCAAAATAGCATCGTAGTGCTAGTAAAAAGTAGTTCAAAAATATTGGTAGGTGGGGAATGCATTTAATAAAAGAGACAAAAATTTTAATAAATGCCACAAAGCTATGTTAGAGCACCGAGATGCTCCATCAATGTCTGATGCGCTTTACGTACTAAGTTACTTATGTAATTATTAGTAATAAATATTCTAAATGTTATTTTTGATGAGAATAGTAACTACGTTAATTGGCTGATTGACACCTAAGCATTGTATGTGGAGCACCACAGTGCTAGTCTTCATTATTAAAATCGAGGGACAAGTTGGTGGAGCATGGGCTTAAAATCATAAAAGGTAGTGGTTAGGAACCATAAAAGTGGCACCGTGGTGCTTTCACTTTCATGATAGCACTATGGTGCTGCAAATGGGCATTTTGATGTTACAACTCAAGAATGTAGCACCAGTTACAACACCTTGGTCCTACAGGGTAGCACTATGGTTCCATGAAGTGAAGCACCAGAAGTCCAAAATTTTGAGATTTAGCTCTAGGGATAGCGTTGTAGTCCTATGAGACTTGAAATTTTCTTTATGGCAATTTTCTTGTGTAGTTTGGCAGGTCCCATAAATTTTTGTTAGTATAATGGCTTAGCATTGCTAAATTTTGAAATTTGTTAGTGCAACATGCACTCTTCTCTCTTGTTCCAAATCCAAGATCAATGAAGGGAGGATTTTCATCTCATGTTGTAACCAAGATTGATGATAGAGGCCTTTATATTTAAAACTTATGATCTAATGATCTCAATTTCAAGTTAATATTACTTTTGATAGAGTTTTATCCTGGCAATGACTAATATTTTGTAATTAATGAAATCATGCTCTTCTCCTTTGCTCTAGATCAAAGATAGATGGAGAGAGGACAATTAACTCTCAACGGTTCCAAGATCAATGGTGGAGATCTTGAGAAATTTTTTATGGGCCAAGGAATCAATTACATTAAAAACTTTTATTTCATATTTTATCTAAAATTATGCTTATGAAGTCTTTTCTTTCTCTTCAATTGTCTCATGCAAAAAAGAGATTATTTGTGTGAGAGGGTATTTCCAATAGGATGATAGATAGAGTGCTTTAAAGAGTATGCAAAGTTGCTAGAGAGAGTGTTGGAGAGATGTGTAGAGTGGCAAAGAGAGTGCTGGAAAGAGTGTATAAAGTGGCTAGAGAGAGTGTGAAGTTAGCCCTCCCCTTTTAATAAGAAATTATTCTCCTAATCACTCTCGCTCTTCTCTTTGGGTGGTTATTGCTAATGGGGATGGCTGTTGGTAGGGCTCGTTAAGATTCTCTTCTATTTTTTAAGTTTTTTTCTTTTTAATTTTTTTGGAAGCCTAAAATTAGGATTAGAAAATGATTAATCTATGGTTGATTTATAAGAAAATCCTATTAATATAGAAGTAGAATTCTCAAAATTTGACCAATCTATGGAAAAGAACATCAGTGATGAGGGACAGGTTAACATGACCCCTACTTCTAATTTGGGAGATATTACTGAAGTCAATCTCCACAGTGAGAAGGTCTTACCACCTTTCCTTCTTTTCTCTAAGGATAAAGGCAAACACATTATTGACTAATGTCTCGAACCTTTACAAAATGATTTAGTAGTTAAGCTAGCTACTCTTAAGGTCAACTATAATGTTTTAGGTCAACTTAGGAAGCTACCTAATAGGCTAAGCATTTATGATTCATTTATTCTATCTAAAGAAATGACATAATTATTAGTTCATGTATTACTCGACAAAAGATATGCCTGCATAGCTAGCAACATCTTCGTTTGATGAATCTTGTTATTTTAAAAAAGTTTCTGAGATAACTTTCTCAGATGAAGATTTATTTTTGGGAATGATTGACCGTTGTCCACCCCCTTTACATTTTAATCAAGGTGGAAAATTATAGATTATGCAGAGTTCTTATTAATCCTAGAGCTTCAGTCAACATCATGAACTTCAAAATGTTATCATTTTTGAAGATTAACACATGAAAACTTAATTCTAATAAAATGTAATTAAGGGTGTTTAATGAAATGAGAGAAAATGCTTTAGGTTCTATCACTCTATTATTAGAAACATATGGGTTCAAAACTAAAGCAAAGTTTCATATTATTGATTCAGAGATATCTTTTAATGCTCTTTTAGGTAGGCCATGGATACATGGATATAGAATTGTTCCTTCATCATTCCACCAGTGTATTAAATACATAGGAGATGGAGTGGAGTTTACTATAAAAATAGATATACAATCATTTTCTATTCATGAAATTGAGATCTATAAAGATGTTGCTAATTATATGCCTGTGGTGTTTTAATTTGGAGTTGTAGGGAAACCACACAGATCATAGGGTGTACTTATTGAAGTGATTAGGTATGATATTAAGGTATGATGTACTATCTGGGAAGATAAAAATAACACCCTATAATGAACCTAATCACCTAATAAAGACTCCTAAGGCAGATGGGTCTATGTATATACCAATGATATTTCCCCTACCTTACATAGATGAGCAAAGTAGGGTTTATTTTATGCCATGTTCTTTATTTCCCTATGAAAGCAAACTTCCATAGTTAATTATAGCTTAGGAAATGGGAGTTTCCTAAGAACACTCTCAATTAAAGTAGTCAATAAGTATCTCCAAATATTTCAAAGCTAGACTATCAAGAATTAGTTATTATTAGAATTCAAATGAGATTATTCAAATGGGAAGATTTCTTCATAGATTCTAAATTAGAATAAATAGGAAGCACACATGATATCAGAAAGCCTAGTAAGTGCTTCAATCTACCTTATAATGAGGCTTGACATTTTTGAATTAGAATTTACTTTTATTTAAATGAGAATTTCATTAGAATGCTAGGGCTTATAGTCCAACAACACAAGATTAAAGAAATGTCTAAGTGGTGTGGACTTATTCTCATAGCCTAAAGAAAATAATTAGCTTTGAAACCTATAACTAAAATTATTTAGCACCTACTAGAAGCATGACTTAAGTATAATTGGGAAAATGGGATGTAATCATTTACCTTCATAAGAGAGAATAGACACATCTCAACTCTCTTGAACTTACAACCACTTAGAGTGGCTGCCAGCTAATACCTCCTATGCTTTAAATCCACGTAAGCCAATCTTATATAAATACAAGCTAGTTAGGCTATTATTTAATTAAGAAGGAAGCTAGAATCCTAAACTCACTCCTTAAGAGATTAGATAATGTTTGGTATGCAAACATGACTTAGACTAATGTTGAATATTTATAAGTTTTTAAGATCATTTGACACATTTAGTTTTGTACCAAGGCTTAGGAAAATTATGCCTATATATGCATGATGAAATTAAGTCATGGGCTAAATCAATTAGAAGAGGTGTTCTCCACTACAAGGAATTTCCCTCAAAGGTCAAGCATATCCCCTATCATGCAAAAGCAGAGACCCTCCCTATTCAAGAGTGACACAATATGATATGCATGGTGTGATAACATACACAGTTCAACTAAGGGGTTGTTAAATATTTTATTATCTTAGTTAAAAACCTAGTCTTTAAAATGAGGTTATGAATTATATTAGAATTTAAGCATGAGTTTTTTAGTGAGGATAGAAAATTTAATTTTTTATCCTAAAGAGCCAACCACATCCAGGCTACACATCAAATCATCACACTTTAAGAAATCTATGAAAGGCATGACATTTCTATTACACAAGCTAAACACAATAATCAATTATATGAATTTTGAAAAGAATAAAAGGCTGTTGCATCAGGTACCATCGTGCACCCTGAAAAAGAAAAGAAATTAGGTAACTGAGCTCTATCCTTATACAACTTGGATTATAATTCATTATTATAATTAAAATAAGTGTTTTGGGGTCTTCAATCTCTTGTTCTTCTTTCCAATCCTTGGATCCATTTTGCTCTAGGCTTCATAGGGCTTCCAAAGTCTTTGCCTTCTAGCCACTGCTCATCTTAAACCCCAAAGCACTAATCCTAATTGTATTGCAAAAGTTATAAATTTATGGAAAATGAAATCTAACTACTGTTGGGCCTCATGTTCAAGCTGATCAATTTTGGTGATAACAAATGAATGCTTAGATCTTCTAATGAATGTTTTTATGTGTTTCAGATATATTAATTTCTAATTACATATTTAATACATCTCACAATATGTTTGAGGAAATTGCAAGAATAGAAGAATAGAAAAGATATATGATCAAAATGGTTAATTGGCATGAATCAATTTTCTCACAACTTAACATATTTATATAAATCTCTATCTAATTAATAATCAATTATATGTTTCATACATAGCATTTGAATTGTCAAAATAATAAATGATAATAAATTATGTTTATAAAGTGTAATTATTATATTTACTTAATATAATTAAGTATTTTAATTTAATTTGAAGGTTATATAATAACTAACATATGTATGATTATATATAAATTATATCATAATATTTAAATTTCATATTTCAAAATTAACAAAAATATGTGAAATTTTGTATTTTAGCCAAAGTCATTTAATAATCAAGGAATTTATACTAATTTCATCTCCAGATTCATTGGATTTTTTTCTCTGTTAATTTGATAAGTTACATGATCCACGTTTGATTAAAATTGAATTTATTATGATTTTTCAAACATTAGCTGATTTTAATAATGAATGCAAGCTACATGCTTTGAATATATTAAGAGCCATATTTGATTATTTTTGACTTGCCCATGTGAATAGTTGAATTTTGGCTACTTGAATTTAATATTTATTTAATATAAATTTTTATTTTATTGAATATTAAAGTATTATATGATAAAGTAATGTTAAAATAATATTTTTTGAAATAATTCAAAATGACCTTCTTGCCTATAAATAGACCTCATTCTCTTCATGAAAGTATTCCTCATTCAAATTCAAAATCCCTCCAGCAAATCTAAGAGAAAATCTCCTAAATTTTCCTTCCAAGTGTTCTCCAAATATTACAAGATCAAATCCTTGGTTTGGAAGCTTCAACATCTTCAATTAAGCAAGCTTTCTTAAATTACTTGAGTTTATTTTCTTGATCTTAATCCCTTTTTAAGTTGTTCATACTATTTTCACCATCTATTTATTCTTTTCAATTTATACTTTTTGGTGAATTAGTCTTTGGACATCAAAGTCTAAAGTTTTTCACATCAAAGTTTCTTCAATCATTTTTTTGTGAAAAACTCTTGTGATAGTTTGTTTCATTTATTTGAACTTGTTGAAATTTTTATCTTCCTACAAATTTCTTATGGTTTCTTGAAATATTTCTTCATTAGTCTTATTTGAAAGATTACTTACTCTTAGATCTATTTTATAAGTTTATTTTAGCATTTCAAATTAATTTATTGTGCTAAAATTATTTTCATATTTGCTAGATCTCTCTTTTTAATTAAAAACTTACTAGTTTACTTAAATCTATCATATACTGATTTTATTTAAGTATTTTATGATCATTTGCATTAATTCAAAGAATTTTTTTGGTTAAAATAAAATAAATTATTCCTTGCTGAAATTTATTTTATTATGCAAAAGAATATTGTGAATTTATTTTGAAATCATTTTTATATTAGTCTACAGATTGTAATAACATAAACATCTTAGTAAGCTCACTTTAAGATATTTATTTTATTATTTCTTATCAATATTAAGTGAGCATTTTATCTTGCCAAATTTTTAAGTTATAAAGTGATCATTTATAAGTTGTGAGATCATTTTTGAATTGTATAGCTTGGTATATTTGTGAGAGATTTATTTTATCAAAATTTATTATTTTGTATTTTTCTTTTTGTGCTGTAAAATTTATATTGGGGTTGTACTAGCCCCTTTATAGAAGAGTACATATTATTGTAGGGGTTGTACTCACCTTATTAAAGGAGATTACTATTTGTAAGTTATTTTACATTTAGTGGATTCCTAGCTAAGGGTGGTTAGGCGTGGATGTAGGCCAATTTTGGGGTTTGGTTGAACCACATAAAAATTGTGTGTCTATTCTCTCTCTTTACTTTACTGCATTTTTATTTTTTATTGCATTAAAATTGTATCTTGTCATTATAAAGTCAAATATTAATTTTCTATTAAACTTAAAATTTAATATTTAACTTTTAAAATTATTAATATCGCCAAATTCACCCCTATCAAAGCCTAGGCTCTTTTATTGGCTTAACATCTAAGAGTAAATCTTTTCACTATGGTACAAGGTTTCCCAAAGGGTTCACTACCAGAGGGTCAATCCACTCATAGACCTCCACTTTTAGATAGTGTACCATTTGATTATTGGAAAAATAAAATTAGTACATTTTTTTAAGAGTCAAGATGCATGCATGTGGTATATGTTTACACATCAATACATACACCCATAATAGAAGTAAATGGCATTAAAATAGAAAAACCTTTTGAGGAATGGTATGTAGCTGAAAGAGAACTTGATGAATTAAATGTTAGGGCTTGTAATACTTTACATTGTGCTTTATTACCTGATGATTACATGAAAATTTCTATGTTAAGTACAACAAAAGAAATATGGGATAAACTCATTATAACATATGAAGGAACTAGTGAAGTTAAAGATGCTCACATAAATAGACTTGTTCATGAATATGAGTTATTTCATGTCTCCTTTTGAATCTATTTCTAATATGTATACTAGATTCATGAAAATAATTAACACATTGCATTCTCTTAAAAAAATATATAGGAATCAAGACTTAGTCTATAAGATTCTTAGATGTCTTACGAAAGAATGAGAAGCTAAAGTAATAGCTATTAGTGAAGCTAAGGATTTATCTACTAATCCACTTGATCAACTTTTAGGTTCTTTGATAGCACATGAACAAGTTATTTCTCAAAGGGATAAGATGGATAACTTAGCAAAAAGGGAGAAGGAGAAAAGAAAAGCCATTGCATTACATGTTGATGATAGTGCTGAGCATAACACCTCAAGCTCATATGGTGATAGGGATGCGGTGGTCATGCTATCCAAAAGGCTTAAGATCATGCTAAGGAAGAAGAATCAAAGGTATTAAAAATCTAAAAAGTATAAATTTCAAACTAAAAATTTTCCTGTAGGTGAAGGGATCATTTGCTACCATTGTAAAAAGCTAGGACACAAAAGAGGTGATTGTCGAACTTACTAAATCAAAGAAGAAAGAGATTGATGTGGAAAGAATAAAAAATATGATGGAGAAAAAGTACCATAAGAAGAAGAAGAAGAAGGCTTTATGGGCCAATCTAGATTCAAATGAATCAAGTACTTGCTCATCTGATGAAGAGGTCAACATATGTTTTATGACAAATGAAGAATTTGACTTAGATTCTCAAGAGGTATACAATGATATATCTTATGATGAATTAGATGATGTTTTTAATGATTTAGTTATTGAATATAAAAAATTAAAAAGAAAATACAAAACCTTTGAAAAAGAACAAAAAATTTAGATATGCATTTTTGCAATTTAAAAAATGAATGTGAGAGTTTAAAAAGTAAAAATACTTCTTTATTAAATTATTGCTTACTTGTATGTAAACTTGAAAGAGAGAATATCTTGTTAAAAGTAAGATCAAAATTATGTTTGAAATAATAAGTTCATTATAATACTTCATCAAGAAAAATATTTAATAAAAATTATTTGCATCATACACATCCCACTCATATACCTTATAATTATCATGCTAAGCCATATGCAAACACTAATATGTGCTGCAACTATTATGATAGAAAAGGACACATTTTATTTGGTTGTTATGCACGTAAATTATAATACACTAAGCAAACATCTTATGTATGGGTACCAAAAGGTACAAGCACTACACAAACCACGCATGCTAGATATCTTGTTTCAAATTTAGAATGTGGACCCAAACATGTTTGGGTTCCAAAAGTTAACATGTGAGTTTCTTTTGTAGGAATGCCTTCAAAGAAAAATCAAAGAAGACATGTGGTACTTGGATAGTGGATTATCAAGACATATGATGGGAAATAAAGAGAAATTCAAAACTTTAGACTTCTCTTCTCTGCCCACCAATCACTATGCCCTAGAAGAAAACTCTTGTTCTTCTGAAGGTTTCATTGACGAACCAAAGATTGGTCTAACGATAAATCTATAGTCCAGCTTCAGTTCTTTGGGTTATGGAATGCTCTATCAAAGATGGTTGAACTAATTTCAAATAAACTTTGAACAGCCATCAGAATCACCAATCATAGAAGAGACTGACGTCCACTTTGATCACAAGTAAGCATTTTCTATCTGCACAACATTCATCTAAGAATTCTTCTTATGTAGGCTTTTTCTTTCTATATTGTCCCTACATTCATGTTCATGTTCCTATGATCACTAATTCCCTTTGCAAAGAGGGCATTCCATGGATGACTTCAAAAGACTCTTGGACTGAGATTTTGGCTTTCTTTCTGGGTGCTAATCGATTTTCACTCTTAGTGATTGGTGTTTCTGGTCCTGGGTCTGACCCGAAAGCATGGATGCCTTAACTCACCAATTTCATGTACCTTGTAGGAGACCTTTTTTCATTGATGCTCCTGTCAGTCGCTCCTTGCAAACAATTTTTGTTTCATACTAATGGGTAACGAGAAAAAATAAATTTGAACTCGTAGAAGTATAATCTGTTTCAAAGATGGATTGGATTTCTTTTGAAGTTGAAATTCTAAGTCAAATTTCTTTACTTTTCACCAGCTCTTGGGGCTAAGCTGTCGATTTATGTAGTTAGCCTTGGATATCACTTTCAGACTTCATCCTGAAAAGGTTGCATGAACCACTTTTTCAAAGGAAAGTCAATCCCACTTTGGCTTTTTTATGTCCTCAGAAATGGTTTCATTCATCTCTAAATTCACTATAGAAAATAAATGATGCTCGTTTGCCTTGCTTTCAAGCCAACGAGGGATGAAGGAAATCAGAGATTTCCTATAGGCTAAAGAAGGTACAGTCTTAGATATTCTGTCTCTCCAACTTTTTTCTAAAGTAAGAACTTACAAAAATTATAAACCATCCGCTACCTCACACCCTTTTCTTCATAGAAAAATCTAGTTGAGAGGACCTCGCAGGAATAGCCTCACCCATTTTTCAGGCTTATGGTCTATCTCCTTTGTCTGGCTTGGCTTTATTGATGGCCTTTCTAGTATTGGCCACTAAGGCAATTTTCCTTTTGCAGCTTGGGATGAATCTAAGATAAAGATTTTGTGAGATGTGGCATTACCAATCTTTTATATTGGAGCTCCTTGCCTATCTATTGAATCTAACTTCTTTTTCACTAGAACAACTCCTGGTTCATTAGTTCAAGAAAAATCCAATACCTGTAGTGCCTCACTTTCCTAAAATAAGGAAGCACCGCATTCTTCTTATTCTATGAAGACAAGCTGCTTGCTTATCAGCTGTTATCACAATTAAATTAGAATTGGCTATGATCAATAAAAACTTCATAGTCTAATTAAAGCCAACATAGTAGCTGTGATGTCAATAGCACTTTGCTCCTTATATAAGCTACACCATGCTGATTGAAAAAATTTCTTAGTAGTGAAACCCCCTCCTTATCTCTTTTAACTAGAATACTTTGAGTAGTTCTTATTTTGCTCCTCATTCAGAAGCACACTGGGTTACTTAGGCAGATTACACAAGTGGTGTGCTTTAAGAAAAAAGACATTTCTTTTTTTCATTATGGAACTGAAACTCATGATTTTTCAGTTTGGGTTTTTATCCAACTCATCTCCCGTGTTATTCACCCGGCAATTAGATTGAGATTTCCATTTAGAATCATCTCCATCTTCAAGATGTCATTCAATAGGGGCTTCCGTGGTCTCCAATAGTGTCGCTTCATAGGTGTCTAGTGGGATCCAAAATGAGCTGGCCTCTTCAGATAAGAGCGGACTTGCCATGTAACTAGTCTTTCCAAGAGTTTTCCCTAATGATTATTGGGGAAGAGGAGGAGCTAGACCCCTCTTACCTAGCATTGGTATTACAACAAGCTTTCCATTATAGAACTTTACTTTATGAGTGAATCTAAAGAGAAAATATTTTTTTCTATTTCAAATTTTCTTTGTATCACCCAGAAGGGTACAAGATAGAAAGGAATCAAAGATCCTATCCACCAATCTTCAGTCTCTCATTTGTATGATGTTGACGTTGACCACTATCTATATAGGATAGCATGTAGTGATATCAAAGCCAAGTCATGGCTTGTATCATATAAGGGTGAGCAGCTTATCCAAAAGCTTACGTAGCCTCTAAAGACCAAAATAAGATAAGAAAGATGATTGAACCCCAACCCAATCCTTGTGCCACATCAATGCAAATTCAATTTCATGGTAGAATTAGCTGATCAAAACTCGATTGCAAATTAAATTACCAGTTTGAGTAAATAAAAAAGAATGGAATAGATGCAGCAGTGTAGCTAGGAAAAGCAGAAAGAACACATTACATAAGACTAACTTACGAGTAACAGTACCGCTAAAAGAAGTAGTGCTTTCTTCTCTAATGATATTTCTAGTTACACAATCAATGTGGAACTCTTTAGAAAAGCATTTGAAGTAGGGATTGAATCATGTAAGAGAGTCTATTTTCATTCACCAATGTGGGAAATCAAAAAAAAAATTTGTGGTGTACCGTATTTATTAGATATCTTTCATTTTCCTCTTTCTTCACTATGTGCCTTTTTTAAAAAATTAAGTAAGGAATGTGACGGTAAGAAAAAAAAGACTCTTTTTTGCCCTTAAGCATCTACGAATTCCAGGTATAATAAAAATTCTTATCAAAGTCTTCCTGAACACAAGGAAGGCCCAAAACATAGTCACTTTCGGAGTGAATGAGTGCAATAAGGAAAGAAGGCTATAAGCTACCTACATGGCTACATAGTACTAAGAAGTTAGCATGATCAGAAAAAAGAAAGAGAATGATGTTCACCACTAAGTTGACTTTCATAATAAGAAGTTGTTAAGCAATAGCAAGTGCGAGTTTAATTGCCATTACCTATCCTTGGTAGAGGTAGAACCCATCTTTCGACTTCTCCTACCTAATACTTTCTTGAATCCCCAATAGGCTATTGCAATAAGAAGAATAGTGTCTAGTTCCTCCTTTGCCTTTTGGGAGAGGCTTGGATTGCTTTCGACAAGGAACTTTCTCTCTTCAATAGGGTAATTTGAGCTAGTTCCTCATGAAAATGTAAAATCACAACTGTCAAAGGGAGTTGTCTTCCTCTGTTCCATTACTGGCTCCCTCCATGTTAGGTTGGCAGACCTTCATCAAGCTATTGCTAAGTCTTATCAAAGCCTTGCCAAGTATTCTTTCTTACATGTGTCATAGCATAGTGATCTTCCCACGTTCTTCTTAATGAGGAAAAAAAGAGAGATCCATCAAGTGAAAAGAGAAGATATAACCATCCATATCTTATTTTCTCTAAATGTGTGGTATTTTTCCTAATCCTAAGTTATTACTTTGGAATGGACTTGGGTCAAATGCTTTTGCTCTCACATTATCAGAGGCCTGATTCTTTTATGGGGTCCTTTGCAGGTTCTAACTCTCCCAAAGTGTGAGTAGTAATTCTCCGACTATAGATATTCAATGGTAGGGTGAATCACTGCTTTCCATGCATGCTGCAAGTTTCCTTGCATGAGTTGCTTGTGCTTTTTTAGAATGGAATTGATAATAGCAGCCCCTATTTTTATTTCTAGCATATCCACAGAAAGCATCCCAACAGGATATGTATGACTTCTCTTTTTGGTCAGGATGGTGCAGTGCTAGCTTTCCAATAGTTCCAGTGGTTCTTCTATCATTTTGTTATGGAGTGGGGTATTCTCATATCTTTTGTTGTAGTTTGGGTTGTGGGTGGATAATGTTGTTGCTATTTGTCTGATTTGGAGTGGACATTGATCTTTTAGTTGCAAAATCTACGGGGTTTTAGTTGTTACAAATTCTCAATGACTTTTTGGGAACATAGCTCTATAAAGCTTTATTGACTAATTATGATATGTACACTCAATTTCCACTAATGCCTCACAGTCATACTTCAACTATCTATATGGGCTATTGAAAGCTTATAAGTCTAGTTCAAGAATTGAACAAAATTCATGGAGCTTGCTCAAAATTAAAAGAAAAATGAGCAGTGCTTGTCAGGCATAAGTAAATATTAATAGTGGCTTTCCCAGAGGTCCAACAAGCCTCAAAACTTGCTTGTAAAATGTTGACGTGCCTTCGCTGATCAACATTCATGCCCCTACTTTTACTTTTTTTTCTTTCATTCTGTGAATAATTTGTTAGACTTTTCTTGGTTTATGGGAACCTACCTAGCGTAGTGAAGGCTTATTTTGAAAGAAATGAAAAATGGGTTTTAACAGAAGTCACTTCAGTGAATATATTTATTGCATATGAATCTCCACTCTCTGTGTCTAACCACAAAACCATTATTCACTCTATTTGGTATGAACCTAAGTTGTATATGAATTTACTTTTTATGTTAGTCAGCTTACTGATCATGGACTGTACTATCTCATTTTATGATTTTTTTGCTCCATGCAGAATTGTCAGACCAGTGCCCTAATCAATCATGGTCCCCAAAGTAGGGGGTGCTCCCTAAAATGGATTATCTCCATCTGCCTTCTTCTGCTCCTGGTGAGAGGCTTAAATAGAAATGAATTATTGGGATGGTCAGATGCCCGAGTTGTAAAATAGGGAGGAATTATAAATATTCTCCATATCCTATTCCATAAAGAGATAAATTCATTTTTGGGCTTAACCTAGCTGGATTAGAGTTCTGATCTAAGAAAACCTTCTTCATTACGTACCTTAGCTAGTTCTATCTTTCCATCTCTCTTATGAATCTTTCAAGTGGCTTGGCGGAGAGCTGTGGTAAGCTCTCAGCTATTGAGAGGTTACCTTAAGATGGTTATCCTTGTAGCCACTGATGGTCTAACCAAGAAAGCTTGCATAGAAACATACTTGTTCTCAAGGCAAGTAGTGAGGATGGAGGATGAAGGAAGAACACCTTACTTGTCTAAAAAATGTTTTCAGCTTTTCCATAGAAAAAGAAAGCTAGGCAAGTTTGAATTGGAAGTGCAAACACTTAGTAGAAAATCTCAAAGAAAAAATTACAGCTACAGATATTCTGATCTTTCTTTTGTGCAAGAAATCCATTTGGGTCATCTGTCTTTCCTCTATGCTAGAGAAAAGAGAGTGAACAAATCATTGAATAAGGGGAATCAAGAGAGAGAGAGAGAGAGAGAGAGAGATGATCTGCTTAGGCATCAACATATCACCAAGAAGATGGGAAAGAGAAGAGGAAGCAGAAAGAAAACAACACACTCACTCTTGACAGGTAGATGCTCATACACACCACGATAAGGAATTCTAGAATGTTAAGAGACACATGCAAGTAGAACTAGTTGTTGAAAAAAATTACCTTATACTTTGGCAATGAATAGTATACAAGTGACATGAAAGAAATCAAAAATAATAGGCACCACCACAACCAATAGTTTGATTTTGAAATCCAACATAGAAATCTTATCCATCATAGATCCGATCTAACTAAATGAAGAAGGCTGGAACTCAACTTTCATCTTTTAAAAGGAAATTTGTGAATAAGAATGATGAGGTGATGAGATCGAAGAGAATGAAATAGTACCTTGTGTAGCCGACAACCTTTGGCTGGTGTAAGCCCTTGTCACGCTGAACTTATTCAAGCTTGAACCTAAGAGTTCCAATAGAAGTCATGGAAAAAGAGTTATTGTACCCTATGCATTTTTAGACAAAATGGATGATATTGTTCTCAGAACTATACTTTAGGAATTTTTGAGGGGAGTCGAGCCTTCAGAGTGAGACAAGTTGTACCAATTTTTCTTCATGAGTTGGCTTCGTGGAAATTTGTTCTACTGCAAACCACTCATCCTGTCGGAGAGTAGGAGTCTCAAGGGTCATTATGGGCTGAATACATTCATTGTGCATTGGGTTCCAATGTCAATAAATTGATATATAGAAGTTTTTTTAGATACATATTGGTCCTCAATTACCAAGTTGGTTCTCTTTGTCGACTCGGTCAGGAACATGAGGGTGGTGGCAAGTGGCAGATATTTATCATGGGAAACTATCTAAACCAAATACTTCTAAAACTGGTGCATGATTGGTTGATGAGGTTCCTTAGGACAATTGAGATGGATGGTTGGCAAGAGAGAACAAACTGAGGTTAGATCATCTTCTTCCATAAGCCTACTTGACTTTTCTCGAAGTGCTAGCTACTCGATCAATGAATTATAACTGGAGCTTATGGAACTGCTTATTGATTGATGCACTTCCATGCATTTCCATAGGCTTGATCCCATACTTTTTGATCTAGTGCCTTTCTTCATTAGGCGTGAAAATGATTGACACCTTCTTGATAGGTTTGAGATGAATCTTCTTCAGGAGGTCTTTTTTCTTTGTAGACATTTGAATTCCTAAAGGTTAGTTGGTGGTTTCATTAAAATGATGGCTATAATTTTGGCTGGGTCAAATGTGATTCCATCTTTTCTAAGAAAAAACCCAAAGAACTTTCCAGTTACTATCCCATGAAAGCATTTGAGGGGATTCATCCTCATGTTGTGCTTTCAAAATATCTTTAAGACCCTTCGTAGATCTACGAGGTGATTTTCTTTTTGCTTTTCACTGCGAGGTGA
Source organism: Cymbidium sinense (assembly GCA_021442155.1). Lineage (NCBI taxonomy): Eukaryota > Viridiplantae > Streptophyta > Magnoliopsida > Asparagales > Orchidaceae > Cymbidium > Cymbidium sinense. The sequence continues at coordinate 23,687,511 of CM038214.1, forward strand.
TCCACGTAACACTTTGTTGTTTTCTTTTATGTTGTTGATCTCGAAATATCTGCATCATAGCCCTTTCTAGTAAGGTAGGTGGCACTAGCATTTTTGAGACTGAATCACATCACTGTATAATAGTACATACAAAAGAGAGTTCTAAAGGATGTGTGCCTTTTTTTCATCTGGATCCATTATTTTTTGGTTTTACCTAGATAAACCATCCATGAAAGACATATGTTCATATCTACAGCTATAATCTATCATGATTTTAGCAATCAGCAAAGGAAATTCATCCTTAGGGAATGTGTTATTCAGGTCTCTGAAGTCAATGAAAACTCGAATCCACCCATTCTTCTTGGTCGCTAAAATAATGTTTGCCAACAAATCAAGATGTTTCTTTTCTCTTATGAAACCCACATACTTTCCATTTCTGTATTGATTTCTCAATCTTCTTCATGAGGGGTGGATGAAAGCGTCATTGTGCTTGCTTGATGGGGCTAGCATCTAGATATTCAGTCTGTGCAGTTTCAGCGTCTAGCCCAGGTATCTCAACTTAATTCCAAGAAAATATGTCCAAGTATTCCTTAAGGAGTGGACATTTTATTTTGTTCAACTTCCCCTGATGATAGGCTGGCACTTAAGAAGATTGAGTGAGGGTCACCTTCCATTCCCAAGTAAACCTATCAAACTTCATCAGCTATGGGTTGTACTGGTTTTAGGTTCTCTCAAAGTTATTCAGAGGGGCTATCTTCCCAAGTCATGGTTTCTTGCCCATCTTCTTTGACTAAAACCATATTTGCAGTTACTAAACAAAAAAAATTCCTTGGGCTTTGTTAAAAACCCATCAATCTCATTCCAATTGATTAGCAGTGGACCATCATAGGTGCATGCAATAGGATCCGTCCTGTGGGCCTACCTAGGTGGTTAGGATTTCAAATGCTTCTACTCTTTTGGTCCTATCATTCCCAAATACATAGACGTTCAATCAGAGCATAGGAGCACCAAGGCCAATACAGAAAGAGCATCCTTAATGCCAATGCTTTTCCCCTAATCAATGGAACCAGGCAAGGAAGAAGGGAAGGAGAGAATAGCTATTGAGAGTTAGACTATACCACCAGCCATATCACACGAAGCTAAAAAAAGGAGCTGAGGTCTACTACTTTCTATATGCTAGCACCAAAGAAAAGAAGGCAAGGTGCGATTATGAATGAGCAAGTTCTCGGGACTGCACCTATCAAGCAATCAATCCTCGACATTCAAACTCCTCCTAAATTAGCACCAAGATAGACAACAATAATTGGAAGAGAAAAAGAGTTGAGGAGGGGAATGATTCTTTCACTAGGAAGTTAGCTTCTCTATTCATTGTCTCTCGTTCCAAGGTTGGATGCATATTTCACTCTATGGTTAGGTTCCTTGGTCTAGCCCACAGATCGCTTGTTCGGAAAGATCAAGTAAGCATGCAACCGGGTCAATGTTCCTACATTAGAGCTTTAGAATGACCCCCTATGAATAGGAGACAAGCTCAAGTGGCCTAATGGCTCATCTTATTCTATGATAATCCAAGCAGCAAATCTAACAGTCTGCTCAAAACTAGTCTATTCCTGAGCCATTCATTATCTCCGCTTTACGTTCATGTTCATATGGAAGGAATAGGAAACCCAAAAACTTGGTCCTCATTTTTGGCCAAGGTAGAGTTCCTCCCTTCTTGTTATATAGAATCAATATGTTTTGAAAGAAAATAAGATTCTTCAGTCTGTGTCTACTAGAGGTCAATGTTATACTATGACTCATAAAACTTGCTTTCTCTCGTAAGTTGAAAACTAGCAAAGACCCCTCCCCTTCTCTTCTTTGGTGGGAGTTATCACTCTTGCCTGTGCTCGAGTTGAAAGGTATGGAATTGAGTAAGCTCAGTGCCAGTTTTGTGGCCCAAGGGGTGCAAGCAAGGCAGAAAGGGAAAGCAAGATTGCATAAAGAACTAATAACTAATCCTAGACCTATCTATAGAGTATAGAGGGTTGGATGTCTTTCTAGATAGTTCTCGACTTCTTTCTTGGCAAGGTATGAGAGGGAAAAATAGAAAAATGGATGTAGTAGTAGTTATACGTCTTGTTAAATCACTAGTTTTTCTTCTAATAAAGACCAATATTCATATTCACTGTGATACTCTCCAAGAAAGCTAGTTACATAAAAAAAAAGTAAAAAGAAAAGTGTAGGAAGGGACGGACTCTATGAAACCAGCGAAATGCTTGAAGTCATAGCTTTTATTTTTAGAAGACTAATCTTTTTTGTGCGAGAGGGGAGTTGGTTCAGAGATAAAAGAAAGATAGTTTAGACAAGAAGATTTTTTTGAATTACCTAAGTAATAAGGGAAGGTGCATAGCAAAGAATGGTTGATTCCTTGTTCGTACAATTTTCTACTCTTATTTACTTTTACTGGACAAGAAAGAATAGATCTTTATCTTTCACGGATGATAAGGAGCTAGATTTTTTTCTTGTTTGTAGTCCTTAGCACATTTAGGCATAATTACTACTTACAATAAGAAATTCTTTCACACTCATTACAAAGGAAACCTTAGGGAGAGAAGAAAAGAGTCAAGGGGCATAGCTTATTCTATAAGTAGAAGTTAGTTGACTATCATAGTTGTATTTAAGTAATGATCAGAATGCAATTATTCCTTGTATTAGAGGAGTTAGACCCTAAGACTAGTATCAAAATTGGACTTCTTAGAAATTGTTCGTCGATTAGAATTATAGGAGGTTTCCCATCCATTCATATTCTCAAATCACTTTTCTAGAGGAAAGAAAGAGGGTTCCTTATCAGCATGAAGAAAGAGGGTTCCTTATTAGATTTTCCCTGTTTGATCTAAGTCAAAGAGTAGAGCTCTTCATTCTCTATGTTGTTGGAAACACTATAAATATTGAGAGCCGAGGTAGAAAAAGAAGACACGGATGAGATGGGTTGTAGTGGAGTAAAGAATCATTCTTTGTTCGAATTCATTTCGGAGGATGCATGGCCAATAAGTGAGTCCGATGGAGTAGAGATTCTGAGCTTGATGTGCTTCATGTCCCCTCGTCAAAAGGGATCATCATATGGGTGGGGTGAAGTCCTCACCTATGAGCAGCGCTCACATAGAAAAGATGAATTTCAAGTTCAAGGCAAGCCCTATTGAGCAGGAGTAGCCCAACCCTTTAAGAGCAAAGGATAGGGCTCAACCACCTAGAGAGAAGCCAACCTTTTCAAGTTAGGCATGAAAGAAATCCATCAAGTTTCATTTCTTCCTTATTTACATGTACTTTTCACTCAACTTTCTTTCCTAAGCCTAATCATGATTTTCACATGCAATTCAATGCTTCCTACATCGAAGGAAAGTCAAGAAAATCTCACTCATGGATAAAGTGGATTCTTCTCTCATGTCATGGAAAGAGTATATGTCGTAGATCATCTTTTCTCAAATCGATCTTTATCTCATCTTTCTCTTTTATTTAGACAGTGAAATTTCTTATGCTGAAGCCTAATTCTATATTCTATCACTTTGAAAGTTGGGGTTTCCTCTTCCTCTTTTACGAAACAGGAATCGAACATAAGTAAGCTAACACCAAACCCCAAACCCTAAACCTATGAATAAAAACCTAAAGAAAATAAAAACTAAATGTAAAATAAAAATATAATAAACCTAAAATAAAATAAAATAAAAACCTAAACCTAAAAAATAAACCTAAAAATAATCAAAAAATAAAACCTAAAAATAAATTAAACTTAAAAAAACCCACTAATAAACTAACTAAAAATAAACTAAAATAATAAAACTAATTAAAACTAAACTAAACCTAAACTAATAACCAAAAATAAACTAACAAACTAACTAAACTAAACCCTAATAAATAACTAACTAATAATAATAACTAACAATTAAAACCTAAACCGTAAACATAACTAATCTAATAAATAACTAACTATTAATAAAACTAAACCCAATAACTAAACTAATAATAATAAACTAATAACTAAATAATTAATAATAACTAAACTAATAAACTAATAAACTAAACAAATAATTAATAACTAATAAAACTAAAAACTTATAACTAATTAAACTAAAAACCTAAATAATTAAACTAATAATAACTAATAATAACTAATAACTAAAAACCAAATAACTAATTAATAAAACCTAAATAACTAAAACTAAATAAAAACAAATAAACTAATAATAATAACTAAAAACCCACGAATCTATTCTATCTTTAGATGTGGGCCCTATCTAATTTATGCCATGATATGATCGCGCCTAAGAGCCACATATCTTCTCCTCTCAAATTGTAGGATTTTAGTTGGATTAGATCTTTGGCTTTGATGAACTGGACCTAGTGAAAGGACTCTAAGCCTTCGTGCAAGCAAGCACGAGAGAAGAAAGCAAAGTAAATGCTTTGCAGAAGCAAGCTGAGGAAGTATAGCTATCGTAGAAGTGGTAGCTTCCCCAGACCTACTACTACAAGATAACATGAGAGAAAGGCATTTTTTTAGGCCTATTAGTTTTAGGGTTGTTCACCTGCACTGCTGAAGTACCAAAGGCTTCTTTCAAGTTCATATGGGGGGTGTTCACTACAAGCTATCAATGCAATTTGAGATGGAACATCAACTTATCTTATTTTATTGTCGTTCCATCTCTCAGGTGGGTTTCAACTAATAACGAAATAATGTCATGTCCAAAGTAGAAAAAAAACACCTAGTTTTTGAGTTCGCTACTTTTCTCAGGCTGGAGAAGGGCAACTCGATAGATCACCTTTATTTGTATCAGTAGCTAGTGAACTATCGCTTTTGTTTTCTATGTGTTTCATTTATAATACAAACTAAAGAAAACTACACCAAAGCATCTGTTGCTTCCAAAGGCACTAGTCATCTCTAGAACCCAAGAAGTCTATGCCCATAGGAATGACAACCACTGCATAAGCCGCTTATGATAAAGCTTGATTTCACTTCATAGGAATTGCACACATCACATAGCTGGAAGTTAGAGGGCCCATACTACCTGCCTAACCATTTGCTCCTAGGGACTAGACCATAGAGCAGAAAGTGCTACTAAAAAACTTGGTAGAATGGAAGGGCCTATGTATTTGAAAGACCCCTGTTGATTTGACCATACCTACACCCAGAGCAAATCCCCTAGCTATCCTACCACCACACCATAGAATGGTAGCTCATGTAGAACCCTTTCTTTCTAGCATCACAGTGGTGGAACGTCAAAAAATTTGATGGTCGTGTCACATAGTGGCTAAACATAATATTGAATGGTCTTTCATATACTAGATTAGACTTCACTATGCTCAAAGAGTTTTCTTCTATAGAGAGTCTTTCATATACTAGAGAAAGTTATTGTTAAACACTTTTTTTACTCGATTAGACTTCACTATGCTCTTTAGTTCAATTGAGTTTATATTTTGCGAGTAATTAAAGAATTATCATTTCTAATAGTTTCTAAATTAATACCAAAATATCTAATAATATTTTGATATTTAAATTTTGTTTGATTCCTCAATAGATTGTGAATTGAGAAAGGAGTTATTTATATTTCTTTTAGCTATATAATTTTTTGTAAATTTATAAATTTAGCATAATTAAGTTAATTAATTGAGTTTTACTTAATCTCTAAGTTAATGTAGTTGTGAACTTCAGTAATTTAGAGAGCTTAAATATTTTTTCTATATTTCTTGATATTCATTATTATGACTTGAAATATTTTGACGAGTTCATATAATTTCAAAAATTATAATTAATTATTTACTCAAAATTAGACAATAAACTTTAAAAATTTATAAACCTTAATCTAAAAGCCCATTTGACTTGAATATTTTATGGCAGGTAGGGCTTATCACTAGTTTCAATCCTTAAAGTTTTTATTTTAATTGAATTAGAATTTTGGGATGAATTAAAGAATTATCTTTTTTGATAATATTTAAACTAGTCTGAAAATACCCGAAAAAAATTTGAAGATTTTAAGTTCATTAGATTATTCTATGATTTTAAATCCAAAAATCCCCCTATTTATTTACTTAAACCAGTCAAAGTTGATTGGGTTTCATTTATATCTATCAATGTATGATTTGATCATGTGGAGCTAACATGGACTGGGAAGGAAACAGATTTGACCTAGTCCATTCAATGAAAGATCTAACAATCTAGATTATATCTAGTTTAAACCTATTTTTGGAGGATATAATCATGTTCATCCATCCGAATCTCCTAGGATGAATGCCCCATAGCTTTTCTTCTTCAAAGCCATTGAGAACTAAGGGGTGGGGTTGACAAATTTTTCCCCTAATGGTGGTTTTCTAGTAATCTTCCAAAAAAATTCCATTTTCGCACCGAAATCACAAAAAATTGAAAGGTCAAGTGGGATCTAAGGTTATTTCTTAGTTTTGTGAGAACTTTATTCACAAAACACCAATACCTAGAGTTTGACTATTAGATTTAAAATTTATATCACTCAAGCCAATGTTAAATTATTTTTTGATTTAAAATTGTTCTTTAGGTTGAGATGAACCTTTAGATTTATTTGCTCGCTTGTCTCCTTCAATTTCTCCAACTACAAAGTGTCACCATCCCTGACTAAAGTTTAACTTATTTTGATGCTTTTGTGTGTGAAAAAATAAGGGGAAGGTTTAGTTTAACTTATTAGGTGATAGTGAAGGTGTAGGATGCCAAATGGAGAGCTTACAAAGATCTTGTCTTCTCCCTTTAATGATGGCTAAAAAGTGCCATTAATAATGATTTGGGTGGTGGACAACTAGTTAGCATTGGCTTGGGATTTATTGAGTAAGTTGGTTGAGTTATTGAGATCACCCCAAAGTCAAGTAAGTGGAGTGATAGAAGGAGATGTGAAGGGATTTTGGTTTTTTGGAAGTTTATATCTTTTTCCTTATTTTCCATTCTCTTTCCATGACTTTCTTTCATTTCTTTTAATGCTAAAATAATAGCTCATGTGCAAAGAAATGGCTAGAATTTATCCTTTCAAAGTCTAATTTGGTGTTTGAACAAAAGTCATTATCTTGGGTTGACTCAACTTCCTAATTTAAGCTGAGTTAGGTCAAGTTTTTGGGTTGACTCACTAGGAATTCAATATTTACTAGCACTATCAAGTATTGGAGGATACAGCATTCCATTTGTTGGATGGTCAGCTAATTTTAAATATACCATTCCTTGGATCACTACGATCTACTGCTCAAATGATTAGTTCAGAACTAATCTATAGTGAAGCAGTTCTAGCAGTAATCCTACTATGTATGTAGTTTCAACATTACTGAAATTATTGAAGCACAACAAAGTGTTTGGTATATTGTTCAACTACTACCAATTTTTCAACTCTTTTTCATTGTATAGTCTTTATATTTCTTTTATATTGGTAACTATATAAGTTAGATCAAAAAGCTAGTATTATTTCATGGTAGAATCAAGTATTGAAATTTTCAACAAATCAAAGCTCATAATAAAAACTTTATCCACATAGATACAATAATTGGTGCTCATAAGAAATTTGAGAATTATCAAATTCCATTAAGAAGAATAAGTGGAGTGATACAAAAAGAACTCTGCTCTTTGTTAGTCCTATCTATAAAGGGAGAGCATATGAAGAACAAAACCAACTCTTTTTTTTCCATGGGGCACTGGCCATCCGCTGGGAGTTCTGAGTTTCATACCGGCAATAAATCAAAGAAATCTAAGCATAGTGCTGGGTGTAATGATTTTTTTTTTTGGAAAGGGAGTGTGTGCGAGTTGTGTATTGAAAGAATGGGTTGGATTTCACCAACTTCTTCCTATTTATATTTTTTTCTAGCAGGGCTCATATAGGTCAGGTTTTGCTTGTACATGACAAATGGAAATAGAGTATGTGTATGGTTTTGAATTGAGATTGACTTGAAGTAGATGGTGATTCTAATAGGCTATTGAAAGAAAACAACTTGTCTATCAATCAAATTTTTAAATGAATGAAGAAATCATGAAATTTAGATTCCAACCTTTTTTTTAGGTTATGTGTCAATGGGTTAGTTGATGGAGGTAGTAGGGTTTAAGATGGTAAAATAGATGTTTGCATGAAAACTCTACTTTGATACCACAGTTGGATCATGTGATAGTTAGGGTGTATCCCTATTTTCTTTCCCAAAAGTCAAGGAGCAAGGTTCAAGAACTAGACAAGAGTAGGTAGTCATTGGGGGCCCTCAAGGAAAACATACCAATCTATTCTCCAACCCTTCTTTCTTCTTTATAGAAAATAGATAACAACATAGATTTTGGGCTCAATCTGTCTATTCAATAGCTATTGATTCCTCACATAAAATTGGTGTATTATCCACATTCTAAAGAGAGAATGCCAGAAGGACAAATCACACTCTTTCTTTCCCTACTGCTACTACTCCTATGGAAAACAAGATGCAAAGCATTAAACTTATAGAACAAGGGAAAGGCAATAGTCTCTTTTTTTAGTTAACTTCTTCCTAAGAAAGAAATTCCTCAAGATAAATGGTGAGCTCACCAATTAGGAAAATTCATCTTCTTTATCTATCAGTAGAAATTCCTATCCTTACCAAATTAGTTTGGTAAAGAACTCTTTGATTCTTTGATAGCTAGCGCCTTACTATCTTTTGTTGTTTTTTTAGCTGAGGTGCAAAGCATTTTCTTTCTTGAGGTACTTTTTTGGCAAAGTCTCAATTACTTTGATCCTTGGAAAACAAAGGCAATCTTACTTATTCATGACTAAGCTTACCATTGATGAGTCATTGAACTCAACTTTAAAAGCACAAAGGGAGCAGAGAGATGTCTCTGTGACTCATAATATGTAGAATACCGACATAATTTCATAAAGTCGGATGTGAATGGGAGACTTAGGATGTAGAAGATCATAATATGAGTGATTCGATGGATTTGACTTCCTATATATATCCACTCATGTGGTACTGAATCATATGATTAAGATGAGATCCATCTGTCTAGATATTATCATATACAACTAGGAAGTCGTATGATTTGGAAGAAGCTTATATAGTTTGGGAAGGGGTTTTGATTGAGAAAAAAGTCAACTAATATGCCCTTAGGCATGACCATACATAACATAGAAATCACACTTAGGAAAGGTGGACAATTAGCTTAGGTAGCAGGCATTATAACTGATTGCAAAAGAGGGTAAATCAGCCTCATTCAGATTATCATCTAGGGAGGTCTGTTTGATATCCAAAAATTGCTAGCAATAGTTCAACAAATGGGTATATTATTGGGGTGAATCGAAAAAGTTTGGGTAGAATTGGATCTAAGTGCTGGCTAAGTAAGCATCCTCTAGTCAGAGGAGTAGTTTTGAAAACTGAAGACCATCCCCATGGGGGTGGTGAAGGGAAAGTCCCAATTGGTAGAATAAAACCCACAACCAAGTTATCCAATGCTTGGAAGAAGTAGGAAAAGGCGCATATAGTGATAGCTTTCTTCTTCATTGTTGTAAATAGGAACATTGAAAATAGAATTTTTGGAATTGGAAAGAATGTGATGCATGAACGATGGGAATTGAAAGGTGGATTCATATTCCACTTGGCTAAATCTACCCCTTCCCTTATCTAGCTAAAGGATTTTCTTTTTTCCATTCATCATTATACTGAAGATTAGGATCGAGATATTGGGCATAGAATGCCAATTTCAAAATGTAAAGAAAGGAGTACCATGACACGTTCACTCAAACTATCGCCTTTTGTAGTTAATCATTTATCTCACATAATTCAAAAACTCAATAGGAGGGATGGGAGGAGAAAAAAGAGTGACTTGGTCTCAAGCATCTACCATTATACACATAATGATTGGCCATGCAATCACTATTCATAATGGAAAGGAACATTGACCTATTTCTATCATAAATTGTATGGTCGGTCATATTAGAATTGCCACCTACTCTCATGAAAGTGAGACAAGTGAGAAACGATAAGAAATCTCATCGTTAGTGTTCTACTAAGTCTTCATGTGAAAAGCCTTATCTTAAGAGTCTTTAGACTTTAGAGTCTTTATCTTATAGTTAGGGTATAGGTATATTTCTTTTCTTTTTAGAGTATACTAAGACTTAAACATTTATAGTCAGAGTATAGGTATATTCAATAAGTATGAACAAACCTACCTCTCTGCTTAGTGCTCAGATGAAAATTAATAGATGTTATCTCAGGAACAAACCTACTTCTCAATTATTCCACTTTATAAGAAAATGACTAGAGACATATATGCATTGAATAACTCATTACATAATCCTCCTTTAAAATAATACATTACCCTCTTAAATTTATAGGAGAGCATTATAATTTATAATTATAAATGAAGTTTATAGGGACAACCATTTGACCAAATGTGGCTTTGATGTGTAAATAAAAAAGATGCTCAAAAGCTCATTATTAAAGTCCATTGTTGATCTCATTTTAAGCAAGGCTAACAACCATCCTCTTTTTTATACTTTGGATCCCAATCCTATATTAAGAATCTCCTCGCCTAGACACTTATGACACTTCATTAGTAATTAAGTGAGTATCAAGCTTAGAACCCAAAAATAAAATGGATAAAATTAAAAAAAAATAAAAGTAGAATAAAATAAAATGAAATTAAGAACTTAAATCTAAACTAAAACTAAATAGAAACAAAACCTATAAATTAAACTTAAATCGAGCTTATGGCTAGAATTAACCTAGCCCAAATTTTTTAAGTGAATGCAAATTTCTCTAAATTCAATGAAATTGAACAAAACCCAAGATGAGACATATTTTAAAAAAAATCCAAATTCAATTAACTCCTAAGTAGGTTAATTTAGTTCATTAGCCCAACTAACACATTTAAGCCCTATTTGAGCCAAATTGAAACTTTATTAAATAGAAAATTAAATTTAATAGGATTTAAGTTGGATAATTACTCCATTAAGACCAAGTTAAATCAAATTAAAATCAAGTCAAATTAAACTGTCATAATGGATTAAATCATCATAATAGCTCAACTAAACCCATATCGAAATTGAATCGATGCCTAATTTGGCAAATTGGTCAAATTCTCTTTTAAGATAAAACAAAATTAAATTGAAATTAAACCAAATTATACATTTCAAATCACTCTAAGTATAAAATTGAACTTAATCCATCTTTCCATTGGGTCTAATTTAACTAATTTTGTCAATAAACACAAGTGAACCCAAATTGAACAAATCAAACCATTTTGGGCTAATCCAAAATAAACATAAATCAATTGTAATCAACTAAACTAGGTCACTTCAAAGAACTCTTTAGACATAAATTTTTTTATAAAAGGAAGTTTTCATTGATCACTTAAAAGATACAAGTAATCCAAAATAGTTCTAAAGAAAAGAAGTGTTACAAAAATCTAGATCGGAAGAAAAGTAAGTTGATGTTGTCATTATGCACAAGGATGGCTAATTTTGGGTCAAAATTCCTAGAGATGCAAAAAGATTGAGAAATAACTCCTCTTTTGGCCAACATATCAACAAGATAGTTACCATCTCTCCATATGTGGGAGAAGGAAACATGCAGACTTTTTAGCAAGTTCTTTAAGACTTTGAAATCATTAATAATAAACTAAGGTGCATAATGTTATTTGTTCTCTCTAAGTAATTGAATGAAGATCATGGAATCTAATTCAATCTAGAATTCATAGTGAGATTTAAAGAAAGAAATATTGAGTTCATAAAGGCATGTTGCCACCTCAACATGAAGGGGAGAGAGTGTAGCATAAGGCATAGAGAAGTGGACTGACTATTTACCATCATGTTCCTTAATGAGTCCACCAATTCTAGCTTTTCTAGTTTTAGTATCAAAGCTCCCATCAATGTTTATTTTAATAATGACATGGGATGGATTTTTCTAGTATATGATTTCTTATCCCTATTTGGTGTTGTCTTCACACGATCCTAATGTATCCATTAAATGTCCTATTATAGATTCTCTTCACATGACCATATTTGGTGTCATTGTGCTTCTTCTCATTTTTGGCCATCCATTTGAACCATAGGATAATTAGAGGATGATCAACGTGATATTTACACTCCAGATATCCTTTGTTTGCTATCTTTTGATTAGAACTTATATTGATTTTGCATTGTAATTCATGTCAACTTGTAATAGGTCTTCAAATGCTCTCCATATTTAGGTGTTGAAGCTACAATGTATGAAACAATGTGGTATACACTCTGCATCTTCCTTATATAATAAACATATTGATGGCATCCATAATCCTTTAAGCTTGAGTATGTCATCCATTGGATTAAAACTGTGAAACAGTCTCCAATAGAAAAATAAAATCAATGGTTTGATGGTTGGGTTCCATATTGCATGTCCCCATGGAATTTTTTTTAGTTCCTTTCCACCAGCTACCATAGATAGTTTTGGAGATGGATGAGGCTTTAGATTGACCTTTTATAATCTTTTGTGTTACTTTCTATTGGAAAAGTGTTGATTTCCTTACATGTACCCAATGGGAGGTGCTCTTTCAATTTTGTTACATTCCAGTTTAGTGTATTCCATAATTTTAAATTTTATTGTGATTGTTGTGGTCTTCCATTCTTTTTCCAATTGGAAAGTGCCTCTTCCTCAATCTAGTGATCATTCTAGAAATTTATGTTTCCATCTCCCATGTCCCAAAAATCAGATTTTTTGCCTCTTCTCTTTGCTACATCATATGCTTCCATGTTGAGGAGTCTGATTTCTTCAATTTAATGGTCATTAAGTGAGTTTGTTAGAAATTTTTCTTTATGCCTGAATTCAACCTAGATGGAGTTTTTCTCTCTAAATTTGATCAACGGCTTGATGGTATTGCATCTAATATTGTCTCTGCTATTATTTTGAATTCCAAGCCACCATTAGATCAATTTGCTCAATTTCTTCCAACTAGCCCAATGCATTGATTTGTACTTTTAGCTCTAAATGCATATATTGGGCATCCTTTCTATTTTCTTTTGAGTGTTTTTGGGGATTTGTAGTACTTGAGTGGCTTACAATGGAATTGAGTTGATGATGCTTTCCACCAAAGTGATCATTCCATTGAATAAAAGGAAAGAGTTCTATCATGAGTTTAATTTGTTTGGTATTTTATCTATGAGCTCATAGAAAAGGGAAGGCATGAGTCTTTCTTTGTATAGTTTGATGCCAAGGTAAGTAAAAGGAGTAGTGGAATGAATGAAGCATGCCTTTTCTCTGATCATTTCATTTTTTTTGGTAATTCATTTTAATTTCACAAAGAAACATTTGTTAGCATTTAGATCCATACCTGGTAGTTTTGTGAATTCTTTGATGATTGCCATTTTTGTGTTGATGAATTTTTACTTCTATTAAAAAAGAGTAATAGAGCAACTACAAAGGCCAAGTGTGTGATCCTGCTTGTGGTGTGAAATTTGATCTCCTTGTGGATGTAGCCTCCTTATGTAGTTGATTTGAGAGGAGGTCCAAAGCTAATATAAAGAGGGATGGGGAGAGTGGCTCACCTTGCTTAACCCTCTACTAGCTTGGAAGAATCCATGTGATTTTCAATTAAGGAGGATTTTATAATGGTTGTTCTCAAAAATTCTTTGAATTAGGATGTAAAATTCATTTGAAAAAACTCTTTTTTTAAGTGTTATGAGGATGAAGCTCTAGCTAATAGTATCAAAAGCTTTTTTGAGATTGATTTTCATGATCACATTCCCTCCTTTTCCTTTTTTTATCAATGTCCTTGATGAGCTCTTATGCAAGAAGTATATTGTCAATTATATTCCTTCATGGAAGCTACGATTTGGGGAGATAAGGAATGAGAAAAATTTTCAATTATATTTGCAATGATCTTACTAATAAGTTTGTTTATGATAGAGTTAGATAGATAGGCTTGAATTTGTCCCAAGTGTGATTATTCTCTTTGAATTAAGAATACAGGAGGTGAAGAAAAAATTATTACTTTTGTATCCTCTAAAGAAGCATTGTATAGCAACAATAACTTCAATTCTCATAATATACATAACCTTTGATAGGAAAGAGCAAAAAAACCATCCAGTCCAACTGCATTGTAACCATCCATTGAATTGAGTGCATTCAAAATTTCTTCTTCCAAATAGACTAAGATAAGTTCTTCATTGTTGATTGATTCTTTTCAATCATAAAGAAGTTTTGGTTTGGTTGGTGGATTGTGTTGTTTGTTGATGGCTGGTTGAGTAAGCTTGAGAAATAGTTCATACAATCCTCAATAATATCTTGGTTATGAATCCATCTTCTATATGTATCTTTTATTTTGGTTATACATTTTTCTTCTCATTTTTTAATGGAAGCATGGAAGTATTTAAAGTTCTTCTCTCATTGGATGAAAATGTTTGATGAGGCTTTTTGTCTAAGATTGTCTTCTTCTCTATCAATGCACAATTAAAGTTTATCAAAAGTTGCTCTAACTAAGTTTTAAGTTCATGTGTATCTTCTGTATCCATTTCATCCATATCTTTATCAAGGTTGTTAATCTTGTTCTTAGTGGATTTGATTAGATTATGAATGTACCAAATACCTCTACATTCCATTTTGAGAGCTTGAATAGTTGCTTTATGTAGACCATAATTTGATCCAAGGGATTTTATTTTCCACACTATGCCAAGCATTCGATATGCAGTTGTTAAAGTCGGATGATGCATTATCCACATATTATAGAACTTAAAAGGATGGTGTTTCTATTTGGAGATAAGCTTAAAACTTACTAGAAGTGGGGTGTGATTAGAGGCTTGTTGTCCTCTGTGGAAAAGTATGAGTTACAATCGAGTTTACAAGAATTATATCAAGTCTTTCAAAAGGCTTTCCCCTTATCCAATGAAATGACCACTACAACCATCATCAAATTGGTTATATTCTTCAATGTATTCAATAAAGATAATTAATAGGTTATCTACCTCCTTTCTTCTCAACTAGGCTAGCAATCATATTGAGATCTCCTCCAATCATCCAAGGCCATATTGTGTCAGAGCTGATGTGTTTTACATCTTTCCAAAGTTCTTTCCTATGTTGTCTATTACAAGTAGAATAAATGATGGTAGCATATACCCTTACATTTATATATTGAATGTAGATATGAAGATATTGGTTGGTATCAAAGAGAACTTGGATATGAAATCTTGATTTCTAGAATAGTCAGACCTTATTATTTACATTTGAATGAGCGTTGAAGTAGAGAACTATTCTTTTGATTTTGGGAAAGTTGTGAGTGCTAACTATTGGTTCTGAAATAGAAAGGTGTTCATGTGTCTTACAAGATTTTGGAGTCTATTAGTGGCATTATTGTCAATACCTCTAATATTCCATATCAAGAGATTTAACATGATGGAGGAGATTTTCCCTAGAGGGTCTTTTGGATGACCCTTCTCCAAATGACTATTCTTCTGTCAATTGATTTTAACTTAATAGAAAGCTTTTAGTTCTTCAATGCTTTTCTAGCTTTACCTTTTGTTCTTGTGGATTTTCCATTCCTCCATGGCTATATTAAGTATATTATCATAATGTTCTTCCTCTAATTTCTCTCTTTGTGAGTTTAATTCTTCTTCCTTCTCACTGGTCAAGGCTAAAGTTATCAACTATTGCGGCTTATTTTTGTTCTCAAATACATTTTGGTGCATTAGATCAAATGTAGTTTGTTTAGTGATGCCAATTGTAGAACCTATCTTAACCATGGATGCATTGTACTCATTTAATTGATGAATTTTAGGTTATTCATACTTTGTTGTTCACTATAAACTAGAATTATAGTTAGTGATGTTGGCTAGTGGAATTCCATCTTCATTGAAGGTCTCATTAAACGATTTATGTTTGGTTGTTTTAAATGAAAATTTTTCTCTTTGATATTCTTGTTATTAAGTAGTTACTGATTGGGGGTATTCTCCATATTTTCCCATAGATTGTTATAAGGAAGAGCTAAAAATGTATTACTATAAGGGGTTTGTAATATACATAATTAAAATATAATCTAAATTTAAATTGCTCAAACCAAACACTTGACCTAACTCTTAAATTAGAAGTTAAACCCAAGACAATGACCTTTGTTCAAACACCAAATTAGACTTTGAAAGGATAAATTCTAGCCATTTCTTTGCACATGAGCTATTGTTTTTGCATTAAAAGAAATGAAAGAAAGTCATGGAAAGAGAATGGAAAATAAGAAAATGATACAAACTTCCAAAAAACCAAAATCCCTTCACATCTCCTTTATCACTCCACTTACTTGACTTTGGGGTGATCAATAACTCAACCAACTCACTCAATGAATCCCAAGCCAATCCAAACTAGTTGTCCACCACCCAAATCATTATTAATGGTGCTTTTAGCCACCATTAAAGGGAGAAGAAGAGAGTCTTCATAAGCTCTCCTTTTGGCATCCTACACCTTCACTATCACCTAAGAAGTTAAACTAAACCTTCCCCTTATTTTTCACACACAAAAACACCAAAATTAATTAAACTTTAGTCAGGGGTGGTGACACTTTGTAGTTGGAGCAATTCAAAAGGAGACAAGCAAGCAAATAAATCCAAAGGTTCATCTCAACCTAAAGAATGATTTTAAATCAAAAAATCATTTAACATTAGCTTGAGTGAGATAAATTTTAAATCTAATAGTCAAACTCTAGGTATTGGTGTTTTGTGAATAAAGTTCTCACAAAACTAAGAAATAACCTTAGATCCCACTTGCCCTTTCAATTTTTAGTGATTTCGGTGTGAAAATGGAATTTTTTGGGAGATTACTAGAAAACCACCATTAGGGAAAAAATTTGTCGACCTCTCCCCTTAGTTCTCAATGGCTTTGAAGAAGAAAAGGGGCATCCATTGATTTGGATGGACTAACATGATTAGATCCTCCAAAATAGATTTAAACTATATATAATCTAGATTGTTAGATCTTTCATTGAAGTCTAGGTCAAATCTTTTTCCTTCCCAATCCATGTTAGCTCCATGTGGTCAAATCATACATTGATAGATATAAATGAAACCCAATCAACTTTGACTGGTTTAAGTAAAAATAGGGGATTTTGGATTTAAAATCATAGAATAATCTAAT
This sequence comes from Cymbidium sinense, assembly GCA_021442155.1. Taxonomy (NCBI): domain Eukaryota; kingdom Viridiplantae; phylum Streptophyta; class Magnoliopsida; order Asparagales; family Orchidaceae; genus Cymbidium; species Cymbidium sinense. Next base: position 23,704,560 of record CM038214.1, read on the forward strand.
GAACTTAAAATCTTCAAATTTTGTTGGGTATTTTGAGACTAGTTTATATATTATCAAAAAAGATAATTCTTTAATTCATCCCAAAATTTAATTCAATTAAAGTAATTTTAAGGATGAAACTAGTGATAATCCCTACCTACCATAAAATATTCAAGTCAAATGGGCTTCTAGATTAAGGTTTATAAATTTTTAAAGTTTATTGTCTAATTTTGAGTAAATAATTAATTATAATTTTTGAAATTATATGAACTCATCAAAATATTTCAAGTCACAATAATGAATATCAAGAAATATAGAAAAATATTTAAGCTCTCTAAATTACTGAAGTTCTCAACTACATTAACTTAGAGATTAATTAAAACTCAATTAATTAACTTAATTATGCTAAATCTATAAATTTACAAAAAAAATTAAATAGCTAAAAAAACACAAATAACTCCTCTCTCAATTCACAATCTATTGAGGAATTAAACAAAATTTAAATATCAAAATATTATTAGATATTTTGGCATTAATTTAGAAACTATTAGAAATGATAATTCTTTAATTACTCACAAAATATAAACCCAATTGAACTAAAATTTTAGATATATACTTGTTGTAAATATCTACTTTATATATATACATTTCAAGACAATCAAAGCCCTAGTCCAATAGGAATCATTTTTTAGACATCTGTTAATTAAATTAAATAATTAGTATAAAATTATAAAAATTATAAAAATACATTAGAGTAACATTTTCAATAACATTAGAGACCTAACAAAATTAATTAAAGACTCTAAATTTGATTAAATCACAAAATTACTTAATTATGCTTCATAGGCATTAAAATTCAATGAATTGAATTAATTAAGTCAAAAATTCAAAAGTTCATAGAAATTCAACAATTAAAAAAAATATAAATAATCATTTTCTATATTCATATTTTAGAGAAAAATTTAACAAAATTAAAAGCTTTAAATTTTATGAAATATTTTGGCTTTAATTTAGATATTATCAATAAAGATAATTTTTAACTTACTCCCAAAATACAAACTCAATTGAATTAAAATTTTGAGGTAGAAACTTTGTGCAAATATCGATTTACCATAAAGATTTCAAGTCACCAAAGCACTAGATTGAGAGTTGTAATTTTTAGATATATTAGAGATATTTAAATAAAATAATTAATATAAAATTCATGAAATCATAAAATACACTAAAATGATTTAAAACATCTTAATAACATTAGAGACTTTTGGAATTGACTTCATGAGCCCCACCTATAAGATTGATTTTGATCATAACAAACACATGTTCAAATACTACTAATCAAGTTAAATTTAAGTGTATAGAAAAATTCTTCGATTCCAAGTTCTTCAGTCAATTTAGAATGCTAAAGCTATTGGATATGAATTGGGTAGAAATTTTCTAGAAATTACTATATTAATGAAAATAAAAACCTCACTAAGATAAGATAAATTACTCATTCATTTTTAAATTGTTCATTCTAAAATTATTTATATTTTTCTATATCTTAATATTATATTTATTCATTAAGTTATCCATTTTGGATAGTATGAAGTAAATACATGAAATAAGTTTCATTAAATGTGCATTCAAGTAAGATAAATTATGTTTTAACTTTATTAAATTATTTCCATGCTATTCATAATTTTTATTCATATATTGCATGAAAATTGAATTATCCTAAAATTATCCTTTTTTTCTCTTATTCTCCCCTTCTTCTTCTCCTCATATTATTATTTTCATCTTAACATTTTTAGGTCGAATGTTTTAATGGATTTTGTGTAATAAAATGTTTGAATTTCATTCAAAAAAATTTTCATATAATATTCCCTCATTTTTCATATTTTAAAATTCAATTATTTAAATTTTGGATGTTGAATTATTTTGAATTATTTTTTGAATTCAAACTTCTTTATTCATGACATATACTTGCTAAATCAAATCAAACTTTTTGGTGGAATATTTTAAATGGCTCAAGCATGATTTTTATTTATTAATTTATTGCAAGTTATTTTAACTTTAAATTCAAATAAGCCTTTTTTTCCAAGATAATTCCTTTTTAAATTAACCCATTTTAGGAAAGTTTTTAGGGGCTAGTCACTTTGTTTTAAATTTAAATAAATTTGTATATTATTTAAACATTTAATAAATATAATATCATTAGCTTTGATCTTAATTGATTCATGATTTTTTAGATTTTGATTAATTTCCATAGATTTATCTTATTCAAAATCCCCTCCTTCATATCAAAAATTCTTGGCTAAAAATTTCCATAGGTTTCTCCTCTCTCTTTAGCCATGATTCACATAGAAAACTTTCCACATTAGCTTGAATCAAGTTTTTAAAGGATCCTCTTAAAAATCCCTTGATTTATCCTTATTCATTGTATTTGAAATTCAAATTATTTCCAATTTAATTTTCCTCTCATTCCCTCATGCCTTGTCCAAACCTATACTCCCTATTTTTCTATTTAAGAGCCTTATTTCAACTTGAAAAAGGTTCCAAAAGCTATTATTCTCTCTTGTCTTCTTGCTCACCTTTCACCACCTTAGTTGAAAGATTGATTGGGAAAAGTGAAAGTTTGATGTGTTTCCCTTGACCAAAGCATCATAGCCTTGCTCTTAAATTTATAAGGTGCTAAGTTCTTATATTTCAATTATTTCTTTGAAAGTTTATAAAGTTATTTAAATTATCTTGTGTTTATTCACTTCATAACCTTTAATTTTTATTTTATTTTTTGAAGAAACATAAAAAAGATTACTTTATTTTGTGCTGGTACTTGATAATCCTTTGGGTTCTTGTTTGGTCGAAAGCTAACATAAGGAGATCAATTTATTTGGAGCTTAATCATTTGATAATCCTTTTTTGTTTTGGTTAAAAGCTCTTACAAATATTTTTAATTTCCTAGTGCTTAATCATTTGAATATCTATTGTTACTCACTTTTGCCTAAAGTTTTATATAGGTTGGTCAAATTTGATTGTGTTTAACATCTCATCTCATTTACTTTATTACCACTTCTCTCTTGCATAAACTATTTTATCCTTAATTACTTATCCTTAATTGGTTTATGTGTATATATATATATATATATATATATATATATATATATATATATATATATATATATATATATATATATATGTTATGTGATAGCTTTCTTGTGGTATGATTCCATTTATTATTCAAGTGATTATCAAAGATTTCTTAATTGCAAATTCATTTATCATTTGGACTTAACTCATTTTTTGTGAAAAGGTTTTCAAACAAAAATTATGTGATTTAATATTTTATTTCAAGTTGGTTCATATTCCAATTTAAGTTTGCATTTGAATAAAATCAAATCATTTCAAAATTGTTGAAAGTTCATTCATAGAACTATCTGACTTGCATTAAATACTTGAACATTTTATTTCAATTTCAATTTAATGTTAGCTCTCTTTATTAATATTTGCTTGCCTTAATATTAGTATGATTATTGTGAGTGTAAAAATATTTTAAAATTGAGAGTTGGATTTATATTTTTCTTTTTTCCTTGTTTTGATTTCTTGTTGGGTTGTACTTGCCTATTAAAGAGAGTATGTGTTGGGTTGTACTTGACTGTGAAGGAGATTATTAGAGATTTATTGTAATCTCAATTTTATTTTAATGAATTCCTAGCCTAGGTGGCTAGGCATGGACATATGGATTTTGGTTTAGAACCACAAAAATTTATTTTCTTTCTTTAATTTCCTACACTTTACTTTTCTCGTATTGCCTTTATGTCATTTCATTTCACTAAACCATTATTATTAAGTATGTAAGTTTTCTAAAATTTATTTTAAAACCCAATTCAAGATCTTTTAAAGTTCATTCATAGCAACTTGTACTATTTACTTGCATTAAATACTTGATTGAAGATTTTATTTCAATTTCAATTTAAAGTTAAAGTGAGCTCTCTTTTTATTAATATTTGATTGCCTTAATATTAGTCTAGATTGGGTTGTGAGTGTAAAATATTTTAAAATTGAGAGTTGCATTTATATCTTTCCTTTTTCCTTATCATGATTTCTTGTTGGGTTGTACTTACAAGTTAAAAAAAGTACATGTTTGGTTGTACTAGCCTATTAAAAAGAGTATGTGTTGGGTTGTACTTGTTTATGAAGGAGATTACTGGAGATTTGTTGTAATCTCAACTTTATTTTAATGAATTCCTAGCCTAGGTGGCTAGGCATGGACATAGATTGGTTTGGGGTTTGACCGAACCATGTAAAAATCTCTATGTTTTCTTTCTTTACTTTTCTACACTTTACTTTTCTCGTATTGCCTTTCCATCATTTCATTTCACTAAAGCATTATTATTAAGTATGTAAGTTTTCTAAAATTTATTTTTAAAACCCAATTCAAGATCTTTTAAAGTTCATTCATAGCAACTTGTACTGTTTACTTGCATTAAATACTTGATTGAAGATTTTATTTTAATTTCAATTTAAAGTTAAAGTCAACTCTCTTTCTATTAATATTTGCTTGCCTTAATATTAGTATAGATTAGCTTGTGAGTGTAAAAATATTTTAAAATTGAGAGTTAGATTTATATCTTTCTTTTTTCCTTGTCTTGATTTCTTGTTGGGTTGTACTTACACGTTAAAAAAAGTACATGTTATTACCTATTAAGGAGAGTATGTGTTATTGTACTTGACGAAGGAGATTACTAGAGATTTGTTGTAATCTCAACTTTATTTTAATGAATTCCTAGCCTAGGTGGCTAGGCATGGAGATCGTTTGGGTTTGACAACCAATAAAAAATCTCATTTTCTTTCTTTACTTTCTTTTTTACTTTTCTTATTGCCTTTCTATCATTTCATTTCACTAAAGCATTATTATTAAGTATGTAAGTTTTCTAAAATTTATTTTAAAACCCAATTCAACCCCTCTTGTTATAGCTAAGTAAAAGAATTTAACCACACCTCTTAGATTTGATTAGATCTTAGTATCATTTAATTTAGAGTTTAATAAAAGGCTAAATTTGAATTACTTAATTTAATTAACCTAGAACTTCAAAAGTTCATAAGACATTAACCATTTAGTCAAAGAAATATGAATGACCCCTATATGCATTCACTTTTAAAAGGAATCTAACAAAATTGAAAATCTTAGAATTTTCTAGATACTTTAGAGATAATTTAAAATTTATAAAAAATAATAATTTTTAATTACTCTTAAATTGTATGCTTAATTAGCTTAAAATGTTTATAATAAGTTCATCATATTAGTGTACACTTCCCATAAAATTCTCATGGAATTTGAGCTATCAAAAGTTAGAATTTTAGATTGCATAATGATCAAATTCACTCAATAATTAATTAAAAAATTCTAAAAATTGTCCAGTTTGTACTTTAATGTATATATATACTTTCCTAACATGAAGACACTTAAGAGAAATTATCAAGCACTCTGGTTATTATTGAAACTCAAAATCACCAACAATAGGATTAATTAGTAATTAATAATTCATTAAATGACCTAGGACATAAAAAATTCATAACTATGTTAATCTCTAAAAATTATTATTAACCCTTCTTTATGCTTAGATAATGGAGAGCTTTGCAATGAAATCGAAAGTCTCGAATGATTTTTTGGAATTTTGAGTGTAATTGCCTTAATTGGGATTTTTCTCATTTATTTATTTAATAATAAGATATATGCCCAAATGCCTTAGAATTTTAAGGTGTATTTTATTTACATTCATGTACTTTTAATTTTCTCATAATTCATAGGCTTATATTTCATGCTTTGTTAAATATTTTATTCTATTCAGGATTAATTGGATTTAATAATTATTAAAGCTTAATAAATCATAAAACTCAGGTTTTGGGCCTTTCAATCATTTAATGAATAGAGAGGGTCATGGGAGAATAATAGGTTCAATGTCCTCTACCCTGATCATGTTAATTACCATAGGCAATTAAAATCCTTTAATTAATTTAATTATTCTTAAGTGATCTTGTGGCCATATGTTCAATCCTAGAGTTAAGGAGTTGAAGGACTTCCTTTATGATATTTAATTAGCTTCTCATTAGCTTGAATGCACACAATTGATTCATATACGAAGTTATATATCTTAAATAATTTTGTAAAAGGGTAACTATGTTTATTTTCAAAGTATGGACTCAAATGTGGATTTGCATTGCATCCTCTACTTTCAAGATATTATAACTATTAAATATCTATGTTAATTTAGAAAGATAAAGATTTTAATCATGTGTATGTTCAATGAAATGTTATGGTATATTTTGTTTGGAAACCCAAGATCATAGGGCTACTAGTTTGAAGGAAGTTTTTACCTCTCATCTTTGGTATAAAAATGAAAGTACCTATGGAAATGCGAAGAAGTATACATGTATATTTTATTTTTTTTGATACAATTGCAAGCATAGATATATGTCATATCTAAATACTTAAATCACTTCAATATAAATATATATACATGTGTATATATGTAGGTATGTTTGGAATTATCTTTTCTAAAGCTATAATATATATACATAAATGATTTTCAAAAATGAATATAAGATACTTTCCAACATAATAAAATTAAAAGATATTTTTAAAGAATGATATTAAATGAGAGGCATAATGAATATCATGATGGAATTCTAAGTTATTTTTTTAATTCCAAGAAATGATTAATAAGGATTATAATGTTATTTAATCTTAATCCTAAAATTAAGATCTAATTAAAATACAAACATTTTATTAAATCAACTAAAATTAATAAAATTCATCTATTTGATTTCATTAAGAGTAGGTGTGGGGAAAATTTATGACACCACAAAGATTTTAGGAATTTCTTATTTAGGTAATTAAATACATCATTAAGAAATAAATATATTATCTTGAAAGATAAATATGTTATCCTATAATGGATTTCAAGTACTTAAAAAGGACTCCTAAGCCTAATGGGTCTTTTAATATTCCATATATTTTTCTCTTAAATGATAGGAAAAAGTAGGACAAGGTTTATTTTATGCCAAGTTTGTAGTTCCTTATAAGGGCAAGCCCCTATAGTTAATTACATCCTAGGAAGATAAGAAATTCTTTCTATGAACACTCTCAATAAATAAAAAGACTTTTATTTTTATGGATTTCAAAGCTTATCTTAAATGGATGGTGAATTTAGAATTTTAATAAGGAACGCTTCAAAGGGAAAGACTTCTTTAGGCCAATTGAGATTGAGTAGAAATGCTTAGGAAATGCTTATAGATAATGGGATACTCAGTAAGCATTTCAACTATCCTATTATTAGTTTTACATTTTGAGAACAAATTTAATGAAATTCTGAATAGACATTTTATTAGAAATTAGGAACTTAGATTCTAACAGTATACGACTACAAAAATGCCTAGTAGTTGAAGACTTATTCCAATAGGATGCTTTGAACCATATGTCTATAAATGCTTCTAACATAAGTTAAAGGCTCAACCTAATATAAATTTATTGAGAATTATTAGCTCTTTTCCTACCATAGAAAATGAACCTATCATTGACTCTTTTGGACTTATAACCTAAGTGGAAAGGTTACCAGCTAACACCACCTAAGTGATTTTAAAAACTATGAGTCCAATCTTATGTATGAAAAATGGTTAAGCTATTGAATTTAGAAAGGAAGCTAAGAACTTAACTTACTCCCTATCCCTAAGATAATGTTTGGCATGTTATGCACCTAACTAATGTAATAAATTTTTACTTTTATATATTTGACTCACAATTCATTTTAGATACTTTGGGTATGCAGTTTGTGCCTACAATGATATGCAGTTAGAAATGGTCTTGGGTTAAATAAAAATAAGAAATCACATTTTCCCTAAGAAGGGTAGTCATTCTCAAAGGTTAGATGCCCCCTTATGTGCAATGAGTGAAGCACCTAATTCAAGGAGAATGAATAATATGCTCTCACATTCACAAAATCTAATTATTTCTATATTTTTATGTTATTCCTAGGGCTTTCAATTAAAGTGAGGTTATGAATTTTTATTTTATATTTTAGTTATTTAGTTTTTTTAGGAGCCTAACATTCTAGGATTTTCATCATAGAGCACAACACAAAAAGAAACCTAGGAAAAGGATACATTTATATTGCCCCCAAAATAAATCAAGCCAATTTAAATTAATAAAATAGGCCAATGTGCCCAGGTACTATTATACACCCAAGAAAAAAGCAAAAATTGGCAGTTGAGCTCTACCCTCATATAGCCTGACCTTCTAAAAGTTTTGATCTATAAGGGGTCTTCCTCTAGGATCATCACCTTTTCGTGAGTCCTTCACATACTTCGGAGAGACAACCAAGTAAAGTAGACTCCTACTATTCTTATATCCCATGGATCCTAACTTAATTCTAGTTTGCATTACATTTTAAAATATTAAAAATAAATTTATAATCCCTCCAAAATAAGTGTTAATAAATACACACAACATACCAAACATTTATATTTAAAATATACGCTTAACATTATGTTCCGCCAATCTATCTTATTAGGCTATGCTTAAGCATTTAAGCAACACTGCAAGCAAACAACATTTATTTTATATTTATTATAGTAGCCCCTTTTAAGTATAACCTCGCAAAATATAGCATTAGCCTAAAAGAATGCCTAAACATCCATACTAGCGGGCCAACAATCCTATTCATCCAGTCTAAAATAATACACTACAAAATAAGAAAAAGTATCATATTATCCCACACCACAAAACATCACAGATCATCAATCTAATCAAAATCTAGGGTCGGTGACCAAGCATTTTAGTGTATCAAAAGAGGGGCTTGTGTGGTATTATTGTACTAGGCTTTTGTTTAAGCTCAATTTAAAGTTTTGGTTTAGTTTAAAATTTAAAATTTTACTTTTTATAATCTTATTTCATGGGTATGTGCCATTGTTAAACAAAGGTTCAAGGTGTCAGGACCTCCTTCAAACTAATAGCCTTGTGACTTAGGGTGTCCAAATTATATATAATATGATAACTAGTTATGAAATGTTTTAGTATGATTTGGTTTATTTTATTTTATTTTTAGAAATTTTTTAATTTACCATTAGAAAATTTAAATTTAAAATTATATGATGGTTTCATCAGTTTATTTTCATTGTAGATTTAATTCTATGTTAAGGTTTAAATTTAAGTTTTACAGAATGAAGAATAAAATAAATTTCACTTTGAGTAGAACCCACTCTATTCAATCATTCTATATCCTAGTTTAATGAGATTTTCATCCATTTTAAGGGTCAAACTAAGATCCTAAGTATCTTAATCAACCACTTTTGAATTCATTTGAATGATTTATTTTAGGTTGTGTTTGATTTGAATAATGTTTTAATTTTCTTTTAAGGTTAGAGTTTATGTAATGTAATGTTATTAAGATTTGGAGACTTCATTCTTATTACCTTTCTTTTGTCTTGATTAATGTTTCTTTAGTTTAGTCTATTACCTTTAATTAAAATTCAAAATGTTTCTTTAAGTCTTAATTAAAAGTCTATCTTGTCATAATTTTATTTAATTTTCATTTTAATTTAATTTGATATCAAATGATTTGATTCATTTATATTTTATGTTATTTAATTTTTATATTATTTAAGATGTATATAGTTTCAAAATTTAAACTTATATTTATCCTTATGCTTCTTATGATTTGATTAAAGTTTCTTAATTTAATTTATGGACTTTGATATATAATCTATAATTAAGATTTAAGGTGTTTCCTTAAATATTAATTAAGAGTTTAATCACATATCATGATTAAATTTAATTTGATGTTTACTTTTAAGTTCTTCTTGGTTTCAAGTGATTACATTTATTTATTTTTTGTCATTTACCTTTTAAGTTTTATAAGATTTGTATAGTTTCATACCTTGGTTTCTATTAATTATTGAATGTTCATTTAATTGCATATGTTATTTAATTTATTAGAGTTGATTTCATTTATTTGTTTCATTAATGTTTAGTTTCATTTGACTTAAATGAGTTAACTTAGTCAATGTAAGTTGATTTTTATTTCATACTTAATTTTATGTTTTGATTTCATGACTTAGCATTTATGCAATCCATTATAATTCAATTTCATAATTTTAAGATAATTCATTAACCTTGGAATTTTTAATTTATAATTTAATTTGGTTTTAATTGACTATTATACATTAAAAATTTATTATTTTATTGAATCTTTAAAAGTAAAGTTTGTTTAGTAATCATAACCTTAGAAAATGAGCTACTTTGGGCACCAATCCAAACTTAGGCCATTTCAAACTTCTAGGTTATTTAGATTTAGTTAATTTGATTAATCATTTTTATTTGTATTTGGAATTACATTATTCATTAAAATTAAAAATTTTAAGTAATCTCAATATTAAGATGCTATATTTGGGTATGAAATTCAGAGGTTGATTAACATTGATTTTTAATTAAATAATTAGTTTATTATAATCTTATTAATTTAATAATTCAAGATTTAGTTAATTTCTTATATTCTTAATTATTCTCTAAGCCTTAAATGCATAATTAATTAAATTCCTTTACTTTAGATGATTAAGTAATTTTTCTTAAGTATTATGATGTTATTGAAGATGTTTTGAATTGGTTTCATAAAATTTTATAATTTTTATAATTTTTTATTTATTATTTTATTTAAATTGACCTAAGGATTGAAAATTCTACAACATATGATCAAGAAGTTATTTAGCTTTGAAATCTTTATGAAAATTTGGGTTTCTTGCTAATTTAATCTTCCCTAAAGTTTCATTTTAATAAGATGTATATTTTAAAACTACTTAAGGATTTAAGTATTTCAATAAAACCTAAATTAAGCCCTAATTGGAAGGAATTCTTTAGGTGTTTTTAATTTTCCTTGATTCCTCTTTGGAAGATAAATCCATCGAATTTTATTTAGAATTTTGAAGTTTGGTTGAATTATTATGATTTTTCAAAGTTTAGATTAAATATTAGATTTAATTAATCCATTTAATTACTTAATTATGTTATTTTGATGTTTATTAGGTTCAGGAGAGGTTTAATATTTTATTAGGTTCATTAATGTATATTATAATGTTTGGGATTGATTCTATGCTTTTTTTTCTTAATTTTTTTGAGCTATTATAATTTTAATTTATTAAATTAAGGTTTTAAGACTAAAAATTTCGAATTCATTAATTTGATATTAAATAAATTCCCAAATTTTACCCTAAGGTGTATTTTACCCTCAATTTCAATTACCCAAAGTTTAATTTTAACTAGATTTATATTTTGGGTTTAATTTAAGTTTGATTATTTTTAATTAAATCTAAATTAACCCAAGATATATAATAAAAATTGTGGAATTTGGCTTTAATGAATTCCTCTCATCGAGATGAAACCATAGAGTCCTTATTTACATTTTTTGTTGAGTATTTTATTTTTTATAATTTTTTAAAGTTCTTAGTATTTTTTTAACTCAAAAACTCCTTTTTTTAATAGTCAATGCCACATGTCATTAATGTTGCACCACTTTACATGCAGTGATGCATGATTCAGTCACACAGAATCTACATGCATCCTATGTTATTTGGAGGTGGGTATGTGGTTCGATCTGGGCCATCTAGTTAAAGATCAGATGACCTTAGATCGTCCCATGGTTTCTTTAAGATGATTAATCAAGCAATCCAACTAAATCATGAACGTTCATTCCATATAGAATGAATAGATGGTTGTGATTTCATATTCTCCATTTGTAGAGGTGATTAAGCACGCCCGCCTCTAATCACCAATAATCTATGCAATGAAATCACATGATTATGATTGCAAAATGATCAAGAAGTGGTTTTAAAGAGATCTATACAATTTGATCGATCCTAGGGTTTACTTCACTTCATAAATGACAAATGCCATGAAAAGGGGTTGGCTTCAGTCATACCTTATTGGCGTTGAGTCTCAATGGTGGTTTGTATTTCAAAACCATTCAAGGAGGTGATACAAAACTTTTGGAGGAAGAATCAGCCTTACCTCTCTTTGGATCAACATGGAGATGGATGTCCACCGTGGCTCATAGGAATTTGGAGTGCAATGCGGGAGCTTGGGAGGGGGAAGGTATGTTTGGGTTCAATTTCACTTGGAGAAGGTGATGGAGTCCAGAGAGAGAGAGAGAGAGAGAGAGAGAGAGAGAGAGAGAGAATTTATTCTTCTTCTCCTTTTTAAGTTTGGCCTAGAGCTACTTCATTGGATTTCAATGGAGGTTGTCGACCATAGGTAATTGAACTCTAATGATGGGGCTAAAGATGGTGATAAGGTCAAACATTTTTTTTGAATATCTTTTCATTTAACTTAATTTAATTTATTTCATTTGTTGGAGATTAGATTTGACTTTCAATTGTGTTTGTTAAATGATTTATCATATTCTTAATTAATTAATTCTATTTAATTTAAAATTAAATTTTATTTTTCACAAATGAACCCATCTTAGATTAAGTTAGGTCTAATTAATTTTAATTGGTTCATTTGGTATAATTAAAGTGTAAGTGGATTTAAATTATATTTGGGGTGATTTAATTTAATTGATTTGATTATTTCTAAGATTAATTTTGAAGTTCAACCCACCTTAATCCAAATTGTAATTTATTTGGGATAAATGCTCAAATTAGTCAATCTCAATAATTAATTAAATTATGTTCATTTATGACTTTCAAATGGTTTTGGATTGTTTTTTTAATGTAATTCCAATTTTCTTTTCATATAGATTTTAAGAGGATTTATTTGGGTTCATTTGGATCAAATGATCTAATTAGCCCATTTAAAACCTTAATGATTTTAGATTTTTTTTAGATTAATGTTTAAACATATTCATTTGATGACTTTGAGTCCTTGGAATGATTTAATTTAGTCAAATTTTGGGGAATTGACCTTCAACTATAGCCCAAATAGGTTAACCTTAGATCAAGTGACTTAATTGATCATCTTGACCTTCATTCATATTTATTTTTGTAGGTTTGTTTATGTTCATGTATTGCCTTTATTTTTTTATTTAATTTTACTTTATTTTGATTTTATTTTAATTTCTTTAGGTTTAGTTAATTTTGAGCTTAAGTAGGATAGTTAGGTTAACCATCCTAATTACCTTAGTCTAAGCTCACTTGGATTTAGATTTCAAATAGATTGTGTTTGATTCAATCATTTATTTAGATTTAAGTTTGGTTTGGATTCACCAAAACCTATCCTAGAAGGATTCACTAGGTCACCATGAGTAGTGTCCTAAGTGTCTAATGAGAAGGCTCTTAATATAGGATTAAGTATTCTAATTACTAAGATTGAAGATGATGTTAACGTCATCTAAAAATAAGGTCAATAAATGGACCCCCAATATGTGTAGTCGAGTAACTATAGTACACCACAGATATTAGCATTGATCGAACTAATCAACATATCCTATAAAGATTGCAAGCAATAATGCTTACAAGTGGTTAAAATATTATTTTGAAATTTGAGCTTTAGATTAGCGTTGACTTTTGGAGTGAGGGCCCATTCTTCTCATCTAAGACTTAGGAATCTTCTGAGCATTAGGATCTCCTTAGTGATATGACACTTCTATTGATTAAGGGAACACTAAACCCAAGCCCAAAGACTTAGGGAGGTATACTTTAATATTAGGTTATGCCTTAGAGAAAATAGGTCTTACCTATCCTATGGCCTAAACCAAAACCCATGCTAGTCCAATCATCCAAAACCAACCTCAAGCCTATCCAACCAATCTCAAATTGAATCTTATTTCATATCTAAGCTCCAAGCCAAATTAGATTAAGTCCTAACTTAAGTTCATTCTACCATGGATCCATCCCATGAACAAAGCTCATTCAGGTGAACCAAATCCAAGCTTATTTTCACAAAATCACTCTAATCATCCAAACCTCTATTTCAAACCCTTCCAAAACTCATAATTAAAACCAATTGAACCAAAACCAATCCAATCAACGTTAGCCCATTTGACCCAAATGGTCTAAATGAGCCAAAATCCAATTAAATCCAAATCAATTGGAATCAAAGCCATCAATCAATCCTAAACAAATCATTAAACTCAATTCAACCTAATCCAACTCAATTAACCTATTTGGTCAACTTGACCCAAAGTGACCTAAAGGACTAATTTGAACCAAACCTTATTCCAACCTCAATTAATTGAAACCAATGACTCCCATCAATCATAAATAGATCATTGAACATGACTTAACCACCAATTTGTCCTAACCAAGCTAATTGGACCCTTTGATTCAAGTTGTCCTAGTTTGACCTAAAAGTCCAAAATGAGTCAAATCAAATTTTAAATCCAATTCATTGAAACCAATGCCTCTAATCAATCATGAATTGATTGTTGAACATGATCCAACCTCCAATTGAACGCAATTTGATCAAACCAACCAAATTGACCCATTTAGCCCAAATTGACCTAAGGGGTTAAGTTGAGTCAAATCACTCCCAAATTAAATTTAATTTAAACCAAAACCTACAATCATTCTCAAATGATCAATTGAACTTAAACCAACCTTCCACCCAAGAGAATTTGGCCACTTTGACCAAATTTGTCAACTTAACCCATTTGACCCAAATGAACCCAAGTGAACCAAAATCAAATCCATTTCAAATTATACCAAATCAATTGAACCAAAACATTCCAAATCATCATATGAAAATACCCAAACCATCAGTTTGACCTAATTTGACCAATTGGTCAACCTAACCCAATTGAACCCATGGGTCAAATTGAGCCAAACCAAGCAAACCCAAATGAACTTGGCATGACTCATTGGGTCACCATGGGTTAGCCCAAATGAACCCAACCCATGGTGGACCTAGTTTGGGTCAAAACTCATTAGACCAACCCATCTAAATGAGACAAAATCCCCATTTGGATGGTCTACCCACTCACCAAGCCATGACATCCACCCTTAGCTCATTTTGGACACAAGGACCATTAAACCACTAGACCCAAGGCTGTTGGGTTCAGCCTTGGGTCAAAAGAGGGTGAGTTCACCCATGGCTCCTCATTAAAACATTTGGTGGAGGAGGTACACACTTTCCAATCCCATTCCATTGCGTCAACCCCTCAAGAGCCTCCACCTTAACCCCTCACTGACATCTCTGGCCACCTACCCCAGCCAGACAACTACCAAAAACCAAAATCATCCTAACCATCAAATTAGTTGGGAAGGAGGGTATACTCCTCCCCATCTAATTCAAATGACATAGAGAGTATCCTTGAGTGATTGCTAGCATCCCAAAGTTTCTCCTAATCCCCTCATGCTCCTATCGCAGCAAGACCTAAGCTGAATGAAATTTAGCATCCTATTTGTCCAACCTCACTTAAACTCCACCAAACTAAAATTAACTTGTACCACACCTTCCCCAAGTTCCATGAGTCAAAACAAATTGATTCTTGATCGATTCGATCAGTGAAAGGCACTCTTAGACCAACTTTGATGAGCTTCATGGTGGAATTTGGTTCGTAGAGTTATTAGTGAGGAGGCAACTCAAGAGCTTCTCAACAGGGCTTCATCTCTTCAAGAAAACCCCGCTTGTTTGACGTCGATCTTTAGCTCCAGCAAGGTAAACTCTGACAAACTATAGAAAATCCATTAGTTGATGGTGTTTGTAAAGAGTTTTATTATTTCATGCAATTTACACCATATGATCTCCTTAGATCTCCTCCACACAAATTTTGTAGTGGATCTCGATGTCCCACAAGCTCTAACGAGATCAAATCAAGCGACAAAAGGTGGATGATGTCCATCTTCTGGTGCTTTGGGGATGACAGATCATCGACCTTCAATTCTACATGATTAGAATGGATGTCCATGATTTAATTTGCTAGAAATCTCAAATTAATCCAATAGGAACCACAAGAGTAATCTCCCCCGTATGAGCCAAGATCGAATGGTAGGGAAGAAATTGCATCCACACTGAATCAGCCACCACATGGGACATTTTAAATAGCCTATCCCATGGTTCCATGTGGAAAGCATCACCGCAATAGCCTATCCCATGGTTCCAGTAGGTGATTGAAATGTAGTTAATTAGCGAGAAATTTGAAAATTCATAACTAATTATATAAAAATTTTAAAAATATGAGTAAACCATTTTGAAAAGGGTAAACAAATAAGAATTTAATAAAAATAAAATCCATAAAGTTTAATTACTAAATAGTGCTTAATTAGGGTTTGAAGTTTTTCTTAATTACTTTAATTAAGGCTTAATTACTTGGTTAATTAACCCCAAATTTGGTTGGCTATTTCTATGGGATGTCCTCTACCTCCCATAATTTTCTTGGGATTTATTGGCCATGTAATTTAGAGAATTTGAAATGCAAATCTTAATTAGCCTCTTTAGATAATATAAAAATTACTAGAAAGGCCAAATAGTAAAAATTAAGTAATTAAAGATGATTAATCAAAGTTAATGGTGAAATGATGAGGGGGATTATTAGAACCTCATTCTTAATTATTTTCTTTAATCCATTTTATTAAGAGGGTTAATTAATTTATAGTTTAATTAAGGATTAATTGGATAATTAATGATAAAATTAAATCAAATTAAAATGATAGTTGTTTTAGAAAATTAAATTGAATTTATTTGTTCCTCTTTATGTGTTTAATAACATAAAGACCCTTAAGGAACATATGATTAACCCATGAGTGTGGGAACATCATATAAGTACTTAATTAGATTCTTCTTTAATTTAATTAACCTTTAAATGTGAGCCTCATTGCATTATGCCTTGTTTAATGCATTACAAATTGTAATTACTCATTGGAATATCATTGGATGCTCATGGTTTAGTGGTTAATCAAATTAAAGAGTCTTAGGAAAGGGAAACTAAATTAATTGCTTAATGACTTAAACTTAATCAATCCATAAAATTCATTTAATTACTTTTCCTTTAAACACATTAAGTCAATCACATGAGATGGGGTAAAATAATAAATATCATTTCTCCACCTTAAGATTTAATAATTCAAACATAAAAATCATATTTCATAAGAAGCTTTAGTTAATATTAAATAGTTTTATGCAACTTGATTGTCCTTAGGAGTTAATGTGGTTGAATGTATTATGTGAAAATGTTTAGTTATTCCTTTTCAATCATTATAAATTTGTATGTCATTTGATATCATGCATTCATGCTTTCAAATAAAAGAATCTAACAAATATAATTAGTTATGTATAAGTTGCATGTGTTGAATGAATCTTATTATATGGTATGGCTAGTATCGCTAATAAATTTCAGAACTATTTTCAAAATTATAAACTAATGATGAAAATTTAAATTGATGTTGGCTATGAATACTACATGTGATTTATATTTGCTTATAGCTTAAACATGTTAAAGTATCATTTTACTTTCATGAATCATGTGTATGTTTACATGTGTTTGAATGCTAGTAAGCTTATAGTCTGGACATCTCAAGAATATGAGGCTTTACATAGCCCCAAGAAGGTCTTAGATTACCTCACTTTCTAGGTTAATAATGACACATACTTACTTAATTTCATTCATATGTATGCATGCATTAGAATTTGGATCGAGCTTTACTTTACATGAATAAATAATTTTGTTAACTTACAATCTTTTGCATGGTTTTCAACCTTATGTTTATGTATGTTTACATGTGTTTAAGATAGTAAGTATAGTGTGGATATCCTAAGAATACAAGGCTGTAATCCCCAAGGAGATCTTTGATTATTACACTTCCTTGATTAATAATAGCACATACTTGCTTAAATCTATAATACATGTGTATGTATACTTAATTAAGGAATGAAATTGCTCTATTTTATTAAAAATATATGCTTTCACAATCATTTATGTGTGCCAAAAATACATTGCATGTATAGGTATGTTAATTTCAAAATCATATGCATGCTATTGATGATGAAAAGGAATGATGTAACATCATCCATGTTATAGTAATTCAATTTCATTAATCTTAAGATGCTTTTTATGCTTGGATAGGATCCTTTAAGATTAACCCAAGTTTAGGATTAATAAATTATTTAATAAGTCATTCACTAAAAGAAAACAAAATCATAATTACATGCTTTAGAAGTTAATTTAAGATGTGGTTGAATGAGGTTAAACCCCTTTTCTTCTCTTTACAATAATTAGATGCTAAGTAAATATCAAGTGAAATAAAAAAATACAAATTAAAATTCACCAATCCTCGTAATAACTTGAAATGAAACCACCCTTGATGTTTAACTTAAATAATTCCAAACTTAGATAATTATAATCCTAAAGCCTAGATAAAGCATACCACACTAAGCCTAAGCACACACAATAACTAAGTCACCGCTTATAGCTCTAAGTTAGGATGGTGCATGTTGTGATGTTGTATTTTGTTTGGTGATGTAATATTTTAGACTAGATGTCATATGTGTAGACTAGGTGTTTGGTTGTTATTATCCAATTGATATTTTTCTGAAGGGGATTGTGCTAAAGGGGCTAATATAATAATAAATATAAATACTTTTGCTTGCAGGTTGCTTATACCCCTTTTGCATAATTGACACTAGGTTAGGTGGGCTTGGTTACCCATGTGTAGGGTGCTAAGTCCAAATAATGAAAAATAACTACTTAGGTTGTATGGTTGTTTAGCTAATATCTATTTTGATGATGTAGTTAGATTTTATTTTTCCAAACATGTAATTTTGCAATAGGAATTAGGATTAGTGTTATGGGTTTAAGATGAGCAGTGCTTAGAAGGCAAAGTCCTAGGAGGGCCTATGAAGCCTTGAAGCACCATGAAATCAAAAGGAAAAAAGAAGAGTAAAGAATGAAGACCCCCACAACATTTAACTAAAATATAGTTGTAAAGTTTTATTATAACCTGTGTTGTATAAGGTAAATGAAATAATTTTTTTCTCTTTTGGTGTGATGATACCCACTTGCACCAACCTTTTATTAAATTTTGAAATCTATGAATGCTTGATTGTTGTGTTTAAATTGTGTAATAGAAATTGCATGTTCTTCATAGGTTTCTTAAGCTTGATGTTTAAATGTGTGGCCTAGTTACGGTAGACTCTTTAGGGAAAAAATAATTTTTCTACCCCCACTAATAACTCATAATGAAAATTTTAAAATAACTCATAACCTCACTTTAAATCTTAGGCTATAATCAAGATAATTAAAAGATTTTGTAACATCTTAGCTAAATGATGTATGTTCAAATATCATGCATAACATCTTGCTTCGCTCTTGAATTGGGAGGGTCTCCGTTCTTGCATGATAGGGGAATGCTTGACCTATGAGGGCATCCCATGTAGTGGAGAACACCTCCTCCCATTGATCTAGCCAATAATCTAATTTTGTCATGCATTTTGGCATAATAATCCTAGGCCTTTGTCCAAATCAATGTGTCAAAGTGATATAAAAATTTATAAAATTTTTCATTTAGTCTAAGTCATGATCTCATACCAATCATGATCTAGTCTCTTGAGTGAGTTTAGTACTCTAGTCTCTTCTAATTAAATAATAGCTTAACTTATCTTTGCACCAACATAAGACTAGCCTACATGGTTTTGAAGCATAGGATAGCTAGTGGCCACTCTAGTCGTAAGTGTAGGAGTCGATGGGTTTATCCTCTCTTATGGAGGTAAACCATTATGTCCCATTTTTTATTAGATTTAGGTCACACGTTTAGGATCCAAGGATGCTTTTTTCCTTCAGGCTATAAGTATAAGTCCTTTCCTCTTAAGCATTTCCATAATCTTGTGTTCATGGACTATAAGCCCTAACATTCTAATAAAATTTCAACTCAAACTAAAATAAACCTTCTCTCTCAAATACATAAAGTCTAATCATAGGATAGATTGGAGTGCTCACTAGGCTTCCTAATATCATGAGTGCTCCCTACTTATCATCTTTTAGAATCCAAAAATAAGTCTTTATAAATTGAACTTTCCCACTTGATTTTCCAAAAAATACCTAATTCATTGATAGTCTAACCTTAAAATATTTGGAGATATTGATTGACTACTTTAATTGAGTGTTTTCTTAGTAATTCCCTATTTTTAAGGATGTAATTAACTATGGATGCTTGCTTTCATAGGGAACTAAAGAACCCAGCATAAAATAAACCCTACTTTACTTTTCCATGTAGAGTAGGGAAAGATCTCTGGTATATATGAAGACCCATATGCCTTAAGAGTCCTTATTAGGTTATTAGGTCCATTATATGGTGATGTTTCCTTCTCTTGAGATGGTACAACATACCTCAATGTCTTACCCGCACACTTCAATAAGTATCCCCTAAGATTTGTATGGTGTCCATAATGATTCTAAAATAAAACACCATAACTAGCTTTGATTTTGATTCAAAATTTTATTTTGAAGTTGATTATAATAGTTAGGTTATTTTGATTTAGAGTGATTCAATCTTAAAGAAATCTAGATTCATTAACCTCTAATAGTAGAGATGTTATTAAGACAAGACTCACTTAGGAATCTAGTCCTAACATAATCATGATAGTCAGAGAAGATGCTTTTGAGAGACTTATTCTTACCCTGACTGCAACTAAGTTTGATTTACATCAATTTTGAATGGCTAACCTAGGAGCAAAGCATAAGGACTTATATCTTTCTAGGTGATATAAGCTAATGGGTAGTCTAGATAGTAACCAATTATAAAGAGAAGGACCAATAAGTAGACCCTAATGTTTTTTTGCAAGAAAGGATGCCATATAAGATACTTACTCTTATCTAGAGATAATAGTTGGGAAGATGTCAATTTTGATACTTGCTCCTAACCCAACTATATGAATTTTAACCAAAAAAAGATACCTCTTGGGGATTAACTCTTAAATGCTTAGCTATTATGAAAGGGTCTTTAAAAACTTGATTCTAACCTAAATAGTTGATATTGAATAAAAGGGGTCGTCAATGACTTAATTCCTAAATCATAAGAGTTTAATTAATAAGCATGGGTCACATGGACTTAATTTTCTAACTTGAGTAGTTTATAGGAATGGGACCTTCAATGACTTATTTTCACTCCTTAGTTTCTTTTATTTTGAGATAGAAAAGTGGTCACAAGGACTTAAATCCTAATATAGTGAAATTCACCTAATAGGAAGGGGCCTTTAATGGTTTATTTACAACATTAATAGCTTGAAAAGGAGTCATAATGACTTAATACTATCCTAATTTTCTTACAAGGATGCCTGCTAATGGACATACTCCAATTTGATTAGATACTAAGAAAGGGCCTTTAAGGGCGTAATTCCTTCTTAAAGCTACAAATAAAGAAAATGGTACCTCGATGATTTAATCTTAAACCTCAAATTTTGACTTGTATGAAAAGGATCTCGATGACTTAATCCTAACCAAGTAGTTTATTTGACAAAAAGGGGTCTCAGTAACTTAATCTTATCCTTATCTTTTGAAAAGAATTTCTAATGAGGGACTTACTCTATTTAATTAGCTATTAACAAGGGGCATTTAATTGCTAAATCCAACCTAGATAACTTAGGTTGAGGAAAAGGGCCTTGATGACTTAATCATATCCTTAAATTTTGATTAGTAGGAAAGGGCTCTTGGTGACTTAATCAGAACCTAAATAGTCTATTTGATAGGAAAAGGGGTCATAGTGATTTAATCCTATTATGTGAATAGTAGGAATAGTGCCACCAAGGGCTTGCTCCAAACCTACGAGAATGGTGCACAAAGGCTTACTTCAAACCCAAGAGATTTATAGAAAGGGTGCCACAAATAGGCTTTCTCCCATCCTATATGAATGCAAAAATTATGCTCAGAATGACTTGAAGAATTTTGCACTAAGATACATTGCACAAAACTAAATTTAAAATAAATAATATTTGGAGCTAAATAAACTACAAAATAGAGATAAATATAATTTTATTGATCAACATTTTTAAAATTGAAGTACCTTTCATACATAAATTATTTTAAAGTAACATCCATTAAAAGGTAGCATTGGATGTTCACCATTACAAATTATGAATTGATAAAAAAAACTCCTTTGTAAACTTCCTCAACAATGAATGGTCCTTCCGATGTTTGCTCAAATTTGCTACCTATCCTATGATGAGCTAAAATTGGCCATTTAAGAGCTAAGACCAAGTCTCTTACATGGAAAGTTCTAAGATGAATCAATTTATCGTGAGCTTAAACCATACATGATTGGTAAATTTTAAGGTCTTGTTGAGCTTGACATTTTCCTTTAAGACTCTTAATTTCTTCCAATCATTATGATTCTGATTTGTTGTAATGTTATTATTAACTACTATCCTTAAAGAAGGTAGTTGTACTTCCAATAAAAGAATAGCATCAATTCCATAAATTAAAGCATATGGGGTAAATTGAGTTGGTGTCCTATATGGGGTATGAAAAGCCCATAAGGCTTCAACCAACTTTTCATGCCAATGATGTTTATTTTTATTAAGTACTTTTTTAGAATTCGTACAAGAGTCATATTACATGCTTTGGCCAATCCATTTTCCCTAAGGTAACATATAGTCAAATATCTCCATTCAATATTATGTTTAGCTACAAAATGATTTATTTTAGTGGACTCAAATGATGCACCATTATCAAATATTATTCGGTGAAGAATCCTAGAATTATATATGATATTTTTCCTGAAAGAGTTTAAGTACATGGTATGCTTTCACCTCTTTTAGTGGAATTACCTCAACCCACTTACAAAAGTAAACAATTGCAGCTAATAAAAAATGATTTCCTTTTCATAAAGGAGGATAATAGCCCTATGATGTCAATACCCTAGCTCTCAAAGAGCCAAGAGGTAATTGTTGGGTGTAGTATATTTGGAGGCTGATGTCGTGCTACACCATGTATGTGACATTGATGGAAACAACGTGCAGTTTCCATGCAGTAATGTAACATCAACGGCCAATAATATCTAAGTTTTTAAATTTTTAATTTCATTGTAGGCCAAGATTGGTGAGTGCCATATAATCCAAAATCTACTCAGACATAATCTTATGGGCATATTATTTATCTAAACAATGTAGCCATATTTGATCAAGTGACTTATGATACAACACTTTATTGATTAATGAATAAAATAATACACATTTTAAATTTGATTTGCTAATGACTTGTCTTTTAGGAGCCTCCCCTCACTTAAATAGTCAATGAATAGTTGCCTCCAATCACACTCTTCTTGACCTTGATAGAGTGGCTATCCTTTGCATTTCTAATTTTTTATTCATATAATCTAAATATGTAAGAGTTTTGACTTCTTGATTTTGAACTTCTATAGATATAGATTCTTTTTCTGGGCATATAATTTCTTTAACAAGCTTAGCCAAAGCATTTTCTATAGAATTATCTATGTGTGTTATTCTATATAGAGTCAAAAAGAATTTTTCAAGAAATTTCTTTGCATACTGGTAATAACTAGAAAGCTTTGAATGCAAAACTTTATATATTCCACTCATTTGGTTAATAACTGATTGAAAATCCCCAAATATTTTTATATTTTTAATATCTATAATGATTGCTAACTCTAACCCAGTTATAATAACCTTATATTCGACTTCATTATTCATGTAGGGTTAAAAAAATGATAGGAATATCTTATCTTTCCTTTATCTAGGGTTGTAAAAATAGACCTAATACATGCCTTCCCTAGGATATAAGAGTTCAACTCTTTATTTTTCTTTCTTGATGCTGCACAATTTAAATATAATTCCTAAGTGGCCTTAACTTCATCTTTAAAGTCATGATCTATTCATCTAGAAGATCATTAATTAAAGGAGAACCATCAAGTAGGGGATATGTTGCTATGAAGTTAGCTATAACTTGACCCTTTATAGTATGGCGAGAAATAAATGTAATTTAAATTTGCAACAAAATCATTGACCAACATGTTAAACATCTTAACAATGTTGGGTGGGTTATGAGATATTGCAAATGGTTCACTCTTGAGATTAAATTCACTTTATGTGAAAGAGTATAATGCTTTAGTTTTTGTGTGGCAAAAAATAAAGCTTAATAATTCTTTTCAATATGTGGATAATTCATCGTAATTAGGATGAATTTATGGTTTAGACAATAAAGGAAGTTTTCTTTCCATTCTTCATTAACTTAAGCCCCAATAATATAACTTTAAGTTGCCCCAAGGAGGTCTTTACCTCACACCCCTAATAATTTATTGTGCTAAAATTATTTTCATATTTGCAAGATCTCTCTTTTAAATTAAAAGATTACTAATTTACTTAAATCTATCATATACTAATTTTATTTTAAGTATTTTTTATCATTTGCATTAATTGAAAGAATCTTTTTAGTTAAAATAAAATAAATTATTCCTTGCTGAAATTTATTTTATTGTGCAAAAGAATATTGTGAATTTATTTTGAAATCATTTTTATATTAGTCTACAAATTATAATAACATAAACATCTTAGTAAGATCACTTTAAGATATTTATTTTATTTATCAATATTAAGTGAGCATTTTATCTTGCCAAATTTTTAAGTTGTAAAGTGATCATTTATAAGTTGTGAGATCATTTTTGAATTGGATAGCTTAGTATATTTGTGAGAGATTTATTTTATCAAAATTTATTATTTTGTATTTTTCTTTTTTTGTCTTTTAAAATTTATATTGGGATCTAGCCTTTGTAGGGATATTATTGTAGGGGTTGAACTCACCCCGTTATAGGAGAGTATTATTTGCAAGTTATTTTATATTTAGTGGATTCCTAGCCAGGGGTTGCTAGGCGTGGTTGTAGGCCAGCTTTGGGGTTTGGCCGAACCACATAAAAATTATGTTTCTATTCTCTCTCTTTACTTTACTGTATTTTTTATTTTTGCTGCATTAAGAATTGTATCTTGTCATTATAAAGTCAAAAATTAATTTTCTATTAAAACTTAAAATTTAAGATTTAAATTTTAAAATTATTAATATCACCCAATTCACGCACCCCCCCCCCCTCCCCTCCCCTTCTTGGGTGCTGTAGTAACTCAATTAGTATCAGAGCCTAGGCTCTTATATTGGTAAACATCCAAGAGTAGATCTTTTCACTATGGCACAAGGTTTCCCAAAGGGTTACTACCAGAGGGCCAATCCACTCATAGACCTCCACTTTTGATAATGTACCATTTGATTATTGGAAAAATAGAATTAGTACATTTTTAAGAGGTCAAGATGCACCCATGTGGTATATGTTGACACATCAATATCATACACCCATAATAGAAGTAAATGGCATTAAAGTAGAAAAACCCTTTGAGGAATGGTCTGTAGCTAAAAGAGAACTTGATGAATTAAATGTTAGGGCTTGTAATACTTTACATTGTGTTTTATTACCTGATGATTACATGAAAATTTCTATGTTAACTATAGCAAAAGAAATATGGGATAAACTCATTATAACTTATAAAGGAACTAGTGAAGTTAAAGATGCTCACATAAATAGACTTGTTTGTGAATATGAGTTATTCCATGTCTCCTTTTGAATCTATTTCTAATATGTATACTAGATTCATGAAAATAATTAACACATTGCATTCTCTTGGAAAAATATATAGGAATCAAGACTTAGTCTATAAGATTCTTCGATGCCTTCCAAAAGAATGGGAAATTAAAGTAATAGCTCTTAGTGAAGCTAAGAATTTATCTACTTATCCACTTGATCAGTTTTTAGGTTCTTTGATAGCACATTAATTGGTTATTGCTCAAAGGGATAAGATGGATAACTTAGCAAAAAGGGAGAAGGAGAAAGGAAAAGCCATTGCATTACAAGTTGATGATAGTAATAAGAATAACACCTCAAGCTCAGATGGTGATAGTGATGAGGTGGTCATGCTATCCAAAAGGCTTGAGAACTTGCTAAGGAAGAAGAATCAAAGGTATAAAAAATCTAAAAATTATAAATTTCAAACTAAAAATTTCCTACGGTGAAGGGATCATTGCTACCATTGTAAAAAAGCCTAGACACATAAGAGGTGATTGTCCGAACTTCTTGAATCAAAGAAGAAAGATATTGATGTGGAAAGAAGAAAAATATGAAGGAGAAAAGTACCATAAGAAGAAGAAGAAGGCTTTATGGGCGTCAGATTCAAATAAATCAAGTACTTGCTCAATGAAGAGGTCAACATATGTCTTATGGAAAATGGAGAATTTCACTTAGATTCTCAATAGGTATGCAATGATATATCTTACGATGAATTAGATGATGCTTTAATGATTAAGTTATTGAATATAAAAAATTAAAAGAAAATACAAAACCTTAGAAAAAGAACATAAAAATTTAGATATGCATTTTTGTAATTTAAAAAATGAATGTGATAATTTAAAAAGTAAAAATACTTCTTTATTAAATTGTTGCTTACTTGTATGTAAACCTGAAAGAGAGAATATCTTGTTAAAAGCAAGATCAAATTATGTTAGAAATCACAAGTTCATTATATTACTTCATCAAGAAAAACATTTAATAAAAATTATTTGCATCATACACATCCCACTCATATACCTTATAATTATCAGCCATATATACAAACACTAATGTTTGGTGCAACTATTGTGTTAGAAAAGGACACATTTCATTTGATTGCTATGTACGCATTACAAAACACTAAGCAAACATCTTATGTATGGGTACCAAAAGGTACAAGCACTAAAACCATGCATGCTAGATATATTGTTTCAAATTTAGAATGTGGACCCAAACATGTTTGGGTTCCAAAAGTTAACATGTGAGTTTCTTTTGTAGGAATACCTTCAAAGTAAAATCAAAGAAGGCATGTGATACTTGGATAGTGGATGTTCAAGACATATGACGGAAGATAAAGATAAATTCACAATTTTATAATCAAGTGATGGAGAATTTGTTAAATATGGAGATAATGCAAAGGGAAAGATCATTGGCATTGGTTCTATTTGTAAGAATTCTATCACTTTAGATAAAGTTTTTCTAGTAGAAGGATTAAAATATAAATAAATTTCTATTAGTCAATTATGTGATAAAGGTTTGAATGTAGTATTCCATGCATCATATTGCATTATCAAAAATAATGAAAATGTTTTGTTAATAGGAAAAAGGCATAAAAATATTTATGTCATTGATTTAGATAGATTTCATGATGTGAATTTCAATTTACTTTGTTTAAAAAGCACTCATGATGATATATCATTTTGGCATAGGAGACTATGCCATATTAACATGCACACACTCAATAAAATTGCTAAACTTGATTTAGTTATTGGATTGCCTAAATTAAATTTCCATTCAAACTATGTTTTTGATGCATGTATTCATGGTAAGCATTTTAAAAGCTCATTTAAAAGTAAAAATATTATTTCTACTTCTATACCTTTAGAATTGTTGCACATGGATTTATTTGGTCAAATTAGCACCACTAGCTTAGGTGGTAAAAATTATGATTTTGTGATTATTGATGATTTCTCTAGATATACATGGCTTTTATTTGTAACTTACAAGGATGATGTTTTTGGTGAGTTTAGAAAGTTTTCTCAATATATTCAAAGAGAACAAGGCCTTTTGATTAATAGGGTTCAAACTGATCATGGTGACGAAGTAGAAAATAAATTATTTGAGGATTATTATGATGAACATGGGATTAGACATAATTTTTCTACATCTAGAACTCCCCAACAAAATTAAGTAATAAAGAGAAAAAAAATAGAATATTATTTGAATTAAGTAGATCTATTCTTGATGAGTATAAATTGCTAAAATATTTTTGGGCAGAAGTAGTAAATACTACGTGTTATGTGATGAATAGGATCTATTTTAAACCAATTTTGAAGAAGACACCCTATGAATTATTTTTTGTAAATAAGCCTAAGATTGAACACTTTCATGTATTTGGATGTAAAGGCTTTATTTTGAATAATGGAAAAGAGAATTTAGGCAAGTTTGATTGCAAATCAGATGAGGTATTTTTTTTTAGGATACTCTCTTTCTAGTAGAGCTTATAGAGTTTTCAATAAGAGAAAAATGATTGTAGAAGAATCAATACATGCTATTTTTGATGAAAATTTAATTGATCCTATTAGAAATGAAGTGATTGATGAAATGATTGATAATTTTAAGAAAATATCTTTAGAAGATATTGTGGATGATTCATTGCCTAAAGAATGGAAATATAATAAAAATCATCTAAAGGAACTAATTATAGGAGATCCTTCAATAGGAGTTATGACTAGAAGATATAGTAGAGAGGTTATAGATCATTCAACATTTTTATCTGAGATTGAACCCAAAAATTTAGAAGAAGCATTAAAAGATAATTTTTGGATTATTGCTATGGAAGAGGAGTTGAATCAATTTGTATGAAATAATGTTTGGAAATTAGTCCTAAGACCTCAAGATCAAAATGTCATTGGAACAAAATGAGTCTTTAGGAATAAGCTTGATGATTCAGGTTGTATTGTTAGAAATAAAACTAGGTTAGTTACACAAGGGTACAAACAAGTTGAAGGTAGAGATTTTGAAGAATCTTTTGCACTCGTAGCAAGACTAGAGGCTATTAGGTTACTCTTTCTTATGCTTATTTTAGGGAATTTAAACTTTTTCAAATAGATGTCAAAGTGCATTTTTGAATGGATTTATTGACCAAGAGGTATTTGTAGTGCAACCACCTGGATTTGAGCCTTGATTGTCCAAATCATGTATAAATTAAAGAAAGCCTTATATGGTTTAAAATAGGCTCTTCGTGCTTGGTATGATAAGTTAAGTAACTTTTTGATAGATCATGGATTTAGAAATGGTAGAGTAGATACCACCTTATTCCTTAAGAGCATAGATGATGATTTGATTGTAGTACAAGTTTATGTAGATGATATATTATTTGGAACTACAAATGAATCTTTGTGCCATGAGTTCTCATCTTTGATGTCTAAAGAGTTTGAAATGAGTATGATGGGAGAACTTAAATTTTTTCTTAGGTCTTTAAGAGAAGCAACAAGAAATGGCACATTCATCTATCAACTAAATACACAAATGAATTGCTTGAGAGGTTTGACATGAAAATATTTAAATCTAGTAAAACACCTATGAGCCCAATCTACAAAATTGGATTTAGATGAATTAGGAAAATCTGTTGATCAAAAACTTTATAGGAGTATGTTAGGTTCACTTTTATACCTTGTTGCTAGTAGGCTAGATATTATGTTTTATTTGTGTGCTCATTTTCGAACCCAAAAGAATCTCATTTAATAGCAGTCAAGCATATCTTTTGATATTTGATAGGCACTACTAGGTTAAGTTTATGGTATCCTAAAAATTCTTTATCATGTGATTTGGTTGCTTATTCTGATGCTAATTTTGTATGATGCAAAGTAGATAAAAAAAAAGCACTTCAGGCACATGCCAATTTTTAGGATCATCACTTGTGTCTTGGTCATCCAGGAAATAATATTTTGTAGCTTTATCTACTGTTGAGGCTGAGTACATAGTTGTCGATAGTTAGGATTGAAATTATCATTAACTATTTAATTTTACTATTCATCAATTTAATAATTATTTAATTCATTAAAGAGGGTAATTAAGATTGAAAGTCCAAATTCTTTAAATAACATGGTAAATAATTCTAAGAAAATTATGAGAGGTGAGAACATTTCATGGAATCATCCCACCAAGTTTAAAATTAATTAGCCATGAAATTTGGCCTTAATTAGGGTAATTAATCTAAGCTTTAAACTTTAATTAAGCACTATTCATTGGGCATAAATTATGAATTTTATTTTTTTAAATTCTCCTATGTCTAACATTTTTAAAATGAGTTTATTTGCACTTTTGGATTCCACTATAATTAGTTATAATTTTTTGAAGTTCTGGCCATTTACTTATATTTTTTAAGCCTAATTAACCCTTTAAATCATGGGTACCACACAGATGCTAATGCAGCAGTACTTTTCATATGGCACTACAGTATTGGTTACTTAAATCATATGCCCAACAACTGACTCAGTGGTGGTAGATGTAATTTCATCTCGACCATTTGATCTTGGATTGGACAGCTGAGCTTAATCCCGATTTCATAAGGGCTAAATCAAAATTTCTAATGTGATTAATCACAACCATCCATTCTAATTATGTGGAATGAATAGTCAATGATTTGTCATCCTATCATCACTTGATCTAAGCTACCAAAGATGATTTGATAGGAAAATCAACTCCAAAATGATAAATGAATGAATCTAGAAAAATCCTATAGTGGAGAGTGCATGAAGACTCAAATCACTTCAAAAAAGACCAACACCTAGGGCCCAAAGTTATGATTGCCAGATTTTTACCTAACCAGAGCTATAGACTAGTAGTCTGCCTATAGAGGTAGCTTTCATCTTCAAAAGATGAAGCCATACTGAGAAGATCATGAGTTGCCTCCCAAAATATTGCTTTTTGGGCTAAACATGCCACTGTAAAGCTCACCGAGTTGGTCTTGGGACATCTTATGGTGGTCAAATTGTTTAGAAATGATTCATTTTTGTTCGACAGAGTGAGGTGAAGGTGTGGGAAGAGTTAATTTGAGTTTAGTTTAGTTTTAAAAAGTTTGGATAGATAGAGCACTCGGGTTCGATCAGGAGCTAGTCTTGTCAACGGTGGAGTGCACAAGGAGCTCGGGGGAAGGTATGAGACTATGTGCAATGCTCTAAGAAAACTCTATGCTCGGTTTGAATCGATGGGTATGAGTATACTCTCCTAGCTACCTAAACTAAGAGTTGGGATTAGTTTAGCCTTTAGCACCATCCGGCTGGGGTAGGTGGCTTGAGATGGTAGGGGATTGCTAAGGGCTAAGGAGAGAGGCTGAGGAAGTGTAGTGGGTTGGCATGAGATGTACACTCTCCCTTAGGTGGACCAATGGATTGCCATGGGTGAACTCACCCTCTCTTGGTCAAAGGTTGAATCCAATAGCTTTGGGTTAGGTTGGGCCAGTGGTCATCTTGTCCAAGAAGAGACAAAGGTGGCTGCCATGGGGTAAAAGAGTGGAGAACCCATCCAAGTAAGGATTTTGTCTCATTTAGATGGCTTTGTCAATGGTTTTGCAACAAACTAGGTTCACCATGGGTTGGGCCAACTTGGGCAGGCCCATGGTGACCCAAGGATGAGTCATGCTAAGTTTGGTTGGGTTTAGCTCAATTTGATCCATTTGGGTCAAATCAATCAAGTTGGGCTAACTTGACTATTTTTACTAAATTGGATCAAAGTGATGACTTGGGTAAGTTCAATTGGCCATTTAGAGTGAACTAGTGTAATTGGTTTGATTTAATTTGGGATAGATATGAATTTGGTCCAAATGGTTCAATTTGGGTCAAATGGGTCATGTTAACCAATTTGACCAAATTGGTCAAATTGGCTTAAGCATGGGTTAGTTCTATGTTCAATTGATCATTGGTGATTGATTAGAGTAGTTGATTTGAATTAAATTGAATTATGGAGTGAATTGGTTCAATTTGACCCTTTAGTCAAATTGGGCTAAGTGGGCTAATTAGATTAAGTTGACCAAATTGGATCCAATTTAAAGTTGGATTATGTTTAATATTGAATTAGTTATTGGTTGGAAGAATTGATTTCAACCAATTTGGTTTAAGATGTGATTTGGTTCAATTTAACCCCTTTAGGTCAAATTGGGTCATAGGATCCAATTGGCTTAATTAGATTCAATTGATTGTAGTGGTGTGTTCAATCATGACCTACAATCATTAATGGAGGGATTATAAAACTTGATTTGATTCAATGGGAGTTTAATTAGAGTTTGGTTCAATTACCCCTTTTAGGACACTTTAGGTCAAGTGACTTGGTCATGCCAACTTGGACCAATTAAGGTTATGGATGGTTGGAATATATTCGATGATGAATTTGAAGTTGATTGGTGGCTTTGAATGCAATTGATTTATGATTAATTAGGTTTTGGCTCATTTATACCCTTTAGGTCAAATGGGTTGGTCACCTCCTTTGGTCCAATTGACTTGATTACAAGCGTTAGAGTGGCTTGAAATGATTTAATGAATAATTGAAGTGATTGAGAAAATCAAATTAGACTTAGTTTGTCTGAATGGGTTTGAATTAAGTCATAGGATCATAGTTGAGTTAACTCAAGTTAAGGTCCAAGTTAATTTGGCTTGGAGCTTGAATTAGAAAAACTAATTCAATTAAGATTAAATGAATAGGTTTGAGGTTGGTTTAGCTCCATTTACATGAGCTTAAGTTTGGATGAGTAAATAAGTGTGAGTTTTATTTATTTATGTAGGCCATAGGATAGGTGAAACCTATTTGTACTAAGGTGAATTCTAAGATTAGGGTTATGCCCTCTAAGCCTCTAAGCTTAAGTTTAGTATCCTATTAATCACTAGAAGTGTCCTTGCACTAAGAAAATCTACGTGTCTAGAAGGTTCTTAGATCTAAGATAAGAAAGATTGGTCCTCACTTCGGAAGTGAGGTCAGCAATGCCTAGAAGGAAAGTGACTAATTCTGGGAGATCTCACACTATTAAGAAATCAAAGAAAAATAAAAGAAAAAATCAAGACAAGTGAAATTAAAGGAAAAAAAAAAAGAAAAGGTGGGAAAATAAGAAATCAAAAAAAATTTTCCTATAATTTAAGATAATTTAGAATTTAGATCTAAAAAAGATCCAAATCAAAATGATATTTAATAAATTTGGAAATCTCATTAGAATTAGATAGTGAAACTCAAGCATCTAAAGATGAACATGAATCATCTACTTATGAAAACTTAAAAAGGTATGTGGATACCTTAACTTTTACTCATTTATCTTAACATAAAAATTGCATAACTAGAGATCAAAGTTGCCACTAAACTTTAGGAGAGGTTAAACAATTATCATAATTTTATTTTTTTACCTGAATCTTTGAGCTCAAAAGCAGATGTAAATCTTAAAGAGTCATCTTATAAATAAATAATACAACTTCATTTTTACTAGTATCTTGATTATGCCAAAATAAAGTTATTAATAGTTCAGGGAAAAACTCTCTAGTATATAAAAGACTCATTAGCCTTAGGATTTTTTAAACTGGTCTCTAGTATAGGTACCTCTGTCACTGGAGTTTAGGAGGAGGTTTAGAAAGTTGTTGTTAACTCTGGTACCTCTGTCACTGGAGTTTGTTACCCTTCATCTATGATTTGTCTCCCAAATCAATCCATTTCTTTCTTTGGTCTATGAGGAAGTGGATGCTAGCATAGATGTCTTTGTTCTGCTTTCACTTTCAGCTAGAAATAGAGGACTTTCTCAGCCTAAAAAATTGACTACCCTCTTTTCTATGTTTTAGGATCAGTCAGAAGCCTCTAGTGCTACTGTGCTTTCCAACCCCCAAGACCATTACTTAGCCTTTCCATTTAGCTAGCTCTTCAACCCTACATAATCGACTACCAACTCGACCATGATGCCAAGTAAGAGTAAGGTCAATTTACTTACAAGACCAAGTGACTTGTCTAGCTACTATAAGAGGCTTTTTTAGAGAAGAGGGTATGGGCATTCCCTCATGTCAATCAGTTCATAAAGAACAAAGGCCTACGGAGAAAGGATGCATTCACATTCAAGCAATCCTGAGATTCATATCTCAGGTAGCTCTTTTTCCTTACGCAATGGAGAGAGTCCTAGTAAAAACTATCATCTTTCTTATCTATTTTCTCTTTTTTAGTTTCTTTTTATGTTTATGGGGACTTTATTATGTACTCACTTTAGCTTTCTATTATGTTTCCAATGGTATAACCCAGGAAAAGTGATGAACTTCACATTCACTTTTAGTCTCGCCAAGTTACCTTTCCTCTCTCCTATGTGACATCGAGTGACTAGAAAAGAAAAAAGTAGAAGAGATGGGGCTTCTATAGTTGTGGCAATACTGACACTTAGAAAGGACTACAAAGCCAAGTTGGCATACAGTAATGCCACAACAATAACCTTGCAGGGATAAGTGCACCATGTATTTGAGATAGGGGCCTCTCAACTCAAGGAAAGATTTATGTTTCACTGAAGCTAGCCAGAGGCTCTATTGAAGGAGGATTGAATGATAGATTAGATTGATCAATGTCCAAAGAAAGTCCCAAGGATAATTGTAAGCCCCAACAAATGAGCATTTTCAAGGACTAGGTCTTTTCCCATTACTCAAGCAATCAATATCACCTCACCAAAAGGAATGATGACGCTCACCCTCACCAACTCAAAATGCTATACCATATATTTAGCCACTGTAGTTGTCAAATGAAACAACTAGAACAATCACATTCACTAAGAATGCCATTCTACGAAAAGATTTGTACTTTGAAATACCTGGTAAACTAGTTTCTATGGTTGCTTCAAATATCTCCTTCACACTACCCAATCTAAACTTTTGAGTGTCTGTAGCATCATTGAGTGATCCCCTGAATCCTCCTTAGATGGAATCTTGGGTTTCCTATGATGCATCACTCTACAACTGGATACTGCATCTTTCTTAGCATGAGTCCAATTTTTGGGACAACTAAGAAAGAATCTACTGTCTCTTTCTTGACTTTATTTGGAAAGCATTTCTTGCTAGATTAGATTGAAAGTGATTTGCTGACTAACGTGTTTTCTTGTGCATTTACAACATCCATTGCTTATGACTATATAGATGAAAAAGGATGAAATGGGACCAAGAAGACTGATTTGGTTAGCCACCCATACCCACCCTATATCTTTCAGACATAGTCATTTCATCCTTAGCCCGTTGTCCTTTTACTTGCTTACCTTCACTTTCTCTAGAGCTCTTGCTTTGCTTACTTTTCTAGCTTCTTGGCTTGCCCCAGAATTTACTACACAAATCTAACTAAATGTTAGAGAAAAGCACTCTGTTTATTCTAAAATTTGTATTGGGGCTTACCAATTCTAGCGCCTCTATCTTTCAAGCACAGTTGAATGAAAATAGCATTTTTTTGGCATATAAAGGGGGAGAATCTATCTATTTACTTTATTATTTAAAACTTTGCTTGGAGTTTGATCCTCTTATTCACTCTTTTATTCTATGACCAGAAACACCATACCATGCAACAAATTCCTATCCTTTTCTTTGGCAGATTCCCACAACTTCCACTATAAACCCATGGCTACCTTCAACTGGAGAAGACAACACATTTTCTAGGCCTAGAGCAATGTCAATATTTCAATGTCAATGAAAGAACCTATTTAGGAAGTTCTTTGAAACAAGTGAGTGTGGCAATCCTGTCCTATAAAGAATCCATAGAACAGCTTTTTACGATTCTTTAGTTCATTAGTGAACTCTCCACTAGCCTTGCCCATTAGTTCCAATTTTTCTTCATCCGCTACAAGACAAGAAAATTGAACAGCTGCGATGAGAACTCTAAGCTCTAAAAATGGAACTAGTAGCAGAAATGATGGCAACTAAAGCACTGGATAAGATCAAAAAGGTAGAGTAGAACCCCTATTACAAGAACAGTGAATTTACTCAAAAATGTACTAATAGCAGGGGTTCACATAAATGACTCTATGGATGTCCTCTCCCACTTGAAAGCTAAATAAGGAGAAGAAGTGTCCCAAATCAATGCATTCCATTCTTAGCAGAGGTTCTTTTCATCTAAGACCTTGAATTGAAGTACTTCATCCACCTTGGAAGAGTGAAATAAATGATCATTCAAAGCAGACCCAAGGAAGACCAGAAAGTGGTTTAGGATATACTTTAAGTCTGGAAAGGGCTCAATCAAGGGGATAGAGCAAAAAGTTATAGGCTCAGATCTTTGAAAGGTAAAGCTTGTTGTACGTGTCAAAATGAAAGGTAGAGTTGATATTATGCCACTCTGATCTTTCATTTTTCACCTAAGTAGAATTGGTTTGACATGTTGATGGCATAGAAGCTGCTCTTGCCAAAGCTCTTCTTCCTTAAGGGCAGGAAAGATATATTACACTCGTATTAGTGCAATGACTAATTTCTACCTACTTCCTTTCCCCTTCTTTGCCAAAAGTGATAGATTCAGTCTAGGCTGAGCTTAGTCTTCCCTGTAAGAAAAGTAGTGGTCGTGCACTATTATCTTTTCTTTGGCTCATCATTGATCTATTGGAAAAGAAACACAAAAAGAAGAGAGAATCAGAGGGTAGTTGGTAGTTCACCAGAGGAGTACGGGTCAGCAAAGTGATGAAAGGCTCATTAGAGATGCATAACAATGAGTACTTCCTTCACTGTGGGACTAAACTCTGAAAACCTACTTATCATACCAAAAATTTTTGAGTACAACAACTAGCCTTCTTGACTTGCCCCTTTTGTTGATACCTTTCCCACCAGATTGCTTTCTCAAAAGGAATAGAAAACCCAAAACTATATTGTTCTTCCTTGGAAGAAATGTTGACATGGTGTGGTTCTTTAGAGAGGAAGGATAAAATAGAATCCAAAAAGAATATAGGCTATATGGAAAAGAGAATTTGAAAAGAGAGGAGGTATATACCGGCTCGACTAAAAGGAGAGGTGAAAGGATAGAATAGACTTTCCTTTCAATCAAGCATATAGGTTATACGAAATAATATAGCTACTTATTTGTGTTCTCTAATCATATCTGATACTAAAAGAAATCATATACTCTATTTCCTAGTCCATAAAGAATGACAAGATGATATCCAGTAAAAAAACCTAACCCTATCCGAATTGAAGTAAATAAATACATTTTCTACAATTTCCCATGGGGGAATAGAAAATTCTATCTTTTATTTACATAAAGGGAAATGGAGTTTTAAATGAAAGAAGTAGCTATACTTACTGGATTGTCAAGAAATCATAAATGAAGTAGCTGCCACTACTTCTTGAATTCCCAAATATGAGTAGATAAGTATTTCTTTCTTTCTATATCACTTCTTTTAAGGCTATCCATAGGAGGCCCGAGTCTTACTTTTCAAAACTTGAAAAGGAAGAAGAAAGCGCTCTTTCTTATCAAAGAATGGGGCATTGGTCAACCAGATACAGCTAGCTAGTCAGATGGTTAGGTCAAATCAAGAAGGTTGTGAAGGAATGTTCGCTAAGTAGTGTCAGGTAGCCTAGTCCAATCTGCAAAAGTAGTTCATGGAACACTATGTTCCTTATCTATTAATTGTGTAGCTCTTACTAGTAACTAAGATGACTTCCTGTCTTAGTTGTAGAGTGGGTCATCCTTCATTTCATTTATTATTTATCTTTAGTTTACTTTTCAACTCATCCTTCTCTTAGAACTATGGTGACTAACCTCACTCTCCATGGTCCAATTAGCAGACCATTTCTTTGTCTCCACACCTCAGGGGTGTGGGGAGTGTTCTACTTTCTATAGGCAGTTCATACAATTGTATGATGTTTCATATTTTGGATCAATGTGTTTGTGATATCACTCATATGCCCCTTCTTTGTGTGTGTTTCAAAACCATACTAAAATATGAGTCTCTGATCCCGAGCGATGATAGGGGATCCACCACTAACCAATCCAACTAGTAAGGGTTTTGTATAATGATAGGTTACCATCTTCCTTCGATCTTTCATTTATCTTTCAGGTCTCTTTCTTTGTGCATAAAGTTTTGATGGTGGAGAGACCCATGTTACTAGTTGGTTAAGTTTCTAAGGAAAGAGGGCTTTTGAGCAATCAGTTAAGCTCTTTATGTATTAATGAACAATTAAGTAATATTTCTATAAAAAAAACTCCTTTATTTTCTAATTGTACTACTTGTGAATAAGGAAAGCATGAAAATGGATATGCGTTAACTGGAGAAAGGTAGCAAGAATATCTTAATTACCAGAAAAAAAATGAAATACACTGGTATGCTGTGCAGAAAAAATACTACATCATAAAGACTTTCATTATACCTGGCATGGTATAATCTACTCATAGATTCTTCTCATATGCATAGATCTAGCTCTAGCTTCTTTCCTTAGTACTCTATCTATAACTATAGCTTGACTGTCCCCATCCAAGGATTAGGGATGCTTATGAAAACTCAAACTCTTTTCCCATGCCTTGCATGATTCTAACATCAATCATCTCTATTATAGAACAGTCTAACAAGGTGGATGGAAAATCTGATTGTTCAAGAAAGTGTGTATTCAATCAACCAAGCATAGACCGACACCTCTCTTCCTTCTTATAGTTTGAATCAGCGGCTAAGTAAGCATAATTTGTAACCTCGAGTTGTGTAAGAGAACTAATAAGAAGTCTTCTCATCTTTCAAACACCTTAGTCCTAACAACCTACCAACCTTATTATACTTCTAGACAAGTAAGGAAAGCCATATGCTGGTGTTGAGTGAATCAAACGGAAGTAAGATAATAAGAAAATAAAGACTTCTCAAAAAAATAATGAAAAAAGCAAAGAGATAAAGAGTGTGTCACTTAATTGCTACTGCTAAGGTAAACTTAAGCTATGGACTTAGGAAAGAGGGCATCTAGTCTCTTAGCGAAGCTGGTTCTATGGACATGAGTTAGGCATCTTCAATTGAAGAGCAAAGAATAAGGCCAGACTGTTACCCAGTGGACAAGCTGGCTTTGAATAGGAATGTGATGAATAGATTTAGCCTTTTTAAATAAGGTTTGTAGCGAGCATCATGTCAGCAACCCTTATGACTATGGGGAACCAATCAAGAATCAGGTAAGAGAAGACTCTTCTAAATAGAAAATCCCTAAATTTTGCTCCTAGTAATATATTGAAAGCTGCCTCCATTGTAATGGCTTATGTAATCCTAAGTCTAGTACTCACAAAATCAATATCGCAAAGCAGCATTCATCTCGTTGAATTTATTTATAGAATTAGATTCAACTAAAAGCAAACCATTACCCAGCCTGGGCAAAAGTACTTTCTTTTTTATTGCATTATCTTTTTCATATTTTCCTAAAGTGGGACAAGTGATCCTCTATGGACTATGGACAATAATGTCAACAAAACAAGAAATCACTCATCAAATTATAGAACGTAGCTAGGTCATTTGAAAGCCCAAATAGCATGATAATGAACTTGTAAAACCATATATAGTAATAGAAGTGGTTTTAGGCTTGTCTCCTTCTGCAATTCTAACTTTCTAATAGCCCACCTAAACCACATAAAAGGACATTGTTTGTGAACAAGTTCTAGATAAAGAATCTTGAATAGAAGAAGTGTAATCGATCTCTCTGTATTGTAATCAAGGTTCTGAATCTAGTGAGGCATCCAAATTTGTATCCCTATTTCCTTCCAATGGGCCAAGGGGAATGTCTTCCAGGGAAGGTGAGCTTGCTATCTCAACTAAAAGCACTTCCTTCCATGCCTACCTCTCTTGGTTGCCAACTTTTATGGCCCGTATGACTTAAAGCAGAAATTTGCTTTTCACTAACAGAATAATAAGCTTCATTTCATCAAACAAATGAGACTTAGAAAGAGTGGCATGAAAGAAGACTGGGGAGCCTCTTGACCGATCTATCAAAAGGTTAGGTTGCAATTCATCTGTCTCATTTCTATGGTTAGTTTCAACTTTTGTTGTGAAGAAGATTGGCTAGTTTTTTCTCTATATTCATCTGTCTCATTTCTATGGTTAGTTTCAACTTTTGTTGTTAGGAAAGAAAAGAGTTTGTGTGCATGTTTTCCTGAATGACTGTGCTATTTCACATAGAGAGCTTTTTCTAGTTGAGCTAAGGCTTTAGTTAATTCCAATCCTAAAGATGACCTTTGCTTATCTTGTCTAGCCATAATAAGCTGAGCTAGATGGGCCAGAACCTACTCCTTTTCTTTAGGGTTCATACTTATATGTGGGGTGAATATGGAATTAGACTTGAAACTAGCATATGCCCTTTCACTTTAGTTCTATAAGATGGACAAATTCTTGCTCTATATGAGCATAGATGTATGATATAGGAATCAGTCAGATAAGACCAAAGCCTTCCATGGATTATGAACTAGAGTTTTCTAATGAATGAAATGTGAGAGCAGGCCCTACTTGGTTTGCTTGGGTGTAGAAGGGGCACTTGGATCAGGGAATAGATTTTTTGATGATTTCAAGGCTAATGAATACCATTCCATTCATTCATTAATTAAGCATAAGCTAGCTCTTACTAACCTAATTCGATTCAAGTACCTTAGTAGAGGAGTAGAATAGAAATAAGACCAAAAGGATTCTAAAGGGGAAGGGGTTGACAACCCTAGTACTCTATTCTTAGATAGATGATCCTTTATGATCTGAATCTTGAACACTACTTATCTATATATAGAATATATACATATTAGATATGTCAATCTAAGGCACGCAGTGAAGAAACCATGCAAATTCCTACATCGATTGATGTGCATAGGAGGAGAGCTTGTCCATCAATTAAATGTGTATGTGAAGTGAAGTTGAGTTGGTCAATTGATCAAACTATGTATAGGGGTAGTCAGGTGATATTACCATGTGACGTACTAGACTGACCCAATATATCTACCTTTTTTGGCAACAGAAGATGAGATGTACAAGTAAGACTAGTGTTTTCAATAGCACTATCATGCTTGTATAAGCTCTTTTTTCACCAAAGAATTGAGGGGTTTAGTCTTCGAATTCATTGACCGACATCGGAGGGAAAAGAGGAGTTGGGAGCAGAAGGGAGTAAATTATAGAAAGAGTAGAGATGGATATGGGGATTATAGCTCTGACCATGTCAACTATGATGCTCTTACTGCAGTTCCACCAATGAATGCTAACAAGTGCTACTTCCTTAACCTCCCTATCTAGGCCCTGTCAAAAAGGACTATAAATGATTTACCATCCATCCCACTTACATAAGTATGTGATCAGATCGGGAAATGGATCAAACTGCACAAAATAGTCACCTTGTAATACAGGGGACAATAGTGCTTTGAAAAAGGTTTGAAGCATTGTTGGTGTGTTACATCACAAGGGCAAGATGAAATGTGGGGTGTGGGCTCCAATTCCATTCGAAGTAACATAACAAGATTCATTAATGCACAATCTTCAAAACTTCTTGGGATCCTTAGTTTTGGGCAAAGGTCCCATCCTTCAATATCATGATTAGGTTGACCAGGCCAGATCATAAGTGAAAGAAAATGAACAGGTCAACCAAGTCAATCCTGATCATGAGTGAATAAAAACTAGAACATGTACATTGTTGTTTCAGCAAAATACTTGGAATAATTCTACCACTTTTACTAGGAGTAGCCTTTTTAGTATTAACTGAATGTAAGTAATGGCTTTTGTGCAACGTTAAAAGGGTCCTAATGTAGTAGGTTCATTTGGATTGTTACAACCTATAGTAGATGGTTTGAAATTCATTCTAAAAGAACCTATTTCACCAAGTAATGCTAATTTCCCCCTTTTAAAATGGCTCTAGTTGCTACATTTATATTAAGTCTGGTCGCTCGGGACGTTGAACTAATTGATATGGTATGGTATTGTCAAATCCAAACATAAGGCTACTTTATTTTTTTGTCATATCTTTGCTAGGTGTTTATGAAATTATTATAGCGGTCTAGTAATTAGGGGGCATCCATTCGGTCACATATGATAGAAGGACCAATGGGTCAAAAATAAGTTTGTGTCGCAGGTGTTGAACTATCTACTCTACACA
Organism: Cymbidium sinense; assembly: GCA_021442155.1. Classification (NCBI taxonomy): domain Eukaryota; kingdom Viridiplantae; phylum Streptophyta; class Magnoliopsida; order Asparagales; family Orchidaceae; genus Cymbidium; species Cymbidium sinense. The sequence continues at coordinate 23,746,088 of CM038214.1, forward strand.
AGTCTAGGTTTACAGGGCTAGGGTTCATAAACCCTTTCATTCATAAGCCCTAATCATTTTTTGGGCAGGCGGGATTGAGAAGTGGAAGTCATAAAAAAGAGATTTCTTTTTCTCTTTGCACCTCAGATCAATAGGAAAGGTAGCTTGCCAAGCTGGCCTATATGTATATATATATATATATATATATATATATATATATATATGATGATGATGATGATGATGATGAAAAAAATGTGTGTTCACCTGCTGTTATTTTTGTAAATGCTACTAAAGACCTGATCATTTGCCCACTTGATGAATGAAAATACATGAGAATTTTTGTTTCAATTTCAAAAAAAGAAAAATGAAAGACCAGTATAGTACAGTCAAAATAAGTGGCTGAGTTAGCCTAGCCTCACCAACTTTTTCTTTTAGTAGGCAAGGTGACTAAGTTAGCAAGGATGCTTAGGCTAATTATTAAGAGAGCGTCGGGGCATAGCTGAAATTCTATTATACTACATTATGCAAAATAACTTAGCTCAACGTTCAGAGAGTTAACATAAATACAAAGAAGAACCTTTATTCACTTACTATGGTGTACTTTCGCTCCCCAGGGGAAGCTGCTTTGTACTACTTATAGACTACTGAATAGGAAATGAAATGAGAAAGACTTGCAAAACAAGGCCTTTGACATTGTAAGTAAATTAAGTAGGGCAAATAGCCCCCCTGTGAATCTGTAAATCTCAGTGAGGAGCATGCTGTAAAAAAAATGGATGGTCCCCTATGCATTTCTTTCTATTTCAAAAAGAATTAAAGTACCTTACCCCTCATCATGGTGAACCTCTCCTTATGATCAAGGTGATGTAGATTCCTTCAAGATGAGGGGCTGATCGAATCGAAGTTTTCTTAGGTAGCGACCGACCTACAGTTATCTTGTAACTTCTGTGCTTGGTGGAGAAGTAGCGAACAAAGGAACACCTACTTGTTGTCAGGTTCTTTGTCATGGACTGGGATCATTCGCCAGTCAGGCCCTATAGAAGAAAGTTAGAACAACATTATTTGAGAACATATTACCCATCTTCGGGGGGACAAGAGGCAGAACGACCTCTTGAGCTACTTACTTATTACAGCCCAGGACGGTTGTCATTGTCTAGGCTTTCTCGTTGTTGATACTGGCAAAATCTACCCAGATGATGATGTCTACTAGTTGGTAGTGAGAGGACTCTAAGTACCAAGCTAATGAAAAAATAATCATTTTCATTTAAAACACATTTTTAGCTCTTCCTTACAGCAATTTAGGGAAAACATGGAGAATACCCCCAATTAGTAACTACTTAATAACAATAATATCAAAGAGATAAATTTTTATTTAAAACAACCAAACATAAATCAGTTTAATGAGACCTTCAATGAAGACTGAATTCCACTAGCCAACATATCACTAGCACCTATAATTCTAGTTTATAGTGAACAACAAAGTATGAATAACCTATTGAATTCTACCATCAATTACACCAATGAGTACAGCACATCCATGGTTAAGATAGGTTCTACAATTAGCATCACTAAACAAACTACATCTGATCCAATGCACCAAAATGTATTTGAGAACAAAAATAGTCCGCAATAGCTAATAACTTTAGCCTTGACCAGTGAGAAGGAAGAAGAATTGAACTCACAAAGAGAGATATTAGAGGAAGAACATTATGATAATATACTTAATATAGCCATGGAGGAATGGAAAATCCACATGAACAAAAGGTAAAACTAGAAAAGCATTGAAGAACTAAAAGCTTTCTAGCAAGTTAAAATCAAATGATAGAAGATAGTCATTTGGAGAAGGGTCATCCAAAAGACCCTCTAGAGGCAAACCTCCTCCCTCATGTTAAATCTCTTGATATGGAATATTAGAGGTATTGACAAGGCTAATGCCACTAATAGACTCCAAAATCTTGTAAGACACAACCTTGAACACCTTTCTATTTCAGAACCAATAGTTAGCACTCACAACTTTCCCAAAATCAAAAGAATAGTTCTCTACTTCAACGTTCATTCAAATGTAAGTATCAAGGTCTGGCTATTCTAGAAATCAAGATTTCATATCCAAGTTCTCTTTGATACCAACCAATATCTTCATATCTACATTCAATATATAAATGTAAGTGTATATGCTACCATCATTTATTCTGCTTGTAATAGATAGCATAGGAAAGAACTTTGGAAAGATCTAAAAGACATCAGCTCTGACACAATATGGCCTTGGATGATTGGAGGAGATCTCAATATGATTGCTAGCCTAGTTCAGAAGAAAGGAGGTAGATAACCTAACCTGTTAATTATCTCTGAATTTGTTGAATACATTGAATAATATAACCAATTTGATGATGGTTGTAGTGGTCATTTTAGTTGGATAAGGGGAAAGCCTTTTAAAAGACTTGATATAATTCTTGTAAACTTAGCTTGTAACTCATACTTTTCCATAATGGAGGTACAACACCTAGCCATAATTGCCTCTAATCACACCCCACTTCTAGTAAGTTTTAGCCTTATCTCCAAATAGAAACACCATCCTTTTAAGTTCTATAACACGTGGATAATGCATCCTGACTTTAATAATTGCATATCGAATGCTTCGCATAGTGTGGAAAACAAAATCCCTTGGATCAAATTATGGTGACTACATAAAGAAACTATTCAAGCTCTCAGAAAATGGAATGTAGAGGTATTTGGTAACATTCATAATCTAATCAAATCCACTTAGAACAAGATTAACAACCTTGATAAAGATATGGATGAAATGGATACACAAGATACACATGAACTTGAAACTTAGAGCAACTTTAGATAAACTTTCAATTGTGCATTGACAGAGAAGAAGACAATCTTAAAAAAAGCCACATCAAACATTTTCATCTAATGAGAGAAGAACTTTAAATACTTCTACACTTCCATTAAAAAATGAGAAGAAAAATGTATAACCAAAATAAAAGATACATATAGAAGATGGATTCATAACCAAGATATTATTATTGAGGATTGTATGAACTATTTCTCAAGCTTACTCAACCAACCATCAACAAACAACACAACCCACCAACCAAACCAAAACTTCTTTATGATTGAAAAGAATCAATCAACAATGAAGAACTTATCTTAGTCTTTTGGAAGAAGAAATTTTGAATTCACTCAATTCAATGGATGGTTACAAAGTAGTTGGACTGGTGGTTTTTTTGCTCTTTTCTATCAAAGGTTATGCCATATTGTGAGAATTGAAGTTATTGTTGCTATACAGTGCTTCTTTAGAGGATACAAAAGTAATAATTTTTTCTTCACCTCCTCTATTCTTAATTCCAAAAGAAAGAGATAATCACACTTGGGACAAATTCAATCCTATCTATCTAACTCCTATCATAAACAAACTTATTAGTAAGATCATTGCAAATATAATTAAAAAAATTTTCTCATTCCTTATCTCCTCAAATCAGGTAGCTTCCATGAAAGGAAGGAATATAATTGACAATATACTTCTTGCATAAGAGCTCATCAAGGACATTGATAAAAAAAAGGAAAAGGAGGGAATGTGATCATGAAAATCAATCTCAAAAAAGCTTTTGATACTATTAGCTAGAGCTTCATCCTCATAACACTTAAAAAAGATTTTTTCAAACGAATTTTACATCCTAATTCAAAGAATTTTTGAGAACAACCATTATAAAATCCTCCTTAATTGAAAATCACATGGATTCTTCCAAGTTAGTAGAGGGTTAAGCAAGGTGAGCCACTCTCCCCATACCTCTTTATATTAGCTTTGGACCTCCTCTCAAATCAACTACATAAGGAGGCTACATCCACAAAAGAGATCAGATTTTGCACCACAAGCATCCTTAAGATCACACACTTGGCCTTTATAGTTGCTCTATTACTCTTTTTTAATAGAAGCAAAAAATTCATCAACACAAAAATGGCAATCATCAAAGAATTCACAAAATTATCATGTATGGATCTAAATGCTAACGAGTGTTTCTTTGCAAAATTAAAATGAATTACCAAAAATAAAATGAAATGATCAGAGAAAAGGCATGCTTCATTCATTCCACTACTCCTTTTACTTACCTTGGCATCAAACTATAGAAAGAAAGACTCATGCCTTCCCTTTTCTATGAGCTCATAGATAAAATACCAAACAAATTAAACTCATGAGAGAACTCGTTCCTTTTATTCGATGGAAGGATCACTTTGGTGGAAAGTATCATCAACTCAATTCCATTGTAAGCCACTCAAGTACTACAAATCTCCAAAAACACTCAAAAAAAATAGAAAGGATGCCCAATATATGCATTTAGAGCTAAAAGTACAAATCAATGCATTGGGCTAGTTGGAAGAAATTGAGCAAATTGATCTGTGATGGTGGGTTGGAATTCAAAATAATAGTAGACAATATTAGATTCAATACCATCAGCTGTTGATCAAATTTAGAGAGAAAAACTCCATCTATGTTGAATTTAGGCATAAAAAATATTTCCAACAAACTCACTTAATGACCATTAAACTGAAGAAATGAGACTCCTCAACATGGAAGCATATGATGTAGCAAAGAGAAGAGGCTGAAAATTTGATTTTTGGGACATGGGAGATGGAAACATAATGATCACTAGATTAAGGAAGAGGCACATTCCAATTGGAATAGAATGGAAGACCACAACAATAACAACAAAATATAAAATTATGGGATACACTAAACTAGAATGTAACAAAATTGAAAGAGCACCTCCCATTGGGTACATGTAAGGAAATCAACACTTTTCCAAAAGAAAGTAACACAAAAGATTATAAAAGGTCAATCTAAAGCCTCATCCATCTCCAAAACTATCTATGGCAGCTGGTGGAAAGGAACTAAAAAAATTCCATGGGGACATGCAATATGGAACCCAACAATCAAACCATTGATTTTATTTTTCTATTGGAGACAGTTTCATAGTTTTAATCCAATGGATGACATACTGAAGCTTAAAGGATTATGGATGCCATAAATATGTTTATTATGCAAGGAAGATGCAGAGTGTATACCACATTGCTTCATACATTGCAGCTTCAGCACCTAAATATGGAGAGCATTTGAAGACCTATTGCAAGTTGACATGAATTACAAAGCAAAATCAATATAAGATTTAATCAAAAGCTAGCAAACAAAGGATATCTTGAGTGTAAATATCATGTTGATCACCCCTTTGATTATCCTATGGTTCAAATGGATGGCCAAAAATGAGAAGAAGCACAATGACACCAAATAGGGTCATGTGAAGAGAATCTATAATAGGACATTTAATGGATACATTAGGATTGTGTGAAGACAACACCAAACAGGGATAAGAAATCATATACTAGAAAAATTCATCCCATGTCATTATTCAAATAAAAATTGATGGGAGCTTTGATACTAAAACTAGAAAAGCTAGAATTGGTGGACTCTTTAAGAAACATGATGGTAAATGCTCAGTCCACTTCTCTATGCCTTATGCTACACTCTCTCCCCTTCACGCTGAGGTGGCAACATGCCATTATGAACTCAATATTGCTTTCTTTAAATCTCACTATGATTCTAGATTGAATCAGATTCCATGATCTTCATTCAATTACTTAGAGAGAACAATAACCTTAGTTTATTATTAATGATTTCAAAGTCTTAAAGAACTTGCTGAAAAGTCTACATGTTTTTTTCTCACACATATGGAGAGATGGTAACTATCTTATTGATATGTTGGCCAAAAGAGGAGTTATTTCTCAATCTTTTTTCATCTCTAAGAATATTGACCCAAAATTATCCATTCTTATGCATAATGACAACATCAACTTACTTTACATTAGATCTAGATTTTTGTAACACTTCTCTTCTTTAGAACTATTTTGGATTACTTATATCTTCTAAGTGATCAATAAAAACTTCCTTTTATAAAAAAAATTATGTCTAAAGAGTTCTTTGAAGTGACCTAGTTTAGTTGATTACAATTGATTTATGTTTATTTTGGATTAGCCCAAAATGGCTTGATTTATTCAATTTGGGTTCACTTGTGTTTATTGACCAAATTAGTCAAATTATACCCAATGGAAAGATGGATTAAGTTCAATTTTATACTTAAAGTGATTTGAAATGTATAATTTGGTTTAATTTCAATTTAGTTTTATTTTATCTTAATAGAGAATTTGGCCAATTTGCCAAATTAGGCCTCGATTCAATTTTGATATGGGTTTAGTTGAGCTATTATGATGATTTAATCCTTTATGATAGTTTAATTTGACTTGATTTTGATTTGATTTAACTTGGTCTTAAAGGGGTAATTATCCAACTTAAATCCCAATTAAATTAAATTTTTTATTTAATAAAGTTTGAATTTGGGTCAAATAGGGCTTAAATGGGTTAGTTGGGTTAATGAACTAAATTAACCTACTTAGGAGTTCACTGAATTTAGATTTTTTTTTCTTTTAAAATATGTCTCATCTTGAGTTTTGTTCAATTTCATTGAATTTAGAGCAATTTGTGTTTACTTAAAAATTTTGGGCTAGGTTAATTCTAGCAATAAGCTCAATTAAAGTTTAATTTATAGCTTTTTTGTTTCTATTTAGTTTTAGTTTAGATTTACGTTCTTAATTTTATTTTATTTTATTCTACTTTTATTTTTTTTAATTTTATCCATTTTATTTTTTGGGTTATAAGCTTGATACTCACTTAATTACTAATGAAGTGTCATAAGTGTCTAGGTGAGGAGATTCTTAATATAGGATTGGGATCCTAAGTACAAAAAAGAGGATGGGTGTTAGCCTTGCTTAAAATGAGATCAACAATAGACTTTAATAATAAGCTTTTGAGCTTCTTCTTTATTTACACATCAAAGCCACATTTGGTCAAATGGTTGTCCCTATAAACTTCATTTATTATTGTATATTATAATGCACTCCTATAAATTTAAGAGGGTAATTTATTATTTTAAAGGAGGATTACGTAATGAGTTATTCAATAATATATGTCTCTAGTCATTTTCTTATAAAGTGGAGTAATTGAGAAGTAGGTTTGTTCATGAAATAACATCTGTTAATTTTCAACCATGATATTGATAGCCACTTTATCTAAGTTCAACAATTCATTAGTTAGTTTAATGCCTTCACACTGAAACTACAAAGTTTAATTTTAGTAGTGCTTCCCTTTAGGCATATATTTTATCTTAATAAGAACAAATCAATAACTAATATGAAGTAATTTTATTGCCATATTCATTATCTTGGGCAAGTAATGGTTCTACTGATTCATCAAGAACAATATATAATACTAACAAATTTTTTTAATATTGGAGATGTCAATATTTGTAATTATAATAATTATATATTGATGTCATCAAAGACATCCGCAACATTCCTCCAATGAACAATTTTTTTTAGTTAGCAATAAATGGTTGACATCAACTTGATAAATTAGAAATGAACCTCTTTAAAAATTCAAGTCTTCCTTACAAAGATCTAATTAGGTAAAACTTTTTGGACGTTCAATTTCTAAAGTTTCCTTACTCATGGTAGAATTTATTTCAATACCATTGTAACATGTAATGAATTTCAAAATTTTAAAAGCACATTTGAAGAGATTCATTTTTTAATTCATACTTTTAAAAATAATTTGAAGATTAGCTACATGATTTCAATAGCCTTGTTTTTTTCAACAATATCATCCATGTAACATTCTATCTATGATGTAATAACTCATCAAAAAAATTGAGTTATTTACTGCTTGTTGATAGGTAGGACTTGCATTTTTTTATCCTAAAGGGCATAACATTATAATAATAAGTGTTTATTGAGCTCTAAAGGTTGTATAACATTCATTCTCAAGTGTTATATTGATTTGACTATATATTAATAGACCATCCATGAAGAAGAACATTGAATGAGTTGGAAAAATTCCATCAAAGTTTTAGATATTATTAAATGAAATTTAACATTAGGATGGGCTTTATTTAAATCTATTTAACAAACAAAACTAGAATATGCACATTGTTTTTATAAATAGGACTAATACTTGCTATTTGTTCACATCAAAAATGTAAGTAGGGCTAAACTCTAAATCCTTCTCAAAAAACCAACATAGAAAACTTAATTATCTTAAACCCATAAGTACATAATTAAATATTTGACTTAGAGTTTAGTCAAAGGAACTCATCTACCTCCATCCTATTTAAACCCATAGGTGGATGATTTTCTTTGTTAACCTTATGAGCACTAATCATTAAATTTTATTTAAAAATATTTATTATCAAATTTTGGACCATTAAAGTGTATGACGTAAACCTTAAATGAAAATAAGTCATAAAGTCATACTGAAGGTCAAATTTAGGTCTACTTTAAGGTTTATTATGAGATTAGCCACAAATTATCCAAGAAATTCATTTATATTTAAATGAACAATTTAGGTTTATTGGTGTGTCCAATTTTATTAAGCTAACCCAATTAGCCCTCTTTGATTCAATTTAATCAAAATAAGGTTTTACACATTAATGACATTAAACATTAAATTAATAAGCCTAGATTGAATCAAGCCATTTTGCTTTATATCTCATAAAATTTCCATATTTTAGTTGGCCCAAGTCCAAAAGTCATGATAATAACTTTAACTCAATAACATCAACATGTCACTTAGGGATTCAACTAGGCCAACCTAGTTTTTATAATAAATTAAACTCTTGAGCATCATTATGACCAAGAATATGCCAAATATCTTGTTGGGAAGTTAATTTGACCACTCCATGTGGGTCAATCAAATACATTGAACCATGTGTCCAAACTGATCTTAAATTAGCAAGTTTTATTTTAGAAGTAAAATTGAATAACCAAATAGTGAAATATTCCACTCAAACTTAACATGAAGCTATAGGATGAGGTCCACATTAATACTCTAATTCATACCTACTTGATTTGACCAACCTTTGTAGGTCAAATCAATGGGCCAAGAGCATGGGTCAAATTGAACAATACCAAAAATCTTTAGTATTCCTTTTCTATTTTAACAAATGGAAAAAATATTATTGCTTCTTTAGCCTAAACTAAAACCCATCACATTTCCATGGGTCACTTCAAGTTCAAGCTTCTTAAGCTTATCTATGGAGGAGTTAAGAATGATGGCAAACTCCAATCATATTTGACTAAGGGATCATCTTTGGACCATGTGTCTCCTTAGAATAAATTCCTTAGCACCTCCCCAACTGCACCTTAGACAAAAATTACCTCCATGAATGCTAAACCAAGCTCAACCATGGGATAAGCTTAAGTTTGCTTCTTTCCTATAAATAGGCCATTAAGTTTCCAAATTCAAAGGTTGGCTAATTTCTTCTAAGCTCCACTAAGCAAATTGAATTTTATTTTCCCCTCCATAACCACCCATTTCATCTCAATACCAAGCCATGATAAGGAGTTCACCAAACTTTAGTCCATCAATTGATTTAGAAGGAGGCAATTTAATCAAATGTGCACACAAGTTCATCTCATTTTTTTGATAGTTATTACCAAGCAATTCAAGCACCCCTGAAGGTGGGAATTTTCATTCTTTTGTTTATCCTATCTATGGATTTTTTTAAAGAAGATTTTTACTATGAATTAAAAATAAAAGTATAATCAAAGGTTAAGACAAAGGAAAATAAAGAGCATTACAAGCTTCTAACATAAGGCATCTTTAGTAAGTCACTCTTGAGTGTATGTATGGAGGATTTGGGGTAAAAGTTGTTGTGAGAAGATTGGTCCATTCACAAGAGATCCCATCTTTTCCAAAGTGTTTGCAGGTTTGTTTCCCTCTCGATGGATGTGGTCAATCAAATTGAAAATTATTTAGACATCACATGATGTTCTTAATGATGTAAGTAATGTTCCGTAGATAGAGGTCATGTGGAAATGTAGTTGCAAAGCATTGAAGAATTTATTTCAATCCAGATTTTTTTGAAATGGAGGGAGGCTACTTTAGAGAGTATGGCGGTAAAGCTTCAACATGAAGAGCATTCATTGTATACCAAGGGATGGAGAATAGAAAGATGCATTGTCCTATGTGTATTTTAAAGACACCTCTAACACCTATTGGTTTATCTATTATCCTAAAATTTCCATTGATGTTTATCTTAATAAATTCAATTTTTGGTTTGTTCAAATGTATGAGAAGTGGTTGAAACAATCTTGGCTTCTCCATAGTTTTTAATGGGATGTTGAATAGATTTGTAGCTCCAACTTTAGCAATATGGTTTTTGATGTGTGGCATTGTATCCATCACACCTTCTCATTGGGTTCCATGCTTGCTTGAGTTCTTTGCCATCCAAATAAATCATACAAAAATTAGTGGAATAATGTAAATATGGTTGTTCTTGCTGTAATGATTAGAATTGTTCCAATCCTTGAAGTACCTTTGCATAGACTCATCCATTGATTTGTCAATTTGGAATTGAGAGTGCATTCCATCTCATATTTCTTTATTGATTGGGCATGTGATGAACAGATGGATTATATTTTTCTCATCCCTTCTACATAGGTGGCATATAAAGTATTCTTAAGGCCCTTAAGTTTTGATATATCATCGTGGGGATTAGGTTGTGCCACAAACTCGATAGGAAAGACATGGATGGTTTGATAGCTAGTTTCCAAAAAATAGGCTACCAATCAAGGGTACTAGGATTATATGTAGCTTGGAAAAGGCTCTTTAACATGAAGAGCTTAACATTTTGACATTTCAACATCAATTTGTCTTTTGTATGTGGGATAAGAGGAATGCTAGATACCTTTTTAGAACATCTTCATGAAGAATTTCACTGAGCTTTCAGATGTTCCAATTGTCATCAATGATGAATTCACAAACTTTGACCTAATCAGAGAAGGTTCTATTATAAAATTTGATAGTAAACCTCTTGAAAACCAGTGATCCTTTAAGAAAATATGAGCACCATTCCCCATATGCTAGAAAATTAATTTTTTTGCTGCTCTTCTATTGTGCAATAAGCTCTTCTAGAGTTGGGAGTCTGCTTTTCATTGCTAAATCATAGTTGGAAGGGTCTTCAAGCAACATTTGCTAAATAGGATTTGGGTCCATAAGGAATCATTTTACCTCAATTTGATCCATAGTTTCATCTAGTTGATGTGAATAGAGTCTACTAATGATCAAATCCTAGCCCTCCTTCCCATTTTGGTTTGCACATCATTTTCCAACTCACCCAATGTATCAAAACATTTTTCCTACTCCATAAAAATCTATTAGATATTCTTTCAATCTTGATTTGTGTCTGATTTGGCATTAACTTGGTTTATAAGGAATAAAGAGGATTGAGTTGAGAATACTTTATAGTAAAGTAATCCTCCCTCCAGTTGATAAGGGAGTATTCTTCCATGAATTGATTTTTTTTCTTGAATATAGTTTATAACACCATCAAAGTATTGTGCTTTTTGTCATCCTTTATGTATATATACTCCAAGTTATATATGAGTGGGAGGTTGGAATGGATGAAACTAGTGTATGGGAGGTGGGAATAGGTGAAACTAGTGTAATCTTTTATCCATTTCTAGTCTATTTTGCAATGTTTCCTAATATAATCAAACACTTTAATTCGTTGAAGGTCATCCTAGAGATTGCTTCAAAGGTATTAAGAATGAGAACAATTCTTTGGATTGATCTTTTGGATCCATTGTGAAATAGTAATAAGTCATTAGCAAATGCCAAATGTGATATATTGATTTTCTTTTGGTTGAATAGTTGATTGCTCTATTAGAGTTATGAGTTACATCCAACATTCTGGAGAGGTAATCAAGTGTTAGTATAAAAAGGGATGGAGATAATGGATCACCATACTTTATGACTCTTGATCCTCTGGAGAAACCATGTGCCTCACCATTAACAATGATAGAATAGTAGTTGTTTGAGAGTAGTCTATTAACCAAGGAGCATAATTTCTCTTGAAAACCTCTAGCTTCCAAAATTGCCATGATGAAATTTTGATTGATGGTATAAAATACCTTCTTCCTATCTAGTTTTATAATGAAGTTTCCTCCCCCTACTTTTTTTATTAAGGTCTAGGATAAGCTCTTATGCTAATAGAATATACTCAATTATGTTCCTCCCCTGAATGAAAGTTGTTTAATTTTTGGAAATGAGTTTTGGGTGGTATGGTTGGAGATGAGTGGACATAATTTTTTTTGATGATTTTGTTTATGATTGATGATAGAGCTAAAATGTTCCTAATATTACTTATTGTTAAACTTTGGGATGAGAGTGATGGTTGTGGAGCTAAAAAATTTATGCATGTCATTACCCTCAAAAGGAAGGCCTGGATAACAGAGATAACATCCGCTTAACCAATGACATGAGTGTTGATAGAAGTGTGTGTAAACCATCGTGTCCTAGCTTTTGACCCAGAGAGAGTCAAGGATATTCCAAATTTTATCCTTCATTGAGTATATGCTAAGTCCAACTGCATACGCCAATAATGTTAGTACTGAATAAGTCTTCACAAAATAGGTTCAGATTTACCTCTTGTTCTAGAAAAAGTGACTTGTAGTAGTTGAAACCATCTTCAATTATATCTTCCTTTGCTTGCAACCAATGGCTTTATATTCCCTCTTCTTTTTTATGTAAGTATTATAGAATTTTGTATTTTTGTCACCTTTTTTGAGATTAATTACAATAGCTTTTTGTGCTAAGAAATCATCTTCCATAGCAATGAGGTCATTAAGAGTTAGTTGGGCATGTTTGAGGTCTTCTTCAGCTATCATTAAGGTGTCATTGATATGAAGATTTTCAAGGAGGTATACCTTTTGTTCCTATGCCTTAATCTATTTTTGTATGTTTTCAAAGACTTTCCAATTTTATTCCTTCAAATTTTTGGTTATGTTTTTGTATAAACTCCAAAATCTAGTCCATGGGTCAGTTGAAGTTGATGTCCATGCACTTTGAAGGCAATCGATGAAGAGGTCATGCTTTGTCCACATATTATAGAATTTGAAGGTAGGTTTGGATGGTTTATAAAGGTAATCTATAATTAATAGTAAGCGAGCATGATCTAAACAAGTTATGTTTAGGTGTCTTATTATAGAATGCCAAAAATGATTGAGCCATTGTGTATTGAATAGAATTCTATCAAGCCATTCAAAGACTCGCTCTCTATTCCATGTGTAAGGTGACCCACTAAAACTAGGTTCAATTAGGTGTCCATTTCCAATGTAGCTAGCAAATTCCCCTATAACAATTTTATTCAATTTTCTTCCTCCTTTTTTCTTATTTGAGTTTGTGATCATATTGAAATCACCCTGCACTATCCAACTATGTTGGCAATTTTGGCTAATGGAAATGATTTTGGTCCAAAGATCCCTTCTTGAGTCTCTAGAGGCGCAAATGGTGGCTTGTGTAGAATAGTTACTATAGCTTATGTGTATATGTACAAATTGGGAGTCATCAATCAAAAGGTCAATGTGAAAGGTGCTTTTATAAAATAGCAAAATTTTATTTGTCCAATTTTGAGCAATGTTAAAGCTTTGAAATTTCTATCTATGCTTTTCAATGTTGTAAGGTTGAATGAGTGGCTCTTGGATGGCAAAACTTGGAGATTGTAAGTTTTAATAAGACTCTTAAGTCTATTAGAGGCTACCTTGTTGGAAATATCTCTAATGTTCCAAATTAGAAAAATAGTTATGCTTAGAGTACTTAGAGCCCCTAGAGGCTCTAGTAGCAATCCTATCATACAAATTGCCTAAAATCCAAGCTGAGGAGGTATTTTCTATGAATGATGCTACATTCAGATTATATGCCTTAATTCCCTTATTCCATTGTGCTTGTTTCTTTTAGATTCATGTATCATCCATTCCTCCTCTATGTCTTAAATTATTTGGTTTAAATCCTTAAGATTGGTCGTTTGTAGTGTAAATACTAGTGAGAGCACATCATCAAGTTATGTTTGTTCTAGTTGACTACTTAGAAGCTCTATATTATTTTCTTCTTGATTGGTTGGTTGATCGATACCAATGGTGTATGGGTTAATATTTCACTATTGTGTTGTTTGATCCAATTAGCCAGAGTGGTAATGGTCCTCTATTATCACATCAATATTGTCTCCTTGAGTTGTAGATTTAAGTTTATTAGTTGTTGCTATTGCCACAGGTTGTTTAGTGATAAGGTCTTGTTCATGTTGGTTTGTGGTAACTTCTAGTTTGTTTTTAATAGTTAAGTTTGTAAGCTCCTCATTGTTTCCTTCCTAAGTACAATATGGTTTAGAGTTCCTTGTCCTTAATTCTAGAGAGCAATATAGCATTCCTCAAGCAGATGTCCAAACATTCTTCATAGTAATGTGGCTTCTATTAAATCACCACTTGCTACCAATAATCATTTATTAGAGTTCCTATCTAGACTTCACTAGCATGAGTTGTTGTTATATCCATTTCTACAAGAACAATGGCTACAGATGGTCTTGTGAAGTTCAAAGTGATCAGGTCAAGCTTTAGAGCTTTGCCAAAGTTTGCAGCAAGAGAGTAGAGGATTTTCTTGTTAAATAAATGGAGTTTCAGACTTTGAAACTTTATCCATATTGGAACTATAAGAGGTTCAATGCTATAATCAAACTTGGGAGTCCATTTTAATACCTCAATTAGTACATTATCAATGTGGTAGAGTTTTTTTTAGAAGAGCAGAGCATAATCTTCTTCCTTGTTGAGCCTTATGACAATATGCCTTCCATCTAAGAGTCTGATATTCTAAACTCCAATGAGCATGAGTTCATGAAAGTGCTTTTGTATATTGTCCATCTTCGAATGTTTGTAGGTGCACTTGCCAACCAATGTAAACTTAAGGGGTTCTGCCAACTGAGAATATTCAGAATCAAAGAGAAATAAAGTTGGTTTGCCATTCTTATGGTTGGCTTTTTTAATGAAACCAAAGTCATTGACTTCACAAAAATTATCATGGTAAGATTGCAGGATGATAAGTTTGATGGAGGGATCAATAATGTCATTTGAAGGAAGGTTGTTTGATAGAGCACCATCATAAGACAAACCTTTCATGGAAAGGAAAACAATGGAACAATAACTAATGGAATAATGCCCTAGAGGAGGAAGAGGCGTACCTAGGATGGGGAAAATGATGCCATTCGTTTAGGAATACTTAGTTCATTCATCTCACTCACATTTTTTTTATCTTGTCCATGGATGTGCTTATTCGAGCTTCATAAATTGCACCATGGCTTGGAGAGCCATGGAATTGACTCCCCTCCTCCTACTCGAGCTCCATAGTGAAGTATTTACTTCACATGAATATGAGCTCAAATTTGGCTTTGTTTTGTTTAGATCACACTAACCCAAACCTAAGCCCAAACATTCCATGCATGATTTGTCTTAAAGTGATGATCCTTAAACCATTAGATCTAATTTAAATTAGATATAATAGTCTAGGATGGGTTGGTCCATAAACTTCACATACAAAGTCCAAAATTTAAATGTTATATTTTCAATTTTGGTATTTCCAAGTTTGTATAATAAGTTTAAATTTTTAGAGTTCTCACCTCTTAAAGCAAATAATTTAGAAGTGTTATTAAACATAAATTATATTATATAATTTAAATCTTAAGAATTTATTTCTCCACTATTTTGAATGATTAAATAACTTAAATGCATCAAAAAAAAATATGAAACCTAAACATATGGTGTAAAACAATCCTAAGGACTTCCTATAGAAAATTCAAATTAATTAGAATTAAAAGCAAAGAGTTATTAATTTTTAAATGCATATTTGAATATTCAAAATTACAAAATTAAAATATTCACTAAATATTGCAAAATAAATTAGTAGAATATTTAATGCACTAGTTTAAGCTTATTAAATTTTTTTTAATAATTTTATGAATTTAAATGAATAAGTTGTGCAATTTTTATTATATCAAATACATGTTTTAAATTATAAAAATAATAAATATACAAAAATTATGGAAAATTAAAATAATATTTCAATTGAATATTTAAACTCATTATGAAATTTTCATAATCTTCTAAGCTAAAATAAATTAATTATATATTTTTGAAGTAAATTAATTCTTATTTAACAAGAAGAAAGTTAAACAAAATAAAAATACATCCAAAAACTATGAGAATTAAAAAAAAATACTCATGGCACAAATCTAAGTATTATATGAAAGTTTCATAACTATTGAAGTCAAATTAAAAAATATTATGAATTACTAAATAAATTTAAGCAAATATTTAAAATTAGTATAAAGTAAAATATATTTAAGATATTATGATTAATCTAGTGAATGCTTAAATTGATTATTGAGACCCTGCATGAAAATTTCATAACTTTTTTTTTGTGATTATTTGAACAATGAAATCAATTTTCATTCTAAATTGAAAATTTAATTGAATAAAAAATAACTAGAAAATAAAATAATCATTAAAGTAATTAAATAAATAACCCCTATCCATGGGTCATAAATACTTTAAATTATTATCATAATTAGATAATTATTTTTATAACAAAAAAATTTTTAAATAATAAATTTAAAAGATAAAATAAATAATTAATAATTATTAAAATAAAAAATTATTATTTAATTTATATAATTTTAAAAAATTAAACTAAAATTTTAAAAAAATTGTAATAAAATTTAAAAGGAATATTATAAGTGAAATGATTAATATTTCTAAATAGTCAACATTTATCAAATAAATGTTAAATAAACATAAAATATAAAATCAAATTAGATCAAATAAAATTAACCAATTCCAAAATTCAAAATAATTATATATTAATTAATTTAAAATACATTTTAAGAAAAAATCACTTATGTTCAATCAATAAGTGAGGTCAACTTAGCTAAATAAGGACTATAAGCGAACACTATGCTTAAACATGAGCAACTTAGAGTTTTAGTTTGAGCCATACTTGGATCAATTTCAAATCATGAATATTCTTAGTTATTTGTACAAAAATAGTATAACACTTATGTATTTCACAATACTCTTGTACTAGTATTTGTATTAAATTAGTCGTCTATCATGTCTACACACTTGCATTATAGTTTGATTAATTTGAACTAAATTTTATTGTTATTTGGGATTCATTATATTAGTCAACCCCATCTTAACCACTACACATACACATAAGATGATCATGTCTTTGAGGTAGATCAACCTTTTATGGAAACACATAATCTAAGATCATTCTACATAACAATCTAAGATTAGATTAATTTTTGAACCAAGCTAGTAGACAATTGAATCATAAAATACATTGCCCTTTTTAATTACTTAACATATTAATTTTCTAAGCTATCTTACACTTACCCAACATTTTTGAGTAAGTGTGGTTTACTCATCTGCATAATATACATTAAATCAACATCCTTGATTAATGTCTCAATCATGTTTATATAATTACAAAATTTTCATGAGTTTGCCATACATATAATGACTTAACTCATTTTGGCAATGTTTTTTTTCTTGCAATCTTATTAAAATTGCTTCATGAACTAGATCTTCTCTTTAGATCAAGCTTAATGAGAACTAATCAACAACTACTTATTAGTTATTTCCCAACTCAGTCATGCATTTATGATTAAATCATTCTTAGTTCACCAACCAATATGATAAACAACATTGGGATTTTAGTATGCACATATACTCAATCCCAATTCATTGCTTTAAATGGATGGTTTTCATTCATATTTTGCACTTTGAACATTATAAGTTTCACATCACAATAGAATCTTTGATATCCTAACTCCTCGGATACCAAAATATCCATTTGTGATTGATCGTCAACCACTTTTTTATCATATTGATACATTTGCATGTTAGTTACATTAAGTTAAATTATGTCCTTTTGGAGCATAAACTTGGCCAAAATCATGATTAATTACTATATATTATTAGATGAAGATTTATCAAATACTGAAATATTTAATAATGGTTAAATGTTTATTTGAGTAATTCGCTTGTTTGAATAACTTAAAGCCTCACTTATTTTGGAAAAAATATAAGCAAAAGTGATAATCCTTAGGATGATCAAATTACTCATTTGGATTAGCATGGTAAGTCATCATGATATGAGATGTCCCTTGGATGCACTAGTGCATAATTATGTGTTATGATTATTTACAATAGTGTTCTCACTAGTATAAGGAGGTTATAGTTAGGTCACTTTGTTTGCACTAACCTTTTGGCTATTACAAATGAGGTTGTAAGAGTATGGCTATAATTTATTTATTTTACTTTATTATAAAAAAATTTATTTTCTATGCCACATTGCTTTTGTACATTTATTAAGTTAGAGGTAGTTTCAATACTGATATCCGCAAATACATTACTTTTAAATCATGGTGGTTGGGATGGGTGGTTAGGTTATAGTTTTTTTATATTTACTCTTTGATGTATTACTTTACTTCTATTGTGTATAATAGCTCCATTTAGTCTAAGAGTTTACTTTATTTAGAACTCTTTTTAAACTTCTCTTATACAACAACAATCCTTTATCCCACATCATAGTGGGATAAAGGATTGTTGTTGTACAATAGAAGTTTAAAAAGGATAAACCCTATCTTACTTTTTCATGTAGCTTAGGTGAAAATCTCTGGTACATTGAAGACCCATCAACCTTAGGAAGCCTTATTAAGTAATTGAATTTATTATAGGGTAAGATGTTTTATCTTTTGAGATGATATATTTATCCCTTAATGACTTATTTGATTACTTAAATAAGTATAGCTAAGATCTGCATGGTGTCATAAATTGTCTCCATAGATTTTTTGGTGACTCCGCTTGAGAGAGTTCCTCTCTCTATCTTTAGAAATAGGATTTTATCTTTTATACATTGGTAATGTACTTGAGTCATTCACAAGTTAGAATTTCCTTTTGTTTTATTGGGTACCTCTCCATTTCATTCTTGGTAGAGCATACACAACATCTATAAAATGAATTATAACATCTATTTGATAAAATTAAATAGATGGGTCCTATAACTTGGACATTTTCAAATGCTAAAATAAATGTTTCTTCTAAAAATTTTTGCAATAAAAAAGATGGCAAAAAATTTTTTAATGGGTCAAAAGATTTTTGAATTTATAATTTTACTTAAAATTTTTTTATAACTTATAGAATTTTTTATAAAAAATGGTTGGACAACCCATTTTTACTACTACTTCTGGGGTCAACTTCTCTACTGGTAGTAGTAGACTGCTTGATGGATGCTCCATGATAAAATTCAGAGTTGGCTTTTAAGACCTAAATATCACTATTGATAAATTGACCTTAGCTCATGCTAACAATGCATTTATTAAAACAAAAGTCTAACTTGGAGTTCTCTAGTGTACCCATAGCACTCATACTTTTAGTAGGGAGGTGTCTACAAAAATAACTTACAGAGCCTAGGTAAGTCCTGTATTGAAGAAAATCAAATTGCCTAGTTAAAAGACACATGTTTTCTCTTTTCCCAGCACTTTTGAGATAGGTTCCACTTTTGAGCCTCCCATGATGACCAAAAGTCAAAAGATAATAGAAATGGGTGGCTTAAAAAACAAGACATTAAAGAAAGAAAGCAGAGTGAGCCCTTATAAATCAAAGAAGCTAGAGCGAGGGAGTGGTATACCCTTATGGATACTTCTCCTCTTTGGGAGAAAGTAGATTATACCCTTTTTCTATAGCCTAAGAAAGGAAGATGTATCTAGAATAGAAAGTTCTCCATTGTACCCCTTTAGTTATAAAAATAAGAAGAGTTTCAATCTATTAAATAAATAAACTTGTGTTAGACTGTGACAGTCCTTCATAGAACTATTGGGTCTTTTACTTATAAAAAAAAGTTACTTAGAGTCATGAAGGGAGAAAATTCTAAGGAACTTGAGAGAAATTCTAGGAGAAGCTATATGACTATCCAAAATAAAGAAAAGTGAAAGGTAGTTTCTCAAGAGAGAAGAAGACCCTATCAACCAATGCCTATTGTATCTGATCAGTATGATCATCTAGCAAGGTCATTAACATGATATAGAAATGAACTGAATGACATAAGAAAATATGGGTATCTTCATAGGAAGGATAATAGAAATGTTTATGTGAGAAATACCCCATTAGCAATAAAGCCAAAGTCACACTCACTTCCCTTACCACCATCATAGCTAAAGAGATTAACAATTTCCTAGTCTCTTAAAGAGAGGCCCTTGTCACCTTTATTAAGCCCTAAACTGAGGACTTGTCATCATCTCATGTCTCTAGAGGAGAGATGGAGCCTCTTAATCCATCCCCTTATAATAGAGAAATTTTGAATAATAGAGACCTTGGTTTAGGAGCAACTCTGAAGGAGAAAGTTATTATTATTCATGAATACATAAAGGAGAGACATTTGAACCCAAACCCATGGATGTAGAAACTAATGATGAACTTGAAGTAGTCCTTGAGAGTAATGGTCAACTAATTCATCTAACTTAAGAAGAAATAAAGACTATTATAAAAGAAGATGAAGAAAAAAATAGAATTCAAGGAAGTTTTGACTTAGATCTAGATGACCTTTTAGATGAAGATTCAAAACTACCTGTAGCCCACATCTTTATGGTAGACATGAGAGCATCTAAAAAAGTACAAGAAACTCAAGATATTAAAAATAGGGTCCTATACATTATCTAACCCAAAAGTTAATCCCTCAATTATAAAAAAAAGATCCAAATCTTAAGAATGGAAAATAAGATGGAGGAGATGATCGCTATGATGCAATCACTCCAAAATCAAATTCCTACCATTTCATAGCCTCATTCACTAGAGGAACTAGAGGATTCCCATCCCATGGATGATAGGAAATTTGGTTTAGGGGATCATCATCAAGAACATAAAACAATGAATGGTGTATCACCCAAAACTAATTTAAAGTCTCTTATGGAACAACAAGTGAAAGAGGCAACTGTATAATCCTAAGGTATGACTTTGATTCCAAAGGGTAGACCTTGCCTTGAAGAGTATGATTATGTACCTTATTTAAATAGATTTTTACCTCCTACTTTCAAAGTATTTGATGGGATAGGCAATCCTAAATACTTTTTGTCACATTTATGGGCAAGTTTCTATAATACCAAAGGAAGTGATACCTTATTATTTAGGCAATTTATTTATAGTTTAACCAAGGTTGCCTTTAATTAGTGTGTGGAATTGTCAAATGGTTTAGTTCACACATTCACAAAACTTGAAAACTTATTTGTGAAATGATTCACTGGTACTTGACATCATAATATAGTAGGTGACTTAGTCATCAAAAAATACCTAGTGAATCTCTCATAGATTATATTCTATATAGGCCTGATGAAGATCCCTTTGGAATGTTAGATAGATTTAGATTGATGTTCACATGGTGAACATGTAGATTGTACTAATATCCCTTTGGAATTCTATAATTATAGAGGTGTTTATAGATTGAATGAATAAATTAGACTTACATCCCTTTAGAATGCCAAAATTATAGGGGTGTTCATAAAGAAAATGAATAGATTGGACTTATATCCTTTTGGAATGCCTAGGCATTAATGGGGTAGCACATAGAAATTAATGGGGCAGCACTTTGGCATTTGGGAACTGCCACAAACATTGCAAGGCATAAGTTTAGGCCTTAAAACCAAAAGGGCAGCCACAACATTGAGCAACAAAAAATAGTGATGCAATGTTTAAAATAAAGGAAATCATGTTGACTTGTTGACCAACATCTAGGCTACCAAAATAGCAGAAGTGCTAGTAAAAAGTAGTTCAAAATACGGTAGGTGGTGAATGCATTTAATAAAGAGAAAAAAATTTTAATAAATGCCACAAAGCTATGTTAGAGCACGAGATGCTCCATCAAAATGCTTTACGTACTAAGTTACTTATGCAATTAATAGTAATAAATATTCTAAATGTTATTTTGATGAGAATAGTAACTATGTTAATTGGTCGTGACACCTAAGCACATGTGGAGCAGGTTGGTCCTCATTATTAAAATTGAGGGACAAGTTGGTGGAGCATGGGCTTAAAATTAGAAAAAAGGTAGTGGTTAAGAACCGGAAAAGTGGCACTGGTGTCACACTTTCATGATAGCACTATGGTGCTGCAAATGGGCATTTTGATGTTACAACTCAAGAATATAGTACCATTGGTTACAACACCTTGGTGTTATAGGGTAGCACTATCGTTCCATGAAGTGATACCGAGGTCCAAAAGAGAGTTAGCTCTGGGGATCAGCGTTGTAGTCCTATGAGACTTGAAACTTTTCTTTATGGCAATTTTCTTGTGTAGTTTTGCAGCTCCCACAAAATTTTGTTAGTATAATGGCTTAGCATTGCTAAATTTTTAAATTTGTTAGTGCAACATGCACTCTTTTCTCTTGTTCTAGATCCAAGATCAATGAAGGGAGGATTTTCATCTCATGTTATAACCAAGATTGACGATAGAGTCCTTCATATTTAAAACTTATGATCTAATGATCTCAATTTCAAGTTAATTTTAATTTTGATAGAGTTTTATCCTGGCAATGACTAATAATTTGTAATTAATGAAATCATGCTCTTCTCCCTTGCTCTAGATCCAAGATGATGGAGAGAGGACAATTAACTCTCAACGGATCCAAGATCAATGGTGGAGATCTTGAGAAATTTTTTATGGGCCAAGGAATCAATTACATTAAAACTTTTATTTCATATTTTATCTAAAAAATTATGCTTATGAAGTCTTTTCTTTCTCTTCAATTGTCTCATGCAAGAAGGAGATTATTCATGTGAGAGGAGGGTATTTCCAATAGGATGATAGATAGAGTGCTTTAAAGAGTGTGCAAAGTTGCTAGAGAGAGTGCTGGAGAGAGTGTAGAGTGGCAAAGAGAGTGATGGAGAGAGTGTATAAAGTGGCTAGAGAGAGTGTGAAGTTATCCCTCCCCTTTTAATAAGAAACTATTCTCCTAATCTCTCTTGCTCTTCTTTTGTGGTGCTAATGGGACACAATAGGGATTAGAAAATGATTAATCTATGGTTGATTTATAAGAAAATTTAATATAAGAAAAAATTTAGGAAAGAACATCAAGTGATGAGGGACAGTTAACATGACCCCTACTTCTAATTGGGAGATATCAAGTCAATCTCCACGAGAAGGTCTTACCACCTTTCCTTCTTTTCTCTAAGGATAAAGGCAAACACATTATTGACTAATGTCTTGAACCTTTACAAAATGATTCAGTAGTTAATCCAGCTGCTCTTAAGGTCAACTATAATGTTTTAGCTCAACTTAGGAAGCTACCTAATAGGCTAAGTATTTATGATGCATTTATTCTAATAAATGATAGAATTATTAGTTCATGTATTACTCGGCAAAAAGATATGCCTACATAGCTAGCAACATCTTCCTTTGATGAAGCTTGTTATTTTAAAAAAGTTCCCAAGATAACATTCTTAGATGAAGATTTATTTTTGGGAATGACTGACCGTTGTCCACCCCCTTTACATTTTAATTAGGGTGGAAAATTATAGATTATCTAGAGTTATTATTAATCTTAAGCTTCAGTCAACATCATGAACTTCAAAATATTATCATTTTTGAAGATTAACACATGAAGACTTAGTTCTAATAAAATGTAATTAAGGGTGTTTAATGAAATGAGAGAAAAGGCTTTAGGTTTGATCACTCTATTATTAGAAATAGATGGGTTCAAAACTAAAGCAAAGTTTCACATTATTGATTCAAATATTTCTTTTAATGCTCTTTTAGGTAGGCCATGGACACATGGATATAGAATGGTTCCTTCATCATTCCACCAATGTATTAAAAACATAGGAGATGGAGTGGAGTTTACTATAAAAGAGATATACATTTTCTATTCATGAAATTGAGCTCTGAAGATGTTAATTATATGCTGTGGTGTTTTAATTTGGAGTTGTAGGGAAACCACATAAATCATAGGGTGTACTTATTGAAGTGATTAGCTATGATATTAAGATATGATGTACTATCTGGGAAGATAAAAACAACACCCTATAATGAACTTAATCACCTAATAAAGACTCCTAAGGCGATGGGTCACGATATATAGTGATCTTTCCCCTACCTTACATGGATGAGCAAAGTTGGGTTTATTTTATGCCAGGTTCTTTAGTTCCCTATGAAAGAAAACTTCCATAGTTAATTATATCTTAAGAAATGGGAGTTTCCTAAGAACACTCTCAATTAAAGTAATCAATAAGTATCTACAAATATTTTAAGGCTAGACTATCAAGAATTAGTTATTATTAGAATTCAAATGAGATTGTTCAAATAGGAAGATTTCTTCATAGATTCTAAATTAGAATAAATAGGAAGCACCCATGATATCAGGAAGCCTAGTAAGTGCTTCAATCTACCTTATAATGAGGCTTTACATTTTTGAATTAGAATTTACTTTTATTTAAATTAGAATTTCATTAGAATGCTAGGGCTTATAGTCCAACAACACAAGATTAAAGAAATGTCTAAGTGGTGTGGCCTTATTCTCGTAGCCCAAAGAAAATAAGTAGCTTCGAAACCTATATGTAAAATTATTTAGCACCTAATAGAAGCATGACTTAAGTCTAATTGGGAAAATGGGGCGTAATCATTTACCTCCATAAGAGAGAATAGACACATCCCGACTCTCTTGGACTTACAACCACTTAGAGTGGCTGCCAGCTAACACCTCCTACGCTTTAGATCCATGTAGGCCAATCTTATGTAAATACAAGCTAGTTAGGCTATTATTTAATTAAGAAGGAAGCTAGAATCCTAAACTCACTTCTTAAGATATTAGATAATGTTTGGTATGCAAACATGACTCAGACTAATGTTGAAGATTTATAAGTTTTTAAGATCATATGACACATTTAGTTTTGGACCAAGGCTTAAAAAAATTATGCCTATATATGCATGATGAAATTAAGTCATGGGCTAAATCAATTAGAAGAGGTGTTCTCCACTACAAGGGATTTCCCTCAAAGGTCAAGCATATCCCCTATAGTGCAAAAGCAGAGACCCTCTCTATTCAAGAGTGACATAATATGATATGCATGGTGTGATAACATACATAGTTCAACTAAGGGGTTGTTAAATCTTTTATTATTTTAGTTAAAAACTTAGTCTTTGAAATGAGGTTATGAATTATATTAGAATTTAAGTATGAGTTTTTTAGTGAGGATAGAAAATTTAATTTTTTATCCTAAAGAGCCAACCACATCTAAGCCACACATCAAATCATCACACTTTAAGAAATCTATGAAAAGCATGTCATTTCTATTACACAAGCTAAACATAATAATCAATTATATGAATTTTGAAAAGAATAAAAGGCTGTTGCGGTCTGATACCATCATGCACCCTAAAAAAGAAAAGAAATTAAATAATTGAGCTCTATCCTTATACAAGTTGGATTATAATTCATCAATCTCTTGTTCTTCTTTCCAATCCTTGGATCCATTTTGCTCTAGGCTTCATAAGGCTTCCAAAGTCTTTGCCTTCTAGCCACTGCTCATCTTAAACCCCATAGCACTAATCCTATATTGCAAAAATTACAAATTTATGGAAAATGAAATCTAACTATGTCTCATGTTCTGATCAATTTTGATGATAATAAATGAATGCTTAGATCTTCTTATGAATGTTTTTATGTGTTTCAGATATATTAATCACTAATTACATATCTAATACATCTCACAATATGTTTGAGGAAATTTCAGGAATAGAAGAATAAAAGATAGATCAAAATGGATAATGTGAAGCTCAAGATACAATATTTTAGGTTATATTGCATTTATAACTATCTTAGAAATTCATATGAGTTAATTGGCATGAATTAATTTTCTCACAACTTAACATATTATTTTAATGAGGTTAATTTATATAAATCTCTATCTAATTAACAATCAATTACATGTTTCATACATAGCATTTGAATTGTCAAAATAAGAAATGATAATAAATTATGACTATAAAGTGTAATTATTTTATTTACTTAATATAATTAAGTAATTTAATTTAATTTGAAGGTTACATAATAACTAACATATGTATGATTATATATAAATTATATCATAATATTTAAATTTCATATTTCAAAATTAACAAAAATATGTGAAATTTTGTATTTTAACCAAAGTCATTTTATAATCAAGGAATTTATATCTGATTTCATCTCTAACGGATTCCTTGGATTTTTTTCTCCTTTAATTTAATAAGTTACATGATCCACATTTGAGTAAAATTGAATTTATTATGACTTTTCAAACATTAGCTGATTTTAATAATGAATTCAAGCTACATGCTTTGAATATATTAAGAGCCATATTTGATTATTTTTGACTTGCCCATGTGAATAGCTGAATTTTGGCTACTTAAATTTAATATTTATTTAATATAAATTTTTATTTTATTGAATATTAAATTATTATATGATAAAGTAATGTTAGAATAATATTTTTTTGAAATAATTCAAAATGACCTTCTTGCCTATAAATAGCCCTCATGCTCTTCATGAAAGTATTCTTCATTCAAATTCAAAATCCCTCCAACAAATTTAAGAGAAAATCTCTTAGATTTTCCTTCCAAGTGTTCTCCAAATATTGCAAGATCAAATCCTTAGTTTGGAATCTTCAACATCTTCAACTAAGCAAGCTTTCTCAAATTACTTGAGTTTGTTTTCTTGATCTTAATCCCTTTTCAAGTTGTTCATACAATTTTCACCATCCATTTATTCTTTTCAATTTATATTTTTGGTGAATTAGTCTTTGGACATCAAAGTCTAAAGTTTTTCACATCAAAGTTTCTTCAATCATTTTTTTGTGAAAAACTCTTGTGATAGTTTGTAGGATTTATTTTAACTTGTTGAAATTTTTATCATCCTACAAATTTCTTATGATTTCTTGAAATATTCCTTCATTAGTCTTATTTGAAAGATTATTTATTCTTAGATCTATTTTATAAGTATGTTTTAGCATTTCAAATTAATTTATTGTGCTGAAATTATTTTCATATTTGCTATATCTCTCTTTTTAATTAAAAACTTACTAGTTTACTTAAATCTATCATATACTGATTTTATTTAAGTATTTTGTGATCATTTGCATTAATTCAAAGAATCTTTTTTGCTAAAATAAAATAAATTATTCCTTGCTGAAATTTACTTTATTGTGTAAAAGAATATTGTGAATTTATTTTGAAATCATTTTTTATATTAGTCAAAATTAATAAAACATCTTATCACTTTAAGATATTTATTTTATTATTTCTTATCAATATTAAGTGAGCATTTTATCTTGCCAAATTTTTAAGTTGTAAAGTGATCATTTATAAGTTGTGAGATCATTTTGAATTGGATAGTTGGAATATTTGTGAGAGATTTATTTTATCAAAATTTATTATTTTGTATTTTTCTTTTGTGTAAAATTTATATTGGGGTTGTACTGCCTTTGTAGGAGAGTACATATTATTGTAGGGGTTGACTTGTGTATAGAGAGTAATATTTATAAGTTATTTTGCATTTAGTGGATTCCTAGCCGTGGGAGCTAAAGGGATGTGAATCAATGAAAATTATGTGCCTATTCTCTCTCTTTACTTTACTGTATTTTTATTTTTGTTGCATTAAGAATTATATCTTATTATTATAAAATCAAAAATTAATTTTCTATTAAAACTTAAAATTTAAGATTTAACTTTTAAAATTATTAATATCACTAAATTCACATAGACCTCCACTTTTAGATAGTGTACCATTTGATTATTAGAAAAATATAATTAGTATATTTTTTAAGAGGACAAGATGCATGCATGTGGTATATGTTTACACATCAATATCATACACCCATAATAGAAGTAAATGGCATTAAAGTAGGAAAAACCTTTTGAGGAATGGTATGTAGTTGAAAGAGAACTTGATGAATTAAATGCTATTTATAATACTTTACATTGTGCTTTATTACCGATGATTACATGAAAATTTCTATGTTAAGTACAAGAAATATGTTCATTAAACTATGAAGGAACTAGTGTTAAAGATTCACATAATATGAGTTATTTCATGTCTCCTTTTGAATATATTTTTGATATGTATACTAGATTCATAAAAATAATTAACACATTGCATTCTCTTGGAAAAATATATAGGAATCAAGACTTAGTCTATAAGATTCTTAAATGTCTTTCAAAAGAATGAGAAGCTAAAGTAACAGGTATTAGTGAAGCTAAGGATTTATCTACTTATCCACTTGATCAGCTTTTAGGTTCTTTGATAGCACATGAATAGGTTAATTCTCAAAGGGATAAGATGGATAACTTAGCAAAAAGGGAGAAGGAGAAAGGAAAAGCCATTGCATTATAAGTTGATGATAGTGATGAGCATAACACCTCAAGCTCGAATGGTGATAGTGATGAGGTGGTCATGCTATCCAAAAGGCTTAAGAACTTGCTAAGGAAGAAGAATCAAAGGTATTAAAAATCTAAAAACCATAAATTTCATACTAAAAAATTTCTTGTAGGTGAAGGGATCATTTGCTATCATTGTAAAAAGCCTGGACACATAAGAGGTGATTATCTAGAACTTACTGAATCAAAGAAGAAAGAGATTGATGTGAAAAGAAGAAACAATATGAAGGAGAAAATGTACCATAAGAAGAAGAAGAAGATGGCTTTGTGAGCCAATCCAGATTCAAATGAATCAAGTACTTGCTCATCTAATGAAGAGGTCAACATATGTTTTATAGCAAACGGAGAATTTGACTTAGATTCTCAAGAGGTATGCAATGATATATTTATGATGAATTAGATGATGCTTTTAATGATTTAGTTATTGAATATAAAAAATTAAAAAGAAAATACAAAACCTTAGAAAAAGAACAAAAAAATTTAGATATGCATTTTTGGCATTTAAAAATTGAGTGTGATAATTTAAAAGTAAAATACTTTATTAAATTGTTGCTTACTTGTATGTAAACTTGAAAGAGAGAATATCTTGTTAAAAGCAAGACCAATTATGAAATGTAGTTCATTATAATACTTCATCAAGAAAAATATTTAATAAAATTATTTGCATCATACACATCCCACTCATATACCTTATAATTATCATGCTGCCATATGCAAACACTAATGTATGGTGCAATTATTGATAGAAAGGACACATTTCATTTGGTTATGCACGAAATTACAATACACTAAGCAAACATCTTATGTATGGGTACCAAAAGGTACAAGCACTACACAAACCACACATGTTAGATATCTTGTTTCAAATTTAGAATGTGGACCCAAACATGTTTGGGTTCCAAAAGTTAACATGTGAGTTTCTTTTATAGGAATGCCTTTAAAGAAAAATCAAAGAAGGCATGTGGTACTTGGATAATGGATGTTCAAGACATATGATGGGAGATAAAGATAAATTCACAACTTTAGACTTCTCTTCTCCACCCACCAATCACTATGCCCTAGAATAAAACTCTTGTTCTTCTAAAGGTTTCATTGACAAACCAAAGATTAGTCTAATAATAAATCTACAGTCCATCTTCAATTCTTTGGGTTATGGAATGCTCTATCAAAGATAGCTGAACTAATTTCAAACAAACTTTGAAACCATGAATCACCATAGAAGAGATGACCTTCACTTTGATCAAGTAAGCATTTTCTATCTACACAAAATCTAAGAATTCTTCTTGTGTAGGATTTTTCTTTCTATATTGTCCCTACGTTCATGTTCCTACTCCTATGATCACTAATTCCCTTTGCAAAGAGGGCATTCCATGGATGACTTCAAAGGACTCTTGTGAGATTTTGGCTTTCTTTCCGGGTGCTAATCAATTTTCTCTCTTAGTGATTGTTCTTTCTGGTCCTGGGTCTGAACCAAAAGTGTGGATGCCCTAACTCATCGATTTCATGTACCTTGTAGGAGACCATTTTTATTGATGCTCCTGTCAGTTGCTCCTTGCAAACAAATCTTGTTTCATACTAATGTGTAACGAGAAAAAAATGAATTTGAACTCGCAGAAGCAGAATCCGTTTCAAAGATGAATTGGATTTCTTTTGAAGTTGAAGTTCTAAGTTGAATTTCTTTACTTTTCACCAGCTCCTGGGGCTAAGCTACCGATTTATATAGTTAACCTTGGATATCGCTTAGACTTCATCCCGGAAAGGTCCATGAACTGCTTATTCAAAGGAAAGTCAATCCCACTTTGGCTTTCTTATGTCCTCGAAAATGGTTTCATTCATCTCTAAATTCACTATAAAAAATAAAAGATGTTTGTTTGCCTTGCTTTTGAGCCAACGAAGGATGAAGGAAACCAGAGATTTCTTATAGGCTAAAGAAGGTACAGTCTCAGATATTCTGTCTCTCCAACTTTTTTCTAAAGTAAGAACTTACAAAAATTCTAAACCATCTGCTATCTCACACCCTCTTCTTCATAGAGAAATCTAGTTGAGAGGACCTCGCAGGAATAGCCTAGCTCATTTTCAGGATTATGGCCTATCTCCTTTGTCTGGCTTGGCTTTATTGATGGCCTTTCCAGTTTTGGCCTCTGAGGCAATTTTTCCTTTTGTTGTTGGGGATGAATCTAAGATAAATATTTTGTGAGATGTGGCATTACCAGTCTTTTATATTGGAGATCTTTGCCTATCTATTGAATCTAACTTCTTTTTCATTAGGAACAACTCCTGGTTCATTAGTTCAAGCAAAATCCAATACCTGTAGTGCCTCACTTTCCTAAAATAAGGATGCATTACATTTTTTCTATTCTATGAAGACAAGCTGCTTGCTTATCTGCTATTGTCACAGTTAAATTAGAAGTGGCTATGATCATTGAAAACTTCATAATCTAATTAAAGACAACATAGTAGTTGTGGCATCAATAGCACTTCGCTCCTTATGTAGGCTACACCATGCTGATTGAAATGTTTTTCTTAGTAATGAAACCCCCTCCTTATCTCTTCCAACTAGAATGCTTTGAGTAGTTCTTATTTTGCTCCTCATGGCACATGGCTACTTAGAGACACAATAAGTATGTGCTTCAAGAAAAAAAGTCATTTCTTTTTTTCATTATGGAATAGAAACTCATGATTTTTCAGTATGGGTTTTTATCCAACTCATCTCGCTTGTTATTCACCCGACATTTAGATTGAGATTTCTAATCTTCTCCATCTTCAAGAAGTCATTCATAGGGATTTCGTGGTTTGATAGCTTCTGGTGTCTTCCAAAATGAGGCCTCTTAGATAAGAGTGGACTTTCCATGTAGCTAGTCTTTCCAAGAGTTTTCCTTGATGATTATTGGGGAAGAGGAGGTGCTAGACCCCTCTTACCTAGCGTTGGTATTACGACAAGCTTTCCATTATAGAACTTTACTTTATGGGTGAATCTAAAGTGAAAATGTTTTTTTTTTCTATTTTGAATTTTCTTTGTATCATAGGGCACAAGATAGAAAGGAATCAAAGATCCTCCACCAATCTTGCTCTCATTTGTATGTCAGATGTCGACTCTATCTATATTGATAGGTAGTGATCAAAGCCAAGTCATGGCTTGTATCATATAAGGGAGAGCAGCTTAGCCAAAAGCTTACGTAGCCTCTAAAGACCAAAAGAAGATTAATCCCCAACCCAATCCTCATGCCACATCAATGTGAATTCAATTTCATGGTAGAATTAGCTGATCAGAACTAGATTGCAAATTGAATTACTAGTTTGAGTAAATAAAGAAGAATGGAATAGATGCAACTTCTAGAAAAGGAAAGAAGACATTACATAAGACCGACTAACAAAGTAAAAGAAGTATTGTTTTCTTCTCTTATGATATTTCTAGTTACACAATCAATGGAACTCTTTAGAAAAGCATTTAAAGTAGATTGAATCATGTAAGAGAGTCTATTTTCATTCACCAATGGAAATCAAAAAAAAAAAAATTGGGTGTAGATCTTTATTAGATATCTTTATTTTCCTCTTCTTCACTATGTGCCTTTTTTTAAATTAAATAAGGAATGTGATGGTAAGAAAAAAAAGACTCTTTTTTGGCCCTTAAGCATCTACAAAGTAGAATAAAAATTCTAATCAATGTCTTCCTGAACACAAGGAAGGTTCGAAGCATAGTCACTTCCGGGCTACATAGTACTAAGAAGTTAGCATGATCAAAAAAAAGAAAGAGAATGATCTGTTTGCTACTAAGTTGACTTTCATAATAAAAAGTTGTTAAGCAATATCAAACGCAAGTTTCATTGCCATTACCTATCCTTGGTAGAGGTAGAACCCATCTTTGACTTCTCCTGCCTATTATTATGCTTGAATCCCTAATAAGCTATTAGCAATAAGAAGAATAGTGTCTGATTCCTCTTCTGCCTTTTTGGGAGAGGCTTGGATTTCTTTCGCCAAGGAACCTTCTCTCTTCAATAGGGTAATTTGGCTTTCCATGAAAGTGAAATCACAAAAAAGCGAGTTGTCTTCCTGCCCATTAATGCTACCCTATGTTTGATTGGCGGACCTTCATCGAGCTATTATTAAGTCTTATCAAAGCCTTGACAAGTATTCTTTCTTACGTGTGTCATAGCAAAGTGATCTTTCCACATTCTTCTTATTGAGGAAAAAAAGAGAGATCCATCAGGTGAAACGAGAAGATATAACCATCAATATCCTATTACCTCTAAATGTGTGGTATTTCGCCTAATCCTAAGTTATTATTTCGGAATGGGCTTGGGTCAAATGCTTTTGCTCTTACTTTATGAGTAGATAGAATGCCCTAGATTCTTTTTTTTTGTTTTGCGGTGTTCTAACTCTCCCAGAGTGTAAGTAGTAATTCTCCGGCCCTAAAAAGGACTATCTCCATCTGCCTTCTTCTACTACTAGTGAGAGGCTTAAACAGAAATGAATTATTGGGATGACTAGATGCCCGAGTTGTAAAATAGGGTGGAATTATAAATATTCTCCATATCCTATTCCATAAAGGGCTAAATCCATTTTTGGGTTTGACCTAGCTGGATTAGAGTTCTGATCTAAGAAAACTTTCTTCATTACATGTCTTAGCTAGTTCTATCTTTCCCTCTCTCTTATGAATCTCTCAAGTGGCTTGGCGGAGAGCTATGGAAAGCTTTTGGCTATTAAGAGGTTACCTTAAGATGGTTATCCTTGTAGCCACTGATAGTTTAACAAAGGAAGCTTGCATAGAAACATACTTGTTCTCAAGGGAAGTAGTGAGGATGGAGGATGAAGGAAGAACACCTTAGTTGTCTCAAAAATATTTTCATCTTTTCCATAGAAAAATAAAGCTAGGCAAGTTTGAATTGGAAGTGCAAACACTTAGTAGAAATTTTAAAAGAAAAAGTTACAGCTACGGATATTCTGATCTTTCTTTTGTGCAAGAAATCCATTTGGGTCATCCATCTTTCCTCTACGCTGGAGAAAAGAGAGTGAATGAATCATTGAATAAGGGGAATCAAGAGAGAGAGAGAGAGAGAGAGAGAGAGAGAGAGAGAGAGAGAGAGGATGATCCGCTTAGACATCAACATATCACTAGGCAAATGGGAAAGAGAAGAGGAAGCAGAGAAAGAAAACAACACACTCACTAATGATGGGTAGATGCTCACACACACCATAACAAGGAATTCTAGAATGTTAAGAGACACATGCAAGTAGAACTAGTTGTTGAAAAAAATTACCTTACACTTTGGCAATGAATAGTATACAAGTGACATGAAAGATATCAAAAATAATAGGCACCACCACAACCAATAGTTTGATTTTGAAATCCAACATAGAAATCTTATCCATCATGATAGATCCGACTAACTAAGAAGATGGAACTCAACTTTCATCTTTTAGAAGGAAATCTATGAATAGGAGCGATAAGGTGATGAGATCGAAGAGAATTGAAATAGTACCTTGTGGGGCCAACAACCTTTGACTGGTGTAAGCTCTTGTCACACTAAACTTATTCAATCTTGAACTCAAGCGTTCCAACAGAAGTCATGGAAAAAGAGTTATTGAACCCTATGCATTTTTAGACAAAATGGATGATATTGTTCTCAGAACTATACTTTAGGCATTTTTGAGGGGAGCCAAGCCTTCAGAGTGAGACAAATTGTACCTATTTTTCTTCATGAGTTGGCTTCGTGGAAATCGTTCTATCAAGAAACCACTCATCAAAGAGTAGAGTCTCAAGGGTCATTATGGGCTGAATACATTCATTGTGCATTGGGTTCCAGTGTCAATAAATTGATATATAGAAGTTTTTTAGAGACATATTGGTCCTCGATTACAAGTTGGTTCTCTTTGTCGACTCGGTCAGGTATGTGTGTGGTGGCAAGCGGCAGATATTTATCATGGGAAACTATCTAAATCAAATGCTTCTAAAACTGGTGCATGATTGGTTGATGAGGGTCCTTAGGACAATTGAGATGGATGGTTGGCAAGAGAGAACAAACTGAGGTTAGATCATCTTCTTTCATAAGCCTACTTAACTTTTCAAGTGCTATTCACCAATGAATTGTATGCTAAAAGCTTATTGATTGATGCACTTCCATGTGCCATAGGCTTGATCCCATACTTTTTTTGATCTAGCTTCTTCTTCAGTGAAAATGATTGATACCTTCCCGATAGGTTTGAGATGAATTTTCTTTAGGAAGTCTTTTTTCTTTGTAGCCATTTGAGTTCCTAGAGGTTAGTTGGTGGTTTCATTAAAATGATGGCTATAATTGTGGCTGGGTCAAATGTGATTTCATCTTTTCTAAGAAAAAACCCAAAGAACTTTCCAGTTACTACCCCATGAAAGCATTTGAGGGGATTCATCCTCATGTTATGCTTTCAAAGTATCTTTAAGACCCTTGGTAGATCTGTGAGGTGATTTTCTTTATGCTTTTCACTGCGAGGTGATCCACGTAACACTTTGTTGTTTTCTTTTATGTTGTTGATCTCGAAATATCTGCATCATAGTCCTTTCTAGTAAGGTAGGTGGCACCAACATTTTGAGAATCACATCACTAATAATAGTACATACAAAAAGGGAGTTCTAAAGGATGTGTGCCTTTTTCATCTGGATCCATTTTTCTTTGGTTTTACCTAGATAAACCATCCATGAAAGACATATGTTCATATCTACAGCTATTATCTATCATGATTTTAGCAATCAAGAAGGAAATTCATCCTTAGGGAATGCGTTATTAGGTCTCAAGTCAATGAAAACCCAATCCACCCATTCTTCTTGGTCTAAAATAATGTTTGCCAACAAATCAAGATGTTTTTTTCTCTTATGAAACCCACATCCTTTCCATTTTTTGTATTGATTTCTCAATCTTCTTCATGAGGTGGATGAAAGGGTCATTGTTTGCTTGATGGGGCTAGCATCCGGATATTCAGCGGGCATCTAGCCTGTATCTCAACGTAACTCCAGGCAAATATGTCCAAGTATTCCTTAAGGAGCTAGACATTTTATTTTGTTCAACTTCCCCTGATGATAGGCTGGCACTTAGGAAGATTGGGTGAGGGTCTCCTTCCATTCCCAAGTAAACCTATCGAACTTCATCAGTTATGCGTGGTACTAGTTTTAAGTTCTCTCAAAGTTATTCAGAGGGGTTATCTTCCCAAGTCATGGTTTCTTTCCCATCTTCTTCAACTAAAACCATATTTGCAATTACTACCCAAAAAAATCTTCCTTGGGCTTTGTCAGAAACCTGTCAATCTCATTCCAATTGATTAGCAATGGGCCATCATAGGTGCATGCAATAGGATCCATCTTATGGGCCAACCTAGGTGGTTAGGATTCGAATGCTTCTACTTTGTTGGTCCTATCATTCCCCAAATACATAGACATTCAATCATATAGAGCACCAAGGCCATAGAAGAGCATCCTTAATGCCAATGATTTTCCCCTAATCAATGGAACCAGGCAAGGAAGAAGGGAAGGAGAGAATAGCTACTGAGAGTTTGACTATACCATGAGCCATCACATGATGCTAACAAAAAAGGAGCTAAGGTCTACAACTTTTTATATGCTAGCTCCAAAGGAAAGAATGTAAGGTGTGATTGTGAATGAGCAAGCTCTCTGGACTGCACCTATCAAGCAATCAATCCTCGACATTCAAACTCCTCCTAAAGTAGCACCAAGATAGATAACAAGAATTGGAAGAGAAAAAGAGTTGAGAAGGGGAAATGATTCTTTCACTAGGAAGTTAGCTTCTCTATTCATTATCTCTCATTCCAAGGTTGGATGCATATTTCACTCTATGGTTAAGTTCCTTGGTCTAGCCGTGGATCGCTTGTCCAAAAAGATCAAGTAAGCTTGCAACCTGGTCAATGTTCCTTTTTCTCTTTTTCAAGTTTAAGAAAAGTATGCAGAGCCTTAGATTGACCCCTAATAAGAGGAGACAAGCTCAAGTGGCCTAATGGCTCATCTTATTCTATGATAATCCAAGCAACAACTCAGCTTTCGGAACCATCCTCGAGCCATTCATTCTCTCCCCTTTACGTTCATGTTCATGGAAGGAATAGAAACCCAAAAACTTGGTCCTCATTACAAGGTTGAGTTCCTCCCTTCTTATTATTTAGAATCTATATGTTTTGAAAGAAATAAGATTCTTCAATCTAGAGGTCAATGTTGTATGACTCATAAAACCCGCTGTAAGTTGAAAACCATCAAAGACCCCTCCCCTTCACTTCTCTGGGAGTTATCACTCTTGCTGCTCGAGTTGAAAGGTATGGAATTGAGTAAGCTCAGCCAGTTGGCCCACAAAAAAGCAAGGGAAAGCAAGATTGCATAAAGAACTAATAACTAACCCTAGACCTATCTATAGAGTATAGAGGGTTGGATGTCTTTCTAGATATCTGACTTTTTTTTTGAGGGAGAGGGAAAATAGAAAAAGGATGTACTATGCAAGATTGTTAAATCACTTTTTTCTAATAAAGACCAATATTCATATTCACTGGGATACTCTCAAGAAAGCTCATAAAAAAAAAAAGTAAAAGAAAAGTGTAGGAAGGTGGACTCTATGAAACCGGAAACACTTGAAGTCATAGATTTTATTTTTAGAAGACTAATCTTTTTTGTGCAAGAGGGGGGTTGGTTCAGGGATAAAAGAAAGATAGTTTAGACAAGAAGATTTTTTGAATTACCTAAGTAATAAGGGAAGGTGCATAGCAAAGAATGGTTGATTCCTTGTTCGTATAATTTTCTACTCTTATTTACTTTTACTGGCCAGAAAAGAATAGATCTTTATCTTTCATGGATGATAAGAAGCTAGATTTTTTTCTTATTTGTAGTCCTTAGCACATTTAGGCATAGTTATTGCTTATAATAAGAAATTCTTTCACACTCATTACAAAGGAAACCTTAGGGAGAGAAGAAAAGAGTCAAGGGGCATAGCTTATTCTATAAGCAGAAGCTAGTTGACTATCTTAGTTGTATTTAAGTAATGATCAGAATACATTTCTTCCTTGTATTAGAGGAGTTAGATCCTAAGACTAGTATCAAAATTGGACTTCTTATAAATTGATCGTTGATTAGAATTATAGGAGGTTCCCATCTATTCATATTCTCAAATCACTTTTCTAGATGAAAGAAAGAGGGTTCCTTATCTGCATGAAGAAAGGAGCAATGAAGTAGTTCCTATATACATTCTTGGAAGATAGGGAATTATTTCACACTCCTCAAAGTAAGCAATGAGTACTAGTTCAATGAAAGTGACATATCATGGATGAGGTCTAACAAAAGGAGAAGGTCCATCTTTGCATGAGTTAGGTATAAGCCCACTTCATGAAATATAAGGAGATGAGCTGATAACAAAAGAGTGGGTGGGTTCGCATCTAACGACACAAAAACCCCAAGACCAATAGTTGACACCGCTTCTTGACTTCAGACTTCATTGACGAGTCTAGCAAGAGAAAGAGAACAAGGTCCATTTCTTTAGCATAGTTTTAAGACTATGGCTTTCGTCATTCGTGTGAGTGTGCATAGAGATGACTTATGTCAATAGGCAACTACCATTCTATTATATATGCATTTTCACCCATTCTTGTAAGATACAATAAGAGAAGAGCAAGAGGATCATGTCTTTCTTTACCTTTATCAAGGAGGCCCAAGTCCAATCAAGCGATTTCTTTCTTTACAATATTGGACTTTTTTTTCTTTGCCTTTAGGCAAGGACAACAGATAGGCTACCATGGATGAGTTATCACATTATTCATGCAAATCCCTATTCCATGAAAAAGAAATAGCTAGAGAAGAGGAAGAATCCACCCAAATATTATTTCTGTAGTTTCCTCCTTGTGGTGAAGTAGGGAACAAACTAAGTAAGCCAGTCAAGGTCATTTCAACTATAGAGTCGTGAAAGTGGCAATCCTAAGCCAATGGGAATTTGATCTTCATTGATGAGAAGACTGGAAAGGGAGTAGCTCATTAATTCTTTCAACCTATATCTTGACTAATATTGATTGAGAAGGATGATCCATCACTATCGATCAAGATGAGCTGTAGTAGAAGGCATTTATAATGTATAATGAAAATGCAAGAGTTAGATAGTGGTGGAGGAAAGAGATTGGAGAAAATTAATCTTTTTTATGGGTACTATATAGTTTTTTCATTAGCTTCAGCAAGAGATCACATTCGACTTGGTTCACCTCTTTGACATCATTACTGATGATAGAGAGTGGATTCTACTAGTTCAATGAACATGACATATCATTGAATGATTCTTGATCATATCTCCTTAAAAAAAAGTAGATAGCTATTTCTGCTCTCTCACACTTTGCTCGAAATCGATATATACCTCCTCTCACTTTGCTCGAGCCTGTAAAAACCTATCCATTCAATCTCATTACTCTAGGGATAGGAGAAATGGGTTTACCAAATAGATCATATTGAAAATAGAGAAAAGAAAATTATGAGATAAGTCTATTTTAGAAAGATATTAGATTTTTTCTTATTGAAAAAGTATTTTGCTACTTCAATGAAATGATTTTAGAATTTTAGGGATTGATTTCTTTGATTTCATAATGTATATAATACACTGACTTTGATTTCATAAGTCAAGAATCAACTAAAAGGAGACATGAGTTTGCTATACTCGACTGAAAGGAGAGGAGAATACAAAACATGCTATATGAAATGAAGCATCTGTTTATTTTTATAGGTTCAATCACATTAAGAAAACCCATATTAGGACTCTCTCTGACTAGTTCATTACAAGAAGAAGAACTGAAAGGCCAAGGCAAACATTTTTATGCTACCACCCTACTCCTTGAACCGACCTCCTCTTCTTCATCCATGATGGATGTCAGTGACAAGATCTGCCACCATAGTACGCTTTATAAATGAAGATCATCTAACATTTGAGGCCAAATGATGACATCATGACTAAGAAAGTAGACTATGTCCCTTCAAAGTTTGATACATTTGAAAAGATGGTGATCCAAAAGAACTCGCTCATTTTGAGCATTTAGCCAATATGATATCACACAAAAAAAGTCGCTTATCAAGAGTCTGCTTCTAAAGAATTTTGTTCTTCTCCAAACTAAAAGTGAGATCTTTTAGGTTCTAACAACTTTTGGGGCATCTCAGAAGACAGGTCATCTTATACTTGATCAAAAGATCCATGCTTCTACATCACTGTAGTTAGTTAGACAACGTCCTATGGCATTATTCATGGTTGTGTGGCCTTTTCTTAAACTATCAATATTAGTAATTACATGCTTTTGCATTGAGTAAATCTATGCTAGTAGTACTCTAGTCTAGATGCCTCCTTCACCACTACATGATAATGGATGTAGGTTTGAAGTCTAAATGTAAGCTTTGTTTATGTAGCTATAAGGCTACACACTCTTTGCCTAAATGAAGTTGTAGAAAATCTTGGAATCTTTTAGATTGTAGTTGGAATGACAAATTCCATCTAGAATCTTCAATGGCATGACTCAAGTTTGGTATATTGAATTTATCTTCTCATTTCAGTTATAAGAAATAGTTTGAGGTACCATTAGTAAAGTGTGATAAAGATACTTTCTCAGATATAGTTTGACCTGATATTAGCTACCTTGATTAACGATCTATGGAGGGCTAACCACAGTGCTATTTCTCGATGGAAAGTTCCTACTTGCGAAGATTGTGTGACATCTGGAGATTTTTTGTTTTCTAGTCCGTGAGGACTGTATTTCACATAGTAGCATTTCACTCATAGTGGTGTTGTCTAATTACTAGTACTCATTATGGTACTCTTGGTTTCACAAATTCTATGTAGTCTTTCAAAGGACTATGTAGTCTTTCTTAATCAGGGTAGCTAATATCTTCCTTCTTAGTTCCTACTATTGGTTTGTGGGTCAATATTCTTTTTCTACTCTCTCAGTCTGGTTAATCCCCTTATGTTTGAGTTTGATTAAGACGTTGCTTTTCCATCATCTATAGGACTCACGATCTCTATTCTCTCTGATTTCATTCAAGCATAAAAAGTACCGAGTTGGTTGAGCTATGGAATGATTCCTTTGATTAGCATCCCATGAAAGAAGAAAAGATGAACAATGGTTCTGCCCTTCTTGTAGAAAGAAAGTCATTTACCAATTCCCAAAGCTACAGCCTAGTTTTTCTCACTCAAGTATGCAACTGAAATGGATGTCCTAAATGAACTAGTTTTTTCCCTTGCCCTCAAGATCTATGTTCATTTATAGGATCGAAGTGAAGATGCCCCTGACAAGTGTCTGTAGAAGACAAAGTGGTACAATGAGTTTGAAAGATGTTAGATAGCTTTGACAGGCTAAGTGAAGAAGTCTGGGAATGGTTGGACCGATACAAGGCCAAGAGACTAAACAGAAGGATGATATTCGAACATTGGATGCATGGTGGAATGATGAAGGAGTCTATTTATGGACCGTATGGGATACAAAAAAGTGGTCCCGCATAAGCTTATAAGGGAAGCCACCCAAGGAAAGCTTACTAAAATAATGGGATGCTAGTCTCATTCTAGGAATGGAAGGTTTATAGTGTTTATGGTGACTTCAATGGTTGGACAACTACCTGACTTCTAGCAACTTATCAGGTTGATGGATGGAGTGATGCTTACTTAACTTCATTCGAGTGAGGGAAAGGCTTGGAACTTGGCTTATACTATATTATATGGTCAAGTTGCTTAGCAAACTCTCCCTCTCTCTTCAAAAAGAGATCTTACCAATCCAGTAATGATAAGCTTCCTCCTTTCCGCTTTGAATCACATAAAAAATTTTGAACTGATTGTAGGAATAGTCTCAAACCGACCATGAATTTTGAATTCATAAGTTCAAAAGAATCTAAAAAAATGGACTGCCTGCCCCAATGCCTGCTTGAAAGGGCGTGAACTCAGTCCCATTCTTTACTTCAAACTGACTATATGAAGAAATCAATACACTCATCCCCTATTGTAGACAGACAGACTAAAATATAAGGGCAAGATTGTTCCCTCGTTGCATAACGAGACTACTGAAAGTGAAGTCGGAACTCAAGTTGGAAGGCTGGCTGAGCAAATCTTCAAATTGACAGAGTAGTGGTGAGTATCCAACCTCTCCAA
This sequence comes from Cymbidium sinense, assembly GCA_021442155.1. NCBI lineage: Eukaryota > Viridiplantae > Streptophyta > Magnoliopsida > Asparagales > Orchidaceae > Cymbidium > Cymbidium sinense. Next base: position 23,787,580 of record CM038214.1, read on the forward strand.
TAAGAAGGATATATGTACTTCTTCCTCATATAAGAATTCACCTATCCTTGCTTAGCTGGAGGACACTCTCACTTCAAGATACTCTAAAAGAGGCATTTCATATCTATCTCTCAAGCTAACAGAAGCCAACTATGATATATCATCATACAATGTCAATAAGTATATACGAAAATGTGCATTGATGCTATGGTTTTACTAAAGTTCTCTACAAGCTAGCATACTAATGGGAAGGGAGGAAATGCTTATAATGGAATCTCTCCCCATTATAGAAAGTTGGTGAAAAGGCCAGTGTTTGTTGACTGTAATGGAAAGGACAATGTGGATAGAGTGAAGTTTGGCAACAAGAGCAAAGGTATCAAAATCATCTTATTTTCATCAATCATGCTATACGGAGGATTTGATGAAGATTAGAGCTCCTCCTCCCTAACTGTGTCCTATTTCCTTCCCTAAAGTTGATGAACATGCTACCTCTGAATGAAAAGTCCCTCATTGTAGTTTGTTCCTAAATCAATGAAATGAGAGAGAGTTGGAGGGTGGGTCTCTTCTCTTTGGGAAAGTGTGGAATTTTGAGTGATGTACACCAATGAGAAACCTTGTCTTCCTCTTTAAACTGCTATCTTAAACTTAGTTGACCACAAATAGCCTTTCCTAAGACTAACTTCTTTGCTGGTCACAACCATATATATGTCTCATTTTGGATGATTGTTCTATTCCATTGCTGGTAAATACAGAGTAGTGAGTGAAAGTAGATTCATGGAATGATTTGATGGGACCTAGAGGTTACGTGTGATCTCCCTCACTACCATTATGCCCTTACTCTCTGAAAGGCTTCAGATGAGTTGGCTGGTCTACTTCTCGCTTGAAGATGTGGCATCAGAGTCCTCCTTCTTACCTATAGTTTGCGTGTGTGGGTCTATATTCTACTAGTGATTAATGTGAGAAAAGCCTCTTCTAGATTGCTTGTATGCCCTTATAGTGTTAAATTCATTTCTTCCTCCAAGATCCATACACCAATGATCTTAGGGCATAGCATTTCAGGGTAGAATATGTTAGAAGGGCTAGAAGTGAGTCTCTTTGGAGAAGACAAGAGTGAGCAGGTAGTAGCAAACTTTTATTCAACCAAGGGTTTAGCAAGATCACTCACTTTGGATGTGGGATGGTTCTTAATTTGTTGGTTTATTTTTTTTTTTGATGGAAAGAAGGTAAGGGTAGGCATGCAGATATAGTCTTTTTCAATTTGTAGACAGCTATGCCAAAATGAGGCATGAAGGAATATAAAAAATAAAGCTCCTACCATGCTAGCAAAAGGAGGGAGAAGGATTGAAAGACGTGAACCGAGAGCAGGCTTGACTTCTATGTTTTGTTCATTGGAGAGGCTAACTTCCTATAGAATATCTTCATCCTCATCTTCCATTTCCATTTTTTCTTCTTTTATTACATAATATAGGTCACCCTTTGAGGATGCTTCAAGAGCATAAACCCAAGGCCCTTGGCAATGCATTTCTCATTTATTTGCAACACCCGTGAGCCTTTCTGACCATATCCTTTCAAAGAATTGAGCTCATTGCTTAGAGACACTAGTATGAACTGAGCTTCTCATTAGTTTTCTCATCTTTGGAGGGGCATTTTGTTGGCACCATCTCCTGATTCAAAGCATTGAATGGGCCAATCAAGTCATGATCTTGTATTCCAAAGACTTGTAGAACAAGGTTCCCGATCCCTAACTCCTGGATAATGGAGGTACATAAAATGTCTTCAACTCTTCAACCTTATGAACTTCACTGAGAGTGATCTCTTTGAAGTGATGATGAGGGATTGGTGTGACCATAAACAAATCTTCTAATATCGATAGGTTAATCATTCTCCTTGTAGATTTGTTGAACCTTACTTTCTCAAGTTGATTCAAATTCTATTCATAATTAGTGTAATCTACTATGTCCTCCCCTTTTGTTGAAGGTTCATATGTCCTCTTGGGGTGACAAGAATATCATCATCTTCCTCTGTCACTTCCCAAATTAGAATGACTCTCAAAATTTTGAGTGGGGTGTTAGTTATTTTAGGGAGAGTCGACATTGCCTTCGTTCTCATACATTATTTTCCTCCATTCTTTTTCTCAGACTATTTTATAGTCTTTGAAGTAGATACCACAATCTTAAGTCTTAGGAGGTTCTGTTGGCTTGGGCTCTTTTGGGATGAAAAACTTTACATCTTCATATATCTTCACTTCATGTACAATGAATGGTTGCATATCACCAATGATTCAAAACTCTTCTCCATCCCTAAAGTCTTTTATGCATTAGTGCATAGTAGGACCATCTCATACTCATGAAGCCATGATCGAGAGAGCGTATCTCCATCGATTACATGGAATTTGGCTTTTGCATGGAGGTTCCCAAACTTGAGTGGTAGGATAAAGGATCCCATTGTCTTCTATCCTTTTTCATTGAACCCATGCACCATTAGCTTGTCTTGCCCAAGATGTTGAACATCAAGGGACAACCACCTTAATGCTTTCACAAACTCATGAGATTGATAGAAGATGCTGGTTCAATTAGGATTTGATGAATCATAACACCGTCATTCTCTATAGTAACTTATAAAGGGCAATTCTATTGTGGCATTCCAATCATGAGATCTTCTTCAGAGAAAGTGATAGCTGGTAGGTCATGAGCTTGTATGACTTCTTTCATTCATCGCTCAACAAAGTATGCACTAAAAGTAGTAGGACACCAATGGTATTGGTCATACAAAGACTCAAATTTTCTTAATGAAGATGGAGAGTCAATTGAATTTGATTTGGTTCTTAAAATAGATCTAGAAGATAGACAACTACAACTACTATATGTTGATAATCGAGTAGTAGTACTAATTAATACACACATCCAATTTCATGTTATGTCGATGTTATTCATGACTTTATTGTTCCTTTACTAGGACTCCAAATTGATGTTGGTTAGATGACTTAACCAAATATTAGTTCTAATTGAATGAGAAGGAGTATTCTCGGACAATGTTTAGAGATTTATGGAGTATACCACATTTATGCCAATTATTGTTGAAGTTGTAACTCTAGAGAAAGGCTTGCATGGATTGATAGCTAAGCATAATTCTTCTCCCTTTCCTTTTTTCTATTGATTTATACTTGTTTTACTTAGAATTAGAAAATCTAAATATTTTTTTTTTTCTTTTCTAAAATTGGACTTAGAAGAATGTGTCATTACATATGCAATTCTACAAATATTTTGAATAGAAAATAAATGCTTTCAGTTCGATAGAATAGACTATATATTCTAGTAGTTCTATAACAATTCTACCTAGTGTTGCTTTTATGACAATAATTGAATGAAAGGTAATGGGATCAATGCAAAGACGAATTGCACCTAATGTAGTTTTTTCTTATGCTCTACTACAACCATTTGGATGTTCTCAAACTAGTAAAAATTCTTTGATCACAAGATACAAAGAGTCTACACTTCCTAGCACCTATGGTTACTCTAGTTTTAGTCTACCGTGGTGGTGTAATTCCTCTAGGACCGTGTCTAGCACTAAGTGATTTCTCACTAGAATTCAATATTCACTAGCACTATCATTGGACAATAGATATTCCATTGGATGGTCACTAATTCTAAATATGCATTCCTTGGATCACTACGATCTACTGCTCAAATGATTAGTTTGGAACTAATCTATAGTGAAGCAGTTCTAGCAGTAATCCTACTATGTAGGTAGTTTCAACATTACTGAAATTATTGAAGAACAATAAAGTGTTTGGTATATTGTTCAACTACTACCAGTTTTTCTACTCCTTTTCATTGTATAGTCAGTATCTTTCTTTTATATTGGTAACTATATAAGTTAGATCAAAAGGCTAGTATTATTTCATGGTAGAATCAAGTATTGAAATTTTCAACAAATCAAAGCTCGTAACAAAAACTTTATCCACATGGATACAATAATTGGTGCTCATAAGAAATTTGAGAATTATCAAATTCCATTAAGAAGAATAAGTGGAGTGATACAAAAAGAACTATGTTCTTTGTTAGTCCTATCTATAAGGGGAGAGCATATGAAAAAGAAAATTGACTCTTTTGTTTCCATGGGGCATTGGCCATCCACTGGGAGTTTTGAGTATTATACCAGCAATAAATCAAAGAAATCTAAGCATAGTGCTGGGTGTATTGAATTTTTTTGGAAAGGGAGTGTGTACGAGTTGTGTATTGAAAGAATAGGTTGGATTTCACTGACTTCTTTCTATTTATGTTTTTTCTAGTAGTGCTCATATAGGTCATGTTTTGCTCATACATGACAAATGGAAATAGAGTATGTGTATGGTTTTGAATTGATATTTACTTGAAGTAGATGGTGATTCTAATAGGATATTGAAAGAAAACAACTTGTCTATCAATCAAATTTTGAAATGAATGAAGAAATCATGAAATTTAGATTCCAACCTTTTTTTTAGGTTGTGTGTCAATGGGTTAGTTGATGGAGGTGGTAGGGTTTAAGATGGTAAAATAGATGTTTGCATGAAAACTCTACTTTGATACCACTGTTGGATCATGTGATAGTTGGGGTGTATCCCTATTTTCTTTCCCGAAAGTCAAGGAGCAAGGTTCAGGAACCGGACAAGAGAAGGTAGTCATTAGGGGCCCTCAGGGAAAACATAACAATCTATTCTCCAACCTTTCTTTCTTCTTTATAGAAAATAGACAACAACAAAGATTTTGGGCTCAATCTGTCTATTCAACAGCTATTGATTCCTCACATAAAATTGGTGTATTACCCACATTCTAAAGAGAGAATGCCAGAAGGACAAATCACACTCTTTCTTTCCCTACCGCTGCTACTACTCCTATGGAAAATAAGATGCGGGGCATTAAACTTGCAAAATAAGGGAAAGGCAATAGTCTCTTTTTTTAGTTAACTACTTCCTAAGAAAGGAATTCCTCAAGATAAATGGTGAGCTCACCAGTCAGGAAAATTCATCTTCTTTATCTATTAGTAGAAATTCATATCCTTACCAAATTAGTTTGGTAAAGAACTCATTGATCCTTCAATATCTAGCGCCTTACTATCTTTTGTTGTTTTTTTAGCTGAGGTGCAAAGCATTTTCTTTCTTGAGGTACTTTTTTGGCAAAGTCTCAATTACTTTGATCCTTGGAAAATAAAGGCAATCTTACTCATTTGTGACTAAGCTTACCATTGATGAGTCATTGAACTCAACCTTAAAAGCACCAAGGGGCGAAGCAAGAGAGATGTCTCCTATGTGACTCATAATATGTAGAAGTATTGACATAATTTCATAAAGTCAGATGACAGAATGGGGAGACTTAGGATGTAAAAGATCATAATATGAGTGATTCGATGGATTTGACTTCCCATATATCCACTCATGTGGTACTAAATCATATGATTAAGATGAGATCCATCTGTTTAGATATTATCATATATAACTAGGAAGTTGTATGCTTTGGAAGAAGATTGTATAGTTTGGGAAGGGGTTTTGATTGAGAAAAAATTCAACCGATATGCCCTTAGGCATGACCATACATAACATAGAAATCACACTTAGGAAAGGTGGACAATTAGCTTGAGAAGGTGCATTATAACTAATTGCAAAAGAGGGTAAATCAACCACATTCAGATTATCATCTCGGGAGGTCTGTTTGATATCCAAAAATTGCTTAGCAATAGTTCAACAAATGGGTATATTATTGGGGTGAACTGAAAAAGTTTGGGTAGAATTGGATCTAAGTGTTGGCTAAGTAAGCGTCCTCTAGTTAGAGGAGTAGTTATGAAAACCAAAGACCATCCCCATGGGGGTGGTGAAGGGAAAGTCCCAATTGGTCGAATAAAACCCACAACCAAGTTATCCAATGCTTGGAAGAAGTAGGAAAAGGCGTGAAGCGATATAGTGATAGCTTTCTTCTTCATTGTTGTAAATAGGAACATTGAAAATTGAATTTTGGAATTGGAAAGAATGTGATGGGTGAACGATGAATTGAATGGTGGATTCACAATCCACTTGGCTAAATCTACCCCTTCCCTTATCTAGCTAAAGGATTTTCTTTTTTTCCATTCATCATTATACAAGATTAAGATCGAGATATTGGACATAGAATGCCAATTTCAAAAATGTAAAGAAAGGAGTACCATGACACGTTCACTCAAACTATCACCTTTGCAGTTAATCATTTATCTCAAAGAATTGAAAAACACAATATGAGGGATGGGAGGAGAAAAAAAAAGAGTGACTTGGTCTCAAGCATCTACCATTATACCCACAATGATTGGCCATGCAATCACTATTCATAATGGAAAGGAACATTGACCTATTTCTATCATAGATCATATGGTCAGTCACATTAGAATTCACACCTACTCTCACGAAAGTGAGACAAGTGAGAAATGATAAGAAATATCGTCGTTAGTGTTCTACTAAGTCTTCATGTGAAAAGCCTTATCTTAAGAGTCTTTAGACTTTAGATTCTTTATCTTATAGTTAGGGTATAGGTATATTTCTTTTCTTTTTAGAGTATACTAAGACTTAAACATTTATAGTCAGAGTATAGGTATATTCAATAAGTATGAACAAACCTACCTCTCTGCTTAGCACTCAGATGAAAATTAACAGATGTTATCTCATGAACAAACCTACTTCTCAATTATTCCACTTTATAAGAAAATGATTAGAGACATATATTCATTGAATAACTCATTACATAATCCTCCTTTAAAATAATACATTACCCTCTTAAATTTATATGAGAGCATTATAATATACAATTATAAATGAAGTTTATAGGGACAACCATTTGACCAAATGTGGCTTTGATGTGTAAATAAAGAAGAAGCTCAAAAGCTCATTATTAAAGTCCATTGTTGATCTCATTTTAAGCAAGGCTAACACCCATCCTCTTTTTTGTACTTAGGATCCCAATCCTATATTAAGAATCTCCTCACCTAGACACTTATGACACTTCATTAGTAATTAAGTGAGTATCAAGCTTAGAACCCAAAAATAAAATGGATAAAATTAAAAAAATAAATGTAGAATAAAACAAAATAAATTAAGAACTTAAATCTAAACTAAAACTAAATAGAAACAAAACCTATAAATTAAACTTAAATGGCTATTAGAATTAACCTAGCCTAAATTTTTTATGTGAATGCAAATTGCTCTAAATTCAATGAAATTGAACAAAACCAAAGATGAGACATATTTAAAAAAAAATCTAAATTCAATTAACTCCTAAGTAGGTTAATTTAGTTCATTAACCCAACTAACACATTTAAGCCCTATTTGAGCCAAATTCAAACTTTATTAAATAGAAAATTAAATTTAATTAGGATTTAAGTTGGATAATTACCCCATTAAGACCAAGTTAAATCAAATTAAAATCAAGTCAAATTAAACTATCATAATGGATTAAATCATCATAATAGCTCAACTAAAACCCATATCAAATTGAATGAGGCCTAATTTGGCAAATTGGCCAAATTCTCTATTAAGATAAAATAAAATTAAATTGAAATTAAACCAAATTATACATTTCAAATCACTTTAAGTATAAAATTGAACTTAATCCATCTTTCCATTGGGTCTAATTTGACTAATTTGGTCAATAAACACAAGTGAACCCAAATTGAGCAAATCAAGCCATTTTGAGCTAATCCAAAATAAACATAAATCAATTGTAATCAACTAAACTAGGTCACTTCAAAGAACTCTTTAGACATAATTTTTTTTTATAAAAGGAAGTTTTCATTGATCACTTAAAAGATACAAGTAATCTAAAATAGTTCTAAAGAAGAGAAGTGTTACAAAAATCTAGATCTAATGTAAAGTAAGTTGATGTTGTCATCATGCACAAGGATGGCTAATTTTGGGTCAATATTCCTAGAGATGCAAAAAGATTGAGAAATAACTCTTCTTTTGACCAACATATCAACAAGATAGTTACCATCTCTCCATATGTGGGAGAAGGAAACATGCAGACTTTTTAGCAAGTTCTTAAGACTTTGAAATCATTAATAATAAACTAAGATGTATAATGTTATTTATTCTCTCTAAGTAATTGAATGAAGATCTTGGAATCTAATTCAATTTAGAATTCACAGTGAGATTTAAAGAAAGCAATATTGAGTTCATAAAGGCATGTTGCCACCTCGGCATGAAGGGGAGAGAGTGTAGCATAAGGCATAGAGAAGTGGACTGAGCATTTACCATCATGTTCCTTAAAGAGTCCACCAATTCTAGCTTTTCTAGTTTTAGTATCAAAGCTCCCATCAATGTTTATTTTAATAATGACATGGGATGGATTTTTCTAGTATATGATTTCTTATCCCTATTTGGTGTTGTCTTCACATGATCCTAATGTATCCATTAAATGTCTTATTATAGATTCTCTTCACATGACCCTATTTGGTGTCATTGTGCTTCTTCTCATTTTTGGCCATCCATTTGAACCATAGGATAATCAGAGGGGTGATCAACATGATATTTACACTCCAGATATCCTTTGTTTGCTAGCTTTCTATTAGATCTTATATTGATTTTGCTTTGTAATTCATATTAACTTGTAATAGGTCTTCAAATGCTCTCCATATTTAGGTGTTGAAGCTGCAATGTATGAAGCAATGTGGTATACACTCTGCATCTTCCTTACATAATAAACATATTGATGGCATCCTTAATCCTTTAAGCTTGAGTATGTCATCCATTGGATTAAAATTGTGAAACAGTCTCCAATAGAAAAATAAAATCAATGGTTTTATGGTTTCGTTCCATATTGCATGTCCCCATGGAATTTTTTTAGTTCCTTTCCACCAACTTCCATAGATAGTTTTGGAGATGGATGAGGCTTTAAATTGACCTTTTATAATCTTCTGTGTTACTTTCTATTGGAAAAGTGTTGATTTCTTACATGTACCCAATGGAGGTGCTCTTTCAATTTTGTTACATTCTAGTTTAGTGTATTCCATAATTTTAAATTTTATTGTGATTGTTGTGGTCTTCCATTCTTTTTCCAATTGGAAAGTGCCTCTTCCTCAATCTAGTGATCATTCTAGAAATTTATGTTTCCATCTCCCATGACCCAAAATCAGATTTTCAGCTTCTTCTCTTGCTACATCAAATGCTTCCATGTTGAGGAGTTTGATTTCTTCAGTTTAATGGTCATTAAGTGAGTTTGTTGGAAATATTTTTTATGCTTGAATTCAACCTAGATGGAGTTTTTCTCTCTAAATTTGATCAACAGCTTGATGGTATTGCATCTAATATTGTTTGCTATTATTTTGAATTTCAAGCCACCATTACAGATCAATTTGTTTAATTTCTTCCAACTAACCCAATGCATTAATTTGTACTTTTAGCTCTAAATACATATATTGGGCATCCTATCTATTTTCTTTTGAGTGTTTTTGGGGAGTTGTAGTATTTGAGTGGCTTACAATGGAATTGAGTTGATGATACTTTCCACCAAAGTGATCCTTCCATCGAATAAAAGGAAAGAGTTCTATCATTAGTTTAATTTGTTTGGTATTTTATCTTTGAGCTCATAGAAAAAGGCATGAGTCTTTCTTTGTATATGATGCCAAGGTAAGTAAAAGGAGTAGTGGAATGAATGAAGCATGCCTTTTCTCTGATCATTTCATTTTGTTTTTGGTAATTCATTTTAATTTCACAAAGAAACATTTGTTAGCATTTAGATCCATACCTGATAGTTTTGTGAATTCTTTGATGATTGCCATTTTTGTGTTGATGAATTTTTGCTTCTATTAAAAAAGAGTAATAGAGCAACTACAAAGGCCAAGTGTGTGATCTTAAGGCTGCTTGTGGTGTGAAATCTGATCTCCTTGTGGATGTAGCCTCCTTATGTAGTTGATTTGAGAGGAGGTCCAAAGCTAATATAAAGAGGGATGGGGAGAGTTGCTCACCTTGCTTAACCCTCTACTAGCTTGGAAGAATCCATGTGATTTTCAATTACAAATGATTTTATAATGGTTGTTCTCAAAATTCTTTGAATTAGGATGTAAAATTCAATTGAAAAACTCTTTTTTAAGTGTTATGAGGATGAAGCTCTAGCTAATAATATCAAAAGCTTTTTTGAGATTGATTTTCATGATCACATTCCCTCATTTTCCTTTTTTTATCAATGTCCTTGATGAGCTCTTATGCAAGAAGTATATTGTCAATTATATTCCTTCCTTTCATGGAAGCTAACCGATTTGGGGAGATAAGGAACAAAAAAAAAATTCAATTATATTTGCAATGATCTTACTAATAAGTTTGTTTATGATAGGAGTTAGATAGATAGTCTTGAATTTGTCCCAAGTGTGATTATATATTTCTTTTGGAATTAAGAATATAGAGGAGGTGAAGAAAAAACTATTACTTTTGTATCCTCTAAAGAAGCACTTTATAGCAACAATAACTTCAATTCTAACAATATGGCATAACCTTTGATAGAAAAGAGCAAATAACCATCCAATCCAACTGCTTTGTAACCATCCATTGAATTGATGCATTCAAAATTTCTTCTTCCAAACAGACTAAGATATGTTCTTCATTGTTGATTGATTCTTTTCAATCATAAAGAAGTTTTGGTTTGGCTGGTGGATTTGTGCTATTTGTTGATGGTTGGTTGAGTAAGCTTGAGAAATAGTTCATACAATCCTCAATAATAATATCTTGGTTATGAATCCATCTTCTATATGTATCTTTTATTTTGGTTATACATTTTTCTTCTCATTTTTTAATGGAAGCGTGGAAGTATTTAAAGTTTTTCTCTCATTGGATGAAAATGTTTGATGAGGCTTTTTGTCTAAGATTGTCTTCTTCTCTATCAATGCACAATTGAAAGTTTATCTAAAGTTGCTCTAACTAAGTATCAAGTTCATTTATATCTTGTGTATCCATTTCATCTATATCTTTATCAAGGTTGTTAATCTTGTTCTTAGTGGATTTGATTAGATTATGAATGTACCTCTACATTCCATTTTCTGAGCTTGAATAGTTGCTTTATGTAGTGACCATAATTTGATCCAAGGGATTTTGTTTTCCACACTATGCCAAGCATTCGATATGCAGTTGTTAAAGTCAGGATGCATTATCCACATATTATAGAACTTAAAAGGATGGTGGTTCTATTTGGAGATAAGGCTAAAACTTACTAGAAGTGGGGTGTGATTAGAGGCAATTATGGCTAGGTGTTGTACCTCCATTGTGGAAAAGTATGAGTTACATGTTGAGTTTACAAGAATTATATCAAGTCTTTCAAAAGGCTTTCCCCTTATCCAACTGAAATGACCACTACAACCATCATCAAATTGGTTATATTTTTCAATGTATTCAACAAATTGAGATAATTAAGGTTGGTTATCTACCTCCTTTCTTCTCAACTAACTAGCAATCATATTGAGATCTCCTCCAATCATCCAAGGCCATATTGTGTCGAGCATGTGTTTTACATCTTTCCAAAGTTCTTTCCTATGCTATCTATTATAAGCAGAATAAACGATGGTAGCATATACACTTACATTTTTATATTGAATGTAGATATGAAGATATGGGTTGGTATCAAAGAGAACTTGGACATGAAATCTTGATTTCTAGAATAGCCAGACCTTATTATTTACATTTGAATGAACATTGAAGTAGAGAACTATTCTTTTGATTTTGGGAAAGTTGTGAGTGCTAACTATTGGTTCTGAAATAGAAAGGTGTTCAAGGTTATTATGTCTTACAAGATTTTGGAGTCTATTAGTGGCATCATCCTTGTCAATACCTCTAATATTCCATATCAAGAGATTTAACATGATGGAGGAGATTTTCCCCTAGATGGTCTATTGGATGACCCTTCTCCAAATGACTATTCTTCTGTCATTTGATTTTAACTTGCTAGAAATCTTTTTGTTCTTCAATGCTTTTCTAGTTTTACCTTTTGTTCTTATGGATTTTCCATTCCTCCATGGTTATATTAAGTATATTATCATAATGTTCTTCCTCTAATTTTTCTCTTTGTGAGTTTAATTCTTCTTCCTAATCACTAGTCAAGGCTAAAGTTATCAGCTATTGCGGCTTGTATTTTTGTTCTCAAATACATCTTGGTACATTGGTTGTTTAGTGGTGCCAATTGTAGAACCTATCTTAACCATGGATGCATTGTACTCATTGGTGTAATTGATGGTAGAATTCAATAGGTTATTCATACTTTGTTGTTCACTATAAACTAGAATTATAGGTGTTAGTGATGTGTTGGCTAGTGGAATTCCATCTTCATTGAAGGTCTCATTAAACTGATTTATGTTTGGTTGTTTTAAATGAAAATTTATCTCTTTGATATTGTTGTTATTAAGTAGTTAATGATTGGGGGTATTCTCCATATTTTCCCCTAGATTACTGTAATGAAGAGCTAAAAATGTGTTACTATAAGGGGTTTGTAATCTCTTAGACATAATTAAAATATAATCTAAATTTAAATTGCTCAAACCAAACACTTGACCTAACTCAGCTTAAATTAGGAAGTTGAGTTAACCCAAGACAATGACCTTTGTTCAAACACCAAATTAGACTTTGAAAGGATAAATTCTAGCCATTTCTTTGCACATGAGCTATTGTTTTAGCATTAAAAGAAATGAAAGAAAGTCATGGAAAGAGAATGGAAAACAAGGAAAAAGATACAAACTTCCAAAAAACCAAAATCCCTTCACATCTCCTTCTATCACTCCACTTACTTGACTTTGGGGTGATTTCAATAACTCAATCAACTCACTCACTGAATCCCAAGCCCAAACTAGTTGTCCACCACCCAAATCATTATTAATTGTGCTTTTTAGCCACCATTAAAAGGAGAAGAAGAGAGTCTTTGTAAGCTCTCCTTTTGGCATCCTACACTTTCACTATCACCTAAGAAGTTAAACTAAACCTTCCCCTTATTTTTTCACACATAAAAAAACCAAAATTAATTAAACTTTAGTCAGGGGTGGTGACACTTTGTAGTTGGAGCAATTCAGAAGGAGACAAGCAAGCAAATAAATCCAAAGGTTCATCTCAACCTAAAGAAAGATTTTAAATTGAAAAATCATTTAACATTAGCTTGAGTGAGATAAATTTTAAATCTAATAGTCAAACTCTAGGTATTGGTGTTTTGTGAATAGAGTTCTCAAAAAACTAAGAAATAACCTTAGATCCCACTTTCCTTTCAATTTTAGTGATTTCAGTGCGAAAATGGAATTTTTTCGGAGATTACTAGAAAACCACTATTAGGGGAAAAATTTGTCGACCCCTCCCCTTAGTTCTCAATGTCTTTGAAGAAGAAAAGCTATGGGGCATCCATCCTAGTTTATTCGGATGGACGAACATGATTAGATCCACCAAAAATAGATTTAAACTAGATATAATCTATTGTTAGATCTTTCATTGAAAGGTCTAGGTCAAATCTGTTTCCTTCCCAATCCATGTTAGCTCCACGTGGTCAAATCATACATTGATAGATATAAATGAAACCCAATCAACTTTGACTAGTTTAAGTAAAAAAATAGGGGGATTTTTGGATTTAAAAATCATAGAATAATCTAATGAACTTAAAATCTTCAAATTTTGTTGGGTATTTTGAGACTAGTCTATATATTATCAAAAAGATAATTCTTTAATTCATCCAAAATTTAATTCAATTAAAGTAAAAATGTTAAGGATTGAAACTAGTGATAATCCCTACCTACCATAAAATATTCAAGTCAAATGGGCTTCTAGATTAAGGTTTATAAATTTTTAAAGTTTATTGTTTAATTTTGAGTAAATAATTAATTATAATTTTGAAATTATATGAACTCATCAAAATATTTCAAGTCATAAATGAATATCAAGAAATATAGAAAAAATATTTAAGCTCTCTAAATCAAGTTCTCAACTACATTAACTTAGAGATTAATTAAAACTCAATTAATTAACTTAATTATGCTAAATGTACAAATTTAAAAAAAAAATTAAATAGCTAAAAAAATACAAATAACTCCTCTCGCAATTCACAATCTATTGAGGAATCAAACAAAATTTAAATATCAAAATATTAGTACATATTTTTGCATTAATTTAGAAACTATTAGAAATAATAATTCTTTAATTACTCACAAAATATAAACCCAATTAAACTAAAATTTTTAGGATATATACTTGTTGTAAATATCTACTTTATATATATACATTTCAAGACAATCAAAGCCCTAGTCCAATAGGAATCATTTTTTAGACATCTTAAGGTTAATTAAATTAAATAATTAGTATAAAATTATAAAAATTATAAAAATACATTTGAGTGTCTCAAAACATTTTCAATAACTTTAGAGACCCTAACAAAATTAATTAAAGACTCTAAATTTGATTAAATCACAAAATTACTTAATTACGGCTTCATAGGGCATTAAAATTCAATGAATTGAATTAATTAAGTCAAAAATTCAAAAGTTCATACAATTCAACAATTAAGCCAAAAAAATAAAAATAATCATTTTCTATATTCATATTTTAGAGAAAAAATTTAACAAAATTAAAAGCTTTAAATTTTATGAAATATTTTGGCTTTAATTTAGATATTATCAATAAAGATAATTTTTATCTTACTCCCAAAATACAAACTCAATTGACTTAAAGTTTTGAGGTAGAAACTTTGTGCAAATATCAAGTTAGCATAAAGATTTCAAGTGAGTCAAAGCACTAGACTGAGAGTTGTAATTTTTTAGATATATTAGAGATATTTAAATAAAATAATTAATATAAAATTCATGAAATCATAAAAATACACTAAAATGATTTAAAACATCTTAATAACATCAGAGACTTTTGGGCATTTGTTGACTTCATGAGCCCTACCTATAAGATTGATTTTGATCATAACAAACACATGTTCAAATACTACTAATCAAGTTAAATTTAAGTTTATAGAAAAATTCTTCGATTCCAAGTTCTTCAGTCAATTTAGAATGCTAAAGCTATTGGATATGAATTGGGTAGAAATTTTCTAGAAATTACTATATTAATGAAAATGAAAACCTCACTAAGATAAGGTAAATGATTCATTCATTTTTAAATTGTTCATTCTAAAATTATTTATATTTTTCTATATCTTAATATTATAATTATTCATTAAGTTATCCATTTTGGATAGTATAAACTAAATACATAAAATAAGTTCCATTAAATATGTATTCAAGCAAGATAAATTATGTTTAAACTTTATTAAATTATTTCCATGCTATTCATAATTTTTATTCACATTTTCATTACATGAAAATTGAATTATCCTAAAATTATCCTTTTTCTCTTATTCACCCCCCTATTATTCTTTCTTCTCCCTCATATTATTATTTTCATCTTAACATTGTTTAGGTTGAATATTTTAATGGATTTTGTGTAATAAAATGTTTGAATTTCATTCAAAAAATTTTCATATAATATTCCCTCATTTTTCATATTTTAAAAATTCAATTATTTAAATTTTTGATGTTGAATTATTTTGAATTATTTTTTGAATTCAAACTTCTTTATTTATGACATATACTTGCTAAATCAAATCAAAATTTTATGGAATATTTTAAATGGCCCAAGCATGATTTATTATGATTATTTAGAGCTTGATTAATTTATAAAAAGTTATTTTAACTTTAAATTCAAATCATCCTTCTTTTCCAAAATAATTCCTTTTAAAATTAACCCATTTTAGGAAAGTATTTAGGGGCTAGTCACTTTGTTTTAAATTTAAATAAATTTGTATATTATTTAAACATTGATCTTAATTGATTCATGGATTAATTTAATAATTTCCTAATTATAAAAACTCTCTTGGCGGAATTCCTTAAGGAAAATTTCCATAGATTTATTTTATTCAAAATCCCCTCCTTCATATCAAAACTTCTTGGCTAAAATTTTCCATAGGTTCTCCTCTCTCTCTTTAGCCATGATTCACATAGAAAACTTTCCACATTGGCTTGAATCAAGTTTTTAAAGGATCCTCTTGCAAATCCCTTGATTGATCCTTATTCATTGGATTTGAAAGTCAAATTGTTGCCAATTTAATTTTCCTCTCATTCTCTCATGCCTTGGCCAAACCTATACTCCCTCTTTTTCTATTTAAGAGCCTTATTTCAACTTGAAAAAGGGTTCCAAAAAGCTATTATTCTCTCTTGTCTTCTTGCTCACCTTTCACCACCTTAGCTAATCTAAAGATTGATTGGGAAAAGTAAAAGTTTGATGTGTTTCCTCCCTTGACCGAAAGCATCATAGCCTTGCTCTTAAATTTATAAGGTGCTAAGTTAATTTATTTCGATTATTTCTTTTAAAGTTATAAAGTTATTTAAATTATCTTGTGTTTATTCACTTCATAACCTTTAATTTTATTTTTTTTTAGAAGAAACATAAAAGGATTACTTTATTTTGTTCTTAGGTACTTGATAATCCTTTGGGTTCTTGTTTTTTCGAAAGCTAACATAAGGAGATAAATTTATTTGGAGCTTAATCATTTGATAATCCTTTTATTTCTTATTTGGTTAAAAGCTCTTACAAATAATTTTAGTTTCCTAGTGCTTAATCATTTGAATATATATTGTTTATTACTTTTGCCTAAAGTTTTATATAGGTTGGTCAAATTTGATTGTGTTTAACATCTCATCTCATCTACTTTCTATTTGGCCAGCCACCTCATCTCTTGCATAAATTATTTTATGCTTATTGATTACTTATCTTTAATATATATATATATATATATATATATATATATATATATATATATATATATATATGTGTTATGTGATAGCTTTTTTGTGGTATGATTCCGTTTATTATTCAAGTGATTATCAAAGATTTCTTAATTGCAAATTCATTTATCATTTGGACTTAACTCATTTTTGTGAAAAGTTTTCAAATATGTGATTTAATATTTTATTTCAGGTTGGTTCATATTCCAATTTAAGTTTGCATTTGAATAAAATCAAATCATTTCAAAATCTTTTAAAGTTCATTCATAGCAACTTGTACTGCTGACTTGCATTAAATATTTGATTGAAGATTTTATTTCAATTTCAATTTAAAGTTAAAGTCAGCTCTCTTTTATTAATATTTTCTTGCCTTAATATTAGTACCGATTGGATTATGAGTGTAAAAATATTTTAAAATTGACAGTTGGATTTATATCTTTCTTTTTTCCTTATTTTTGATTTCTTGTTGGGTTGTACTTACATTAAAAAAACATGTTTTTGTACCTATTAAAGAGAGTATGTGTTGGGTTGTACTTGACTGTGAAGGAGATTATTGGAGATTTGTTGTAATCTCAATTTTATTTTAATGAATTCCTAGCCTAGGTGGCTAGGCATGGACATAGATCGGCTTAGGGGTTTAACCGAACCACATAAAAATCTCAGTATTTTCTTTCTTTACTTTCCTACACTTTACTTTTCTCGTATTTCCTTTCTATCATTTCATTTCATTAAACCATTATTATTAAGTATGTAAGTTTTCTAAAATTTATTTTTAAAACCCAATTCAAGATATTTTAAAGTTCATTCATAGCAACTTGTAGTTTACTTGCATTAAATACTTGATTGAAGATTTTATTTCAATTTCAATTTAAAGTTAAAGTGAGCTCTTTTTATTAATATTTGATTGCCTTAATATTAGTATAGATTTAGTGTAAAAATATTTTAAAATTAAGAGTTGGATTTATATCTTTCTTTTTTTCCTTATCTTGATTTCTTGTTGGGTTGTACTTACAAGTTAAAAAAAGTACATGTTGGGTTGTACTAACCTATTAAGGAGAGTATGTGTTGGGTTGTACTTGATTGTGTAGGAGATTACTGGAGATTTGTTGTAATCTCAACTTTATTTTAATGAATTCCTAGCCTAGGTGGCTAGCATGGACATAGATCGGTTTTGGGGTTTGATCGAACCATGTAAAAATCTCTATGTTTTCTTTCTTAACTTTTCTACACTTTTCTTTTCTCGTATTTCCTTTCTGTCATTTCATTTTTCTAAAGTACTATTATTAAAGTTCATTCATAGAAACTTGTACTGCTTACTTGCATTACATACTTGATTGAAGATTTTATTTCAATTTCAATTTAAAGTTAAAGTAAGCTCTCTTTCTATTAATATTCGCTTGCCTTAATATTAGTATAGATTGGGTTGTGAGTGTAAAAAAATTTTAAAATTGAGAGTTAGATTTATATCTTTCTTTCTTTCTTGTCATGATTTCTTGTTGGGTTGTACTTACACGTTAAAAAAAGTACATGTTGGGTTGTACTTACCTATTAAGGAGAGTACGTGTTGGGTTGTACTTGACTGTGAAGGAGATTACTAGAGATTTGTTGTAATCTCAACTTTATTTTAATGAATTCTTAGCTAGGTGGCTAGGCATGGACATAGATCAGTTTTGGGGTTTGACCGAACCACGTAAAAATCTCGGTGTTTTCTTTCTTTACTTTCTTATATTTTACTTTTATTTTATTTCCTTTCTATCATTTTATTTCACTAAAGCATTATTATTAAGTATGTAAGTTTTCTAAAATTTATTTTTAAAACCCAATTCAACCCCACTTGGGTGTTATAGCTAAGTAAAAGAATTTAACCACACCTCTTAGATTTGATTAGATCTTAGTATCATTTAATTTAGAGTTTAATAAAAGGCTAAAATTGAATTACTTAATTTAATTAACCTAGAACTTTAAAAGTTTGTAAGACATTAACCATTTAGTCAAAGAAATATGAATGACCCCTATATGCATTCACTTTTTAAAAGGAATCTAACAAAATTGTAAATCTAAAAATTTTCTAGATACTTTAAAAATAATTTTAAAATTATAAAAATGATAATTTTTAATTACTCTTAAATTGTATGCTTAATTAGCTAAAAATGTTTATAATAAGTTCATCATATTAGTGTACACTTCCCATAAAATTCTCATGGAATTTGAGCTATCGAATCAAAAGTTAGGAATTTTAGATTGCATAATGATCAAATTCACTCAATAATTAATTAAAAAATTCTAAAATTGTCCGACTTTAATGTATATATATACTTTCCTAACATGAAGACACTTAAGAGAAATTATCAAGCGCTCTGGTTATTATTGAAACTCAAAATCACCAATAATAGGATTAATTAGTAATTAATAATTCATTAAATGACCTAGGACATAAAAAATTCATAACTATGTTAATCTCTAAAAATTATTATTAACCCTTCTTTATGCTTAGATAATGGAGAGCTCTACAATGAAATCAAAAGTCTCGAATGTTTTTTTTGAATTTTGAGTGTAATTGCTTAATTGGGATTTTTCTCATTTATTTAATTAATAATAAGATATATGCCCAAATGCCTTAGAATTTTTAAGGTGTATTTTATTTACATTCATGTACTTCTAATTTTCTCATAATTCATAGGCTTATATTTCATGCTTTGTTAAATATTTTATTCTATTCAGCATTAATTGGATTTAATAATTATTAAAGCTTAATAAATCATAAAACTCAGGTTTCAGGCCTTTCAATCATTTAATGAATAGAGAGGGACATGGGAGAATAATAGGTTCAATGTGCTCTCCCTGATCATGTTAATTACCATAGGCAATTAAAATCCTTTAATTAATTTAATTATTCTTAAGTGATCTTGTGGCCATATGTTCAATCTAGAGTAAAGGAGTTGAAGGACTTCTATGATATTTAATTAGCTTCTCATTAGTTGAATGAAAATTGATTCATATACTATTATTATATCTTAAATAATTTTGTAAAAGGGTAATCATGTTATTTTCAAAGTATGGTATATGGGAAAATGGATTTGCATTACCCTCATCTTTGTATAAGTATTATAAACTATTAAATATACATGTTAATTTAGAAAGATAATAGATATATGTCATATCATGTTAAATCACTTCAATATATATATATATGTGTATATTTTGTTTGGAATTATCTTTTCTAATATATATATACATAAATGATTTTCAAGGAATTTTTTTATATCTTTAAATGAGAGGCATAATGAATATCATGATGGAATTCTTAAGTTGTTTTTTTAATTCCAAGAAATAATTAATAAGGATTATAATGTTATTTAATCTTAATCCTAAAATTAAGATCTAATTAAAATACAATATTTAATTAAATCAACTAAAATTAATAAAATTCATCTATTTGATTTCATTAAGAGTAGGTGTGGGGAAAAATTTATGACACCACAAAGATTTTAGAATTTCTTATTTAGGTAATTAAATACATCATTAAGAAATAAATATATTATCTTGAAAGATAAATATGTTATCCTATAATGGATTTCAAGTACTTAAAGAGGACTCTAAGCCTAATGGGTCTTTTAATATTCCATATATTTTTCTCTTGAATGATAAAAGTGGACAAGGTTTATTTCATGCCAAGTTTGTAGTTCCTTATAAGGGCCCTATAGTTAATTACATTCTAGGAAGATAGGAAATTCTTTCTATGAACACTCTCAATAAATAAATAGACTTTTATTTTTATGGATTTCAAAGCTTGTCTTAAATGGATGTTGAATTTAGAATTTTAATAAGGAATGCTTCAAAGGGAAAGACTTCTTTTCAGAGGCCAATTGAGATTGAGTAGGAAATGCTTAGGAAATGCTTATAGATAATGGGATACTCAGTAAGCATTTTAACTATCCTATTATTAGGCTTTACATTTTTGAGAACAAATTTAATGAAATTCTGAATAGACATTTTATTATAAATTAGGAACTTAGATTCTAAGATATGACTACAAAATGCCTAGTGGTTGAAGACTTATTCCAATAGGATGCTTAGAACCATATGTCTATAAATGCTTCTAACATAAGTTAAAGGCTCAACCTAATATAAATTTATTGAGAATTATTAGCTCTTTTCCTACCATAAAAATGAACCTATCATTGACTCTTTTGGACTTATAACCTAAGTGGAAAGGTTACCAGCTAACACCACCTAAGCAATTTTAAAAACTATGAGTCCAATCTTATGTATGAAAAATGGTTAAGCTATTGAATTTAGAAAGGAAGCTAAGAACTTAACTTACTCCCTATACCTAAGATAATGTTTGGCATGTTATGCACCTAACTAATGTAATAAATTTTTACTTTTATATATTTGACTCACAATTCATTTTAGATACTTTGGGTATGCAGTTTGTGCCTACAATGATATATAGTTAGAAATGGTCTTGGGCTAAATCAAAATAAGAAATCACATTTTCCCTAAGAAGGGTAGTCATTCTCAAAGGTTAGATGCCCCCTTATGTGCAATGAGTGAAGCACCTAATTCAAGGAGAATGAATAATATGCTCTCACGGTTCACAAAATCTAATTATTTCTAGATATTTTTATGTTATTCCTACGGCTTTCAATTAAAGTGAGGTTATGAATTTTTATTTTATATTTGAGTTATTTAGTTTTTGTAGGAGCCTAACGTTCCAAGCATTTCATCACAGAGCACAACACAAAAAGAAACCTAGGAAAAGGATACATTTATATTGCCCCCAAAATAAATCAAGCCAATTTAAATTAATAAAATAGGCCAATGTGCCCAGGTACTATTATACACCCAAGAAGAAAGCGAAAATGGGCAGTTGAGCTCTACCCTCATATAGCCTGACCTTCTAAAAGTTTTGATCTATAGGGGTCTTCCTCTAAGATCATCACCTTTTTCAGAGTCCTTCACATACTTCACAGGAGACCACCAACTGGTAAAGTAGACTCCTACTATTCTTATATCCCATGGATCCTAACTTAATTCTAGGCTTGCATTACATTTTAAAATATTAAAAATAAATTTATAATCCCTCCAAAATAAGTGTTAATAAATACACACAACATACCAACAGTTTATATTTAAAATATACAGCTTTGCATTATGCAAGGCCATCTATCTTATTAGGCTATGCTTAAGCATTTAAGCAACACCTGCAAGCAAACAACATTTATTTTATATTTATTATAGCAGCCCATTTAAGTATAACCGCAAAATATAGCATTAGCCTAAAAAGAATGCCTAAACATCCATACTAGGCCAACAATCCTATTCATCGTCTAAAATAATACACCACAAAATAAGAAAAAAGCATCATATTATCCCACACCACAAAACATCACATCATCGATCTAATCAAAATCTAGGTGACCAAGCATTCTGTATCAAAAGAGGGCTTGTGTGGTATGATTGTACTAGGCTTTTGTTTAAGCTCAATTTAAAGTTTTGGTTTAGTTTAAAATTTAATCTTTACTTTTTATAATCTT